>OZ012650.1:15828114-17028114 GCA_963942575.1 Priocnemis perturbator
CACACACTGTCAAATGTCTCATCATATTGGTCCATATGACATAATATTTAGTTCATCATTTAACAGAACACAGCAGCAAACAATATAGCACAAATATTAGAATAAAGTCACATTTGTGTTTTAACATCACTCACTTTGCAGAGAGAAAATTGCGAAATAAAGTCATTTTGGCGTCGGTCGCCCACTTGAAACAATTATAAAAAAGAAAAGTACGCAAACGTGTCTGAGTTCGGAAGAAGCGGGTCGATTTTAGGCATCACTTTAAAACCGGGAAGTTTAACCGGACTTAAACGGTTTACCGGTTTACCCCGCTTATCCGATCCGGTGGTCTCGATCTAATTGTAAGTTGACAATGAAGAAACGTGAGTGTAGCGTCGCGTAATTGGCATGCTGCTTGCTTATCTATAAAAATTTGCAAATATCGTAACAAACGGACCTTACCCAAAAACCCCTGCGATAGGATGCGGAAGCTAACTCGCGGGCGATACGAATGTGTGCACGGCACCGCAGCTAATAAAGAAGAAAAGTTTGCGGTATCGGCATCCACGAAGCGGAACGCCGAACGGAACGGTTTTGCGGTGAAGGTAGCGAATCCCGCTGCCGTAATTGCCGGATTTGCTGAGCGCTGCGTTTTTAAGCCCCTTGGATCTCGAATGCGCGTCGAGCGTCGTAATAACATCTGTTATTGCACCTTTTTGTCGCGGATTCTTGTCGTCGTTCGCTGCTCTCCTCCAGCGCTCTCTGCAAACGGCCAATTGGACCTGCGCGCGTCCGTCGTCAAGAATTTCTAGACGCAAACTACACTTTTTAACTAATTTTTACGTTTTCTTCCGTTTCGCAACATCTGTTGGCTCATTCCTACATACTTCGACGGGATAAAATCGGATCTCAGACCCGTGTTTCGTCATGGCGGCCAATTTTAAAAAAGAAACACATATTTGAAAAAAGGAATTGTAAAAATAATTATCGTCCAATAGATATTTCGAGGCTGACAAAAAGTTGAAGTTTTGTCGAGTAGTGTTACCGGACGGGAATTGCCGAGCACAAACTGTTGGACGAGAGTGCACCCTGAAGCAATGGAAAAGGAGCAGCTCAAAATCTCTCGTAACGCGCTGATTAGTTGAATGAGACAGAGCTGTAGTAATGGCAGCTGTAATAGACTAATACTCGACACGTACTTATTATCGCAACGATGGCCGATGGCTTCGATTTACGTAATTTTGATTGAAATCACAATCAGACTCGGACCCTAACGAGCGCCCTCATTGCCAACAGAACCTTTAACGTGTTGCGTCAACGTCGTTACACGTCGAAGAGAACACATATACATATGTATACATATATTTAAGCCGGTGATTATAAACGTGGCCTAATTCTAAGTGGAAAGCCCGAAAAAAAATGGAACTTTTCACTGGTATGATAATGTAAATCGATGCAAGAGAAAGTGTGTGAATAACTAAATTCTTTTTGATTTTTGACTTTTTAGACCACTTTCATGATCATCAACACGTATAGACATATGCACACGCAGTTCTGATTACCGTCAGCACGGCATTTTCGCAAACAATTATCCATTGGTTGTCGATACAGCGAAGTCCTTATCGTGCTGCTGCGGCTGTCGACTATATCGTAGTTTGTAGCCGTTGCGATCAGTGTCGCCGCAACTTGGGGGTCATCGACCGGAATGGATGAACGATTTCAGCTTAACGTGGCTGGGCGCTCTAACTCGCGAATTGAAAGGACCATCGGGACGAAGCTTTAAATCGGCGAGGCCGAGCGCAATCGACATTCATTATGGAAGCGTTGGAACAGTCATGAAACGTACTGTCGTTCCGGTGCCTCCGATAAAAGTATCGAACAAAATTTGCTTTTTTCCCGCGAGAGCCATACAGTCGTGAGTCGATGCGGTTCGCTCTCTCAATATACAGAGAGAAGGTGGTCTCCCTGTCGGGACTACCCCACTCTGTCTCTGTCTCTCTCCGTCTCTCTCCCTCCCTCTTTCTGTACGTGTGCGCGCGCTCTCAGCTTCGACGGCCGGCACGCGGGATCTTACGTGAAAGTAAGTCTTACGGTTGACTGAAAACGCGTGTCCGTGCTTCTGCTCGCGGTACAATACTCAGCATCGGTGCTGTCACTACCTTGACGGCGGATGATTGTTTCGCTAGATCCGGACCTTCGATCCACACACGTGCGGCCCGTCCACACCCTTCATCCGGCCTCTACAACTTCCAATGTCTGTAAACAGTAAAATTAATTGTCACCCATTTACGTAGAAATCTGCAGAACTTGCCGAAATTGTCATTTAAGACGAAGATTTACGAAATTTCAACAAACGCAGCTATTACCGCGCAAATAACGAGTACCTTGGTTATTACCGACAAAACAATGATGTTTCAGTAATTGATTCTCTTGTCGCAGCATTTGTTAACCCTCTCTCGGCGGACGCGCCCCATGCACTACAATCACTTTCAAATCTCGTCGATTTTATCATGCGACAAAGATGTCCCGGATGAATTTTGACTGGTATAATTGTATGGACAGATACTTTTGTCCTTTAAGGCGGCGAAAAGATGAGCCGCGTAGAAGAAGATGGATATCGAGAAATCGCCTACTCTGTCGAACGTATACGATGCTGGTCGTAACGGAGCTCGGCGTAACGGAGTTCGGCGTAACGGAGCTCGGCGTACGGGTGCCCGTTTTACAGTGTCCCTCTCCTTGCGCGTCCTGCTGTCCCTCCCCTCCGCACTACTGGCTGCTCCCTATACCTTCGTCGAGTGGCTGTGCAGCGGCCGTCGCGAAACTACGAGCTTCGACTTGGACGTGCTGGGCCGGCATTCTGCGAGACGCCGTCTATTCGATCGGATCGACGCTTCAAACGCGCCAGCTCGGCACCGCCAAATTATTCTTGCCCGCGAAGAAACAGCGACTTTCCGCACGAACGGATCATAATTCACCTGCTCAACTGTGAGACGACAGGGAGAGGAGATTGCGCGCGCGCGCGCGCGTCTCTCGACGGATCGTCCACTCTTGAGATCGACGTATATATACAGACGCTCTTTCTCTGATTGTGAACTTGCCATCGCTCCTTCCCTCTCTCCGTCCTCCCCTTTCTCCGTAACTCTGTGTCTCTCGTCGCCGCGCGTGTCACACACTGCCTGTCCAAGTTTTGACACGATCGGGTGGACCGATTGACTCTCTCGCCGAAGCCTCGTGTGCGCGAACAGTCACCGATAAAGGCAGAGGCAAGTCGAACCGGGCGAGAGTGTGACGTTAAGTGTCTTTCCGAAAGGGTGCGATTTTCCTAAGATTCGCGCGTCAATCGTCGGCGGATTAGTCGAACGATCGTCGTTTACCTTTTAACGAATCCTCGTCATCATCATCATCATCATCATCATCACGACGCCGTCATCCCTCTCTCCGCGTGCCCTCACTTTAAAAGGATTATTTATATCGCCGGCACGGGGTCCTCGGCTGCAAAGTCTGCGCAAACGCGCTTCCTCGTCAGACTCAACATTTTCTACGCGCTCTTGGGCAAAACGGAAGACGGAGAGAAGATTTTTCGACGATCAACTTTGAACCGGACACAGTGTATCCAGGGCGATAAAGCCGAAAGTGTATCGTGACGAGTGTTTATCCTACGCACTTACTTTCCCGTTACGTCAATTCTTTACTTCTCTTCCTCTGCTGCGCTCTCCAGTCTGTCCAGCCGGCAGAACTTTTCTTCTCCCGTTTACCGTCAACCCCCTTGCCCGTTCTCGTTCGCTCCGTATCGTCGGCTGTTCGTTGACAGAAATAGAGGGCTCGTGACGATGAAGGAGGCGGTAATTATTACCGCTTGCCTCCTGGGCTTCGTCCTGGCCGGAAGTCCTAGATTACCCAGGACATCCGCTGATCAGCGCAGCACCCGCAACGCCAGCGTTGGCTTGAGCGGTAACGTTACCGGAAACAACCTACAGCCACCCACCCGCGGCACGCTCAGGAACAGGTAAGATCGTTGTGTGCCTCACTGACTGACGCTCGAAACATAAGTAACAGTTGCATCGGCCTTTACCGAAAAATTCAGCTATTGCTATTACACGTATACTAACGATAAATCTTCAATAAAGTAAACCGCTCAAACTGGCCAGAGAAGATGTCGTTGAAAGGACGTTAATTAAGGGCTGCAAGGAAAGATTGCGGAACACCGATTTAGCTCTAATGTTTAGAGGCGTGTTTAGATAGAAAAATGTGGCGGAAAGGTTTTAACAGACTGTTGGATGGTTAACAAGATTTTTCTCGTTTTTGTCAGAAGGTGACATTAACGGCGTTTCATGCGTCAACGCTTTCTTTTGCTTTATCAGATGCATGCATACCGTTCTGTCTGTCATTACTGTCGTATATGCCATTCCGTCCCGTGAACGACACATTTAAAACGAATAAATCATTGACACGCTTAAAAAATCTGGTAGTAATATGATCCACGTATAAAATGTGATTGTCAATAAATCGCAAGTGAAAGCCAGCTAGCTCAGAGATATGAAACCATTTCCAGATGGGAAACAGAATTCACGATAATCAGTGGAAAGCAATTAATGCATAACCCCAATAAAAAAGCATCCCTCATTTTGCTCATGGGACAAGATACCGAAGAATAGTCCTACCGAGTGGGTGTGAATTTCTGACAAACAGACGCTCTTTCATTGCTCTCTCCCTGCTTCTCTCTCTCTCTCTTTCTCTCTCTCTCTTTACCTACATCGTCCGGTTGGCGATCATCGCAATTCCGTCGGACCCTGACTTCCTTTACGATCTCGTAACAACTTCCGTTCTACGTCGGGTTGCAACAACCGCAGGGATTACGACAGCAAACCACCACAGTAAACTGGGCCCGTGTATGCATTTCTACACGTCAGACAGACGGTTTCATCGACGTTGCGAGCAAGTCCAAACGTACGCCACCAAGCCGGAGATGCGGCGGTCATGAAGCTTGTCGGATGAACTTATAACGATACAAGGAACGAAAAGCAAAAGACTGTTCAATGATTGTTCGTGGGTGGCCAAGCGACACAACGATTCCGCGCGGCTTTTTACGTTCACCGAAAGCACCGCGCCGGTATGCGGCACTTCCTTCCTCATTTTCTCCCCAATCGTTAGACGGCGTCGAGTAGCAGGCGATCACCTAATCCATCACCTCTTCCTTACGCGCGCGATCGTGAGCTGGAACGACGTTACTTGGAATGTTGTAGAAATTGAAAGGAGTCCGCTGGACTAGCTGACGCTTCGAAACGTCATCCTCATAGAACTGCACCGCCGACCCTGAGCACGAACGGTGTGAGACAGTTGTTAGAGCGAAACAGCTGTAGACTGAAGGCTCGCGGTTCTGTCAATTGAACGTCGGCGTCGGCGTCGGCGTCGGCGTCGGTGGCATTTCGTGCGAGTAGCCGTTCGGTTGCGCCGCGGCACGGTGTCGAGTTGATCGTACACGTGCGCCAAGCAACGTGTAAACGTTTCATAATCAGCACTCGGGCAGATCTCCCGTGGAGGAAACTCTCGATTTACGTAACGAGATTCATCGATACAGGAGCATGACTCCTCTAACATACGCCGCAGGATCACCAGCTGGCTCGGACGAGATTTGTCCAGTCTCTCACAATCAGTGTGAATCACGCGGCGATTGCTGTGCGGAGTCGCCTTCAAATTCCGATACTCGTGACTTTCCACATGCATATTCATGCAGTGACACGCATGAATCAGTCCGAAGCAATCAATACGGCCGCGAATAATCTCGGGAAAATTGAGTCTTAAGTAGGCGACTGCTCAACTAGCGCGTCCTAGAAACGTTGAAAAAGCTGCTGCGGATTTTTCACGAGCTAGAAAGACTGCCTAGATAAAGGTATATAAGACAAGTATTCATGCTAATGCGAGAGCTCGTTCTCGTGTCCGTTGTATGTAAAACGTTCTCTAAATGAACATGCTGACCGTCGTCGCGTTGTCAGTGGAAACCGCCGATTTAACGATCAATTTCATCAGAAAATTCTGGTGATGCACTTCCTAGACATTCTTTAATCATTGTTTAGTGACAATGAGATACTACTACATATTTTATCATCGGTCTAGTCCCTACTTTTTTACTTATGTCTCAACAAGTACGCGTGCTTTGCACATTATTGGAGGCAATTAAAACCAAAATTCTAGTTGCTACGAGCAATCTCGCAGTCCACTGTAGAAAATAAGGCTTCAGACGTCGTCCAAGATCCCAGCTGTTCTACTTAACTGAGATATATAAATGGAGAAATTTACTAATTAATATGAGTGTAGCTGTTTATGCTCCTTGCTACTTCCAAAAAAAAACTGAATAACAGTTAAGAAACCCACGAAATGACTACTTTTTAAACACTGGTCTTCGATATTAGACTTTCGTTTTTTGTCTTCCAACAGCCGAAGCGCAACAAAAAACTACTTTTTTCTTTAAATCTAAAGAATCTTTAAGAAGTTTTACGACTGCTACAAACTGTCTCACAGTCCTCTGAAAATAATCTGGCTTTCTTAGTACCATATTTGTTGGTCAGCACCATAGACAAGCATGTAATGAAGGTACATTCTAAATTTGCAGTTATCCACTGATTTCTAAGACTTTACGCTATTTTGAAAGTTTTAAAGCAGAATGCCCTCTGTTACGAATTTTATTGTCGCGCCCTGTTTTTAGCGATAATTTCGAAGAGAAATTTTCGTAACAAAATGTTGGACGCTTTCGATCTTGCCAGAATTGGATATTGTGTGCTTGGGAACTACGATAAGACACGCTCATATCGGCGCAAAGCGCAAGTTTGCGGAACGCTCTCCTTTCCTTCAGACGAAAATCATGTTTGTTCGCTCGCTCATTCGGTCGTTCGTTCGTTCGTTCGTTCGTTCGTTCAGCCGCTCTCCGACAGGGATCTGACGCGCAACAAGTTATAAAAGCGGTTCTTACGTAATCGCAACCTGTCCTCCGGACAGCCAGTCAGTTCTATATACATGCCGTATATAAACTCCGCAATGATATTATGTCTCGCGCCCCAGGGTAAACGTTACCAATAGAGGGGTGTCGAGCGATATACGGCACAATTCACAGAATATATTTCCGTAGCTTCGTTTCCGAATTGAAGCCTTCGTTGATGCTAGACGACAAATGTGCCGATGATTATGAAAGTGAAAAAGTCCACAAAAATGGGCTTCTTCATTCACGGAATAGGTACCTACTAAATATCTCAGTACAAATCCATAGAGCAGGAAACAAGAAAGGAATGAAATATGTTTTATACCTTCGACTGAAAACCAGATTCATAACGACCGGCACGAGCGGGAGAAAAATGAATTTCGCCACTACCGCGGTGCGAAGCCGGTAGGGCAATTGAAGTCGGCTAGCTCTAACCGTAGCGCGTCCAGTTCTTTGCCGTTTCTGGTCCACGAAGGCCTTACGGGCCGGGGCAGCGCAATTGCGTAACGCGACATTATCGGGGGCGAGCGGTATGCGTCCGTAAGAATGCGTTTACTACACCGGATCGCATGAACGTCCGTCTCTCGTAACGTAAGATCTTGAGGCAGCCACCAAATTGTTTCACACGAACGATTCGAATCGGTCGGGCACGCGTTGCGACTTATCGGAAGCGATGTCGTCGCAGTGGGCATAAAAGATGTGTCGCCGTCGCCGTCGCCGTCGCCGAGGCTAAAATGTAATTGGTTTGTCCGTGTCCACGACCGCCGCGGCCGCCGCGACCGCCGCGACCGCCGCCTCCAACGCCTCGATCAACGGTGAAAGTATACCGGTGCACCGGTGCACTTAGCAACACTCACGATCACTCCGTGCTCTCCTTCCTTTTCCCTTCTCTTCGTTCCACGTTCCACTCTTCGTTGTAGACTCTACGTTCTCCGGTACGCGCGTAATAGGAACGACGATGCCGTGCCGGCGCGCAAGGGCTTATCTTGTAATTAGTCTCGACTAGCGAGTTTGACACGCGCAAGCGCACGGAAAAAACCAAATTGTCGCCCGTCGACTTTCGGCAATTTCGAAAAAGCGGAACTGCCGACACGTCGCTTTCTCGCATGACCAACGTCCCCCTTCTCCCGCCAGCTCTAGAGAGACCCGGAGTCAAGCTCGAGAGACGGCAATCAGTATACGTATACTGCGAGTAGAACCACGCCTGTTTATCGGTCGTCGCGCACGATGACGGATCTACCGGCTCCATTTGACGGCAATTACATGGCATGGGAAAGCGTTTTCTAATATTTTCACTCGTTCACGACTTCCTTCCTCTCCTGCTGCGTTTCGCCTTCCCAGCTGCGCCGTTTCTGCCGGTTCCGGACGCGGAGTGCCGCTCTTTCGTTGACAAACGGAGAATCTCACAGTCGTTCCTTGGTCGATCGGGGCCGGTGATGAGCAAAAAGAAGGCGCACCGACGAAATTCCAACTGGTCACAGCGCGAAGCATTATTCGATTGCGGTAGAAAGTCGAGTACACGTAACGGCCGCGGTGGTGCCATGTAGGAAACAGATATGCCCAGAAAAAGTCTAGGCGAGATTTTTACGATCCCGATCGCGGAGGTTGCTTTGATCCGCGCGTGTAGCCGTTCTCGACCGACCGAGTGCCCTCGAGCGTTTCAGTGCTGATCACAATTACCCGCGCTTCGCACGTTCTCCGAACCTTTCTAAATCCGATCGTGCCGTGCGTCTTGTAAAAAGCTTACCGTCAAAGCCGTCCTTCTTCACTTTTTCTCCTCTACTTACATCTTACATGGCGTCGGGTTGTTCTTGTAAGAGGAAACATTACGTTTCATTGCCCTTTCGTCGTCCCAATCAATATGTCGGCAAAGGTGACAACGACGCGCTCCATAGCAAACAGACTGGCTGTGTGTGTGTGTGTGTGTGTGTGTTTGCGTGAGACAGAGAGAGAGAGAGAGAGAGAGAGAAGGGGAGAATCGTTCACGAACCGGTCGAGATCGATATTTTACTCAGACTTCCTTTCGCCTGCGGAATTTCCATTTTTCAAGAGCGCACCGTGTCCAACGAGTCGTGCAAAAGCGCACGGGCGAAGCACGCGCGCACCTCTTGCAACTCGAAATTAATCTTCCGACTGATCAAGCCGTAAAGTGCGCACAGACAGGGCCAGGGAAGAACTGTTTGCAAAATTACAGGGATGGAGTTGAGCAATCCTAGCGTGACAGTCCTTTCATGTGAGAATTTCCTTCAGAATCGTGTGTCGATATGGAATTGTGATAGGATAGCAAGGACCTTGTTGCACTACGGCCAACTCTGATGACCGATCACAATCCAGAGAGTAGCAGCTTGCGTGTATGAGAGCATCGACCTCGCGATTAGCGTCGCGCATCATTTCAAACGACGCTTCCACAACTTTCGATTACATAAGCGAAAAGAAGCATCGCCGGTGCTCTTTTGTAATCGGCACACTTACTTACTTACCGGTTGCAACGCTCTGCTCACGGTTAGAGCGTGTTATATGTACGCTGTACGCGTATGTATACATACTTACGTATCCAATCGGTCGACCGTCGCGTGGAACTGACGTCAATCTAAGAGCTGATAGTGAGCACAGTCCTTCCATCGTCTATCGTAACTGTTCGAATCGTCTGTCCCGACCGACTTGTCCTGTTATGAAGAAAACGGAAATTCCTTCCGTTCTCCGTTTCCTCGACTAGTTCAGGTTAAAACTCCTTCGTTTCGAACATTTCCTCCACGAACATCATTATTCCGATAACTACAATCCATCTCTTATCCAACGTCTAATAAAGAAGTAAGAAATCGAGATTTTTATGAAACAACAACTTCCTTCTCTCTTCACCCTCCATTCTCTGATAACACTATCTCGTTTCGTACGTCCCTATACATTTGAAACGACGTAGGTTTCCACAATCGTGCAATTGTCGCAGGATATATAAAAGAAAAAGTCAGCGCAATACACAATTACTCCCCTAGATCAGGCCGTAGGTAGGATTAAAGTTTCGTTACAATTTAAACGCTCATTTTGCATTTGCTGCCAGCTTGACATGTGATCGCGGGGGCGGCACGCTCGTTCGTGCGAACGTGCGTCGACTTGATGGCGACGAAACAGCAGTTTAGTTCGGCACACCGTGAGATGCGATGAAATGAAATGAGTGAGACGACGTGCGGCGTGGCGGGGCGTGGCGGGGCAAGGCACAGAGGGGCAAGGGAAGGCAAGACGGGACAAGTTAGACTCCTCGGCTTGTCAGGCATACGATTGCCTGACATTAAAGGAGGAGATATCGGAACGACGGATGAATGGCCTAGCCCTCCATTGAGGACGCGCCTGTGAATGAATTATGTAACGCCGCGGATACGCGTAGGTATATACTTGCATACTTACTCGTTCCGCTGGTGCATATGGGTAATATACGTAAGTCGACCCGTGCTCCAGCATCCGAGCGAGAAACGGGGATCTCCCTGACGAATAAGCGGAAGTCGCAAATCCTAGCAGACGCTAATCGCTCGAAACCTGCCGCACGTGCGCAACTGCTCAATCGCGTCAACTGGTGAGAGGTAAGTATGTACGAGCGACCGTAGAGGGATGAATGCTTCGCGCACTTCTAGCACTACTAGCTACCCAATTTTCCAAACGATCATACGCCCTATATAATGTATTTTACTTCTTCTCATTTCCTATCATCGTTTCCAATTGATCTTTTTTATGACTTTTTATTCATACACGGCGGACTGATTCGGCATGTAGGTAGTATATAGCGTTGACCAATTTGATTCTCTTACTTGGTAAAGTAAGATGCGGATGAGTTGAAACTGTGTCTAGGTATACCTACGTAGGTACCTATGTGCCGGTGATTATGAAGGTGCTCTAACTCTAAGTCCAAAGTATGAGAAAACTTAAATGTTGCGTCTTTCTGTTGCGTCAATTGCTTATAAGTAAAATATCGAATTTTTATGAAATTTCGTATTTTCAAGTAGACCGCAATTTACTACCTTTTTCGCGATATTTCGATACACTTACCTAGAGCAGAGAGAATGAAGCGGTGACGATTTAAGCAAATATTACCAGCACGCCTGTGTTCGACGCGACGATACTTTCTCCACGACCGCGCATACAAACTCATCGGAGTATCGTTCTTAAAAAAGACGGTTGAGACGAAAGAGTGTATATACACGACACGCTCGTCGAGCAACTGTATAATTCCGCTATTCGGGGGGATTTGCAAGACAATCGTAATAGTTTCAGACAGATTTGCGGCCCGACTCCGCTAATCGCCGCGCGTAACTTAGGGGATTGAGGGATATGAAATTGGCGTGCGCCGCTCGGTTCTGAGGAAAGGAAGGAGGGTGGGAGGAGAGAAGGTGTGCGACGAATAAACGATCCTGCAAATGATGCGCCTGTCTGCGGAGCCTCTGACATTTGACGTAACTCGCCGTTTACCGTTTGCCGTCGTAACCGGTCGTTTATTCGCAAGGACGTGCGTGCCTCTCATTCGATTGAAAGGTCGATAGACGTTAGATTAGAGCAATGGCAATTGGCCGCAGTGACGTACGCCGCGGAGCGAACCTTTCCTCGAAATGCACCTTGCGAGCTGGCTGGTAGACTAGGGCGCATCGTTGATCATGCACGGCTCGTTAGGTAATGCCGAAATTTCACTTTCGAGCGATTACACTCGGAGCACTGCTTCCTGCGGCTAAAACAGTGTCCGAATTGACGATCGTTTAGCGGCAGTGGATCAGCGGTGAACAGACGCGTGTCATGAGCAAAAATTAGCTAATGCCCAGCCGCCGCCACCGACGTACCGCGTTTAGGTGAAAGCGTCTTTTGAGCGAAAGCCACCGACACACTTCGAGCGAGTACTTAATCGTTCTTCGAACGAGTTCCGAAAGAGAAGGAAAAGGCAAAATTGATCCTACCCTTTTCAATGTCCACAGGGAGCAATATCTCTTCAACGTGTTCGAGGTGATAGTTTCTACGCTCGAGTCGAAATTGCAGCGGATAGAGAACCTCGACAAGGCGGTGGAGCATTTGATGAGACGCGTCGAGGCGTTGGACTCGCGAGTCAACGACAACATCGACAAGACTGACGCGGTGATCGCGAAACTCCGGAGTCTGGACCTGAAGCTGTTCAACGTACAGCCAGCCTACGCGTCGGAGCCGATTTTCGTGAGAGGAGCGCCGCAGACCTCGACGAGCGCCGACGCCGACGCCGACTGGACGACAGCGAGCGAGGCAAAGGACGGTAGGTAGAAACAAGTGCAACGACGCGCCGGGCAAAGATCGACCCCGAGTACGCTCAAAGATTTACGCTCGATCGCGTCGTTTGTCGAGCAGTTCCGATGATAAGGCTCGTGGATAACGAAGCCGGCGGTGGCAGCAGACCTTCGCCCAAGTCACTCGGCGAGAAGTTATTTTCGCTCGACCAAAAGGTGTCCGACATCAACAGTAAACTCGTCAATTTGAAGAACCAGCTGGACAACAACTTCCTCCAAAACGACGACATAAATGCGGAAGCCAGCGAGAAGAAGCCGGTCAGCATGAGCGTCATCGAGATTACCAAGGCAATGAGCAATGAGGTGATGAATCACGTCACGATCGAAATTGAGAATTTACGACAGGCGACCGGGAACATGGATCGTAAGTTACAATTTCACATGAACGTCGTGTCCGACAACTTGAATGCGGTATACGGAATGATCACGGACGTTCACGAAGCGGTCGTCGACAAGGCTAGTTCGACAAACCGAACCCTCACAGGGCCATCCGTGGCTGCTACATCCACCACCGCCACCACTACTACCACCACCACCACCACTACGCAACCACCGACTAGCAAATTCAGCAAGATAGATCGTCTGGTCGAACGAATGCACCCTATGCTCAGTGTTTCCGAGAAGATGGACGAAGTTTGGAATGTCGTGGTGAGTCCGACTCCTCTCACTTTACCGCATTTTTCATTACTACGGAAAAATCCTTAAGCAGACCTCCTTTATATTTTTTCAATTAAAAAAAAAATCGATTTCAAATATTTAGTCTTAGTCCGAAAGAAAGTTTTAGACGTAGCGCTTGAGATAAAATTTGGTTTAAAAGAAATTCGTATAAAATTGCTGTGCTTACGCTCCAACGCCGAACGCAGGGCACTCACTCTTCGCCGTAATCGATCGGTGTTAGTGATCCAGGCGGAGGCGAAGGCGCAATCGAGATCGCAGGGCGTGTCACAACGAGGCCACCTATAGCCACCTTTTTCACGATTACCGTAAATTCCTTTCGGATAAGACAATCCCTGTCTCCCTATATATCTCTCTCTCCCTGCCTTTCTCCTCTAATTGTAAGTCTTTTTCTTACGTTGCTGCGAAGTTGGAGCGACAGTATCGCAAGAACGAACGTCAACTGAATACTCTGTCTTCTCCTTCCGGGGGGTGTAGGTAGGTACCAAGAGTTCTGTCGACGATCTTCTGCCGAAGTCTGACGAGCTATTGACGCAGACGCAAAGACAAGAGAGAGCGATCAGTGAGATCCATGCGGATCTCAGATCCAAGACAAACAAGATTATTGAAAATCTACAAGGGGTTGAAAGTAGATTGCGAAAACAGGAGGACGACGTGGCGACGCTCGCACAACGTCCGATTCCCGCCGAACTCCTGCTTGATCCTACGATAGATCGACTCGTCGAGTACGATCCGAGCAGGTAGAAAAAAAGTTTTGCTTCAATCTGAGCTATTCCGATGAAAAATCCAAACAATAAGCCGACCTGTAAATTGTCTTTTTCAATAGATACATTGCTTTGACGGAGGACGTGGTCACGGAAACATCGTCATCGTCGTCTTCGTCGTCCTCATCGTCATCGACGGCTCCTTTGCTGTCATCGATGTCGTCAAGCTCATCGATTTCGTCATCCTCCTCATCCTCGCTGACGCCATCGGTACCGTTCACCACTGCCTCGCCGTTGCCGACGACGACGTCTCTGTCCGCAGTCTCATCGTCCTCGAATAACGCATCCGGTCTAACAACTCCCATGAGCCCGACTTCCTCCAGTCCGCAGCGGTCAACCACCAAGAGTCGCGGTGTCATATTCCCGAGTGTCAAGAATAAACCGAGTCCCGCGAACTCGACATTCACCGCAGACGTGCTCTTCAATTACAAAGACATCAAGGTAACGCATAAGAAGGTGACAGCTGGCCGAACTGATGCAAAGTAACGAGTATATACGTTGCAGGGCTATTCGTGCGTGGATCTGCTGAATGCAGGTATGAGAGAGAGCGGCGTGTACTACCTTCAAATACGTGGTACCACGTACTGGTTCCTCAAGGTCTACTGCGAGCAGGAATTGGCAGACGGAGGTTGGACGGTGAGTTGGAAATAAATAGCAAACGTCGAGACGTACTTAAATGATCACCGCTCTTCCCGTACTCTGCCACTATAGGTCATTCAAAGGCGAGACGATTTCGGTGAGCCGAGAGAGAACTTCAATAGAGATTGGACGGACTACAAGAACGGTTTCGGAGATCCTGGCAGAGAATTTTGGCTAGGAAACGAGAACATATACATGTTGACGAACAACGAAGATTACATGCTTCGAGTCGAACTCGAAGATTTCGAGGGCAACAAGAGGTTTGCTATAATCGCTCGATTCCACGCCGGCATTTAAGTACACCTTACAATACTTTATATGACAATTCCGCAGATACGCGCAATATTCGCACTTCAAGATATATTCCGAGAGCGAATACTATAAACTCGAGATAGAGGGCTACGATGGTAATGCCGGCGATTCCTTGAATGACCCATGGTATGGCTCAAACAACAGTCCATTCTCGACGTATAACAGGTGAGTCAAGTCCGGCGGCCATAACTGCGAGTCGCTTGGCAATGCATCACGTGAAACGGGGTGAGATGGCGTACCTTGCGCTCAGAGCGCATCATCCATATTTCTTTGTTGGCAATTGCTGATTTAAAGTATGACACCATCCTTTCAATTTGATCGCAGAGACAACGACAGATCGTCGCTCAACTGTGCCTCGATGCTGAAAGGTGGGTGGTGGTGGAAGTCCTGTGGACGGGGGCTTAACGGTCTATATCTTAACGACCCACAAGATCTGACGGCTCGTCAAGGTATTGTCTGGTTCCGCTGGAGAGGATGGGACTATACGCTAAAGCGGGCAACGATGATGATAAAGCCGAAGGGTCCAATGGCGTCTAGTGTATAAAGCCTGAGAGGCGCCCACGACGACCACGACAGCAATATTAGCTATTAGGCAGCGCCATCGACGTTCACAGTAAACGACACCTAAATAGAGGTGTACTTACCTGTCCGACGAATAATCGCGGCTCATCGTTATTAACGAGTAACTTGGCGTTGGACGCGTCATCGAAAAAGCTACATTTCGAAAGCACGCTTATATCCGTTATGCGAAGCTGCCGATCGAACGATCAGCGGGGGCACACGAAAGCCGGTAAATTCGTCTGTAAATACATGTGTATATTTATATATCTTCGCCGGAATTCGTATCCCGCCATTTTCAGCTCCCTCTGCTCGCGTTTGCCGAGAAAGTCCCTTTTGTTTCAAGCGCGTCAATTTTCGATTACTGATCGTAAGCGAAACGTTTTCACCGAATATCGATCGAAATTACACTGGCGCAAGATTTCTCCTCGAGCGCACTACTGGCAGCGTCGAGGCAAAAAAGAAAACCAAGAGACGTTGCCGACGAAATTAATCGCATACCAAAAAGGCTCTATGAGAACGGTATTAATATGAACTAAGATCGTGAGGTACGTAGTTATCTACGTTAACGTTTATTACCTTCGTACGATTAAGTAACCGTTTGTAAATAAAAGTGCGCGCAAGAACGTTGCGCGATAAGCTGTAAAGAACCTTTAAGCTTAAATAAACGTGTCTTTTTTTTAATATACCAAACGTCCTCGAACGGATTATCACATTTGTTAGCTTGAAAGATCACGGCGCGGCGAATATCGCGCTATTGCTATCATCGGGCCCGTTCTCGCTGGTCAGTGCTGACGAGGGGACCTAAGAACGAACGCGTCAAAGCAGACGCTGCAAATGCTGCAAGCGTTGCGGACTTGACTTTGCCTTGACGCGTTTCTTCGTTTCAGTGACACGTTGCGTTCGAAACGCCGACTGGATCTACCCTACCAATCCTTCGCGATCGAATGATGAAAAACGCGTTCCTCACATTACTTGGCACGGCCGTTTTGATACACGCTCAGAACACACAGAGCGATCACTATTCTGCCCAATGGAGTGGCTTTGACGTCAAGGAAATCATCGCTAACGCGCGCGTATTCGGCAAATACAAGGAATGCCTGATAACAGACAAACTCTCCGGCTGCCCGCAGGAAACTCAGGAGTTGAAAAGTACGTGAGTACCTACAATTGAAGGTGGTACGCATAGTGTGCCATTTACTTAGAATCCCTGTTTTTCCGACGACACGCTTTTTTTTTTTAGAATTTCTGATTGACGCTTTGGAAAGCACGTGCGACAAATGTTCAACGAGGCAACTGACGAAGGTACGGGAATCACTCGGCTACATATGCAAAATGCGCAAGCCAGACTTCGTCGAAATATTGCAACACTTCGACCCCAGTGGCACCAATCGTGCACGATTCGAAAGCAAGTTCGGCAAGTTTGACTGCTGACCAGCGTTTCAAATGCATTTACATGAGGAAGCCCCGCGATTGAACCGGAAATTGTAAATAATTATTTGAGAAATAAAGTGTCAACGAGCCATCTGTCATCCGACAGTTGACGGATAAAAGTAACAACGCGCACAGCCATAGACACAGACAGGAGAAAGAGAGGGAGAGGGAGAGGGATACAGTAGGCTAGTGGTTTGGTCGATATCCTTTCATACCTAAATTCGTCAGTGCTGCTGATTAGTTCGTCGTTTATCGTTCATTCAAAAACGATGTCCCTACACACAAAACAAGTTGGTTTACGCCAATCACTGGGCACGCTGCTGATAAAAAGGCCATCGCTACTTATTCGGAGCCGAGTAAGTGAGGAATGAGTGATAAGACAAGCGTACTCCGTATTAAAACGTTAAGTCGCGCAGGTGAATCGTCTGAAGGGTCGTAACCTCTTTCGTGCAATAGTACGACTGGTACTAGAATACATTGATTGGTTGAGGGAAGTGCCGGTAGTGGAAGAAATACACGACGAAATCAGCGTCAATGTCCAAGCAACGCAACGGAGCAGGATCGAAAGGAAAAGCCTCTCGCTCGAGGTTCGTTGTTAGACAGAAATTCGTCATTATAATCGTTCCAACTCCATATATCTCGTACTGTTCACAGGATCGCTCGATCCTCCTGACAGACCCGATCTTACGCTCAGCGAGGAACAAGGTACATGTCGCTGAGCTACTGCGAAAATTGCGCGCGTTCAGAAAGTACTCGGAGCAGATGAGGCAGTCGTTGGCCAGAGTCTGCATCTACCGATACTTTCCCGCGGGCCGCACAATCGTTCGGCAAGGGCATGAAGCTAATAATCTCTACTTTCTGGCCAGTGGAGAGCTCGCCTTGACAAGGACGAGCGTCGATCGTCTCACCGGTGCATAGCGGACATATTTTATTCGCCAGTTATCCAATTTTACGACGATAATTTACGTAAGGTGTTCTGGCAGGTGAGGAAACCGTGATCGACATGGGCCTTTTGCAACCGGGAGACACGTTCGGTGAAATTGCAATGCTGCATGTCATTCCCAGAACAGCAACGGCCGTCAGCAAATGTGAGAGTAACTTTTTCGAACGAACGAATGTCAGTTGACTCTCGCCTCGTCATCTTCGTCTCTTTGAAACCATTTCAGCCCCTGTGGATTTGCTGCTTATCGACCGCGACGCATTCGACGAGTTTCTGCGGGACACCCTGACGAACGAATGGGACGTCTTGCGCGACGCACTCGTTCACTTCAATTACTTTAAGACATGGAGCGAGAATACCATACGAGAATGTTGTATCATCAGCCGGCTGAAGGAATTTCAAGCGAACGAAGTACGCTGTTGCTTTCCTTTAGACTATTCACTTGTAACGAGAGACCACGAGACCATAGATTTGGTGACGTCGTTTTCGAAGAATGTCTATTTGAAAATTCATTTCAAAGTCGTATGAAAATTAGCTAAGTCGGTAAGTATGTCGTCCTACGGCAGTAGATTCGAATCCCAGAGTCTTATCTATGCTCCTGCGATTACCAACTTGACTCGTTTTCACACGGCTTCAAAATAGAGTTCTGTTAGGTGACATTCATAGTCGCCGGCCCACATATGCGATAGATTTTTCGTATTTTCAAAGGATTCAACTTTTCAAGGTTTTGCTAGGTGACGGAAAGGGCATGGTGAATTACGTTCACTTCCTGCTAGAAGGCGAATGTCGGCTGATAGAAGACATAACTATCCGCGAACGGCGTACGCGTCGAGGGTTCATTCAATACGAACTGTACGAGCCACCGTTAACTACGCAAGAAGTCGACACAAAGAAACGGGAATCGATGTTGGAAAAAACACAGTCTAAGTATGAGACGAACGATACGGTGAGTTGCATCGAATTTCATCCTAAGAAATGACACACAGGCATTGATCTCTTGCAGCACTTGAGTGTGGCGTACGATAATGTCAAAGACGATTCTGAGCAGAATAGCAAGCGGGCCACTGAAGGGACAATTGACTCCATTGACTACGCCCACGGAATGCTATCGTCCATACCTAGGCATGGCGGTGACAGCAACAAACCACAGATCGACGCCGATAGAATCAGTGTCATTACTACGACTCTCTTCGACGTCGTACGTAAAAACAATAATGATGATAATGATAATGATGATGATGGCGGTGGTAGTACTGACGACGTCCACAGTGAGAAGCGTTAACGTCTTGTCCGGTGAAATTCTAAAGGTGAACGAGTGGCATGAAATCACAGACGTCGCAGCGATGCTGATGAGGGAACCATCAGCCTCAGCCGTACATCCGCCGAGCGACATTCAAACCGTATTTATGCAAGTCTGCCGGTTCTACCGCGGCTCCTGCTTCGGATTAGGTGCTGCTGACACACACACTCTCTCTCTCTCCAGAAATTCAAACAAAAAACTAATAAAAATAAATTTCTCTTAATCGAAGGTGAACAGATGCGGAACCGAAGGATTGTTACCACGACGCCCGTACGATGCCTACTGGTACCTCGATATTGGCTCTTCGAACGGAATCGTTCCAATATCTGGGAGCGAGTGAAGCTTTTCATGGATTCAAAATTTCCGACGAAACGGCAGTCCTTCAAGCGACTCGTGAAAAACCGAAGGTACGACCGAGGTTCGATCGTTTCGCAAAAGGCGATCCCAATTTTGTCGGTTGTCTTGCAGGTGGATCGAGTATAAATCAGGATTAAGTAGTAGCATCATTGAGCACGGTCGAGCACCCCGGCGCACCGCCAAAATACACGACGTACCTTATTCAGTAAGAATCAACGAGGCATCGGCCCAAACGTGATGGCTACGGGGCATTGACAATGAATATTTTTCTTCAATCTTGTCTTAGACATCAGTCTATGTTGTAATAGAAAACAGATATATATCTCGCTTACACCATAAAAAAAGTCCGCTCCGATGAAACATGATGTTGAACAGTACGACGTCTTCACAGCACAATGGGGATAGCCCTACGATTACACATTGACTACAGAAAGTATGGCAACGTTAGTCGTAGACAACGATGATGGCTTAAAAAGGGATGAAGAGGGCGCGCGCTCGCGTTTTAAGTTAAAAAAGTTTTAAGTACAGCGACGACAAAAGAAACAGGTGGCCAGGATGAGATACGATGTGCGTTTCAGTTGTTGCTCATCATCACGTAGCTCGGGTTGCTAAATCCGTCAGGCCCGCCGCTAGACCTTAAGTCACTTTTTTGCTTCGGCATGTTCACGTAGTTATCTTGTGTCTGAACGATGGCAGACACGTAGTCCCTCTTCCTCGGAGCATTGTCCGGCTCCTCGGTACCGCGTTCGTTATCGTATTCATCGGATTGTCGTTGCCGCTGCTGTTGCTGTTGCTCACCTCCGTCCATGCAATTTGTGACGATCCGTGGCGCATTACAGTATCCTGAATCACGATCAGGGGAGGGTGCGTCTTCAGGATGGCCTTTAGTCGACACTCTTTGGCGGGCAAACTCCGCTCTGCGTTGACGAACGTCGATAGGCTTGAGATACGGATCCTCTTCCTTATTCTTTAACATCGGTGACATCTCAAAAGTGTCCTCCGCGTCGGAATGTCCCCCCACCGACGGAAATTCGAAGCGTGACTTGGGCTCCAGAGCAAAGTCCTCCGGTCGAGGGCTAAATATTCCGGACTCGTCGAGTCCATTCCTCCCGGATGGGCTCATGCAGAGATAGGCGGCTCCCGAGTTCGAGCCAATTATTTCGGCGTCGCTCTGGCGAGGAATCGGAGAGTTGACGTACTCGTGCCCCGGTGACGATAGGGCCTCGTGCTCCGGTGGCGACATCATCGTCAGATAGTCATTCTTTCCACTCTCCAAAGCGATCGTGTTCATGTCCATGTAAGGGACGTTTAAGCTCACGTAGTGCTGAAACGTGCAACGATCATTGTTTGTGCGGAGGAACAATTCGCTGGACGACAGAGAAGATTAAGTATACTCACTGTTCGCACACTTTCTTCCAACAAGTCGCCAATACACTCTGACAACTCGCCGAAACTTGGCCGCAGGGTAGGTTTAGCCTTCCAACAGCGCAGCATAATGTCATACCTACCGAGAGACGTGAATCGACAGAAGCGGTAAAGAATGTGACAGTAAGTAATAAGGGGTAACTATCGCGATGTCGCTCACTCACACTTCGCCCGTTGCGTATTCCGGCTGCTCCATTCTATATCCCTCGATCAGCTTCTGATATTGCTTCTCCGCCGGCATACTCGGGTAAGGCGTTTTCGCCAGAGTGAAAAATTCCCAAAGAACGATGCCGAAAGACCAGATATCTGATTGGGTCGAGAATATGCGATCCCTAATCGACTCTATAGCCATCCATTTGATCGGCAGCGGACCGTCACCCTTCTTCTTGTAATTGTCATCCTTGTACATCGTCTTTGCTAGACCGAAGTCACAAATTTTCACGACATTGCTCTCGGCCAGCAGAATATTTCGTGCAGCCAGATCGCCGTGCAACACCTACCGACAGATCATGTTTTGTCGTGAACGTTTCGTCAGACATCCGAGAAACTTCACAAAACTCACACACGTGACGTCAAACTGTACGTATATAACTTTGCCAACACAGAATATCCTCCTGAACAAGCTGTACATATAAACAAGATGAGTCACTGGCTATGTTACAAAGAGTGCATCTGCCCAACTATAGATGTAATCGCGTCATACTGAATAAACGTTCGACAGGTGGAGGAGTCTTGGACGTTTCAAAGTCAACCGGTCTAACCCCCCATATACAACGTGCAGCGAAACGTACTCTTCTTTGGCTGAGATAGTCCATTCCGCGCGCCACCTGGAATGCCCAGGAGAGGAGGTCCTGAGTACAAATAGGCTTCAGATTGTGATCCTTGTAGTCGCCGCGATAATTGGACCTCCATCCAGGCTGGGAAGAGTTGTTGCTTGTCACACATCCCTCCGGGGACATGCTGATACTGCGCGGATCCGTGCCAACCCCGGGACAATAGTGCACCGACTCGCTACCGGAATTCACGCTAAGACTGCGAGAAAAGGACAATGCCGCATATTTTATCCTGTCGGACGGGCAGAAGAAAAAAGAAGAATGACGTTAAACCGCAGCCCCTTTCATGCGTTAAGGCGCGTTGCCACGAGGCCAGTTCGCTAGCCGCTAGTGCTAAGTCAACGTAGCCGTTGACTGACAATAAGTAGTGGGTATGAAACAAGCTCGTTAGTCAATTGCATGTGCATCGAGATACAGTAGAAGCCCGGGCTAGTTTACTGTCTACTTACCAGCCACATTGCCACGGGCTAGGTGCTGAGCCGCTAGTACCAAGTTCGGTAAAAATCCTATCGGTCTCAGATTGTCACAAATCTGTCAATCCGTCTTACAGGAGTTCAATTACTAAGGTAGTGACTTACCAGCTATTACAAGCGGCCAGCGAACCAGGCTCGTGGCAATGCGCCTCACGCGTATATATATCTTCGTTAGTCCGTACACGTGTGTGCTTATTATTGGGCCTTATCAGAGGGCTCATACATCAGCGTGCTTTGCCGCGACCCGCCGGCCCAACAAAAACGCTATCGTGGCACTTGGTTCGCCAGGTCGGGCCGCATATAAGGCCGCTTGTAGTATGAGCCGCTGTTGCGTTGCTGCTACGCGCGAATAGGCATACACGTAATAAACAAAGCACGAGAAATTTATACACGCACCCAGCAGCCCCGCTACCACCTCCATCTATTGCACACACTCCGCCTCTTATACTCTTCTTATTACAATTTCGATACAATTTCGCCCTTGCGTGCTACCTCTGGTGCAACATTGTGAGAGAACACGTTAAAAGCAAGCCCATGAAAAGCAGTGATTAACGATAACGGCGAAAAGTGAAGATTCGTATAGAAAGCGAACTCGTGACAACGTGACCGAACGGACATCGTCACTTGGAGACAGACCTATTGTTACTGCTGATGCTTGCTGTCCTGGACAGTATATCTATTCCGATTGTGGGATCGAATTTCCGCGTGGTGGGATCGATTTGGTCGACAAAGTCGGTTCTGTGCCGCAGCAGATAATTGTGCAAGTTACCGAAGCGACAATATTCAACGATGACCAATAATTCGCCTGCGAAATAGAAGAAAGTTGACTACTCCCTCTATACGCGCGAGGCACGTTTGCAGGTTTGCGTTGATACGTACGCTTTGAGATGTTCTTAGTGCAAGCACCGAGAAGATTGACAACGTTTAGGTGCTTGCCGAGATGTACCATGATCTTCAGTTCGCTAGCGAGGGCCCGCACGTAAGTCGGATCCGTTGTACGCCTGACCATTTTCACGGCAACCGTCGTCTCCTCTTCATCTTCCGATATTCCCTGAGCAGCCGCCTTCATTACGACCCCGAACGCACCACTGCCCAGTTGCTTTCCTGAAATGTACATCGTGGCATTCGTCAGTCACCGCATTCGATTCGGTAAAAATATGCTTCGGTTACCGAGCTTCAGGCGTTCCCTAGGAAATTCCCATTTCTTGTCGTAAGGTAGTAACTCCGCTTGATCATCGACCGTTAGATCCGGATTTAGACATTCTAAGGCTCCCTCCTCGAAGTGCATTAATCCAGCTTCCATTAGCTCCTTTCTCATTATCTACGATCAGCAATTACACGGCTATTTTAATTAACCGCAGAATCAAAAATAGCGTTGAGAACTTTACCTTCTCTCGGCGCACTTTAATGGTAAAGTAAATAACCAATGTAATGACTAGCAATAACAATATTGCGATCAGGATGATGTATCCAACAGGGAGTCCCTTTCCTGTAAAAAATGGTACAAGTAGCGTGCAAAGAAGTGTCGAAAACAAAAAGAAAGTCGGATTTACCCTTTATCAATATCGTTTGATAAACTTCATTTCTTCCCAAACGATTGTCGGCGCGACACACGTATCTGCCGCTGTCACGTTCTAACAGATACTTAATGTGAATTTCCTGATTATCGTGAAGAAAGAAATACTGCTCGTTCCTCCTTAACTGAAGTCCATCCTGCGGAGAACGCCTAGTGTCTCGATTACACGAAGCAGTTTGCGCGGATAAAGCGTGCGACGCATACCTTGTACCAACTGACAATCGGTTTCGGCATTCCGGTTGCGAAGCATGTAAGCACAACAGTCTTGTGCCCTTCCGTCGTCAGATCGATGTCCATCGTAGATTGATTCATGTTGGTCTCCGTTATAAACGGCGGGAGCGGTTCTAAAGGGCGTGATAACGATCGGACAATGAAGATCGGACGAACATTGAATTAGAAGAAGGTGACGTACCGTGAACGAGCAGTTTGTGTTCGATCTGTTCCAACATGCCGTCGGTAGTGAAACTGGTGCAAACGTAATATATGCCATCAGCGTCGCTAACGTTAGCAATCTTGAGAATGGATCGATACGTAAACCGAGTCTTGGTTCTCACGATCTTCAGTCGATCTGGAAAAATTCGAGCGTCGGTGTCTCACTCTCCATAGTCTCCACTATACTTACTTATGCCAGACCCAGCCGACACTTACCAGTCTCTTCAAGCGGATTATCCTTGTCGTCCTGCCATGAGATTTGGTCCGTGTAATTGTATACGGAAGCGGCGCAAATCAGCTCGAAATCATCGCCCCTTGTCACTCCCTCCTTCGGCTTGATCATACCGAATCCACCATTGCCATCCGAAACAAAGATATTCTCGACGGCATAATCGCAACCGAGCGCATTGCAAGCTGTGCAATTGATGTGGCCGGACATGTCAATGGTCATCTTAGCCGTTGAGAGGAACGAGGTGACTGAATTCATCGTCGGACCCTCCGAGAGAGTCTGGAACAGACAATCGTATTAGCACGGTTCACATGAATTAACACTAGTTCCAGTTCATTATACGCATTCAAAGTGAGCCACCATTACGTATAGAAAGATGCGCAACGAGTCATTTGCACCGACAACGGTTGCTGATTCTTTCTTACCGATAGATGAACGATCGACGAATTTTCGTGCGACGGATAGTTGGGACATCTGAGGAAGGTCCAGGTAATGTTCGGCGCGGGAAAAGCAGCCACGTGACACTGGATCTCAGCGATTTGCGTCGGCGCATAGTAAGCCTCTATTCGGTCCATAATCGGAATCGGCCTGGCTGCAAGAAAATAGGGAGAAAAATTTCGGTCAGCGCACGTCGTCTCTCTCCTCCTCGCGAGCGTCGTTATCGTAAGCGATTATATTACACATCACTGTCAGGGTAAAGTTGATCGTTTCCATTTTATCTTCATTCGACGCTTGAAGAGAATATGTGCCCATGTCGGAGACATCCAACCGATTGATTCTGAGAATCGTCGAAGATTCCGTACTGCGAATTGCATGTTTTGCCCTATCCGGTTCGGTCCAACCTCCCACGAGCTCCTCGCCTCGTGGATTGATCCTATCAGAACACGGGGACGAATAATCTTCTCTCTCTCTCTCTCTGTCTCGTCCTAGCTAGCAAAGATTTACCATCGAAGAGTTGATCGGGGAAAAGAGTCTACGTAAGCAACCCACTGCACCCTGTCTCCGTATCGCCTCTCATAATTTCTATTGGTATCCTGGGACGTCAGATTGATGTATTTAACCTCGGGATCTGTTGTTCAGAACGTTAGCTGGTATATTTCTTTTAATTGGCAACCTACGGAGCCGAGCAAGGGAGTAGAGACAATGCTTACCATGAACCCTAATATACTTGGATGTTCTTTTGACGTTCTTATATGTTTGGATGGAGCAGACGTAGTCGCCCTCATCCTCGTCCGTGACATTTTCAATAACCAGCTCGGAAGTCGCTCTCTCGTTATTCTTACCGGACTTTACTCTGTACGAATTGGTTTTTATTCGGTCGTCCTAAAAATATTGACTTTACTCGTTATACAACGATGAATGATGAGGACCACGCGTCACCTGTTGCGGCGTACTCCAAATAAGCGCGTACTGAGCATCCATGTCGACCTCCACAGTGCAGTTGACGTACAAGGTCTGTCCACGCGTTACGTGTCGCAAGGTGTCCTCGATTATCTTGGGATCGGAGACTAACAGCCGCCCTGTTGTGAAGGACGCCAGGAAAGAAGATCGAATTGAGGTGAAACGATGTCGAGGGATTGTACTCCCCGCCGCGACACTCCATTAGGTGACGAAAGAAAATTAACGCAATACTCACGGATCACGAGCAAATGATAATTGACCGCTTGAACTTCACCGTTGTGCTCCGTCAGGCATCTATAGTATCCGGTGTCGGTGAGAACAACGTTCTTCAGCGTGAAGCCTATTCTCGGGTCGTACGACATCTTCTCGCCTATTACAACCTCCTGGTGATTCGAAGGTCAGAGAGAACATTTGTTCCGGAGATTACTATCCCGGCAGCTGTTATGCTATCGAATAAATGGGAATCTACGATGAAGCGCGCGTAACACTTACATCGTTGTTGTCAGTTAAGTTGACAGTCAAATATGGCGATGTCGGTCGGCACGGTATCACGGCAATGCCGCCTGAAAACTCGCGCAAAGAACCTATGTCCGGCGCGTGAACGAACAAGCTCGTATTGGCTGAAATATCGACGATCAATTCATGCGTTTATTTTATCCTTTCCAATCTATTTTCACCGCCTATCCCCAGAACACTTAACTCACATTGAACATAGACGTAAGTCCAGGCTATAGTTGGATCGAGGTACATGTCCGAGCCGGCTTCGATCTGATGGTTGCTGCATCCGTACCACCCAGTGTCACCGTACACGCTCTGATTTCGCCGCAGCGACAGCACATGTAACCCGTTTTTCGTCTCGTCGCTTATGCTCGCTTGTGATGTCACGATCTGCGACGCACGCGAGAGACGGGAATTAAATACTTAAGTAAGTACGGCGATGAATCTGCAATCAGTTGCTATCATCGTCTGCTCACCCCTTCCTGCCCATGGTCCGTCGGATAACTCAAGTGCATCCTTACAAAGGACGTACATGTAATCTCTATCGGGTCACCCTCATTCTTGATAATTTCGCTCAACTCCGGCGTCAGAAGCGGCCGCTGTGCCCCTATCGCTGGAAATTGAATAAACGGATAACGTTTGCGGATAGTGACTGCTGGCACATAGGCAATAATGCGGCACACCGCAGAGAAGCCGCGCGTTATCCCATATCGATGCTTGCAGCGAGAATAAACTTCTCGGCCACAGTGTCCTGCGAAGAATCGCTGGTTTTAGAATAACTGCGCAAGTCGGTATTTAGGCACTGCGAATCGGACACAGGCGTCTTGCGACACGCGTCGTCATCGGATTCCTGCACGTGGCAGGAACGGCGGTCTGAGTTGGATGATGACTGCGACGCAGGAGCACGAGGCTAGGAAGGAAGTCTTTCTTTCCTTTCCCGATAATGGCCTCATTTTATCAGCCAGTTCGGCCTCTGACGCCGGAACACAACCGGCGAGAGCGCGAGTAATCGCCACCGCCGCCGCCACTGCCACCATCACCGAGACGAGAATAGTGGAAATAATTGGATGCCTGCGAAACGGCGCGTTCGTTCGTCCTATAGAATAACACACCTTTCAAAAAATTGAACATCGACTTCTAAACGAATTTGTTTTATCAAATTTATAGAGTACAAGATGCACGGTGTGCTTAAAGGCTAATTAAATCCCCCCCTCGCACTTTTAGAAATTGATTTAAGTGTTCGTTTCTGTTTTTGTCTCAGCACCAACGTCATAAAAAAGAAGAAATTATTTTATCCTTTTTAGTGCTTGTTTTTTCGCAACTCAAATGGGACCACTCAAGGAACAGCCCCTTTCATATGAGCCAAGAATTATCAAGATCGGTTTCTCTATCTTTTCGGCTGCCTCGGCAGGAAGAGTAGGCGGGCGAAAACGGATATTTTCATCTGAATGCATAGCTCATGGAACGGCAAAGAAAATAAATGTGACTCGCAATCCTGGAAGATGTGTTGACGTTTCCTTCGAATGAGCACTATGATGGTGATGGTGATTCAGGGGCGTGGTAGCGATAGAGCGATGTTCAACTCAACGTAGAAGAGAGCAACCGTCATCTCTGAGAGACAATTGGAAAAGACGCCATATGCTTACCTGATTCTCCCGCATTATATGCCCGTATAGTACAGTGGCATAGCAAACAAAAATTGTTCACGCTTGTAAATCATTCTCAAGGTAATAATTTCGACCATGCAATCAATTACTTCTCAATATTCGATGTTGTCATACTGAGACATAATCCGTGTAAAATGACAAACTCTGATCGGGATATGGTTGACCGATTTTGAAGATTTTTTGACGCTCTTTCAAATGAGACAAAGACGGATGAACAGCCTCAAAACAAAATTTGTTTTGCCTGAAAAAATAGTCATATCCCCGAAACTAATCGGAGTTCAGCGGTCAGACAAAGCTCTATCTTCATTGCAAATAAAAATGTTGAACTTTTTCACCATGTTTCTCGATAAATAAGACCCACGGTATGGAATGTCTTTCGGAGTTTACAAGCCGGAGGGTAACAACCCTAGTAGCACACAATATTAAATACATATGTATGTAATGTTAAAACACGATTGAATCTCTTTTTAATATTTAAATATGTAACGAATATTCATTTTAGATTTAAAAAGAAATATTTTTTTACAAATGTTTACCAAATATTTATTTTAGATTTAAAAAGAAATATTTTTTTACCAATGTTTACCAAATATTTATTTTAGATGTAAAAAGAAATATTTTTTACAAATATTTATTAAATATTTATGTTAGATTTGAAAAGAAATATTTTTTTTCTGATGTTTACCATATATTCATTTTAGATTTAAAAAGAAATATTCTTTACAAATGTTTATTAAATATTTATGTTCGATTTGAAAATAAATATTTTTTTTCAAATGTTCATTAAATAATTAGTTTGTGTCTAAAAAAAAATATTTGTCTTACAAAATGTTCATTAAATATTTATTTTATGTTAGTAGTACATACAGTCAGTCTCAGAAACATTCGGACACTAAAATATTTTGAATTCATCCCTTCGTATCTCGGTCATTTGTCAATGTATTGTGGTTTTTCTTGTTTCACCTGATTCGTCTTTCATTCAAGTTAACAAAAATGTGTATTTTTGATTTAAATTTATGCGTGGTTTATTTTATATTAAATAATGAATTCACTCATGTCACGTTTTCGGGTTGCAAAAAGATTCGGACACTTGTGTTTCTATCATTGTTTAATTCGACATGCACTATTTTTAAACTTTTGCCGCATGTCCTTGTTGACTTAATACTTCCCTTAACCGATGTAGCGTGTGAAACAATTTTTTTTGTTAATATTTAATCGTATATCACGTTCATTTCTCCTTTGATTTTCATTTCAAACTTATTATTGTTTTTTTCCATTTTTCCGACGACATTTTCCAAACATTTTTTCGCAGAATTGAAGCGCAAGGGTTGTGAAGACCGATGAAGGACTTTGAGCCAGTGGTGTAACGCAAATTGTTGCTCCCTGTGTGCTTTTTCTTTGGATTTGGTGCCTCGATAGAATGTACGACTTTCGTAGAACGCCATTTTCTCAGCAACCCCTACTAATTTTTTTATTCTTGGACTGAACTAATGAACCTTATGCATGAGAGAACTAATAAATTCCAATTTTGCAACCCTATTGTTTAAATTATAGATTTTACAAGCTAGTAGTATGCTACGGCAGAGTGTCCGAATCTTTTTGGAACTTTTCACTAAGGTGTATATGAGCGTCCGAATCATTTTGCAACTTTTCACTAAGGTGTATATGAGCGTCCGAATCATTCAAACAAGAAAAACCACAATACATTGACAAATGACCGAGATACGAAGGGATGAATTCAAAATATTTTAGTGTCCGAATGTTTCTGAGACTGACTGTATATGATTAAAGTACACTTCAGTTTATCGGATCATATCTGTTCTGATTTTATATGAAATATTTTTTATAAAACTCTATGGAAAAGATGTTTTATAAAAAAATTTTTATATACAATAAGAACAGATCGATGATAAACGCGCGTGTGATTTTAATATTTATGGGCTTAGAAAATTAATATTCTGTACAACGAGATGTTTGCATGGCTCAGTGAGGAAGCACAGTATCCAGTAATCGGTAGGTCCCGTGTTCAAATCCCGGCTCATCATAAAAAATGTTCTTATTGTATTACTATAGTTTGATAAAAATACCAGAGAAAGAGAAAATTTATGCTCCTATTAAATAATAATGCGCAAACAATCAAATTCGGTCGTTCCTAATTTTTTTTAAATTTAAACATTATTATTTAAATATTAAATACATATTTTTTCAAAATTATTTATGTATCAAATGCATATTTTGCAAATATCTATTTTATATTTTTCAAATATCTATTTTATATTCTATATCTATTTAATATTTATATGATATTTTTCTGACCATTTATTTGACATTGTTTTTATATCTATAGAATATTTGAAACTAATATTTATTTCATATTAAAAAGTGTCGCCAAAAAAATATTATTTTGATATTCGAAAAAGATGTTAAATAAACATTTGTGTGCTACTAGGGAATATGCTAGGGTCCGTTTGTCCTCCTTGTATATACATACGCTGCTTCTTCTTCAGTAAACGGGGTTAACCGCCGAAACGACGTTGCATGGTGCGCGCAAACTATGGAACAAAAAGATAAGATTTCTTGTCGGTTCCAGCTTGTGCGCGACCTAACATCCGTCGATAAAACGATATCGATAACCACCAGAAGTTTCGTTGTAACACGATGATTACAATTTGTGCGTCAATTAACACCCATTGAGAATCAAACGCCCACATGATGCGTGCTGCTGATTGATGCAAAATTGTAGGTAAACAATGCTCTCTTTCGAAGCCAATAAGACGGTAACAAGGTCCGAAAATTTGAAATAGCCGGTGGAAATTTGCGAAAGCAACATTTGCGTAATTCATGGTACCTGCTCAATGGGAATTTAGTTCAATTTTGCCTCTGAATACGCGCCATGGTAAGCGTGAAGCCTGCGCTTGCGCACGCATACGAGCGCGTGGAATGAGTGAAACCTGTTGACCTTTTCGAAAGACCGTGACTCAATGATGACCACGTGATCGTTACGCCTCATTGGAGAACATGCTCTCCTGTCTTGTAGCTCCGATGCCACGGATACACACGCCTTCAGGAGAATGGTTGCACGCAGTTGACAGGTGCGTTATAAGTGCAAACATTTGATGCGAATTTGGCGCGCATGTAATTAGTAATTACCTTGACAGAGCGCCGCGATAGCGAAGATCGAGAAAGAGTAGGTACACGAGCGGAGATGCAGCATCTTCGTAAAGGTCTTGGTTTTGATCGTTACACCCTCCTCTTCCGCGTGTTATACCGCATCTTAGTGAAAAACACTGTAACGGACAATCAGCCTTCCATGGCCGATTTATCTCGACGAATCGATCAGACTATACAGCGGAGCGAAGAATAGATGGTATGAGTCGAAGATGAACGGTTGCACAAGAAACGCACTAGTCATACACTCTACGCATTGATGACGATTTCACTGAAATCGATGACACCGCAATAGAACGACGACGAGTGCCGCAGCACGTTTCACGCGCAACCGGAGAGCGATTCACGGAGCATCCTATATACGTTCGTACGCGCAGCACAATCGCTGCTCAATGCCGTGCGGTCACTGGCGTCATATCGCGAGTACGGCCATTCTGTCTTTCTCACAGACGCGCCTTTACTCCTCCTTCCACACCACGCTCCCATTGCTTCGTTCGCCACTCGCCACCGCCCTTCTCTTTCCATCTTTCCCAGGGAATTTCACCTATGTAATTCCGTCGACGAAGTCATCTCTTCTGACTAACGTCTGCTGGCGTACGCGCGCGCGTCGTTCGCTTTCAATCGTTTACGATTGAGACGTTCGTCGGTCATAGTTAAGAATCGCTAGAATCGTCAAAGAATAGATCGACCTAAACAGTTCGCATATTAATCCAAATCTGAAACGTCAAAATATCGGCCAAGGTTCATGAGGAAAACTGGATCGGCTGACATGCTGACAGTGAGATTATCCCGGAAACCACAGAGGAGGTATAGGAAAAAGTCATCGTCGTACAGCACTTTGTGTCCCATCCATGTGAAAAAATACCGACAGGGCCAAAAATTCAGGTGAATTCGAGGGCACACAACGTTTGAGAACGGCCAAATTTGAAACTACGATAAAAGTAAGGAGCAACTCAGAAGAGTGGTGAAACAGGCAGAAAAGGAACCGTTTTCGAACGAATGTATATAAGCTGACTAGTTGATTAATCTTTTTTGATTGACAATATCATGGTTGGTTTATTTTGGAGCTAAAAAACTTACCATTAGATACTTTGTTAATTTCACACATGTTTGAATTTCCCGCGACAGCTAAAATCTTTGAGACGGTGGCGCCAACCGTAGCGGAGAAACGCTCAAACTAATCAATGGGCAGCAGTCGGTATTGTTGATATCGTTGCTGATAATAATGCACACCATGCACACCGACGAGATATTTTTAAAAACTGCCAGCGACCTCCGTGTAGTTAGCAGACAACTATCGCATTTCTTGGCTGTTCTTGGCTATATTGGTCTCAATACTCTCAATCGTTTACGAATGGTTTACGCAAGTTTACGCAATCAATTTCAGAGTTTACGAAATTGTAGTTTACTCGTAATTAACAATTTTTATATCTGGCAATTATCGTCTGCTAGGACGCAATGTTACCGTGGCCGGGGAGAGAAGCTGACCAGCTGCAGACCGTGCGAAATTACTTTGACGTATCTCATGTGTAACCGTCCCATTCGTTTACGAATAGTTTACGCAAGCTACTGTATCGATTTCAGAGTTTACGAAATCGTAGTTTGCTCGTAATTAACAATTTCAGAATCGACTACCGTGCAGCGTTGATTTGCGCAACGACGCAACTTAAGACGTAACTTAAGAGGTGACCTAAGAAGTATCTTACTCCAGGTGATTTTGCGTGCGGTATACACCTCGAAGGTTTGACCACACGGCTCCCCCAAACGGGAGCACGGATCGTGATACGTTCGATGAACGCGCAGCCCCCCGAAGGTGCGACTGCTACCGGTCTAGAGGGTTGCTAATTACAGAATTTGTAAAAATCCAGTCGGTCGGAAACTTCAATACGTAATCGGAATTTTTCGTATTTTTTTGATGTTTTTGATTTTTTATGCTTAAGATTTGCAAGAAAAAAATCTGCGAAAATTCCCAACCGTAAATACACTTAAGACGCCAATTAAGACGTAACTTATTAAGGGGGGATCCTTTAAAATGTGTAGCATCGGAAAGTCGGCCCATCGAATGGGAATCCATCGAAGGGCATGCTCGATGCGCACGTGATCTGCATGTAGGCAGCTACACCGATTCTTCAACATTAGAATAAATCTGCAACACACTGAATTTTTTCTCGCGAATCGATTAATCGATGAGTGCAATGTGAGTGGTATAGACCGGTATAGACCGACTCCGTATTTGAGTGGGTGCCTCTTCCCAAAAAGCGATAAATCATCGCCTCACGTGATAAATACTTCGAAAAATAATAATGAGTTTCTGGGTATCGGCCAATGTCAATACACCTTGAGAAGTGGTGGTGTTGCGTGTGTCCGTATCATGACAGACCGCTCTCAGATGTGCCTTATCACGTCGTATCTACACGACGATTGCCGTATCTGTAGGGATACGAAGGCGCGCGGAATTGCATGCGATGAAATATGTAGGACTATACGTGTCCGCTCGCATTATTATCTGTGCACGCGTATGACTAGTCTGTGCGCTAGACCATATGAACAAATGGTGCGGGGAACGTGGTAGACGGGATATGAGCTGCCGGAAAATATGATTTACAAAAGATTACCCACTCGAGATTGAAGTTCGAACGAACTAGCGGATTGCAATGGCAAGCATTAATTGGCGAGAACTCTTTCCCGGACGATGGAGTCCTGTCATTTTCGTTTCGTACATGGCACTCTTTGTCAATCAAGGTACGTACGAGGTTAAAGTTTTCAGTTTTTAGCTTTGCTGAACTGAATGGAATGTGGTTAAATGGGCAGAGATGTTGGATGATTAAGCATTTACTGATAGACGGACGATGATTAGACTAATTTGTGTGTTTGTTGTCAATTATGTCTATATTTTACAGGTATAATTGTGACATGGTCTCAGAGACAGGGTCAGTATGAGTATAATATTGTTGCGGTAGTATTGATGACTGAAATCTTAAAATTGATTGTGTCTGTTGTTTTGTATTGTAAAGAGTAAGTATTAAACATTATGCTCTATGGATCAACATTTGTATTTTAATATTTGTGGTATTACATTTTCAGCAATAAAGTGACAGAACTTATCCATGAAGTACTGTCGCACAAGAAGGGTATGTACTACTCGACTGAATGTTTCTGTCTAAGCTTTCGTAATTAGCTTGTAGTTTTGGCAATTCACATAAAATCTAGACAAATTTGAAATAATTACTTACTGATCTTGCAGTACTCTTGTTGTACATGATACCATCGTTTCTGTACTGCTTGTACAATAATTTGTCATTTGTCAATTTGGCTGCCTTTGACCCAACGACATATTACGTTTTACTACAATTCCGTGTTGTCATCACGGGTATCATATTTCAGGTATTTACTGGTACATCATTTTTGGTTATCTCTGAAGAAGCAGCCACAATCTTCAAAATATTATGTTACAGTACTTTATATATTCATTTACTTCAGGTTGTGTTTAAGAAGAAGTTATCTTCTAAACAATGGTTCTCACTAGTTGTGCTAACACTTGGCTGTATGATAAAGCACATAAGCATGGACGCTGACTTCACTGTGTTTAGTGCAAAGTTCAATTTAAGCAGTAATATACTTCTTATTTTTGTTCAGGTAAGTTCTGCTTCACATGAATGGAATAATGAGAGAATTCAGAATTCATAGTTAATATTAGTGACACGTAAACGTACCCTATGTTTTGTGCTTTCAGACCATCTGCTCCTGTTTAGCTGGAGTTTACAATGAATATTTGCTTAAAGAACAGGGAGCGAACATAAATATTTTTGTACAAAACGTATTTATGTACATAGACAGTATTCTCTGCAATATCATAGTATTTATAATATCGTATACACCAAAAAGCAATATCGTTAGTATATTCGATAATGTATGGCACAGTATTTTTATGGAACCAAAGGTTATTATAATTATGATAAATAACACTGCGATCGGCATTATAACGAGTTTCTTCCTGAAGAACTTGAACTCTATATTGAAAACGTTCGCCAGTGCATTGGAACTAGTATTTACCGCTGTATTATGCTGGATCATATTTAATATTCCTATTTATACGAACACTGTCATCTCGATCGCTATGGTTAGTTACGCGGTCATTTTATATTCACAAAATCCTGTACAAAATGTTCAATTAAAGGATAGCGAAACCAAAAAGCTGATAGTACCTGTTTAAGCTATTGAGCTAAAAATGAGATACTGTAACGAGGCTGTTGTATATAATTCGAGCAGCGAACAAGGCTATGCATAATATGTAATTGTTTTTGAGTTATTCTTGTCTTATGCCAAACGTCAAGTTTATTACATATCTTTACCCGTGCATACGAAGACTCTAACTAGCTTTTAATGTAGAGGAGGCTACTTCAGGATATATTGTGTATAGAATATTTTATGATTATGTTTAATTTGCTGATCGTCATATAGCCGATGTGATATTGTCGGACGGTATAAAAGTCTTATTTCGACATTTTTCTTAGATATCGAGTATGTGTGTGTGTGTGTGTGTGTGTGTGTGTCTCGTAACTACTGCATGCGCTGTGATTTTGTTGCGATTTCTCGCGCAGAATTAATTGCGATTTCTCGCGCAGAATTAGTATCGATTTACCTAAAAAACAGTTCAACTGAAAGCATAAAAATCGATACATTCAATTCGCCAGGCCAGTATCATGTTTACCGAATTTGAATAGATGTATATATCACGTACGAATTTGGTGCCATAAAGGAATAAACAAAATTGATATATATCCAATACAAAACCAACGTTCGAATAAATACTCTTTTCACATAGAGTCGTTGCTTTCGTTTACAGTTCCCAACGCTAACGATAAGTAGTTCCACATATACGGATGTACCTTGCAATCCCTTTCTCAAACGTCGATAAAAAAAATCAATCTCAAGCCTTCCGTCGCTCAAACACGGTACGAATAATTAACGCGTACAAAACAATTTATATCACACGTACAAATTTCAACCGCTCCTTCTCCAACCAAGAACCCCCTTAACATGTTTAGTGAACAAATTAAAAAAAAACCCAAAAAGTCATCAGTATATTTGAAGAAGTCATTGTACATATTACATAACATTCTACACTGAACGTTACCTATCCTATCGAGACAAAAATGACAACAAAAATTGTCTCAAGAGTTATGGAAGAAAATTTTGCTGAAAACTTTGGAATGCGGAGCGCTTCCGCGTTGTGCGGCAAGCGGCAAATACTTCCAATCCTACTAGCTTAGGACTGCTAAGCGGCGGCGGAGGAGCACCTTTACTCTTCGTTAAAAGTGGGGACGGGGTGGTCGATATTACCTGCGAACCACCTTGCTCTCGGAGAACAGGGGCAATAGTCACATGCCGGTCGTGGCCAGGCGAACCCGGCGTTAGTCGTGGACATCTTGCCCGCGAGCGTTAAATACGCCTTGTGTCCTTCGTTTGGTGAACTTCGCCGGCTGACATCGTCCGCGACGAAGTGGAAAGTGAGCGAGCGAAAAGTTCGAATGTCGCCGACTGGCAATGGTCCGATCACTCGGTCTGCGACGATGACAACGTGCTTGTCGCGGCTAAAGCTGACGGCGGACGGCGGACTGAATGAGACGTAAGAGGTGTTGGGAACATTGTTCCACGGAACTGTCATCACCTTATTTCGAGATGACGCCGTCTTACAATAATTAATAAGACGCGCACGGTGGCTTTCCATAGTTGCACTCTAGAAATTGCGCAGCAATTAAAGTGTTAACTTATTGGCGGACAGGTTTAACGATTTTCGATGAGACGATTTAGTTACAGATTTTATTAACGTTACGGAATACTGCCTTTTCTCTTTGTTTATATCGGCAGATTTTTTGGTGACATCGGAAGAGACATTTGATAAATTACAGTCTGCCGTCCTGAGAGAACTTTAGCGCAGCGTGCGGCCTCACGGGAATAATACGAAAGAGCGCACAAATGAGATTTCTGTCGATTATGCAATAGCCTTTCGTGTGTACTACTTTTATTCTCCGACGGGGGGGTATTTCGTGTCGCCAGATTCGATGATAACGGTTTACGAGTTCCCTCGCTGCTGCCTTTCCTACAGCGACTTTTTTCACTTGATGACAGTACCGTTGTAGCGTTTCCCCCGTCGTACAGCACCTGCTCCCTTTTCATTTCCCTTTTCAATCACTGCCGTGTAAAAGGTCGCAAACCTCGCATAAAAGAATTACGTCTTATATATAATTATGAATGAGAACAGAAGTGAAGAAAAACATTGTTCCGCGACGCAGGATTCAATGCAGTCCTTGCCCCCTTTTACGAGCCATACACGTGCCCGTGTTCATTTACAGGCCACCGACGGTATTCTGATGAAAAAATTGCTGTAAACGAATGTTCGGGGAATATTAACAGATTCTATACGCTGCCGAAATGGATATTTCATACAATCGGCTCACCTGTTTTTCTATGCGTCCATAGCACATGATACCGCTAGAGAAACGATTATATCAGTCATTAATCATTGAATTAGTTTGAATTGATCATAACCCGTCAGCGAAATTATCCGACTCAATTAGAAGGGCTGTCGGTATTAATCTAAAAAGTAGTGGAAATTTATCAGCCCTAGCGCGATTGATTGATGTGCGCGAGGCATACGGGGGTTGCAGATAGGCTTGACAAAGACATACCGTTCGAGTCGTTCATGTCGATCAGTACTTGCAACTGTGCGTGACACGTGTCGGGAAGAAAGCACATGTCATCCAATGTCGATCACATGTGCCGGAAAATGGATCGTCGTTAGGAGAGATACGAATTGGCTGCGATTGAATATCTCAGTCGTTCCTTTTATCTGGCAGGACGCGCGACAAAGGGAAAAAGAACACTGTGTCCGTGTCGTGCACGTAGGCTAATTTGTCAGTAGGTCGTAACGATCTATGTTTCTTAAATACTTTTTTACCGAACACACGAAACGATCGATTTCGTGGAACGCTTACTGCAGAAACGCGTATGCAGAACTATGATACTTGTTCGCTGTAGCTTTGTCCTCGTAATGTTAAAAGGCTGTCATTATGACGTGTGCGCTGAAATATGTATTTATATTGACAGGCTATACGAAAAATTGTTATGACGCTATATTGTGTATTGAGTTCCCGTTCAATCGTTTCAAGTTGAGCACTGCCTTCTGGCGTCTGTTCCTACTTATGCTGGTACATGTGCTGATAGCTGTTGATAGAACCTCTGTATTATCCAGTACTTCTTATTTAAATCGGTATTTGAAGACTATACTTGAAAAAAATAGACTATATGAAAAACATTAAAAAAAAAAAAAGAAAGTAAAAAAAAAACAAAACCGTTTTCGAAACTTGTCATATAGGTCGAAAGATTGAGGCGTTTGATCGAACGAATCAATGGGCAGACAAGCATTGGAAGCCCATGCCAGGAGGATCATGAAGGTTCGGTGGTATCTGGGAGACAAGACGTGAGCGGGTTATGTCCGAGTGCTTGAACTTCTCGTCATCTATGACAGGATCAACGAATCTGGGGCCTTTACAGCCCCAGGAAAATTCATCGCCGACACCCTCCCAGCCATCGTCCTTGGAGCGGCCACCTATCGCTCTCGCTAACAATTTAGCGCGACGGGACCGTTCGCAGGCCCGACGAAAAATGACTCCGTTCCCGGCCAACAGTCAGCAGATACAACTCACCCCTCTTTGGGAACATGTGGTCGGTACCGTTTCGTTGAGCCACCTCGCAACCAGAAAAATACCATCCACTTTCTAACGCACGTAACTCTTAGTATACGCACGCCGAAGAGCACTTTATTGACAATCGTCTACAGCGCACTACGATGATGGAATATTTACAATAGTTCCTGTGCCCAACGATAGCGTCCGAGTTTTTGACCTTCAACGTTTTCCGACATTTAAACTGCGGGTCGCGCGATGCCGTGCACGACGTGTAACTTTATGCTTGACCAACATCAGTTATAAGACATTGAGAATGTTTGGACTCGGCAAGACGTACTTTTTGTTGATTCGACATTAACGGCACGCAGGTTCGCACGCGACGCTTCCCGCCGGAGATCGACACACGCCTGACGTTCGTCGAAATATCCGAGAGGCTACGGGATCCGGAATGGGAGGTCCGGCAGCATGCCCTTCGCGTTCTAATGGACGTATTGCCGACTTTAAGCGCCGACGTCGTTGACAAGGTCATGCAACCGGTGGTACCGGAACTAATCAATAATTTAGGACATCCCGCACCGGCAGTTCGGAAAGGTGCCCTGGACACGTTGAGGGTTTACCTGGTTCACAGCGAGAACAGAGACGAGATGATCAAAGCAGTAAGAGATTACGACAGATCAATCACTCTAACTCTACATCAACGAATACCGCGCGAGAAAGATAAACAAATGTTCACTGTCGCGCGTCGGATGATCCACGATAAAGCATTACCTTCGTACACGTGTCCAAACCGCGATTATTGGCTGTCTAGAAATAAACGCCAGACGCTCGCACTTTGGTCGATCGAAATTGCAATCCGTATCCGTCGCTTGGGCACCGACGCGCTCCGAAACGTTTCGCAAACCTGTCTCGATGGAGAGTTTGCTGAAATGTTCGGGGTACACATTTCTCCAGCGTACTTTATCGGGCTCGATTGGGCGCGTTTCATGAAGAAGATCGATCACCGATGAGGTGCAATTAGCACGCAAGTGTACAAGCGTTGACCTTGCACCCGACCACCGCTATTGGATGCTACATCATCGATCGTTAACCGTGCGTTCAGTCTCAAACTATCTATCTCTCTCTCTGACTTGCCTCTTGCAGATCCTTCAGGACGGTTTGAACCGTTCCGAGGCTCGCGACGCCTACCAGACAAACGTTGTCACTGGCGTGATTTTGAGCGCTCCGTCCATACTCTTTCCAACGGCCAAGAGCTTTCGTCCGACAGTTCAAGTTCTGAAAGAGACGACGACCGCTCTGACGTCCCGATTGGGACAGGTGCCGCATCAGGAAGCAGTGGTTAAGTCTCTTATGAAAATACGGGGTATAGTTGGCCCAGAGGAATTCGACGGGTATCTTGCGGACGACGATGAAAGCCTCAAAAGAAACATCGAAATCCTCTCGAAGGTGTACAATGTAAAACCAGGCAGACGCGCGCAGAGTAGAAATTCGTTCGACGACCGTGTAAAAGACAAAGTTCGTCACTTACACTACTTGCTTCATTACATCAGCATTCGCGCGATTCATTCCGCTATAAGCATCACTGAGATCAATTTAAAGTTAATACAGAGAGTTAATAAAATATAACGCGGTCATTATTCGATATTTGCATACCCGTACTAGCGTACTATAATGAATAAATTATTTCTTTTTCGTTATGACATTCTTCACGGGCAATTGTAACGAATCGATGACACGATCAGTGTTCAAATATACGTGTACAGAATTATCAGACGAAATTTGCATGGCATCATTCAGGTTACGCGTTTCCTAATGGCCCACGAAATCTTTTGATACGAAGAAACGGATGTGTTCTCTGTCGACAGAACGGGAATCGGATAGTGGACGACGAGGACTTTTGCCACGACCGAACTTGGGACAGCGACAGCGACACTTCCGGTATCGCCGAAGAGGAGGACGAAGTGCTGAACGGGAGCACAGGCGCAGGCATGCCTGGAGCTCGAGTCGTGCTGGAAACTGAGATAAAGTTCAATGAGGAGACTGCCATCACCATGACGATCCTCGAGGAAAAGGACGACGACGATGAGACGGACAACGAGGAGGAGGAGGAGGATGAACAAGACGACGAGAGCGGCACTGACGTGAGAAACGACGCTGAGACCGTTGACCTGGCGGATAATTCGACGAATGAGAGACGAAAGACACCGAGGAGGGTACATTTCGGCGGCGAGGTCGTCAAACTCCGAACTCCCGACAGCGACGACACCGAGCCGGCGGAAGTGGTCAATAGAAAGACGAGGATTCCACTTCCGGTCTCGCCTGCCACGAACATGTCGGAGAGACTGCATCGCAGACCTTCTTCGCAGCCGTGCAGTCCGCATCTCGGAAAGCAGCGCGTCAGAAGAGCTTCGAGATCGGCGTCGAACAGCCCGAAGAGAGAGGTGCACACGCACAGTGCTGATCTCAGTCCGACGAAGGGCATTTTGACCAGAACGAACAGTCCGACTTTCGTCGTGGAGGCGCAGAAGGATGTTGCTGAGAGTGTGGTGTTGGCGGACGCAGGCGAGAGAGTCGCGCCGAGAGAAGAGACCGCGGACAACGAAGCAGCGGCATTGAGTAATGATAAGGACACGGAGCAGATGAGCACGGTGTCGAAGCAAGCTGAGGTGTTCGGGAAAGAAGAGCTGTCGCTGGTTTCGATGATAGTGAAAAGTGCAGAAGATGATCCAAGGAAGCAAGACGCGTCCGTCGGGTCGTCCGTCGGGTCGACCGTCGACGACATCGACGAGCAAGTGAACAGTGAAGTGGAAGTAAGTGGACGACCCTCGAGGACAAGGAGCGAGAGTGGACAAGGTCAGATCGCTGCCGCGAAGGGAGTCGAGGAAAAGTCGTCCGCGAAGGCCTCGCAGCGGAATTCGGCGCGCGGCAAAGGAAGGAACTTCGAGTCCTTCCCGCGGCAGGAGCGCAACTACATACTCATGGAATTATCCAGCCCCGAAAGGAAGGCGTTCAAGGAGAAGGCGAATGACTCAGAGCCGGGAGGCGCCCGGGGCAATTCCGAGCCGGCAAAATCCGATACTCGTGCGACCGACACGACTAACCTCCATTCCAACGAGTCAGAAAATCGCGCGAAAAAGGATTCGTCATCAATTATTGCCGCGAGTGGCGCCGACTCGCTGCTTCGCGAGAAAGTTGAGGGTTGCCGAGAAGGCGTGCAAGGTGCGACGTGCGAGTGTCCGAGCGACGTTTGCGGCGTCGGCGATCGTTTAACGAAGACGCGCGCGTCGAACGTGATCGACGTTTCGCGAGATCGCGGAAGTGGAAAGAGTGTCGGGGACGATCGCGGCAGGATGAAGCAAGGTGGCGACGGGCGAGCGTCGGTGAGGAACGATCGCGATAAGGAGAACGAGGCATCGGTCGAGGGAAGCGGAAGTGTCACTTGCAGCAGTAGCGAGGGCGAGAGCAACCCGCAAGAACCGAGCTGGGAGGAACTGGGATTGGTTGGACAGGACGTGCTCGACGATTTGCATAACAAGGTGAGGAGCATCGCGAGCCGTATATCGTTCATCCTACCCTTGTAAAGCATTATCTGCACAAATTCGCACGTTCCCGATATTTACCGCGAGGATTCTCTCTGACAGGCAGTGTCTGCATATAGGTACTTTCATACGTACGTGTTTGGATTATATATATGTTTGCACGAATTTCTGCCCTCAGCGCATAGACGCGAGCTTATGAATGATCTTGGACTGTCGCGAACTTCGTGGCAACGGTCGTGTTGAAGATGTACGGAATCTTCATCTGATGAGGTGAATGTGAATTTTATTTGTTGAAAAATGGGTGTAACGTGTCCCGCGTGGGATGGTTCGTTGGACTGTTTAGATAATTATGTCGTGTATAGATGGTAATTGATTAAATGCAAATGCAGCAGTTTTTGGTAGTTTGAGGCGGGAAGTAGGTCGATCGATTTCGTCGATTAAGATTACGTTGCGTGGTATGACGTGATTTAAACTTTATAATACGGTTACAGATTACGAATACATTTTCTGTTTTTATCTACCTTGATATGTAACCGATATGTCAGTGTCGTTTCGTCAGGGCACTTTGGGTGACTATTACTAAAATAATGAATGATTAATGAAACGTTGCGCTAAGTAACTCGTTGTCAGACTATCTTGCATCGTCTTGTCACGTTAGTCTGGAGACGTGGCAAATTGATAATAATCGTCGGGCGAATAGCCAAAGAGTTCGAAGTCGAGGCTGAACTTTTCGTAAAGTTTCTTCAGCGTGTCTCTGTTCAGTTGGCTGAAATATATCGCTGATGCGTTCGAATGACCGCTGCTATGTCGCCATCTTGGTTTAATCGCACCTTCCAATCCCAACTTTTTAATGGCGTACACTTGATCCCGCCATAGGGTTTCCACCTGTCGAAGCGATATTTGGGTTTGTACATTTCTTTCACATAACATTCTGCCCAAGGAGACAGGTCAGAAGTGTTATGTCCTCCACAACACCCTCATACAGTACATAACAATTTTGCCAGGTGTCCTAACAAATAAAACCCATGACATCGAACATCGATATGTTGGCAGTCAGTCTCGTAACGACCTTTCAGTCAATTCAACGTACATACTTCCAATAAAGTACATACACGTACCGATCACCGCCCATAAATACTACAATTTCATAACTCCTAGAACGTTCACATGCAGTTCAATGTACAGTCACAAGCCGACACCAGTCTCAGCATCGTTCTAGCCGTCGCATAACGTTTCAACGTCGACGAGAACGATGCGCAAGCTTTCGAAGCACTTTTGCCTCCATCAACAAACGTACCTTTGCCACGATGTCGTATTTCAGCAAGCAGGGCGTGCAATAATAGTAATAAGGCATCCAGTGATCGTCGGCGTAACTCGGCAAATCCGTGCGAATCAAATATTCAACGAACTCTCGCCAGGTCGGCTCGACGCCCGACGGCGGAGGCACGTCTCTCAGTCTGATCACCTGATTCGCTCGCGGCCTGGTGAAATTCATATCTAAGGGAGCGAAATACAACGGTTAGTAGTGTGGGGTCGGGGGTCCTGCTCGCGGGCATCGCGATCGATATTTTGTCCGTGACTCACCGCGATACTTTCGAACAATCACCGCGCCGTACTTCCGATAAAAGTGGAGTGTCCCATGCTCCCGCCCCGCCACCGAGTTCTCCAATTTATCACGGTAAGCACTTAGCAATCTTTCGAATGGGTGTCGTACAACCAGTAGTTTCTTTGTCGCCTTGAGACCCTGAGGACAGTCGTTGCGAGTGAAAAGATTAGTTTGATAAGTCAGCGTGTCAACGGCGCACTCTGCGGTCGCTGTCGTGTAATTCGGGGAAGTTTACTTTCTTCGGCCCGAACAAAATCGTTACCTCGTCCGCTTCGGGATAATCGAGTTCCGGCATCACACGTCTCGCGATAGTCGATATTTGCTCCTTGCCGCTGTTTAATTCATTTTCAGGGACATTCATTAATAGGCATAAGTTGTACAGCCACGTTGTACTGCCGGCTTTATATATCGGACAGTACGATACGTTGTGTAGTCTGAGGAGGAAATGCAAGTTTGTCTACAGACGGTGCATGGATCGTTGTGTTATGTAGAAAGGATTTTATGAACCTGTCGATGTAGAAGACGCTGTACTGCGGTGCCGGTAGTTGCGTGTAAGGGGACGTTTTGTCGGATGTTTGATAGACTCCTAAACTGTACTTTTTGCAAACCGTTTCGGCGGCTTGTAGTCGTTGCGCATTTGCCGCTTCCGCCTCCTTCTAAGAAAGGTACACTCCGTGTATTATGGTATTATGTGCACGTACAATACACGATTATGATAGACCTATCCCAGACCAGCATTTAACGCTAAATTCTAAGAAATTGATTTTCTCAACTCACCATTAATATTCTCAGATCGTCCGACACAGGAACAGCTTTATTTTCATCTCCAACAATGGCAATGCTCACTTTCAATACCAAGAACGTTAATCCAACACCGAGTATCACTTTCAATACCTGCACGGTGGTTCGTTTTGTTGATCGAATCATGTTTAGCTTAGTTTTGGTGTGCATCAAATTTGTAGTATTTAATACAGCTCAATCCGTTAATCGTTTACGAAAACATCCGACAACGCGCTCTTACGCACTCTCATTTTCTGCACTTGCCCGAAAACAAATGGACCGCATCGAAAAAATGTTATTTTCGAAAGCGAGAAGCGCTTATATATTCTACCTTTCTTGCGGCACGATAGTGACTGACCGGTTCCATGTACGCATCAGACAGTGATGGATCTGAAGCATTGCAAACCCTGGGAAGGTAGTTCCTGTGTCGCTTGTACATGAAGAATCTCAAGTACCGAATAATGGTGTACCGGCTTTGAATAAATGAATAAGTCTTTCGGAAAAGTATTTAAAATATTTTTTATTTATTAAAATACACCGAATGTTGTTAAAGGTGTCTGTCAATGGTGATGATTCATTTAAATTGCAAAATGCCTTTTTCCGGGACTTATTGAATATTAGCCGTTTTATCATCACGATGTAACAAAGTTTCGAATCTTCCGAAGGAGTGGAATTTCAGGAATGTACCAGTTCAGGGGCCAAATAATAATCCACTCCTGGAACCTTGGTGGGAGCTATTTCTCCTTGAGAAGCACAGAAGCCCGACGCTTACTAATGTCGGCGACCCAGCTGTTCAAATCTTTCCTCGATGTACAACAGATAACTCTGATTTGAGATTGAGATGTAACGGTAAAAATAGAGGATAGTGTAAATCGGGTTGCAGAATGTCGAGCACATAGACGCAAACTGTAGAAATTGTCAAAACGAGAACATATAAAGAATGAAAATGATAACATCAAAGTTATCGAAGCACGATCCAACGTAACGATTTAATATTGGACGTAAATTATAAAATAGGTAACTGCTAAATAAAATGATGGAAAAGTTGGCATAGAATGTACGAAATAAATCGAAATATGGGAAAGAAGTCGAAAGTAATGACTTGAGACGATGGTCGTGAATTCCGTTCGTTCGCCTATGTATAACCATAAAATCCATAGCGCGCGATAACGGTCATTTCATTCGAAAGATTTACACGACACGCCCGGTGTTCATTGAGCGAGTTCAAGGTAATCGTGTTAATAGATTTCATGAATGCTCGCGCAACCTTGCCAAGTTTGTTCGCATAATAAGACCGCGGAAAGAAAGTACCGGCCTGGAAATCGATTTTTTGTAGTTATTAGTCGCAATGGCCGTATAAAGAAGATAGTCCATCAAAACATGTCGTTGCCATTTAGGACCGTTCAATACACCACTCTGACAATTAAAATCCCCAAGACACTTAAAATCCTGTTTTCCTAGTTTATAAATCAAGCACCTATATCAGTATCACTTCGTTCACTGCATTTAATCCTTTTTATCCTCTCAAGCAGACAAACGTTCCGTGCAATGGTAAACGGCAACGCAGAATTTCGGCAAAATGACAGAAAAAACATATATTCCTTTCTTTCAAAGAACATATTTTCCATGGGTTAATTTTGAAGCCTCCTACACGAACGATGAGCGACTTTAACGGGCAAAAACGGCTTTAACCACGGCCCTATTTATTCCAAGTGCCATGGAACGATCTCAGTAATTCACGTTATACGATTGATGCGGCCGTAATGCGATTCAAAATATCCTGCTCGGTATTTCGCTCGTATGAATATTCCGGCGATGAAAAACGACGAAAGATTTCCTCCCGGCCCATTATGCCGTTGGCCGACGGGGGAACGATATGGCCGTCTAAGTTGCAAGAAAATAATTAGGCACGTGTTGCGTGCCGCGTCGTCGGTACGGCAAGGCGTCATTTCTATGTACGTGTATATGTATGTATATGCAAATAGACCTCTGGCAATTGTACCGCGATTTACTTTCCCCGTTCCCCGTATTACTTTCTGATTCATCACATTCGTGACGCCGTCCCGCCGTGGAGATTAGATTACGGGTCATCTGATTTTCCAATTAGACGGACGGTTTCACGGAAAATATTCGCGCGAGCGCTATAAACGTGGGCGAGATCCTGCATCGCGTGGGAGGGTGGTCGACGAATTCTCATTCACAATCGACTGGCACTACGTACTGGATAGGATGTTATGGCTCATAACGTTTTAAAATATTCGTGCTTAAAATATTCTTTCGTTAATGACGACTAGATCTTTTCCGATTTACCGGTCTGTATTTTCGGACTAGTACGATCTGCTAAGATGTTGGTAGTTGGTACAGTCGTCCAAGTGCACAATAATGAGTTTTTTAGCAGCTTGTCAGATTTCGGTTAAAACTATACTTTGCTGGTGTAGCTCTTTTTTTTTATTAATTTCAATTAGACCATTTTTGATTGACCGAGGAAAGCTTCAAGTTCGATCGGTCGGTCGGGGTTAATAGTTTCTCGACCGTTGGCCAAGGCATAATCATTCGAATTATCGATCCATGCGTCGTACCAAAGAGACGTAATCACGAGCATCGAAAATCCACGACGAATAGAAAATTGATGTTCACGGCAAATGCGGATTCCGGTGGTGCATCGCATTCGGTCTCGCTGCAACGATCAATAACGTTCACTCGCGAAGTCATGAATGTTTGACCAACGATGCAGTTCTTATAATTGAATTTCACCCTCGGTTCCGCGTCCAATTCATTTCTCGCTAATTGCTTCATAATCGATTCCATTTAGCGCTAGTGTATAAGGAAGCCGAGATCGATAAATGTTACTATGTATAGTTGCATTAATATATAACGAACATGTGCGTATAATGGTAACGATATCCTGTCACTATATCCGTATTGATTTTTAATTTTGACAATTAAGCAGATTTTACATATGCATCTCCATCACTGGCCCACCATACATTAAGTATCATCACTTTATGAACATATCCATCCACTTGTATTACACGATATCGAGTCACAGCCATTACATGATTAGACGAAATTTGGATGTGTCCATTCTCATAGCTTGAACACACATTAGTAATATATTCTCGCAGGAGGACTGGCGAGTACGTGTCAGGGGACTGGAAAGAGTCGCGTCAGCTCTACGAACATCCTCAGCTTTGATCGCGATAGAGCCGCGATTAGGATCACTTTTGCATGCTGTGCTGGGCTGCGAAAGGAGCTGTCGGGTAGCAGCGGCGGGCTTGGCAGTAGCAAAGGTAAAATTCTAATCCGACGCGATAAGACGCGCGCGCATACACACACACACACACACACACATACTCGAATTGTTCTCTCTTCCGCCGCCGTTGCGAATCTTTAGCGCCTGCCAAATTAAATCCTTCACGCGAGTGACTGAATGCATTTCGAGTTTCCTGGATGTGTGTAAAAGAGAGTGGTTTTTGTTCCTTTCGTACCCTACTGGAAGGTTGACGATCCCTAACCGCGAGTAATGTATGTCCGCTTCATATTGTCCTAGTCGCTTGGGGAGCCTCATTGATTTTCTGTTAATTATCCTCCCTCGGCAGGTGGTTGTCGCCGGTGTCACGGAGGATGCTTTGAAACGACGACTGCCGCAGCTAGCTTGGGGACTCGCGAGGCAGGGTGGCCCGAATGCTGCTCAGCTCGCGAGAATCGCGATGCTCAGACTGAGGCCGGCTCTCTTTTTGGAGCAACTGCTGCAGCCGCAGTGCTTGGGCGCGAAAAACGCAAAGGTGACGATTTCATTATTTTAGCAAATCATGCAAGATTTCGAGGTATGTTGGCGCGATCAAGATCGAAAATTCAGATTGAAGAAATCGGCCTAGTGCATAAGTCGATACGTATTACGACATGGTAATAGTTAACGTTAATCGATAAATCTGGTTAACGCCGCCGCGAATGACGGGAAGATTAACGGTACATTCGTTGCAGACTAGAGAGAACGCTCTTCAACTACTGATATTCTCCCTCGTCACTTTCCCGAGCACGGAATTCAAAGTGCAAACTGTGGCGCATAAAGTCGCATCAATGGTCGCCGACCGTCGGCGAAGAGTGCGACAAGCCGCGCTCGATACCCTTGCCGTATTGGCGCAGATCTACGAGTCTGAGGTCAGTCGAAGCATCAGTTTCTGATACGGTATACGACCTCTCGCACGTCGTTCAACGTAATCGACATGTTGCAGGAAGTGTTGAAAGCCGGGAAGAAAGCAGCTGCGGGTCGTCACGACAAGGAAGCAATGATTTGTGCAATCCGCGCACGTCTGTCTCGAAAGTCCCTGCCTCTAGTCTCCGCGGACGGCCTAGTCGTTTACGGTCTTCAAATTTCACCGGCCGTCCAAATCGCTACTGGTACGTACTAAACGATCGAGTATTAAACGTTACACGGCGGTGCTTCACTTCCACATTCTCGACTGCCAATGAGCCTCACAGCAAATATCAAACATACAAGGACTTGAACGTACTGAAACTTACAGCCTACACGACCTTCTTCCGAACAATCCACCGAACTTTGAGTCCATACTTTGAAAGGTCCCGTAACACTAGACGCAACGAACGATTGTAAAGCGCGCAACAATTTTCTCCACGTATCAGCAACGGCGCGAGGAAGTACATAATTCGCCGTGACCGTCGCGATACCAGCAGCGAACACTGTTAGGCGCGAAGGTTTTCGAGCGCGGAATTAAAAGACGTGGTGGGAAAGTCGCGAGCCCGGCCGAGGGCCGAGCGTTAACCGATCTGCACATTGATAATCGGCCAGGTCCCGATGTCGACTGGATTGTCGCGGGCAGTGGTTCCGTCTCTCCCGGCACCGGTCGCACCAGAGGCCAGATCATCGCCACCGCCGCCGGCACGGAGCGAGGAAGATTTTCCAGGTAAATAAGAATCCGAGGTAGAAACTTTGTCCAAGTTAAAGGGTGAAGTGGTCCGCGATATGACATTTAACTGTTCATTGCACCTGTTAGAGGAGGAGCGTTTCGCGTGACCCGCGTAATTATCAGCTACCCTGTTGCAGAAATGAAAATACGAGGCATCGCGATAATCCGTGGACTGAGAGGGCGAACTTGGTCGCCCTCGGGGTCGGACTCCGTTCGACGACGACCGAGCAGCCCGTGGCGTGGCAAATCGTGCCGAACCGGCACGAGGCGAGTTCACGCTAATTATATGTACATATTGTCGTACACATATTTCGATCGTCTCATTACTCTCGCGATCGTGCGTGGAGAGTGATTCGCGTGTCTTATCGCGGATGCAAACGCGATCGAGTATATCAAAGCAGGCCGACGAGCAGGGAAACCGTCCGGGGGAAATGTGTCGGGATAAATCATTTTCCCCGGCGAGCCACTCTCCTCATTTGCATATCGCCGCGCGACTTTGTAATATCCCATATTCCCTTGCGCGGCGAGCGCATCGGCGTAGGCGCAGGACGACGCTGGTAATGACTTTTCGCATCTTATCGGCCCAATTCGCTGATGGTATTTGCATTCTCGGCGAAGCTATGCGCTCGAGATGCGAGATTTGGCGCCGGGGTGCTGTGTAAGGTCATCGTTAAAAATTAATGCCGAGACTGACCTTAGGATTGTGACGTCAGGTTTTCCGTTGCGTGCCGGAAGGTTACCGTGCCCGAGCAATTATGCTCAGATTCGTTGGGGAGGTGTGGGGGGAGAAGAAGAAATCGGGATGAATGACGTCGCGCCGTATCGTTCGAGTCGCTCACAACTTCAGCCGACCCGAGTGTGCCTGAGCCTGACAGGTGAAAGGTTCTGGGCTCGTTCATTATCAGCTTCGAGGAAACCTTGAGCCTTGAGGTGTCTCTCTGGCGATTGAGCTTTTTGTTTTCGCGATCAATGAGATATATATCCCCGTTGAGTGACTGACATGGGACAATTCTTTTGATACAGTAGGTTATTTTCGTATCTCTTTGATGTCGATTTTGATGGTTCGGCGCGAACGCCTTGGCATGGAATTTACCGGCAACCATGTCAGAGTTAAACATTCCGTATTTGTTAACAATACTTAAGGTTAGAGCGTTCTCGTGTACTATAGGCACGCCTTAATGGATTTTTATCGACGTTGCAGGATGAACCTCGTTGTTCCGATGACTTGCATCCGTCCGAAGATAGAAACACCGATATTGAAATTCGTAATGGTAACTAGAAGAGTTTTCTATATCTTTGTACTACATCCGTGAATGAAGCAAATTCTATATATCTATGCAATGTCCATTTAATTTTATACAATTTTATAATAAATACTTAAATGTCTGACGCAGGAAGGTACTCAGAAAATTATTTAAGATTGGAGGATCAACTGCAAATATTTCAGGGTCGCGAAAGTGAGTCGACGAATTACCAAGAAATTGTTGACAGTAATATCGAGGATCGAACGAGTTCTCGAAATGTGCTAAGGTCTTCTAAGGAAAAGGTAAAGTTAACGAAGAAAGCGTACGTTTGTGTAATCTTACAAACTATGTATGTTTGTATAATCTAGCACACATAATACTTATAGAATCGCAGAGGGAACTGTACATTTTCGCAGGAGCCCGCGAGTCTGAGGGTTGAGTCAAGAATACCGATACTATTCCTTCGCGATCGGCCGTCGGACACGAACACAACAGGCCAGACTCGCATTAAGGCCGTCAATACAGAGTTTGGAATTCCCAGAAGCAAAGCGAAGGAATTCAACACTATCGGCAGCGGATTGGAATCGCGCGTCGATAGAGAAGGGTACAAAGAAATATTCATATATGTTGCGGCGTTTGCTGAAGCGTGCAGGTTTGGGACACCAAGACACCATACTGCGATCATTCTCAGCGATCATTATAGACACACACACACACACACACCACACCATCACATTCGCACCGATCATTCTAGAACACACACCACACCACCAGATTCTCAATTTATAGCATTTCTACCGTCTTTCACCCGGCACCAGCTCTTAACGAATTAACCACTTTCTTCCTGTCCTTCCGTCATCACCTTCCAATCACAGCGCATTCCCCACTCACGTCTCACGAACAATTCGGCAGCCCGTCCGCACGCGTTCCGCGAGAAGAGTCCGATTCCGTAGCGACGTGTAACCTCATGCATGGAAACGTCACATATCTACCTATATTTCCATTGTACATACCACCATTATTAAGATAAGTCGTAGCTTCAATAAAATCTGTGAATGAAAATACGAACGCAGTCGATTACCCCGACTGCGGCTGGGATCCTTAACTAGACCCAGAAACGTTAATTCGTCCACGGGTCACCCGTCACGCAACAATATATACATATGTGTGTGTAAAAATGTGTGATTACATATATCTTCCCACCCGATATACACTGTGACATTTGATCTCGCAGATCGTATACAGTTTGGCTCCAGCGACGAAAACGAATGCATCAGGAGGCGTCGGTAGATCCGACAGCGGGTCAATTAACAAATCCATCGTTCGACCCGCATTACACCAATTATCGTTCAATATCGCGTTCACGAAATGTAAGTTTACTATTATGCTTACTGTATACAGGCCAGAAAAAATCCCGACCCTTCAAAGGTTACGGTAATATTATGAGAACGGCGCCAATACGAAGAGAGTTGCGCGACAACGATAATAATGTGTCTTCGTTCCCTGTAAAATCTAGTCTCAGGAAAGGTTCGCGCTGGATGATAGATCCGCGTTGAGGTCTGAGAGTCGTGCGAGTCGATCGACTCGCCCCCCGTCTACTTTTGCGGAAGACAGAAAGCGTCCATTATCTAGGAATGCACCGCAACAAGGGTTCTCCGTGTACGAGCCGTAAGCATGTTAATTGGAATTCGTTGTTAAACACGAGACTGCTGGGCAGAAATTATACGATTAAATGGCCGGTCTTTCCAGATATGGATCGAGTTACCATCGGCAGAAACGAGCAATCGAAGGACAGTTTCGAGCATTGCGCGCAGCAGCTGGTCCGTTCACAGGCAATTATCAACAGTATCAAGACGTTAATGCATTAGGGACGCAGGTACGGTGATTTCCCTCATCTTGTCCTGGCAGTCAAAGAATGCTTTTATGCGCTCACAGTGTAAGATTGAATTAGATTGAAGATGTAAGGTGACACGTAAATATTCATGTACGCAGTATGTAAGCGGTAATTTCATTAGATTAAGGCTACATTTCCAATTGATAGTTAATGATTCTGCCTAATTTACAATACGCAGATTAACTTTCCAATGCACCGTCGTGTAAGAATCAATCGTTCTAATACCACAGATATCGCTAATACCGCACGAATCTCTATGAACCCAATTTCAAGTTGTTTAACGAAAAACATAATTGCAGACGGGGACGGAACGCAAGACAAGGGACGCCTCGTCGCAGAAGGTCAACGACGTCGAGAAAGTATCATCGGACGCTCAAACGGTCGGAAGCTTCGTTTCGAGAAAGCGCGCGGAGAGTCCCTACAGAAGACGCCTTCGCTCGCTGTCCCCGTCGCAACTCTACCACCAGAAGCAATTGACACGACTCGACCGCAACGAGTCGCACACCGTGTCGATGTACGCCATGTAAGTCCCATTTTTCTCTCTCGCTCTCGCACTTCGCCGAACCTGTCGACGACTCCGCAGGAACCTTTGTCGCCGCCTGGAGCAATCGATTACCGGTAATCGATTTTGACCTAAAATAAAACTGTTGCCTCGTAGCCCGGCAATCGATCGACTGTGAAACGGAATGCGTGAAGCGTATTCCAACGTCGTTTGCGGAGTTCGGCTCTGTACCGCGCGCGAACCCTCGGCAATCGGACCGTCGTCGTCGTTAGCGCGGACTATTTTCAATTTTAATCAAAGCGCCGTATCGATGCCACCTTCACTGCCGTGTCAGAAAAGACTAATAATATCACGCTGGCTGGGGCCAGTTACCGTCACTGTATCAGAGCGGAGAGAATGATCGTGATATTACGCCGACCTCAATGTACAGGGTATTTGACCCCGTATTCGTCATATCTTGATCCGCGGTTCGTGTCGCGCCGACGCTCAATACTTTTAATACAGTTAACGCAATGAAATATCTTTGAAATTGGCGGTAGTTACGGAGACGAGGTTTTAGGTCGACGAAAATCGCATGTACGTGACGCGGCGATAGCGAACCCGCCGCCGACAATTAAACATTATTATTTAGAGCCAGAAACGTGTGTCGGAGGGGGCGCGCGCGCGTGTGCGTGCTCGCGCAGAAGTTGGTCGTTCGCACACGCCGAAGGAAAGTAAAACGCTCACTTTCCGCGCCAGCCATACTTGCGCTTTCCGACGCTGCTCCAATTTTCGTCGCGGCTGGAAACGAATCGCTGTGCGACTCGTCGATATTATTATTTATGCGGGATAATTGAAGGAGTGAAGAGGGCATTGACAGGCAGCCTCGTCATTGTCGGAATACTGATTCCGCGACGTGCCAGGTGCAAAGTAAGCGTCGCGAACATCGCGTTGGTAACTGTTATCGTTGAAGTGGTCGCTCTAGTAGGTTGTAAAGCGGGTAAACAGTACAGCTACATGCACGGTATGCGGGATGATTAAATTGTCTGACTAACGCCGTGTCATTGTTTTCTATCGTTTACTCACAACGAGTCTTTTGCAATAAGTTGCGCTGTAAGGATAAAACGTATGGTACGGTTTCGATCCGTGTAGGTGCGTTGCTACGGGCTGGTTCCTTAACTAGTGCTAAGGACCAGTGAATTATCTTATTTGAAACGGCTTGGTGGATACGCTTTTTAATGTATTGCGAATAGACGTGTAAAAACTGTCAAGCCCTGTGACACGCGCCTCTAGTTGTTGGCAGTAGCGGCCACCAAACTGACCCCGCGACAACGAGCTTTACCGGTTTGTTCATTAAAAAATGAGACGTTTCCATGTTCCGGGACAGTATTTCTTTACTTCAATGATAAACGCTAATAACGAACTGTAGTGATGCAATTGAATAGACAGTATTTGTAAAAAATATTAATATGTCGTACGAACATGTCCACTAATTACGGTTGCCGTACGTACGAGCTTAGTTTGAGGCGTTACATTCTCCAATGTTCGTTTCGAGAAAAACTTTTCTGCGCTTTGAGTGTTTTCGCGACAACCGCAATTGTTCGTAAACTATTCCAGTAATTTCACCAACGGTAAACAAGAGGTTTCCCAGAAGGCAAGTCGTAAAAGATTGACTCACACTTCAGTCTCTTGAAGCATAGTTACAAGGAACGGGAAATTGAGCGAGTGTATTACGATACCTAACACGGTGGCGAACAAATTTTGATACAAGAAATACCTATTTTCGTCCTACATCGGAATATCGATAGTGCGAAGGCGTTAGACAAAGGCACGAATCCGAAAGCACAAGAGAGTGACCGGCCGCTCTAAATTGTGCGTCGCATGACTTAACGATCGTCGCGTGCCGAAGAGCGTGGAAAGAATTGCGGCCAGACGGAAACGTTCGGATATTAGAAGTTGCGAGGAGGTCTCTCAAGACCGCAGCGATCCTAACTCGACATCGCACGATTCTCGCGCAAGAACCAACTTCACCGGCAATCATCTAAACAACCATACAATCGTACGATAAACGAAGAACCCAAACGAAAACAAGCATTTCTCAAAGACCGGCACGCTTTATCGCTGCAATATTCGCGTTCATCGCAGCATAAAACGTACTAACCGCGAAAGTACATACGCACATGCCGGACGGTTAAGGAGGAATTGGACACACATAAGAAAATCGCAGAATTTCTTGCAATTTTGAGGGATTATGTATTTCAGCGTAATAAAGGAGCATACCAAATTTCAGAATTCCCTACTGCATAGTTCGGAAGAAAATAATTTATTAATTTAACACGGTCTCTTAAGGAGAAATCGCAATTGATGCTCTTTTGTCATCAGATTCAGGAGTTGTACAGTCAATATAAAAACTTCTGCCCTCTGTTACCTAATAATGGTAATTTTAACCGTAAAAATGATTTTAAACGGGAAGTCAATCTTTGGTAGCACCAACTACATATTAATCATCCGTTTGTCCATGTTAAACATGCACTACATTATCCACATTTGTAAACATGTACACAATTTCGCCATGTGTCATTAACTTTTGACCAAATTGTCTATCCTATTCCTCCTTAAGGCAAACGTGATAACGAGAGCGTTTTTACGGGAAATTAATTGACGCCCGAGTCGCGAGAAAGAATTGCGGCGTCAAGAGGCACTCTCATTCGAGCGCTTTTCAGCCGGATCGCATGACCGTCGCGACTCTTGACTCGAGCCTTCGTGACGCCGCGAGGGCGAGTTACGGTCAGTACGTGTACACGCGTACGGGTCGGAGCCTATCGGAGGCGAGTTAGGGGGCAGTTCGCTGGATAGGGCAAGACGCGGCGGTAAAAAGGAAAGGTGACAGAGCGCGGGAGGCGAAAGGGGGGGAGGGGGTGGGTAGTGTGTAGAGAAGGGGCAGCGGTCAGCGTCGGGACGCTCACCGCACACGTCCATGCCACCGAAGGCAGTCGTACGTAGCACGTCGATTGTTACAATCGCACGTTCTTCGTACAACGAATCGACGAACGCGTTTCCCGCTTTCGCATACTGCGGCCCGTTCGTTTTGCACGCGCTGATCACGCGTCGCGGCGTGTCGCGGACATTTCAAAGGTTCGGCGTTACTTCGATCAGAGTCGCTCCCGCCGACGGGAGGACGTCAGACGAGCAGAAGCGTCGGTCATTTAAAATTCATTGAGAGAGAGAGGGAGAGAGAGAGAGGGAGAGAGAGAGAGGGGGGGAGACAACGAGAGCGCCGCGACGCCGACAGGTGTGAGACGATACGCGCCGGTCTTTACGAACGTGTACGTCGAGCCGATGCATTGGTCTTCTTCTTTTCGTGTATAATGTATTCTTCGTACGCGTGTGCACGGAGGAAGTGTACCGAGTGTGTATGAACTGCGTAGCGATCGGATCGAAGACAGACAGTGTGGTCCTGGTCTGTGTATATAAATATCGGCATCGACCGCTTCACGTGAGCCTCAACTGGATGCATCGGACTTCTGTTGATGTGTATTATTAGTTTAGATAAAGCGATGTGGCCTTTTCCTTGACCTCACCAATGTGACTTGTGAAAATGGTTACGCTAGTGTTGTCGGCTGCGCGGAAAGTCACGCTCTGAATCGCTTCAAATTCGGCGGTCAATGAACACAACTATTTGACGGTACTGCGCGTGGAGTAAATAGGAGAATATTGAGCAAGAGAACGTATAGAGACGTTCGAAGGTTTGCACCGCTTTAGATCAATAATAATCGAAGCTGTTGCAATGCATGCGCACGCTTTTCTATAGCAAAGTCAAGAAATAAGATCAGATAGGAGTATGTAGCAAATAAGCGACGAGCAATACCTAGAAGGAGTAAAAATGTAGCGACATTGCTGCCCGGACTGTCTATCTTTAAGTTTGTAACGGCCGGTATAGACAGTCAGCGTCCGCTCAGCGAGAGTCTCTACTACTTGCAAGGCAGTGACGCGCGACCAAATGGCCGAACTCTGAACGCCTCAACCTACTGGCCAGTAGACGTAATCGTCGCGGCTCAAAGTTAGTCGCGTCACGAAAAACGCCAGCGACCTTCCGATCCGCGCGATATTTACGCATTTCGCGTTTTAACTTCGGTATGTATAACTAACAATAAGCATCAATCATGCAGCCCCGAACAACAGCTGTTCCCCGGTTAATACAGACCGGCGCTACCACGAAGTTTGCGTTGGCCGCTTCGCCACAAGCAAAATTCCCGCTCGCCATTTGCCTACGTTCGACAGTGAGAAAGACAGTACTTATTTAACGAGAAAGAAAAGAAGAAAAAAAAAAGGAGAACGTCATGAAGACGATTCGAACAGCGACGCGCTCTCATCCGACGCGAAAATGTCTCGAGATCGAACATTCTCAAGCGATCGTCTCGAATTGGCGCGCGACGTTCCGGCGCGGTTGACAATGAGAGCTTTCGATCGCGATCCGTAAGAGGCCTCGTCCCGACCACGATGATATTCAATTACTGCGCCTGGCCGAGCGTGGCCAACGAGGACAAGAAGGGCAAGAACGAGGCTACGGACGGCCAGGGTGTCGAGCGAAAATTCGCCGGCGGCGTTCTCGGCTGCTGTCCCTGCATTTTCCGATGCCGGAGGTCCATCGACATTGGGACCGACAACGACGACGACTCCGTCTCGACGACTATAACCACCGCGAACACCACGCCCGTCATCGCATTGAGACTGAACCAGAGCACCGACACTATGTACGTCCTTGAGTGCCACAGGGCGCTACGTGCGGTCCAATCGATATATCGCTTTCAGAACAATTTGAAAACTCGTGACAAATACCGAACGAACGCTCGTGATGGATGAGGAGAAGGAGTAGGAGGGGGTAATGTAATGTCACGCGCATGTATATTGAAATTGCAATGGGACGACTGTTTGTCGCCCTCGCGTTACGTCGCTTTCCCGCTACCGCCTGATATTTTACTAAACAGAGCACGGCGTGAAAGGAATAAAGTTCAAGGTTTTATATGCGATCGCTCTATATCGCGGCCGCCTGTCGCGTGGAGCGATTTCAACTGAAGTTTGAGAAATTGATTGATTACTCGCTCCTGTTGCGAAGTGGAAGGGTGTATAGCGCGGGTCTATGAGAATGGGCGGGATTTGTTCGTAGTGAGTTTGTCTGCTCGCGAGGGACGATCTAGAATGGGACGATCATGAGTTTGCGCGACATTTCAGTTTTTTCCACTGCTCGGGGTGAGCGTAACATGAACGTGTTTTTGTGAAACATTTTAGAGACAAGGCCGCTGTAAATGAGGAGGAGTACAATGAAAGAAACAGACAGCACTATGCGAGTCAGGAGGACGGATATCAAATACATTCTATAAATAAGGAACGCGCAGAGTATCAAGGTATCGTAAAAGTACTACTGTGTTTTGCTGTAGTTGCCGCGGTGTACGTGCTACGAAATCGACTTCTACGATCACACACAAACTGGAACGAGAGGTTCTTAACCCCCTGCATATATACATGTACGTGCAGAGTTTACCGTCGAAAGCTGTGCTTACGCGCTTACAATAATCAATATTTTGCTTGGTCAAGTCTAAGGTAGGATCGAACCTAAAATCGAGTTTCTTCGAGACAGCTTTTTCCCGTCATAGAAGCATTAAGTCACAGTACGATTTCTATTAGATTTTTAACAGCATTCATTATTTTCAACGTTAAATTAAATTAAGGATCCGTGCTTCATATCCTGTTTGCGCTCGATTTCGTCGCATTACTTGCCACCAGTGCCTTTGATAAGTTGATAAAGAGTGATTAACTACTTTGTGCTAATCTCAGAAGAGGGTCACGTGAAGAGTGCAAACAGCTTGTTGGACATATCACTCAATAATCGGCAACAAAATGTTGTGCAAAGTGCTATATGCCAACGAGGCTACAGTAACAGCAGTAGATCGTCGACACCACAAAGTCGAGATGCCGAGAAAGCTTTCGACGTCATTACGCAGCACGCGTCTTCCCAGGGACAGGACACCGTCGACTCTTACATCGTGAGTAATTCCCTCGTAACCAGTCAACCTGAAAAAGCAGGACATCCAAAACTTACGGAAAGCTTTTTTCAGATTCCACTGGAAACTGAACAAGTGGAAGCAACATTGGAATCCACGAACACGTCCACCGAAGAGGATACGACTAAGGAATGGAGCAGCGAAGAGGAAGTTAAACCGAAGAGTCGATTGGGAAGTGTGGTCGACGATGTGTTCGGTTCGATCGAAGAGAACGACAGCGGGAGCGTCGAAAGTGACGACTTGCCGATGGAGCCCGAAGAACTGGAGAGCAGGCGACGAAGATCCATCATCTCGATTATATCGAGCGAAAAAATCTTGTCCAACCAGATGCTGGACGACTCTAGCGAATCTATACATTCTAGTGGCTCATCGAACCAAGACGGGCAATCGATCTCATCCGCGAAAATAATCGAGAGTCCTCCTAAAGTTGAGTCCGTCAGTTGCGGCCAGACACCCGACCTCATCAGTAAATCCCTTGAAGCGCCTAAATCGCCGACGCAGATCTCACTGGATAGTAGTAGCCTACATAAATCATTGGTACGTAACAATTCAAATAGACGATATCGATGGATTAGTTGCGTAAGACTTGATCGCCAGTATCGACGTGTACTCTCGATTCCAGTCACCCGAGGGCGAGACATCTTCGAACTCGATCGAGGAGAGAATCGGTTCTTCCACCCTGCCGACTGATAATGCTTCCGTTCAGTCATTGGATATCGAGTCACGTAGGGAATCGATTAGAAGAGATTCCCCGGCAATCCTCATTGCTTCTCGGCCCCATTCCATGGAAACGACTACAATGGTTGAGGACTCTGAGACTTTCGAATCCGACGTTACACCAACGGTTACCGACAATGTTCAAACAGTGAGTGATAAAGCTATTTGGTTTGGCCACTGACGCGTAGAATTAATGGAATTGAAAGATTGACCGGTTGTCTTTTGTGTCTCTCGTAGTCTGCGGAGGAATCCAGTGTGATCGACGCGGCAGAAGCGGAAGCCGCGAGAGCGGTTGCTTTCAGTATGATCCCTCTGGTGGCCGACGGTTTGGCCATTCTAAACGATGACAAGGATAGCGTGAATGAAACGAACGCAGAGCCAGGAATTTTAAAAATCGAGGTACGTATACGGTGTTAACACTCCTGGCTATATCAATTTCGATAAATTCGGAGATTACATATTGAATATTTCTTCGCCGAAATCTATATTGTAAATTGACGTGACGAAATTATGATGCAGCCAAGTACATCCGTGGCAGTTAACGAAGGTGCGAGGAAAATGCCATCGAAAGTACCGCGGAGTACGGTGAGATTCCGTGCCAACTCGATCAGATCCTTGGACCAATCTTCTGACAGAAATGTAGGCAAACCAAAGCCACAAGTTCAACAATGTTTCACGCAATTAGAGAGCAAAGACTGGTAAACCATTATATTGACACATTCATTTCCGTGATTCGTTTCGGAGTCGAGCAAAATTGAAGAATCGCAATTAATTAATATAATTCAATGTTTCTTGCAGGGAAGTGACGCTGAAAGGCCTGAAAGCCCTTTCGCAGATCACTAAACAGAATCCAGAGTATTTGGATGCCTGCGCAACAGGCACGATAGGACGTTTGTTGGGTCGACACATCAAAAGCCTCCGTTCGCAAGTGTCACGTGCCGCATGCATGGCATCCGGAGACATTTTCTGCTCTCAAGTTCGAGGAATTGATCAGGTGAGAACGTTGACTGTTACGTTAAAATGTTGCACTGAATGCCTATGACGTGTCCACACCGCGTCGTGTATCCAAAATAAATATTTCGTGCATACTCCAATTTCTCTGAGAGGTATGTAAAGACTCGAACTTAAGTGATTATGTCTCCCGTAGGAACTGGACGATATAGCCAGCGCGCTACTTCACAGAACCGCCGATACGAATCGATTTCTTCGAGCAGACAGCAATGCTGCTCTGGATCTTATGACGGAACACTTGCCGCCGCAGAAAACGATTGGAATCATTGTTCACAGAGGAGCAGGGTGCGTTGAGTCATTTATTCGAATATTCTTTTTTTTTAATTCATGATCTGGACCGATTCACGATCTTTCAATCGACTCGCACGTATATATGATAACTGTACAACGCTCCTATGTTGTCTCAGTCATCAGAATGCCATTGTACGGGCAGCAACTGCGAGATTACTCTCTAATATCGTGGACCGCGTCGGGCCCGATCAGGCAATGACTTTGCCTCGTGACGTCAGAGAGAAATTGCTCAATACCGGTGCGAGGCTGCTGATTGACGGAAATCTAGACGCGAGGTAACGCGCAAACTTCCTTTACACGGTCTACTTTCCCCGAACCGACAAACTGTGATCGTGAAAAAACGAACAATGTTTCCTTACAGAAATCAGGCGAAAAAGATGTTCCGCCGACTGACGATTTGCGATGGATTTCAAAGGGCGTTGATCGAAGCAGTGCCGGACACCACTCTGCGACATATCGAGAAAACTTTAAAGTCTCTGTAGACAGAGAAAGCGCGGCAGGTCATCTAAGAAATGAATTTGTTCGAACCGACGATCGACATCTACGGTCGACATTGAATATACTTGTACGTCGATGGAGAAAAATATTTACCAATGAAGCGAACTTGATCGCGCGAACGATTCGGGCTACGTGCATGGTAGTTAAGTAACGATTGACACGGTAATTAGGATGGCGATAGAAGGCTGCGATACTTGTGTATGCGTCACATCGTAGACGTGTACGTAGGACAAAATAATAACGACTTACCGTGGAGTATCGTGGTAGAGAAAACGCTGCTACTGCTTTAATATTTTTCTCCTTACGCATACGTACGTACATGTCGTTGCGATTGAAATTGTATTGCAAAGAATTGTCCTGTCGATGTGCATGCTTATTTCGGAACTGTCCACAGGACGAAACAGACGTGAAGAACTTGTGTCGTCTCGCAGGTCGTCGACGCGTATGCGTGGGAATTTGTTTTTCGATTCGACCAACTCACTGCAGCTGTCAACACTGTGTACGTTTCTTTTCTATAAGCTATTATGTCCAGTCATCGAAGGACGCCGTTACGTACATGTGCTTTTGAAAACTACAGTGCCTTGATCTGCGCATTATCTGTCGATGTGAGATTCTTAACGACATGATTCGATGTCATTACGCTCAAATTCCATCACTCCCCGAAGTTCGAAATTCACCGTTACGGGCCGATGCATCGTGCAATAGTGTGAGGTCGATCCGAAGTTTGAATATTTATACACGATCCATTCGTTATAATTATATTCGTAATGAAATCGTTAAAGTACGTACAAAACTTAAAAATGTAAAACTATGTTTCAAAAATATGGAAAAAAAAAAAAAGTAAAGATGATATAAACATTTCTAATGGCAGGAGAACTTTATCGCCGCAATGCCGCACATTTGTTAAAAAAAGATGAAAGGCAATCTCAGGCCCTGTCTAATTAAAAAAAATAAAAAAAAAAAGATTCTACATCGCTTCACCAACTCTGTCCATATGAGTTGCAGGAAGTACGAAGCTGTTGAAACGTCGAAAGGAAAAGATTACATTGCTCTCAGCAATGATTCTGTTTCAAAATGAACGTACGATTACCGTAAGAGCGAAGATGATATTCTGCGAGAAGAGATTCTTATGAAAATTGTAAATGATCCTTGGCTAGCGCAACCCGTTTCCGTCCTAACGTGACATCCGTCTTTGTAAGCTTAGCCGTGCCGCAAACTTTTTTCGTCAAGTAGACAAGTGTTTTGCAAGAAGACGTCACTTAGTGAATATAACGAAAATGTACTTAACTCCCGAAACCAGCGGAGATTATACATACATAGAATAACGCCACGAAAGTCTCGTGTCACTATGTGCATAGAATAAACACTTCGACAGTGTTTGTCTGCCTTAACATCGACGACGTTGGATTGCTCGAAATTTTGCTCACCACAAGGAAATATTTGGTCCAACCTTATGATAAACGAAACCTCGAACGAATGTATTAACTCGTTTAATTGTGCGACTCTTACTTTCATAATTGTAACTTAACACATTACATTGGTAAAACGGTTTGTATTTATACGTGCATATTATATACATATATATTATATATATACATATATATTTACGTATCGTGCATACGTACATATTTGTTTATTGATGGAATACATATATTACTTATAAATAAAATTAACATTGTACTACGACTGTCTTATTTGTAAGTTATTAGAAAAAAAAAGACTTTTACTCATGAACATTCGAGGAATTATTATTCTGTAAACAAAAGAAACCCTTTAACATTTTCAGATGCCGTATGAACGATAGATTGACCGCGGAAGAATGGCGAAGGTTTGTAATAATATTTCACATCCACTCGAGCGTACAGGGAACCAGATACAACTGTGTCGGATAATACTGTTGTCGGATTTTAGAATAAAGCAACTAAAAGTGAAAAGTCAAGAGAGAAAGAAGACTCTTCGAAAGATCTGTCAATCATCGAGCCGGATCCTCCTATTGACAGGATAATCAATATACAATTAAATGCGATTGAGAACATTGTATGCTCCCATTACAGAGTCTATGAATGAATTAACCAACTAACTTTTTCGCCCTATCTCACAGCTTACGAAAGATCCCGTCACTGTGGTACTAAGTGTGCAACATAATGGCGTTAACCTCGGGGAAAGTCCTCCTTTGGCCATTCAACCTGATTGCAGCGAATCACCGATTCACGATATTGGAAACTTTACAGTACAATTACCTGTAACTGTCAACTATCCAAGTAGCATCAATCCAATCGTGTCCGTACCCGTGTTAAGTAAGATAAATTGTCACATAAGTTCGTCTTCCGACGTCTCACGTCATTACCCTTCAGGCAACAAAACAATCCAATATAAAGCTATACTCCTTTTTATGATTATAGTAACTTTGATGCACAGTCCCAGCCAGAGTGAGCATAATGTTTCGGCTAGAGAATCTGTCACTAAGAAGAAGACAAAGTTCACACTTAAATCGGCTACAGGTGCACCCACAGAGATCGGTGTCTGTAGTCTCGACTTGATGCCAATACTGCTGGGTATATTGAAAACTAGCGTTTGAAGATATCGATTGGAAACGATATTTGAGAGTGTTTCAGGGGACGCAACGTTTACGGAGAAGCTCATCATCCACACGCCCCAATTTACCTTCGACGGATCCGCGGTCTCGTGGAGGAATTTACCGCTTTTGACGGTGACAGTGACTCAGGATGAAGAAGAAATGTTTCCGTCGCCTATGCAACCCTGTTTTCTGTCCATCACAGTGGAAAGCATTTACAATCCGCCGCAATCGTTTAATGATAATTCGGAGTACACAGTCGGTACCGTTATCCATGTCAACGATCAGGTACGCAGATCTACGTCATCAAAAAGAGCATGTTTACATTGTGCAAACGATTTCTCGAGCAGACTGTTGAAAATGTCATGTTCGAGGGAGGAAAATTAACGAAATATCGCGATGTCGAGCAAATGAAACGATGGCAACCTCTGTGGAAGATGAAGGGTCGTGCACAGTTATCAAAATACAGGATCGACGGCGACACTGACTGTGTGAAGAATGAGTTCAAGAAAGAGTTTGATCTGGCGGTAACGCAATATTCGCATAGACGTGAATATAGTGAAACGGTCTTTGATCATTCCGTTTTTAATAGAAAATGTTACAAGAAAACATGCCCAGGGTTGAATGGAATTCCATGCATCGTTACATGCTTCTACGAGGAGGAACCTCAAGTTTGGAACAGTTAATCACTAAGTACGGCGACACATTTGAAAGTTAACGCTTGCTTGTATTTCTATTTACAAAGAGTTGCGACCGTTTGAAGGTTCAGATTCTGGCCCTTCGAACTCGTAGTGGCGCACGAGAGTGAAGAAGCCGGTAAAGGGAAATCTGAGGATAGAAAGAGTCACATGTATCAATTTTATGTTGACTTAGCGGAACTACTGTTTCCCGGAAGTAAGGACATTATCGTGATAGCGTTGTTGAGACCGTGGAACCTGAACATGCTACTTTATTGCATAGGAACAAAAACACGAGTGATTGCACAGCTACACACGTACAACTTAACAGAATTGATGGAAAAAACGGGATTACAGCAAAGCGCGTTTGATTCGAAAGAAGACAAAAAGGAATCTAATGATACGGAGAAAAAAGGCAAGAACACAGCAAAGTCAACTCAACATCATCAAAATACGACAGTGGTACGTATGGCATTTGTTAACTTGATAATTGCATTTGTGTTTCTATTTTGCTGGATTGTTTCTTGATTTTTTTTTAGCAAACACAATCTGTAATCTCGGAAGCTGAAACAATTGCTCCAAGTGTTCCAGTACGTACGGAAACTGATGAACCCGTGCTCATAGTGGTTCAATTTGAATTGAATAATCCTCTTATTCCGTCGCGCATTGCGGAAGACTTTGATGCATTGTACGTTTACGCTATGCAGTTAGTTAGAATGAAAGCGTTGTCTGACGCACTCTCTTTTATGAGGAACATTGTTTGACGAATTTCCGGATCGCACAGGCTCGCACAACTTTCAATACCAAAGGATCGACCATCTTATCCATACTCCAGTAAGGTTGCGGAGGACCATTTTGTGCTATGCGTGCAGAAGCTGGTCGATGTACTTACGGAAAGTTACAGAGTAGGAGAACATAATGATGCCAATGGCGTATGAATCGTATTTCACTGATTCTCCTATTAATCGATGCACTTTCTGAGCGGCAGGATTTTTGCGACGAACGTGCTAAGAGGAAATCAGACCTGAAGATAGGCGAATGCGAGTTAATTCATGATGAGAAAACTCAGAGGCCGGCGTATTACTGCGAGGAGCCGGTAATCCTGAAATGACGGATCGGAGCCTTCTCTTGACGATACATTATTCAAAAATTCGAGTTTTTCAGGACGAACTGAGTGCTTTCTCGCAATTTCTACTCAGAACGGGAGTGTATCAGACTGTACGGGCTACTTTGAAATCGAAAATTGTATTCTTCCTCGATCAGAAATACAAAATAGAATTAAGCACATTGAGTTCGATCGAAACGCAGGTATTTCTTGAATTTTCTATTGCATCGTAAAGTTACGCAGTAATATACTGGTAACACGTTCTCTTGCGAAGAACTTTATAGCTTCGGTGTTCACGTGTTTGGCCGAACAAATGAATCTGGCCATTAACACGGTCGTGGAGGGACGCCCTAAAACGAGGTCCTTGAAAATTGTTAATCCTGAAAAGCTGTACTTATACGCGGAGGAGGCTCAAGAACTGGGCGATGTGGAAAGTGCAAAGAAATATCACTTGAAGGTATGTAATCTTAACGTTACAGGCATTCTCAATAGATTGTCCCCATGACATGTTTGAGTCGGTGATTATGAAAGTAGTCTCATTTTAATTAAAAAATACGAACAAATTACATTTTTGCTGCATATTTATTCAGACCACTTTCATGATTACCTGTTACCCGATTTCATCTCACGATGCAATGGAACTCTTTTGTTACATAGGCTATCGCGCAGAATAAAACGGATCCTCTGCCTTGGATTAAGTACGCAATCGGTCTTCTAAAAGCGAACGACATAGAACGTGCAATCGAATGTCTGAGGGAAGCAATTACATTGAACACACGTTATAAGATAACTCTTTTGATGTACGGTGTGCTACTGGCACAAAAGGAATGTTATCGAGAAGCTGGAATATTTCTTCGAGCACTCGTCAATTTGTATCCCAGATTCGCGGAGGGTTGGTGCATTCTTCACATATTTTACATAAGAACGGAATACTACCCAGGTATTGGAATACGAAGAAGTTTGATGTGAAATACGAATTGATATGGACCGTTCTCTGTTCAAACGTGTTTCTGCAGGAAAGGACTTGACGATTTGTGTGGCGGAGAAATGTATGAAGGATAAGGATCGAGGAATTTGGGATCTTGACACGGAACCTCTTGCATGGTCTATGATACATTGTCCGAAAGAAAACATATATGCGGTGACAGCGACGCTTCTGTTAAAACTCCAACTTTGCGATGTAATGTACATCTATTTAATAGTTACATTTCATTACGCGTAATTAATGAGTATCTGACAAATTGTTGTTTTGTGATAAACACGGGGGTACAAGAACGCGGAAAGATGTCATGCCCATATGTGACACTCTGTGCGTTTTCTCTAGACTATTTATTGTATACGACTTGATATCTGTTTCATAGTTTGCATGCATCGCTTTGGCCGAAGAACTGTCTGTCACAGGCAGATCAACTCATGTGTTGTATTATATGGCAGTGGAACACTACCTTTCTCAGAGACCCGAGGACGCCATATCGCATTTAAAAGAAGCTCGATACAGCTATGGTATGGTATGTGAAATTTTAACACAGTATCACGATACCAGATGCAACATGCGTTTGTATCTCTAAGCGAACATAATGGCCTGACACATGACGAAATTAATTCGATATATATTAGTCCAAGTCGATATATCAAGTTGCAAATAAAAAATCTTAGGAGACACATAAAAAATTCGAATGGCTTTGGTCGCAGCCAATTTCATATGTATAATTACAAATCTGCGCGTGCATAAGGATAAGAGTTTTTGATTACCTTTCATGCAGGATTACTCGCTCAGCAGTCTCATGGGACACTGCTACATTCAATTGGGCAACTTCGAAGAGGCGATGAACTGCTACGAATTTGCGGATATGGTATTCGATCGACCGAACGACTTGCATCTCGTCCATCTTAGGTGTGCTGCGTCAAAAAATCATCGATTATATATCAACATTAATCGATACTCTCTCCGTGCAGAATGGGGTTATATTACGAGGACACGGAAAGATACGAAAGGGCTAAGAAGGCGTTTCTGAGTGCTTGCAAAACTTCACCAACCTCACGATCTTGGCTGGGTGCAGGCATTGTTTTTTATCATGTTAGTACTCCATTTTTCGTTATGGAAGTAACTTTTAACGGTTTCGTGTCGAGTTACACTCGACGTATTGCATCCTTGCAAATGATGATCAAAATTTACTCAATATATACACATTGCAATAATCGCGTTGTTCTATTTAAATGCTGTAGCATTCCAATATCGTTACACTGTATGATAATACACACACGCGGCGAAATTCTTTCGTCCCGATTAGAACGTTTTAATGAAACAAATTCGACCCGCGAAGAATAAACTGTTAACCGTTGGCCGCGTCAGACCTGCGAGTTCCGCCGGATGTAAACCATTTTTTTGAAGCGGAAAAATTTAAATTTAAATAGAACTTTAATGACGAAATCGCTGTAATAGCCAACATTTATTATGGTATACACGTTACTGGCTCACAGCTTAAGCAATTCAACGACGCCGAGCTGGCACTGTCTGAAGCAAATCAAATCGACAATCAAAATGCCGACGTATGGGGATATCTGTGCTTATTAAACATGGCTCTGGGAAGATACAACGAGTTTTTGCAGTGTTACAGAGAAATGACGAAGGTGACCAATATCACAATCTACGTCTGTGCAATAAGAATACACCATGTACATGACTTGATCAGAAGGGATAGGATACATTTAGAATAAGTAGAATGATAATACATAGAACACGTTGGTAAGCAGCTTATATTTATTAACAATTTTTTTATTATTTCTTTTTTACTGCAGAACAATCTTAGAAATGCAAAACTATGGCTGATGATAACGGACTCCATGGAAGCTTTGGGTTACACGCCACCAATCTCGTCGATATCAGATACGTGTGTCAACGTCGAAGATTCAAATGAAGTAAAAAAAGAAAAATCGGAATTGGAAAAAAAGTCTCATTGCAAAGGGGACGGATGTGCGTTGTGATTAATATAAACACGTGAGATACTAATTTTTCACACGATTCCCTTGGCAAACTTAAAGTGCGATACGTAGAACTATTTCCAAAGCCTTATGTCGCAACAATAAATACATGTTATAAAATAGATAGACATAATATAAAATGACTAACCATAAATAACGAAATATATGTAATAAATACATATAAACTATAGAACTGAATAACATTGAAAATCACTGTTATACGAATGCTGAAAAACAATAACTTTTGGCTTCACCCCTATCTTTTTTTGTATTATTCGATTCTTCTCTAATCTCAACTTCGGCATTGTTTAGAAAGCTTATATAAATCTCTGTCTACCGCCTAGTCACGATAGCCAATTATAAAAATATTATTCGATTTTTCATCGAAAGTGATATCAACAGCTTATCATTATATATTTAAATACCGAGTATTAAATCATTTAGCAGTCACCGATTTCCAGAGCCTACAACACCGTACTGTCATTTAAAGTAATTTGTGCGCCGTTGCGTCTACTTATTGCCAATTTCGGGTAAATTATTCAACGATTTAACATAAAACTTTATAACGAAATAACACTATATAAAATCCCACGATTACAACGACAAATAACTTAATTTTAAATAAGAATGTGTGATAATCATGAAGTAGGATACTCCACGAAGGAAATTAGTTTCTTTAACAAAGAATATGTTATACGTTGTATTAGTATAAGTACGCATTGTAATACAGCGGAGTTCATCAATTCTTCATTCAATGAAAACAAACAGATCAAACAAAATCTCTAACACATGAAACAGCTACTGAGTCATGAAAATTAGAAGAACTTTAAAAGAACGAAAGGAATTGAAGAGTTGCGTAACTAATGTCGTTTCCACCTCAACGACAATTCTTGACATTTTATATAATACCAGCACGTTACTCATATAAGGGATTCAATACTTGAATCGCATTGTTTACCATGAAATCTATTGCATAATAGTATTATCAGAAAATCGGATTGCTGAAAGATGAATCCTGGCGTGTACGCAGCTAATTTAATTTGCCGTGTAGCAGCAAGAGTACGCCTTCTCCGCTCTCATTACTCTTTCTTATTATCTTCCGTAACAAACTCTGTAGCTTTAACTTTATTATCTTCGATTTCTACGGAGATATTACTACATTTAGTTTGAGATTCTATGTTATCACTTATAGCACCATTCTCTTTATTACTCGACATTGCTTTATCATTACTCAAAAACTTATCGGGATTTCCTGTTGTTTCCAAACATTTTTCATCGCATGCACTTGTTATCGGGTCTTCTTTGCATCCTAGAATCGCGGATTCGGCCTTCGAAGCATCACCACTTTCATTCATTTGGTTATTGGCTTCTATCACAGAATTTGTTTCAACTGTCAATGAAAGTGAACACTTATTATCACTTTCAACTGTTACTGCGTCTGAGAGTTTATCAACGACTGCGTTCTCACCGTCTTTCAAGTTATTATTCGTTTCGTTTTCGACAACTGGAGTGTCTTGTCTTTCTTGTGTTTCCTGTGTTTCTACAGGTTCATTGTCACAATCTAATTGCTTATCAATTTCTATCACAGACTGTATTTCAGCTGCCAGTGAAACTGAAGACTTATTGCCGCTAACTATGTTTAAATCTGACTGTTTCTCGGTTATACCCTTCATATTTTCCTTTGTATTTGTGTCTAAATCTGGTTTCTTCTTTTCAATGACCAGCATCTCTTGTTTTTCTGTAACTTCATCGTCGCGATGCAACTGAACGACGGTTTCCGTTCGTCCGAAGTGCTGCTCTTCGACTTCTAGTGAAGGTAAGCATGTTTCGTCATCAGGTTTGGTTTCCAACATCTCGTTACTTAAGACCTCTACATTTCCTCGGTCATTTGCACCCACTTCGTGTTCCACACTTTCAATAAGGGGAGTTTTATCGTTTCTCGAAACGTTGCCATCCTGTTGAGTATCGACTATCACAGAATGCGTTTTGGCTGTTGATGAAGGAATACCGGTATCCTCTGCCATTGTACCCACTTCGGCTTGCTTGGCACCATCACTCTCATCAACGCTTGCTGCAATGTTCTCAACAAACTGTTCTTTTGTGTCTTCAGAACTATTGTCAGGAACTAGCTCAGTCACTTGTTGCAAAATGTTACCGTTCATCTGGTTCTCCGTGGCTTCCATAGATTTCTTTAACGACATATTATTATTTTCATATTGCTCAGCAGTCGTATTCTTTTCCAAAGAATCCGAAAGGAAAATATTGCTAGACGGTAAAGTATTATGAATTGTACTATTTAAACTCTCATTTAAATTGTCAATTTCATATTTTTTATTGCACTCATTCATCGTATCTTCTCCAGAAGTACAATTATCGATTTCCGCGTTACTGACAACACCAGTTTCGTCCACTTCTCGGTCCGAAACCTCATTATGTTCTATCTTTTGTGTGTCATTTTCTCTTTGTGCTACGTCCAGTGTGCAATCGTTATTGCATGTATCTACATCTTGTGTGTCTGATATCTCAGTATCAGTAGTCTTTTGCATAGGTTCTATGCACATATCACTCTCGGAAGGAACTATATAATCTTTCATTTCGTTCATATCTTTTTGCTGCTGCTCTACAATTGTATATATATCAGAAGCGACTTCTTTATTCTCATCATTAGGCTGTTCGATTGGGTGCATATTATCATCTTTTGAGACTTCAACATCCATCTTCAACGCCTTCGGCGACTTGGGAGAACAGTATGTGTTCTGAGAATTTTCGTCTCTCTTAAACTCTTTCTTCTGCATGTACGGAGATTTAGCATCGTTCTCTTTCTTTTTCTGTGGGTAAGGCCTTCTTAATTGATGTGAATTTTGAGCGTTGTTCGAATTGACGTTTTTGGACTTATCCTCAAACGACTTTTGCCTTAAAAATCCGGCACTACTCTGAGCATTCCCTTCCATGTCCGAATGGCCACTGTATGTAACACGAGTCCTTTGGCGAGGACCCACTCTTCCGGTCCCTGCTATACTTGGGGAATTTACTGAAATAAAATAGGCATATTATAGTAGCGCTATGATTATATCATGCCATTACGCACCTTTAACGCTCATTAATGAGCCTTTCAGTAGATTGCCTTGGTTTAGGGTAACTTTTAGATTTTTATCAGTGGTAATAACTGCCCGGTCGTCTACTCCCGGTGACGATGAAGGAGGTTTAGGTGTTGTTGGTGATACATACCCATGATCATATGAATTGTTATACCGATGATCATGATTACTATGATAATTTTTTACCAGTCCTTGATGAGAACGATGACTGTTCCCACGGTTATGATTTGAATGTTCATTATCTTTCAAATAAAGAAATGAATTTGACATTCTGCGCAAACCCCTACCAATTAATAATATCATCTAATACCTACTATCTGCATGGTATCTTCTGTCGAACTCCTTATGATCTCTTTTTATAAAGTTGCCCAAACTTGACCTTGACTCTCTCTTTGCTGCCTCGTCTAGAATGTGTGCCTAGAAATCGCCATTTTCATCACTACCCTTGGTCATTAAAAGTATTTACATAAAGATTAATTACCTTATCATTGTCCCATTCTCGTCGCCAGTTGCCCTCCGCCGTTCTCTGTCTACTGATGCGATCTTCGTCAATACGATTTCGTTCTGCTCTCCAAGCATCATATTCAGGTGGGCAATCATCTCTATACATTCCTTGATGCATTCTTTGATCCTGAACAATGAATTAACATTATTTATAGTTAAAAAAGTTTTAACAGTATCCAAGCAAACATGTACCTTATGATATCCTTCTCTTCCAGGTCCTTTTTTCTTGAAGTTTCCTCTTGTGTTCTTTCCACGACCTCGACCTGATCCATTATCTCTTGCATCATCAGTAGTACGTTCTTGACGTTCAAAGTCAGCAAGAAAATTATATTTAGGATCAGGGGGTGGACCTTCTCCCTATAGCACGTGATTAGTTTTAGTCATTTTATAATGACATTACACATTATATATACTTGGTTACAAAATATTATACATACTTGAGCAAATGCATGTAGTTTTTTTCCTTCGCCAGCACCAATATAGTGATGATGACTGTGCTCCAAATGTTCCTTATTAGGTTTTGGCTTATGACTAACTCTAGGCAGATTAGAAAACTCGGGTGGCTCTTTCCTTTCTGGCCAGTCTGACGATGGCACCATTTGCACTAGCGCATTAGACTTTGCAGCATTCTTCTTATCTTCTTCCACTTCCTAGAAATAATCAGCTTTATGGATATTTGGCTACTAATTTACTCATACGCGCTTGCTGTATAAACGATTTCATCTCACCTCATATCTCCTTCTGATCTCTTCATTTTGCTGCCTTATTTTATTAATTTTTTCTTCCAGAGCGTTCGATGCCATCTACGGTAAATACATTGCGGACATGAATAATCGATTCGATTGTGAAATGATAATATTTTCAACACATCCTATTTCGAGGAATTTAGACAAGTTCGCCTGAACGTTTGAACGTAAAAGTGTATTATGACATACTCCGATTTCGTGAGATGATAGTTATAACCTAGGCACACGAGTTTATCATAGAACACACGTTTGACTGTGAATGGACTAGACGAAATATGCTGCTCCGATTGTTTGCACAATTAATACTATCGTTGGGCCGAGAGGGAATCTTCGGATTTCACTTTACTAAGTCGGCAACGGGCATTCGCGTCACGTTTCCTTACGGCACTTGGACAGGAATGCCACTTCCGAAGCACTCCGAAATAATCGTCACGAATACCTATTGACTGCACTCGGAAGTTTTTAATCTATCTCAAAATAACTGTGTTAATGCGAGCAGCACGTCGACGAAATAGGAAGATAACGATTGAAACTAAATCCATATCGATGCTGATTGACAAAGTATACAAGAGTAACAGTAACACGAAAATTTAGATTAAGTGGCACGACCTGCTGCGTAGAAATAGATTAAACGAAATTGGAAGCGGACACAATTTACCGGAATTAAATGTAACAAGCTGATTCTACCCACCTGTGCTTACTGATCAACAAACGTCGTGAGAGTCAATAAAAAATGACTGCTTGCAAAGGGTCCGCAAAAAGAAACGTAACAAAAGCCGTCAATAATGTCACACGCCGAAGAATGCGTATATATGTACTCTTGGGAAGATCCTTCCGCTGAAAAAGAAAAAAAGAAAAGAGATTGTGACTTAAGCGTTTTAATTCCTTCAAATGCGCCCCAAAACGAAATCTAATTGCAATGGATCCTATTCTCTTTCGAATAGAATTGAACAGAATCCAGATGAACTGAAATACGTGTCTACATCTGCTTGTGCGTCTATGTCCTACGTCTACGAAAATATATGTATAGGCAAAAGGTGCATGCGTATATAGGATTGTACGGGTTTATAAGTATAAATAAAGCGTACTCTATAGTTCGAAAGATATAATTTCTGTTACACATTTACGGTGAGCCCAACACGGTAGCGGACATGTTCGATCTGCTTGGGATCTGCGAAACGATGAATAAATAAGTAATGCATAGCCGCGTGTACTTAGAGACAACTGGAGACAGCCCGACGAAACGACGCTGACGGATGACGGATACTTAATTGTCAAGTGAAAAATTACCTAAATAAGCGCACCTCAGATGTTTTCTTTACCGCACACAGGTACGCTTCGGCACCAATCGGCAGGCCAGCTGACGTCCTTTGGCGTGGACGACTGAAATCCATCATGATCATGCGCATACTCGTCGATGAATATTTTTTTACCACCCCACAGCCCCTTCTCCAAGATGCACCGTAATGGTTGTAAATTTGACAGTGCACATGTCGTGATGCACGCCTGTCATCGAATCGTGGGTACCCGGTTGAAAAAGACATGAGATCGCAAAGACCGAAATTAGCCGACAGTCTTCCCGAGAGAACGTGTCGACCAATCTTCTGAATGCAAACCGTCGACACGTAATCTTTTTCTATCACTATCAGCGGCGTATATACTTGTTGTGGGAGCAGGTGGTTTTAGATAAAGGCAAGAAACATAAGTAATCGGATTCGGTACCTTTAGACGTACTGGAGCGTTCAGGTGCTCCGGCGGATCGACGAGTCATTTAGTTCATTGTCGAGATCAAGCTGAAATGAAAATAGCCAAATCGACGGTGATCCTTTTAGTTTTTGTATTGATGCTATCGATTTTCGTCGCTAACGTCGCAGATCTTATCAATGTCGATTCTCACGTACTGGATGATACGCTGGCAGATAAGGATGTTGATCTGCATTGGACGCAGCCCAGACTCTATGAGATAGGAAGTTCGTTCAATAATTTGATATGGTTTTTACAGGTTTGTTATAAGTCACTAGCTGCAGTGCTAAGTGGTATTATATTTGTATGCAATCTGGTATTCAAATGCTAAACACAATGTGTTACGCACGTTTCTAGGTAACAGATATACATATAAGTATATTTCAAGAATCATCTCGAATCACAGAATTAAAAGAATTCTGCAATGTTACCGTAGATACAATTAAGCCATCAGTTGTGCTTGCATCAGGTAATTCTATTCATAGAATTCACCTTATCATTCAGCCTATTATGGTAACATTTACATTTGTTTCATCAAATATAAATTCACTTGCATACTTACTTAAACCACAACTATGTAACAGGTGATTTAACAGATGCAAAAGCCAAAAACAAGATGGGATCTCGACAAATACTGGAGGAGTGGCAATATTATAAACGTGTATTAGATGATACTAGTGTTGCAGAAAAGACGTTATGGTTAGATGTTAGGGGGAATCATGGTAAAGTTTCAATCTCATATACTGTAAGAGTGGTTATAACTCATTATGTAATATACAATTTATTTTTAGATAACTTCAACGTTCTTAGCTTAGAGTCAAAAAGTAATTTTTATGCAAATTATTCTGTCCAAGGGCAGAAGCACCCACGATCTTATATGTACAAAATATCTACTGGCACAGAGACTTATACATTTCTAGCGGTAGATGCTTGTTTAAAACCTGGACCTAGGAGGCCCTTTAATTTTGTTGGCGTTTTAGATCAACAAGAAATCAAAAAAATTCATGATTTAGTAAATCAATCAAAGGCTAATAATGCTGACTATATAATTTGGTTTGGTCATTACCCTACCTCTTGTATAATGTCACAATCGGACGAAGGAATCAGAAGTATTTTAGGTAAAATGTGTAAACCTTATTTAGATCATGTTTTGCTCAATCAATTTCAGCCTTTGTGGTATTGGGTCAACAAATTTCATTTGAAGCATGTTTAAAGGTAAATATAAAGAGAGTATGGTATATCTATGTGGACATTATCATATGCTTGGTGGTGCAGTACCAAATATGTACACTTTGCAACATGCAGGATTTCTTGAGTTAGAACTGGCAGACTGGAAGGATAATCGAATGTAAGATACAATTAATAGTTAAATTACATTTACTTCATAATTTACTGCTTTAATGACCCCTTGTCTTCTATATTTTCTAGGTATCGTCTAGCAGCACTTGACCATGGACAATTTTCATTCATTGATGTAAAGCATAATGAATGGCCCATTGCAGTAATTACTAACCCAAAGCATGCTTTGTACATGATACCACGGAAGGAAAATGTGGACTCTATTATACATTCTACGCATATAAGGTATTAAAAATGTTTGACATGATTTCTATATGTTTTTGTTGTTATATACTATATCTACTGTATATTGACTAATTTCCTGCAGGGTACTGGCATTTTCCACAGTGCCACTAACAATTGTGGAAGTTCAGCTAGGTGAAGGCAAATGGTCAAAATGTCGACATGTTAAAGGACCATTATATGTTCTAAAATGGAATTCATCAGAATATATAAATGGAATCCATAATATACAAGTATGTTGTGCCTCACTAGCGTCATCAGTTAACAGCTAATTTTCATTACTTGTAATTTACCAATCTGTTTTTCATAGGTACGAGTAGTTGATCAAAAAGGTAGAGAAAAGATATTGGTGCAACCGTTTTCTCTCGATGGATCACGATTATCGTTTCGTATATTACCTAGATTAATACTGATGTCTAACGTCAGTTACATTGTAAGTACAGCAACGTTTTTGTCATACACCCATCATGCAAATAGTAATGGGTAACTAATTCACTTTCTTCTTATATTCAAGTTTCAGTTTCTTTTTGGAAGTGTATTGGTATTGTTAGTGATCCCCTTGTGTGTACTTAGATTCCTTCATACACTCTGTGAAAGTAAGATATATTTTTATGTAATACATCTGTCGGATTAATATAACTGTTTCTTATGTTTGTAAAACTTACATTTTGAACGTTCTAATAGACAAACACATGCGCCGACCAAGATTACGAATTCGATTCTTTCATTGGTGGCTTAGGAAATTATGGGTCCTATCTACCGTCGACCGTCTCTTCTTTCCTTTGGTTCTTTATGCAATATACCTTACTATTGGTAAGGATAACATTTGGCAAATGTAATTCCATTGGATGTTCGTGCTTAGCAAATTTATCGATGTTTTTTGTAGGTCCGTGGACTGTTGGAGAAGTTATTGAAAATCACACAGGTGTTATCTTTGCATGGGGTACATTCGTTGGTAACTCTTATCTACCCGGAGCTTTTACATATGCGTATGGATTCTTTCAATTGTTTTCTTTCCATTTGCCCCTTATGCTAGTTTTAGCTCACCAGATAGACTTACGGTAAGCCATTGAACTTTCACCAGAGAGAAAACTTGATTCTTCCTTGATAAACTGGGAAGTATTCGTTCAATACATTTGATCTTTCATACATTTATCCATGTGCATGCCGTTACAGATTGCAAAATATAGGAAAACCACTGAAGAAGCCGCCAATATATTGTTTATTTTGGCACCATTTACCTGCTGCTTTATTAATTACAATGCAAACAATCATGGCATATTTCTTCTGGCTGGCATACGGAACTTTAGCCACAATTCTATGCCCGCTGCGTACTTGGAGCATATTTTTAGCAATTACACTATGGTACCAAGTTCATACTATGCCGCAAACATGTTTAAGGTTTGTAAGACTAATCTTACTTATGCATATGCCTAACAAAATACACAAATGATACAAACGTGTAATTCCAGATGGTCATTATTAATTGTTGTTCTTATTTCTTGGTTATTCAGGTCAGCGGCATCGGTATGGTCCTCTCATGCTTGATTGAAACAGAAAACGTTACCAGCAACCCAAAAATTCAAGAAAATATATCAACAACGTCTACGGCATTACCAAAAGTATCATAACTTTCTAAACATACACTTTTCTTTACATGGTGTCGAATGGCACACGTTTCCTTGTTACTCGGATAATAATTAATTTCGGTTTGCAAAGTATCTTCCAATGATGGTACAGCAAGTATAACATATATACAAAGGTTATTGAATATATTAAATTTGATGCCGGATCAACAAACGAATTTGTTCAAATTCTTAACTGTATACATCAATATTATACTGTAATGATGGAATTAGCGAATGCGTTGTGTTATACGACGAGTAGAGCCATATTTATAACTTAGGTTGCATATACACGTGTACGTTTCTATACAAATATTAGTTTCATTTTATGGCTTAAACAGTTCCTTTAAACAGTGCCATAAGTAACATAGGTTTGTCATAAATACAAGTATTTATACTAAAAATGATAGGAGGACTAATTTAAGAACAATTAGTGAAACTTTTATTTCCTTCTGTCAGTCGCGTTATAACAAACTCTGAAATGATCACTCTACCTATTGGCAGAGTCGTACTGGTTAGCATAATTACAATACGAATACAGTATGAAACCAGTAATATGTTATGAAACCCAAAGAGATACCCACGATACAACACAATTATGTACTACTGTCATTTTTTATCAAGCAATTATGATTCACATATTTGTTGAATGAATTCTTTGTTAATCATAAAAACAGTACAGTTTCCGTTACAACTGTCCTAAGGCTCACAATTTAATGCGAAGCAGCACTTTGTTTAATTACAACGACTTATATTTTATGATAGAAGTGTAATATTTGTTATATCAAGATTTTCCCACCAGTCTACCACTGAATATTTCTACCTCCGTGTATAATTCTTATTTCTGTACAGCCGTTGATAGGAGTCATTGCGGTACGTTGTAAATAACTAATTCCATCTAGGGTACTGTGATTAGAAGCCAACTGTTGGGTTTCTTTCCTGTTCCAAGCAGAGCGCTGTTATCATCGTCATACTCTTTCTTTCGTTGCCACGAAATCAATGAAAGGCAGAATTTCTTAGTGAGAAATGCGTTCTATTAAAACTAAACGGCTGACAAGATCGAACTATTTATATGTAACTATGAATAGTACTTATGAGAGCATTCAAATTTGTTTTACTTTAAGTGTTCAAACTGAAAGTCGGTAAAGTAAAATTATCTGTGTTCTAAAATTAGATTTTATATTTGTTGTATACATTGATTGCCGCAAAACGGAAACTGCGTTATTAAATTACTGAACGAAATGATTAGTAACATCTTATGTCCCGGAAACGGTCCATTATTACTTCCGAATAAAGTGAATTCGATTGCAACTCTATATTTTTCTACATGTAAAGTATTGTCATTATTTATATGACTCAATCTCTGTACATTCCACGGGTTATTTACGAAATACTAATTGTATAAACAAATGTGTATTTTTGATGATCTCAATGGTATCACCCACGCATCAAACATTTGTACCATAGTATATTATAGGACGTCATTGTGAGATTAATAGAGATTTTAGTTTAATTGATAGTTCGATAAGCATTATTGTGATGACACGAATGCATTCCACGCACTAAGTGCGGCGAATAACGTTATGTAATATAGAGCAATGTAAACGAAAATAAATTGCCGGACAATGAAAAGTTGTAATATGTGGATAATAATAAAGGTCTACACATTATTGCACTAATTAATAACTGCTACTTTCATTTATATACATTCATCGTATCAATCTGCACAGTGATCTGCACATAATTGAAGGAAACTTGATCCAGACGGCAGCGGATAGACGGACCTCCGTATAGTTAGCAGACGACTATCAGTTTTCGGCTATTTTGGTCTCAAATTGCAGGTTTGGCTATCTGGGGAAATGCCTATGACAAAATTTCCCCTAGACACTTATTTCTTTGATTGCAAGCAAACGAATAACTATCAAACGTCTGCACCGGACTATCAAACTAACTACGAACAAAATTCTCCTAGAAATTTGTTTCTTTAATTATAAATAAACGATTAACTATCAAACGTTTATTTTGGACTATCAAACACTATCAAACGACCTTCAAACAATTGCAAGTATTATAAATCAAATCGGTTGAGGATGGGGTGCTAACTATACGGAGCTCGATTTCAAGTGGAATTTCAAGTTGCAAAATATTAGAAGCAAAACTATTATTAACGGCAGAAAAGGGTGTACGGAACATAAAATGAAACATAAAAAGTTCACTAAAATTTTAATAAATGTTCAACTATTCAACGTTAACCATAAAAATATATGTATAATATTGGACGTGAAAATTTTGATATACAAACCTGACCATGACCATGCCTTGGTGTGAATTTTGAATATATATTATTGTATGTTCAAATTAAGTCCACGTTATAGTTTCATTGCAACTTGCTCATCTGTTCTACCTTCTGAAGCTGTGTCAGGTATATGAAATTGATCGACAATTGGAGAACAGGTGCTCGGAAAAATCCGCAATATAGGTCATTATCGTTATAGGTGAGGGTAAATGTTCGGAAGTTTGGCCTCAGCCCCGATTTTGATGACCTTGCAATATGTTGTCAAGGTCAATATTCTGAAGAACTTTTTCCTATACATGTTGCCGTCGCTCACCCTTAGTTTCGGAGATTACGCAAAAATCGGGCGTTACTACTGCATGAATTGTGCCCACTCTCGTAAATTCGTGACACAATTAAATGTATAGACATACGTCTCACTCATTACCTGACGATTTGTTTACATCAACATAGACCTCCTTAAAATGCCCTCGAGCCCCCGTAACAACGAGTCGGCGAGAACACGTAGTGACCGGGAGCGTTAGTCTTTTCTGTCACCTCTACGAAACCAGACAGAAATGGATAAATTCCGTAACTACATAATGCATAATATTCTCATAAATTCCAATTCCTTTTGATATGACGTGAACCCGTTTGTAATGAAATTGTACATTGATGATCATATTGATTCAGAGAATTTAATGAAGTCTGTTCGGCAGATACATACTGAAAGGGAATCCATCAACAAACACCGCAAGAGTAAGTACTCACTCCAGATAATATTCGTAACCTCTTGGGGCTAAGGTGAAGGGTAATGCTCGTTAAACCACCAACCAATCCCGAAATCCACCCACTTCACACCCAGTCCTTTGACCGTGTCTGGTCCCAGTAAAGTCGCGGATCGCGGTTGACTACAAACAGACATCTCGCACGGACTCTGATCCAGGTCAGATTCGTACGACTGTTCGTCCCACAACCGAGTAGAATCGTGGAGTCCATCACCTTATCGCGGTTCTTCCAAGACTCACCTTGGGACGTAACACATACAATGCAGAAATATACTTTTCAATATCTGTAACTTCGATTCAGAGCATTTTTATTAGAATTTCATAATTATGTTAATTTTATCATGTAGGAAGGTTTATTTTACACGCGGACTTTGCACCGCCGTCCTACTCGATTCGCCTTTTAATTCTCGCGTCTCAGGATAAATTTTGGGTGAAGGGGGAATGGTTACTCCAAATTACTTAACGCGTCCGTTCTCTTTACTTTCCTTTTATTTTCTGTCTTTTCGTCTTCGATCGCTCGCCTCACACGCACTCGCATTCTTCCTTCCCATTTTCTTACCTTTCGCACCGAATTCGCTAATTGCGGTCATACGATCACCTTTCCCTCTCACAGCCATCTCCTGTCTCTCTCCAAACACAAACATCTCTCTCTCTCTCTCTCTCACGCTCATCCTTCGTACTTGCCACAATCACCATTTTCAATTATCTTCCAAATATCTATAAATTGATGTGTCTTTCTTTTCACGAACAGAAAACCTTACATTAAATGCGGCACCGGAGGAGTAGCCGAAGCCGGGTGTGGTGGAGGCTGGGGCAACCACATCCCAGGCCGAGCAGGAGACGCCGACTCGTGGCGCAGCCTCATCTCCGGCCCCGGAGAACCCGAGCGCGGAGGGCGCGGCCGGCACGGAAAATAAAACGAAATCCATTAAGTTCATACACATTCACACATGTATGCATTCTAACCTTATTCGACAAAATATATCATAATCTGCTTTCACTAACTGCATGTATGTCTGTTCATTGTTTAGGACTCAAAAGAAGATCCGCCGGCAAGGCGAAGGCGCGAAGACGCAGCCAACCCCACAGAGGATGCTGCAAGTTCAGCTGCGGTGGCGACGGGCACGGTGGCAGCGGCCACACGTATAATACTACAATCAATTCTATATAGTATAAATCCAAATATTGTAAAAAATTGTGCTTTCGTTTATTTCATTAAGTAGATTAGTAGATGGTATACATGTACCTTCGGCACCAGCATGCAATGGGCAAAGCATGTGGCATCATAGGGCTATAGGCGACGGTCCAGGTTAAAAGAAACCGAACCTACACTCACAACTTTGTAACTCAATACTAATTTCTCAAAAACGTAATTGTTTTAGTTTATACCTGTTCTTTTGTTTGTAATATTTCATTTATGTTCAAAAATAGTGTTTCAAAAGAATAATTCCTTATAACTTCTCAACAAATACATATAGCGAAACAATCCAATTCGGGGGCTGCTACCACTTCACACACCGAATCGATTTAAGTGTTCTTTTAACCGACTTCAAAAGGAGGAGGTTCTCTATTCGACATTTATATTTATGTAACATTACACAAATTGTACACGTGTCTGTAAACAACATTGAACTATAGAATATCTGGAATGCGCACGGCCGTATGTAGAGCTGCAGTCGAGCCGCGCCGAGAGATAATGAAGATATTTTGCTATTCTGTCCTTTGTTACCTGTACTAACCTTTCAAAAATGTTGTGTACGCCGTTAAAATATACGGTACTAAACTTAGACTAAATATATATATATTTAGTATAATGTTTCGAACTATTCAACGGAGTGTAGCACCAGTGCAGTTATCAACATTACCGACTGGAGTCTAATAATTAGTATGAGCGTTTCTCCGCTCTGGGTGGCAGCAGCATAGGGAAGAAATTAAAACTGGCGCGAAATTCAAAAGGTTTAAGATCTTCAAACTATATAGACTACTTGGAACGGACACACCCATAAAAATGTTCAAAAATGACGAAAATGCCGATGAAAATAGACTACTAGCGGCAGGTTGAACTCTCAATAGTTTTGGAGATATGACGATTTTTCGGAGACGGCAAAAACTTTATTTTTTTTTTAAATCTTTCAACAATCTGCAAGTCTGTAAAAAATCAATGTTGAACAAAAATATAATTTCTCCCCCCGTTAAGAATCATATCAAATGAAGTTAAAAATTACTATCGACTGGATTCATATCTGCATGCAGAGGAACGGTGGCATCATTATCGTTATTATTAGCAGTATTTGCATAATCAGAGTATACCACGGGGAACCGTGCCTTGAGAACAATCGGGTGGGTTACATTCCAACACGCACCGAGGCCGATTTGTGCACTACGTGCATACGTATGAGCCAACGATGCACGGTTCCGCTTCGTCAAAGAACGCAATCGATCAGGAAGTCTCTGGCAGCTTTTGTTTTTAAAGCGGAAGATCTTGGACATTTGTCTAAAACGCCTGCGCAGTAAACAGACATCGTTAGTTCAATGGTTGCTACCCTACAGTTTCAGTCTGAATTAAGTTAATTCATATAAGCAGCGCATTTATTTACGCGGGGATTCATGTAAACGTGAATGAGTTCATGCCTATACGTCATTTCTTAATTCCTAGGCTCTCATGATAGGTTTAATGAACGAGGCCAATAATGCAATTCACAATCTTGCATGTTCGTAAGTACGCTTGATGGAGAGTGTAAATAATAACTCACGTCGTTGCTTGAGATCTTTTGATATAAGGCGTTACACATAACGCTTAATAATTTCTTTCGTGTGTTGAATTCTTTTCGTATGTAGTATGTTTTTTATACGTATTTTTAGCTATTACATATTACGACAAATATTGTTTGGCGTAAAAATGTATGTCTCAATAGTCTATCATAACTGAAACAGGCCATCCTATGTTGCAAAGAAAATTGTGCAACGAAACGTCTATTCAATTCATCCACTTGTGAGTTACTCGATGCATTCCAGCAAGTCGTAACCTTCGCAATTAGTGATGCCTCGTTTTGCTATATGTTCAGCCATTGATCTTGCAATATGGAAAATAGGCCCGTCGTCGCTTCAATGTGCAATTGCAATCACATGCGTAATTATTTTCATTGTTTACCTGTGCCTAGGAAAAACAAAACTACAATGTTTAATGTGGGAAACAGAGAAGATATCATAATTAACTCGATTTTTCCGCAATTAGCGCAGTATGCATTTCTGCAATTTTTAACTCCTCTCTGCGTTAAAATAAATAACAAACTGGTCACCACTGACAATGAGTCATATGCGCTAATACAAGGTGAACATTCCGAACTATGCGTACGATAAGATTTCGTTGTCAATAATCCAGCAACGAATGTGTCGTGTTCCCTTGGGATCTGGTGTTGAACACCGCAATTTGATATATACATGCAATGTACGGTCATACGTAACATTACTTATCCTACCGTTCCATATGCCTGTGAAGTAAGACTTTATGTGAGACCCCGCGTCCCAACGTACGAGCATTTACTACTGAATCACAAGCGCATCCTGATCGAATGCGCAAAGCCCGTGTCACCCCATAGATTTTCTAGGCGCTTGCCTGCATGTCGGGTGGCAGCAAAGTGAGGAAACCGGTAACGGGCTTGGTTGACGAGTTCGCGGGCCGATTATTCCCGCCAAGGCCGTTCCCGGTCCGTTCGTCAGACGAACGATTTTCCTCCCGGCCGCAGCGTGCCGTACACTCGACGAAACGACGGGACGCAGATAAACATCGTCATCGGCGCTCAGCATTCGCTCGTTTCCACTCGTTTCGCCTGAGCCGCTTCAGTCGGATTTCGAACTCGCGTCGATTCGGTTCGGTTCGTGTCGGCTCTGCTGCTTCTTGTTCGATTAAATCGCTCTCTCAGGTGGGTTGCGTCGATTGTCACGCTTCTCTCCAGTTCAGACTCCAGAGGATACTCGAGACCTCGAGCGTTTTCAGTGTAAAGTGTGTGCCCTGTTCCCGCTGACCAATTCGAGATTCGAGGAGGAGTGTCGAACACAGTCAGGGCCGATTCATTCTTAAGCGTATGGTGCTCGGCAAAATTCCAGATAGGTTTCTTGTCGTTTTCAACTGGACCGGGCCTTAACTCTGAAGTAGATGGAAATCATGTTGTGGGAGGGCTATTTTTGTTCGAGAAATGATTAGGGTCAACAATAGGCAACGGTACAGAGAAATACATTCTACGGGCAACAGACATCGAGAATACTAAATTGCCACTCTGCGTCCCTGTGTACAGTAAGCAACTTCGATGACGTTAGTGCCACGCGGGCGGCCGTCATTTTCACATGCATCGTTCACGCCTGTCCGACCTGTGTTTACTACGTCGTTTACGGCCTCATGCGTTAAATACTTATGACTATTTTCATTATTATCGGCTCTTTCCCGACGAATCGTCATAGAGTAAACAGTGGAAACTAGGAATTAATAAGAATAAATCAATTCCTTCCGCGCATCAATCTCATCCGAATTGCATATTTCTTATCCATACTCTGTACTTCTGTAGTCAGGTACTTTTTGCAAAGTATACTCGATCGTACTTCTGACCTTCTGACAATTACCTCTTGCATATTCATATGCGAACGCTCAAGAAACTCCGCCAGAAGACATGATTTATTTTTACATCCAGGAAATTGAATGAAGCTGAAGCTCACTGTAGTGGGTTCAAGTGATCTTGCAAACGTAATTTATTATCATTCGTGGTCCATTGAAACTCGCAATAGATGACAGCTTCTCATTACTAGGGTAGACATTTACATGTTGTTGTTGACTTCGTGACGAGAATAAGCGCGAAGAAATGGAATGCGAAGGAATAGTGGCGCGCAATTAATGATGAATGGATGAATCACTTGCCGAGCATCCAGCGACACCCGTACCTGGAATTACGTAAAGAGACGCACTCATCTTGCATCTTGCGTGCGATTCATTCCCTTTTCATTTTCACGCAGAGCCCGAAGAAATCGTAGAAAATGAGCACCGATCAGCCGAGTAACAGTAAAGGGCAACCCAGTGCCATAACGCTGGGCTTCACCGTGCTCACCCACATTCTGTTGCTGGTTCCTGTCATATATATCTGGGTGTTAGCATTCGGGTACTACAGCCTCTTCTCCTGGCATCCTATATGCATGACTCTTGGGGTAAGAATATTGATTTAGCAAAATTTCCATGTAAATCAACAAATACTACAAGTCGTCTTCATCCAGTTTCATTTGCATTGTACAGGTTGGCCTGCTAATGACAGAGGCCGTTTTCAGCATCTCGGGTGAAGCTTTTCTCTCCTCAAAGTTACCCAGACACAAACGAGTCACTGCCCATTGGGTATTGCACACGGTTGGACTGAGTCTATTGACAATCGGATTCATTATCATCATCGTGAATAAGGTCAACCATAACAAGTACCACTTTGTCTCGAATCACTCCAAACTCGGTCTGGCCAGCATCATTTTGACGTTCGCGGCCGCAGCGTTCGGCATTCTTGCGAATAACACCCGATGGATCTATCCGCACGTCAGACCAGTCCTTGTCAAGGTTGTCCATGCATTCGGCGGTATCTGCGTCACGATTCTCCTACTCGCCACGGTTATCAATGGAACTTACACATCCTGGTGGAGCCATAGCGGAGGGAGCGATGTAGGAAGAAACTTGGCCTTCACTGCCTTCTTCTTTGCCGGAGCACTGATATTGCTCAAGCCCATCTTGGGCGCTGTCTCCCGAAGCAGAGTTATCTGTGGGCCGCCGTCATCGGATACATGATACGCCAACTAACTACCACCGTTGTGTTCGTTCAAACGACGGATGTTCTATCGTCGCGTCTTTCTGTTTCCGGTTTCAAGGGCGATATGAATCGTCAAAGTTCGATCATTCTATCGAAACAAGCAAGTTTCTCCGGTGAAGGCAAATTTTCGTCGAGCAGAAGAAAACCTTACGTTAGGTTTTTCTTATTCTGCATTATTGTGGATCGTTCTTAACTGAAATTTCGTTCAAAGCAAAAAACGGAAATGGCTTACTCTATAACCACCAAGATTTCATTCGAATAATGTGCTCGAAACCGGAATGGTAAAAGAGAATTCTTAATATTAAATATCTCACGTATCTCTATCTGTTCTAAACGGTAACTCACCTTAAGATAGTATTATTGCATTAATTTCGATTTCTTCGTTCGAGTCCTCATGTCGTATGAATAACATTAGCCTCGAAAATCTGGTTAATCGAGCGTTCGCGAATGTTATTTCAATGTAAAGAAGAGCAAAATGATACAAGAACGTTACAAGAAATGTTAATATAAGAGGGCAAAGCACTTACGTTTGCTGTAACGGTGAATCCATTTAACATTAAGATCTGTCTATGTCGTAAAACCAAAGCGCCTTATTTATAACGAAAGAAATGAATTAAGAACTGAATGTCTGATTTTTATATATTCTATAATTCGATGTCAAGCTGCGCAGCTGCGGTCTTTCGAGAAGAGAATATAATAAATATAATATTAGAATTATAGAATATGAAGTAACACATCAACAGACCGCAGTAAGAAGATGTCTGAAATCGTGGCAGCATATCGTCAACCACATATATCAACACTTTATTAATTACACACGCATCATATACATTTATATAGAATATATATATATACATATATATATAATTGGCAATGCAATGTACATGTATAATAATACAATATTTTTCAATATCTGTTCCTTTGTTTAAATACTTTGTGACAAAATTGTTATTTTTTCCTTTTAATTCACATCGGCTGTATTTATCGCATTTCTAGATCTCAATTTTCCAGTACTCTCCCGCCTCCATTATTTCTGTTTTACCTCATCTATCTATTATCATTTTTCCTCATAAAATTCTTACTTTTTTCTATTACAACTGTCCAGATCGTTCAACTTTATCTTATATTTTTTACAAGTACGACAATGCTTAACATTATGCAACAACGCATATACATATGTATATATCATTTATTTACATATGTGTTTGCATCTGCTTATATATATAGGTGTTTTCTTCATAGAATGTACATATAGGATAATTTCTTTTATATCTCATTCTCGTCAATCGTATAACCCTATTCATTCACTCTTCGTATTATTGTATCTTGATTGTATATTGTTCGATTCGTTTGCATTAATGTTTCAATAATACGGGATAATGTATGTACCATCTTGTTTCACAGAGAACGAAGAAAGAAATTGAGACAGCGTCTGGAGGACGCTTTGCTGTCGAGTTGCCCGCGATGAGAATCTTACCGTGGTCACAGAATTTGCTGGCAATTTTACGCGCTAGGCACTCGTAGCTGATTTGATTGAAACGATGCTAAAGCAAAATTATCGGTGACCACATGAATCATCACAAATATAAAGCTATTTTCCTTTAGATCACAAATCGCGCATCAGCCAAGATTATCCATTTGCTGCGATCAAAATTTGATCGCAGCGCAATTGAAAGAAAATGCGAGATTATTCTATAATCTTACGTTGAAAGTATGTTCTGTTCGGAGATCAATATTGTGAAGCAACGATAATTTACAGGGAGAGGGGTAACGTTTGAAGAACGTATGTCTGATGCAGAAAAGGGGCAGTTTTGCTGGGACATAACCGCAGACAGGCATTTACGCGAAAGGCTTGGAATTCAATTAGTCGGCGGGACAAAATAATGCCGTAAGTTACATTCGGGGCCTACTTTCAAATTGACTACACGCCACCATCGACTATTCTTCCTTTAAATTGACGCAGCCTATGCACACGCTATCTGGGCATGGTTCAACATAGGTGGCCAAAGAGATTATCAATAGGTACTAGACGTCAAATGTGAATATAATATAACATAACATCGAGATAAATGCATATGCATAGTTCGTATACGCGCAACAGTTTGACGTGGATATAGTACATACGCGCACCGGTGCAATGACATGCACGCGGCTAATTGTAAGTCAACACTGAATGCGATGCACCTTTATCACGGTAAAGCCTTATTTGTCTGACAATGAACGATGAGATGAAAGGAAAGAATCTCGACCGCCGACCGCGTCTAGTGTGTGTACACGTAAGTCGGTGCATCGAGTTTACGCGGCGGGCTCGAGAACGACATTGTCGAAAACGATTACCTACGACCTATGACTTCTGCTCACCACCCACCTTAAGTATTTGGCTCTACGGCATGTTACTTTGTACTGTTCGCTCTACTGGTTGCTCTCAGTGACGTAAAGATCGTAACGCTACCCCGTAATTAGAGTGTTCCAACAACAATTCCGACAACAGACGCAATATTGGCAACGGCTGTCTAAAACGTAAGGACCAATCTAGAAAATTTGCAAATCCTTTATTAACCCCCTAACTGCATAACAGAAATATTCTATACTTTCACGGTTAGAATATAAGTCTGACTATTTTTTTCTATATTGACACGAAGCGCAAACAGTCGGGGTTGCTGAGTCGTTACCGATGACATTTACGCCACTGCTCTTAATCCTATCTAGGACAGTCGACTTTACGTTTTTGCTGGTACGAATCAGCTTCTAATACTGTAATAGTTATTATTATTATTATTATTATTATTAGTATATCTTTCTTCCCTAATAGTTAGTACGACGCGCTAATATTACCATCTTTATTTAACCTACGTTAAAATTGCCTATCTACGTAACCTATGGACAGTAACGTTAAAAAGATCTTAATTATTTATCAGTCCCTCTGTTCCCCTCGAGGCACCAATCCTTCTCCCGTTTGGACCAAGTTTCTCTCCATCGCTCAACGCTTTTCCCGCCATCTCATTACACACTGTCTTATCGACGCACGCCGACAACTTATAGATTTGTCTGAGTCTTAGACATTATCGATCTGCCGATTTTTTGCTTCACTACCAGATCGTTTTCAAGGGTACGGGAGAAAGTCGGTAAAATAAAAGCGTCTTCGTCTTCGCTATTTCATAAAATTCGCAAATTCATATCCTTGTACTATCCATTGGTCGTCATTTTCCCTCCTAAGACTATCGATTCTAAAGATCTCTATTGTACAATTATGTGTCGGTGCATTGTGTAAAACACACTTTATTCATCGTCCATTGAAAATTGCAGGTATCACTCTCATTTCTCTCGATTCGTAACGATCTCAAATTGGCAGATCGATTTACGTAAGACACTTATCGTAACGAATTTGCCGCCGGTAAAATAAAATGCTTATGTAGATACGATTATATTTACAGTTATGTTAAAGTGACGAATAAGTTCACGAACAACGACGATCAGGGTGAAGAATTTGTTTTGCACGAATCGAGCTTCCGAGTCCGAGCATTAACAACGACTAGACTTGAAAAATCTTATTAGGTCACAAAGAATTCACCTTGTACACGCGTAGGACGAAGATCTTCCTCCACTTCTTCGTCCCTTTGAGCAAAGGATCAATAGTAAAGAACCATTTTTCTTAACCAACGTCCAACTCCATTTAATTTAATTGCTTTCCTAAAATTGCTGCAAAACCCTCTCGTAGCCATTTTATCATATTCTTGCTAAATGCGAAAATATTTATTTCCATCCCGTAATCAAATCAACTTAAAATCAATGAAACAGGTAAAAATCGTCAGACTGACTAAAGTGAAACATAGATACCGTATTGATACAATTTCTTTCATCAGTTGAATATAATCTTAAAATATTTGGTTTAAAGATAGGCCAAATCAGATTTCTTAATTGAAATTAAGTGAACTGCCACTTTAGGGTGGTAATTTGGAAAGTTTGAAAATTACTCATGCTCGGAAAAGAATTATCAGGTAGCGTGTATGAGCAAAATTAAATTGCTGAACAGCGTTGGTATGTGTACTGTTAAGCGGACGAAAAGTGGAGTTAGGCCTTTTCGTTACTTACGTACATGACGTGAATATATTTGCCTCACGAGTACACACACACGAAGATACAATCGTTCGTCATTCGTTCACGCATATGAATAAGTATTATTTTTTTATGCAACAAAGTTTTCTTGTCGCTTTCAGGTTTGCCACTCTTATTTTTTTCCCTTTGATCAAATTACGGTTTTTGTAAATGTAATAAACTATGTGACGTGTAGACCAGCGTACATGCGTCTAAATATGTGTATGTGTGTGTGTCTGCACACCATGTATATGTGTGCTTGTGTATCTCTATAAGTTACGTTTAATGAGTCATGATACACCTAGCAACACCTTATAAACGTGATCACATAAAAATAACAAATCACGTATCTTTCACATTATTGACTGTACGTACACGATAATTAGGTATCCATTCACTGCACAAGTGTCCATTTCTACAAATACTTTCAATTCCACATTCGACAATATATTTTTTAGTCTCTCTTGTAAATTTGTCTGTTTTATCTTCCTTATATTTTTGCCTTTCATCATTATTTTAGTCAACTGTTTTATCCATGCATCAATACTTCTCCCGATCTCATTTGCAGTCTCCTTATTACCTTTCTTCCGATACAGAAAATAGATAGGTATTCTAATCTCCCGAAGTATGCTTACCCAGAGCTAATTGGTTTTTTTGTTTTGTTTTTTTGAAGAAAATAGATTAACAGGTATCATTTGCATATTTTGTTTCTGGTTCCGGCGTGTGCCTGCGCCTATCTCGCGCTTCATTAGTTCATCCTACAATTCGTTAACTAACCAGTCCGTATAAATTGTTCCGTCGTCAACTGTATCTGCTTTGAGTCCCCTTGCTGCACCTCGGTTATACCCTGTACTGTATCAGTGTTGCGTTACACCTGTTGCGGTATCGTAAAATATGCAAACGCTCGTCGACAAGGGAACCAAAATAATAGTCCGTCTGTGGCGGCTCTGTAGCCAAGAAACATGTACAGAGTTCTATATCCGTTTTGTAACTATTGTTTGGAAAAATATGTTCTCTCTATCGTTCTGTCGACGTTCTATCGTCAAAATGCTTCCCCAACACCGACTTCGAACGGTGACGACCGCCACACCTATTGAACACCACCGATACAGACTTGCTACTATATAGAATGTAGACTTTACATTGCGGGCACTTTAATCTCGTTATAAGCTCTGTATCGTAAAGATTATATTATATAGATTGTTTAATATGTACACTCTGTAACAAATAGTCCACGCAATGCAAAGCCCGTATCGTGCGATCTACACATTTTACACAGCGTTTCGATAATGTCGATCCTGTAGTATGGGAATTCAGTGTTCTTAATAAACATAATAAACATAATTTGCATTATAAAATCTAGTATTCTAGATTGCGGTCTAAAATACGGTTTAAATATTGCCTCTATCAACATGTCTGGCATATCAACGTCAATACGAAAAAGGACTTTGAAGAATGTACGCAGTCGTCCGTAAAAATGCCCGTATCATCTCGGTGTAGTGTACATTTAGGGACCTATATAGTATCATGTCTGCGTAGGGCGGCAGAATGTAGAATCCGTGCGCTTGATAAACGTAACGCGTAACGTTACAGATAATAATTTCTCACATTTATCCAAGACAATACTAACTCGTAATATTCTTCCATATGTATTTCTCAATACTTTCCTTCTCTCGTCGCCTTTTTACTCTTCAACTGTATCCTTATCTCTCCCAGTTTTCATTGCATTCATCTATCCTCACTCTACTAATTTTGAATATGGCAGCTGCTTCATTAATTCCTGCATAATCGGTTATTATTCCGCGAGATCATCAAATTTCTCCTTCGGACGAGAATGAACGAGACGCGACAGGTGCTCGTTTTGCAAATGTCAATTAATTTCGTTTCCGATAAAAAAATGTCCTGAGGATACATCTTCCGAACACGTTACACCCGCAGACATAAGTTCCCTTATCGTAATGATAAGGACAATAAATAGGCTCGTAATTTACCACAAATTTCAGCCAACCGCCTTTTAGCCGCTTTGGGTAAAAGAATGACGAACTCAATAATAGTGTATAGCCAAACAGCGGCATGCCTGCCTTTAGAATTAAGACACCCGTCATATCTTAATTGATTTACGAACGATACCGATTACATGAAGTCGTTGCAATCTTGCAATCAATGTAGCCATTACTGACGTCCGCTGCTGTCGGCAACAGTCTTCTTTTGATCTGTATTTTCATCGGTGACGAATTGAACGTCGTGTCAGACTTGCTGAGAGCTAACCAAATCGGTTTTACTGGAGTTCTTGAGAATCGACGGGCCGGGAAGTTTTTGAGCGGCGCCGACCGTTCTTGGTGGCTGTACCATCATGGGCTGACCATTCACTAGGACTATTGTATCTCGTACCGAATCATACCCACCGGGTGGCCCTAAAAATCTCGAGTCATTACTATCGCCGGCAGATTAACGGCACCGGTTGAAATAGTTCAGAACTTAACCCTTTCGCTGCGGGCGACGTCAATAAGCGATTTAGCTAGTCTGCCGCAATCGTCAATAGACGTTTTACAGTTAATCATAATTTTTGTTTGTTTGTTTTGCTTCTCGATTCTATATAATAAATAAGACAAAAAAGTTTCTAGCCTATGTTTACATAATCAGCAATATAAAAATTGCGTTTGGCGGTGTAGACGCGTCTATTTTTGCCCGTAGTTAAAGGGTTAAGGCCGCCCAAACGAGTACTCCTTAAATCTGAGAATGAGCAGGTGAATGTATAACAAGAGTGTTTTTTTTTTTCAGATTTTCCGGTCTTTTTTGGTGGGACTAATGCCGATGTTGAATTGAATCCCCGATTAGGTACCTGACGAAGGGGTGTGGGTAAGAGTCCTTGACGGCGTTAAGGGATTCCGTGCTGCAGGGCCCCAATCTGAGGTCGGCTGCAGCAACATTCGCACACGGGACAGCAAGCTCTGTTTTTTCCCCTTGCCTGCTCGATCCTTCCCGCCTCTCTGAGAGGTCGATCTGGTGTCGAGATCGTCTTCATCATCGTCGTCGTCGTCGTCGTCATCGTTGTCATCGTACGCCGACCGCCGAGGACGACTTTTCAATTGACTCTATAGTACCAATATTTTGATAGTGTATGAATCCGATAATGATGGTATACTTGCTGCGGGGGTGGTTTCGTGGTAAACAATCGGAACTATTTGTCTCCGAAATATATAAGTGGCATTTTTTAGCAGTTTTTAGTCACTTGTCTCGCAAGCCACAGTTTAAGAAAGACTGTTTCAGACGAAAAGGTTGGTGAACATTTTGCGGAGTCTCCTGACAGGGCTTTCACCCTTGACGCTTACTTTTGTGTAAAGAGGAATAAACGGCGAATTGATGAGAAGTGCAAAAGCATCTTTACGAAAGCATAAAGGGGAAGTGTGAAGGACAATAAGCACTTACGACAGCTAAGCCGACAATGACCAGAACAGGCAGCATTCCAACGACCCATCCGACAACGTCGGCCCATTTTGGATAAACGTAAGCGCCGTACTTGAGCGGCTCATACTCGACCCAATTAAAGAATAGAATGAAGAAGAGCGCCGCCGGCGTCACGACTTTCCACATCCAGGTCCAGAAGAATTTCCACAAATTACTTCGCAAGCCGATCATCTGCTGGACGTCATTGAGGAACCGATCGGCCCCGTAGATCCATGCTACCAGAATGCATTCGCTTATGGCGATCAATAAGACGGACCAATTGGCAGCGTATTTGTCCATCAGTTGTAGCCAGTACATACCAGCCTGTAGATAAGAGCATTTACGGGAAGCGTTTATTTCTCACTCACTGTCAAAGATATACAACAATGACCTGTTTCGTCCGACAGTGAAAATGTGAAAATTGCAGTAATAATGATAACCTTTCAAATATTTGTGTATTAAGCTCGTGCTAAGCATCCTCACGCGCCACACTGATTAGAGATGAAGAATTATCTATTATTTCGAAACAACAGAGTCCAATGGCCTAAAAAGACCGTTAAACGTGAAACCTAACGGAGCTCGTAGAGTGATAAGAAGTACATATGTGATTCTGATCTAAGTAAAGAGCCGGCGAATGTTCTATAGAAAAGAATTGTTATACAAGTGTGTATCGGTGAGATAACGTTAAAAGATATTGAATACTCACGTTGGTAGTGAAGATAATTCCACCGGCATAGCCGAGAACAGCCGCCGCGAGAACGACCCAAAATTTGTAGTTTCTCAATGACGGAATTCCATCGAGTATCGCTGTGGTGACGGTCTCCATAAGTGCGAATTGCGAGTCAAGGCCGAGTGTCAGAAGCATTACGAAGAAGAGCAGCGACCAAAGGGGAGCTACCGGCAGTCGTGCTACCACCTGATATTTCATTAGATTTTTTTCACGGACCTCTTTGCGGGGAGCGTGGCATTATCATCGCGTCGACAGACTCAATCGATAATTGCTCTCGCGCCACTGCCACTGACGTCATCAACAACAATTTCGCGCTTACTTTAATAGTGAACCGACGCTAAAAGGCTAAAACTGTCAGTGGCAGTGAAAGTGGTTTGAGGTAATGTTTGCGCAATCGATTAGCAAGCTGCGCACTATCTGCATTTACTTCTTTCCGCCGTCGCAAATCGTTTCCGTGGCACAACAGATAGCTAACAATCGGTACATGAAGAATCTCGAAAGGACATAATTACGATAGCGAGAGATGATCAAGATAAAGATCAATCAATGTCTCGCGGCTCACCAAGTCACGTAGCTGCTATCTCGAAAGCAATGAACCTCGAGGACGCCGATAGTATCATCGGCAGATTACTCTTTGCTAATATTATTGTTCATTGCTCACCGCCTACTCGAAAGATACCGGAACTACCGTGAAGCCGTGAACTTATCGATGCAGGGTCTTCAACGGTGCTCAAGACGTGTATGAGAAAACAACATTGGGATGAACGTTTCAATTTATTCATGTAATCGTAGGAATTTTGTGCGCAATGTAATAACAGGGGAGAAAGAAAGTTTTGTTTGGATCCATTTTCATATTATTTACCTCGGGATATACGATGAAGGCCAAGCCAGCACCCTGATCGACGACGGATGCCACCGGAACGTCAAGTTCATGAGCGAGGAAGCCAATAACAGAGAAGATTACCAGGCCGGCGAAGAAGGATGTACCGATGTTGCTTACGGCGACGATCAGGGAGTCCTTGTAGCAGTTGTTGTTGAACTTGTTATATGAGCTAAGAGTGATCAAACCGCCCCAAGCGGGACTTAAGGCAAAGAAAATCTGCACCGCCGCGTCGCCCCACACTTTTGCCGACGCCAGTCTTTTCCAGTCCGGCGTCAGGTAAAAGAGAATGCCTTCGTCTGCACCCGGAAGTAGAATACCCCGACAGAACAGAGCGATCTAACCGAGACACAATGGATTGGCCAAAATGTATTTGTCACGTCTCGTACTCTGACGACAACTTTATCGTACGTCAACATTAAACATACCAGAACTACGTATGGAAATAGGGCGGTGAAGTAGACCACTTTACCCGAGCTTTGAACTCCTTTGCTCAAGCACAGGAAAACTATGATCCACGCGAGAAGAAGACAAGCCGCCATCGAGGGCCGAATCGAACCAGTCTCCTCTATCCCGCAGCTCATTCCCAACACATGATTGCTAGATGGATGAGCGTGAGGAAGAAGTGACGATAATAGGGCGCATCTTATGTTTGATTCGTCGATGAAATGATTTCTTACGTAAAATATTCCTCGGCTGGAGGTCGTCTGATAGCGCTGGTGATGTTGTACATGGTCAGACTCATCGAGGCCATTTGAGTGGAATTTAGGCATTTCCCCTTATAATAACTGGTGTTCTGCGAAGCACAAGCCAGAGCAGCTTCTGGCGTGAAACAGTCCTCTGTACTCCAAGGACGCTCGCACTTACTCCACGGCAGCTCACCGCCGCCTGTCGAGTGCCACATACGTTTTCTTTGTAATACAACGCATCGCTCATAGACATTTTATACTTTTTTCACGCATTTTTTCCCAGCACTTTTGTAGTTTGCTAATTTGCAGTAATATTGACAACAGAAAAAACCAAAAGTAAGTATATCCGAATATTGTCGAATGAATGAGCATGATAACGAATTGCAGAGAAAATAAGCTATAGTTGTAAACCACTGAAACGTGAGACTAACCAGTGACGGAGGCGAATATGTAGTAGAGAGTCCAAGCAATGATCAGGTTATAGTAAAGCATTACGACGGCGCTGACCAGGACCATACCATATCCGAGGCCACGGAGTAGAGGGCAAAAACGTTTGTATGCTGCCACAGGGCCGAGACTAGCGTACTGACCTGTACATAACAATATTGAAACGATCGATAGGTCCTTGCAGGCTAAAACTAGCATCCGATCGTAATTCGCAATATAATCTACGGTCAGCATGGAAAATTATCATAGTAGCGTGGCGGAGCTATCAGGAATGATATTGGATCTACAGACATAGCAATAGTACGGTCTTTGCACGCTTCCGGCATGTTTCGACATTTAATCAAAAGGCGAGTGGTACGCAGTAACAACAAATATCTAACAAAAGTCTTCAAATACGCGTGACGCGAGAAAAAATGTGAAAAAAGAAATATTAACTATAAAACTGGAGACTTATCATCTGATTACTTGCCCAAAGATAACTCCATGAACATGAGTGGCAATCCAGCGATTATGAGCATTACTGTGAATGGTATTAGAAAGGCACCGCCGCCGTTTGAGTAGCACAGATACGGAAATCGCCAGACATTTCCAAGACCGACACTGTACCCCAGAAGCGAGAGCAGGAAGTCGAATTTGCCGGTCCATGTGCCGCGCGCCGGATGTTCGTCGCCCTGAAGTGGCGCTTGGCTGTTCGCCACCGAGTACTTGTCTTCATTCTGTCGAGAAACGGAAAGCGTAATCGTTATTTTCTCTCCGTCACTCTACAGTAAAAGTCGGTCGGAGGCTCGGCTCGGAGCACTTATCCTTTTACTCCGTTTACCGATTAGCCTTCAAATCGTAAATGTCGAGCTGTAAGTTGCACGCCGAGTAAATCAATCGCGGTGAGGAAAATTCGACGAAACCGTTTCAAATCATACATACTTATTCAGTCTAATTCGTAGAACACTTGGGCGGAAAAATAAAATGTATTTGAAACTACACATGAAGCAATAAGTACGAACGCTTCTAAAAGGACTTATTCACAACGATCATGAAAGAATTAATAACTTCTCTGTCTCTGTCATCCATAATCAATGGATATTAAAGTATCCGATAATTTTCCGATCTTCTCATTACTAGCAGAAAATATATGCGTATTGAATAAGTGAAGGCGTTTAAAAGTATATCAGAATTTGATGAGATTGCTCGTTAGTGTTTCCCCGTTGGAAACTTCTCCTTCTGCATCCATAACAGCTGTTGTCTGTTCCGCTCTTAAAATGAAAGGCGCTACTGAAAGACGCATCAGTAGTCGGTACGTCTATCAGAGGATTCATTTTCAAGATGGATTCTAGTTACGAGTAGGTCGGTGCCGGTGCCGGTACGTTCTTCATCGATTTGCCATCAAATTGAATGTTAGCGGGCTTACTTGTCCGAGTTAAGCTATCGAATGCTGTGTACGTACTACGCCTAAATTGCGATAGAGCTTCTGTGCTTTATGCCGACCCGCCCACGATTTCAATCATGACACTTCCGGCAGGACATTTCCGTTCGATTTAATGTTCGTAATCGCTCCTATATCTAACCGATTAGCATCAATGCGCATCGTTAATGAACTCAACGCACATTTGGCATGTGACCAAAAGCAATTAGGAATTGCGACTTACGTCCCAGCAATCCAGGTACGGACGAATTTTGGGTGATGACTCCTCCATCATCCAGCTTCTAATTATGTTTGCGTCATCAGTGGAGCCTTCTTCTCTTCATTTTCTCCCAATTTCCCCGAATTTCTCGAAATTTTTAGTTGTCGCGTATTTGCGGGTCACTCCAGTAAGCCCATTGTCAACTAAGGCGCTTCTCATCTAAATATATAACAAATAGCCGTAAGTACTGTCGCGAGTCGCGACGATTTTCGGTCGTCATGCTTTCTTTCTGCCTCACTTCTTCATCTAACCGCTAACGCTAACGTTTTCTTTGTTGAGAATTACAGGCAAGGCACCTGAGGAAAAGTTGTGCAAATTTGCTAGTAAGCTCTTTTGAGGTCGCTAAAAACGTATCAAATTTTCGCGACGACGGAACAAAAAAATTCGACAATACCGGTTAAAGCTGAAAAATTTGATTTTGGCTCTTTCTGCCTCGCAAATGCATCTTCATTCAGTCAATACAGATGCATCGAGACGTGGCAATGAATAATAATTATTCGACTTCTAATAAGCATTATCAAGTTGACACCATCTACATCTACATGGTCACACAACAACGACGACGAAGACGATGCAATTATACCCTCCATACGCGACAGTTCTGTCACTCGTACGTGACAGTTCGCAGCAATGCTCTACCTATGTTCATCCGTTCCCCGTTCACGATTCCCGTTATTGCGTGTATACTCGATATGACATATGACTCCAGCTATCATCATCAACATGCTCATCGACTATTTCACGACACATAGCGAGGATTTGTTTGAAAAAGAGCAAGAAAAGGCGGGGGAATGACTCTCGTGACACACCGATCATTTCAATTAAGCGATCTTAATAAAAGATAGCGCGAAACTGTGTTGTTTGCCGGAATGAAAGAGGAGAAAAGCGGGCCAACGATTTTCATTGGCACAGTCAAGGTTGACTGACGTTCAGAGGACATCGTCAGCTGTTGACCTCGCTCAATACCAACGACCAAAGCCCTTGTGTATGCATACTTGTAGATTTGATCCCGGCAGCGCACGCGCGCAATTGAAATTGCAGTTCGGCTCGTGGGAATTGGGAATGACGGATGACGAGTGCGCGGGTCGATCAACTTACCGATCGGCTAAAGGTGAAGTGACGAAAGGCGCGATTTTTCAGCCGACGCGACGCACACGTATGCAAGTTAAACTTCCTTCTAGTGGATGATCTCTGAGCGGCAGCGAACTAGCTGTGTGCGTGACTGTCGGTCAGCTGTGCTCGGAAGCATTGTTCCGACGACTTCCGGAGAACCACCCACTGTCACTGAGTTTCGAGGTCACAAGCACGCAATTATGGCGTCGGCGGCGTCGGCGGCGTCGGCGGCGTCGGCGGCGTCGACGTCAGGAGCGCGGAGGTCGCCGACCGAACTGAAGCGGGGTCGTGAAGGAAAAAGATCGGATAGCGTGGAAACGGCAGAGCCAAGGACAGAGAGGCTGACAGTGGATACGGTCCGTACCTGGGCAGCCAGCCAGCCAGTCAGCCAGCCAGCTAGCTTATGGGGGCTTGTCTACTCGCTGCACCCCCCCAGTCAACCCTGTCGAGCCTCGAACACGACGGATCGATCGATATTACTGCTCCTGCGAGCTGCGTCCTACCCTAAACCTTCCACTCTCCTCCTCTCCTACTCACCGTCCACAGCCACTACCTATTTCGCGCCTCTATGTAGCCCGTCTCAACGTGTAGCGCCTACGTATTGCCCCTCGCTCTTCTCCCTCCCTCCCACTCTCACTCACAGCTTCTTTCTCCTCCGATCCCGTTCCATTTGCTCTCTGCTTCTCCCTTATGCACCCTCTGCCATTCACTATCTGTTGATCTCTCTCGCGATCATTCTCCTCAACTCCGTCTTACTCGCGATCCTTCTCTGCTCCCAACCACTTTATGCACTTCTCTTAAGCATTTTGTCCTTCAACTTCTTTCTATATTTTCCTCTCTCGCTCTCTGGGCAAGTCCAAATCGGTATTATTATATCGATTGTCGACGATTTCTTACGATACTTTACCACACAATTGCATTACGTAGTCATCTTATTTTAAAACCGGTCATTATTTCGAACGTTCCAACAACCTTGTACACCCTGTACTTCCGGACTATGTTTTCCTCTTCTACAAGAAGCATTCAAATTATTCGTATTATTTCGGTATACAATACAAAATTAGTTTGTCAAGTATATAGTATGACGTTTGAAACGTACATGGCGTTACGAATATATTGAACGGTTGATGCGTTGACATGGGTGACGAAATGGTTATGCGGTGAGGTGGAGAAAATTCACGGTGCATAACAGGGATTGGGTACGAAGGAAATTCTCGTCTAGCATGGCAAACGCGAGCGACGTCAGTTATCTTCCGAGACGTTTGTCCCTCCTTTTTATCTCTGCCAATTCATATATTAAATATTCATCTGTCTCCCAAAGGGTAGCACTCCTGGCAATCATTGTCAAATTGTTTAATAAGCACTTTCCATCATCGTCATCAGACAAGAATATAAGTATAATGTTCTTATTCGAGACTCGGCAATTAGCACTGACCTAATTCATTAGCACACCATTCACGATATCGGAGACACTGTGAAAAACGAGAAACGAAAATAGGCGTTACGCCGACGGAAAATGGCTGGTGGAAAAGGCCAAATCGATCTTTTTCGATCTTTTGTGTCGCAGAAGTTCGTCCCTGCCCTTTGCATCCCTATTAAAGTGAAAGAGGGTGTTTGTAGTTTGAACTCGAGAGACGCTTTCTCGAGGCCCAGGGCGATAGGTATTATCGATCCTTCTGTTGAGATTCAGGATGCGAGGCTCTCTTTCTGGGTACATGCTATCATGATCATTTCTGCACACACACGATAAATATGCCACGACCTTCGGATTGTTGCGTGAATGTGTTGATCGTAAAAATATGTCAATTCTTTAACAGTGCATCTGGTTCCGATCAACCAAACATTTTCCGCGAAAATTCTCCGTCGGTTTAGTGATTTTACAAAATTATTTATAGTACAGTAATTTGTTTTTTAAACAACGCCTCCCTTTGAACGCGCAAGTGCAGATTTTATCAGAGAACGCGAGTGCTGTAAAGTCAACCAAAATATTCAAACGAATTATAAATGTCAAATCAACATGTATTCTTCTTCTTCACCCTCCTAACATACACCAGCATAAATACATTAATCGGTTAGTCGGTACGCAGCACGCTTCCCTCGCATATGCTTCCGTACACACCCTGGGGTTCAATAGAACATATGTCAAACCAACGTGAGATATATCGTTTCGAAACAAATGTATTTATCGCCTGGGGTCTGCTCTAATGGCTCAGTCACTAAGTTTTCTTTGACCTACTTTGTAAGCAGAGTCGAAAGAAATTGATTAATACTTTCATAAAGTTGATTTCACGCCCAACTTTTACCTGTGTTCCGTACGCTAAACTGAACAAAAATCAAGTTTACAATGAGAGCCATCGAAAATTTGCTGAATATTTGTCGGACAATTTTTATTTTATTACTAAACCTAATCTTCCACGTGCATCGTGCCTGCATGCTGCGTTATATGGTACGCAGTTCTGCGGAAAAGACGAGGGAAAGTATGGCTTAAGTCTATTGTACGACAAAAACATAAAGAATATAAAATTACCACACCGTATAGGAGAAACTCAATTTTTGTCAACATTCCGAATTGTTGCGGTTTAAATTCCGGAAAGTGTACTATAGGAACCTAAATGCATACGTTAATTTTTCTTCTGTGGTTTTTCAAACTCTCTTCCTCGTGCTTCATCCAGATCAGTTTTATTTTCCTTTTACGCTTTTCTCATTTCATCTCTGTCACGATGGAATATTTAATATTGAACACGTTCACGCCGGCGCATTTTTGATACATAGTATTTTGCACTAGCTGTAACCCACCCCCACCGATGATGCACGCCGGCGTGAACGTGTTAATAGAGAAGGAGAACTGAAGAAGTGCAAAAAACATCGAAAGGAACGTGTGCAGTCAGTGCGAATGGGTGCAACAGAGTGGCATAGTAAAATAATGCAAGGATGAAAGATTTTGACGAGGAGAGTACGGCGTACGTAGTGAAACAGAGAAAGTATAGGTTGGGAGACATAAATGCCAAAAGTGGGCGAGAAAGGGTGCGAAAGACGAAAGGGAGCGAAAAAGAGAGCGGTCACGAGCAAAAAGGTAGAATGTGGTAAACCAGTGACAAGGTTGTCCTTGATCGAAACTCAGCCGCATCCAAGTGGAAGATTCATCCTCTATCAGGCGACCCCTGGTCTCTGTAAATCCATGTGCCTTCCTACTGTCCTAGAGTCCTTGCCCCCCCTATCCCACGGGAGCGAGTAGAAAACCAACAGACATGAGTTTGTCATTGTCAGTGGCCTTTTCACAATAACGATCACGTTTGTCTCGCGGAACTACTTCGCTTAAAAGCTGTTGAAATACTTTCTCGTGTCGTGAAGCATTAAATCTCCGTTTCAACGAGTGCCTACGTAGGTTTTTGCCTTCCCACTTATCGCCCAGTTTTGCGTGCGCATTCGCGACTCCATTCTCTGCAGCCTCTCATTTTCTCCTTTTCTCCTTTTCCTGTAAACTCGCGATAATTGACGCCCCCTCACAACGTACAACCACTGTCGGATGCAAAGACGTTTTTAATGCAACGCGATGTCACAACAGAAATTGCTTAACGAACATTATAGTCGCCACCGTGCAGGCAAACGTGCCTCTCTTCAATTACGTCACACACGGACTCAACAGCTTATAATGTACAAAGTACTTTCGAAAGAAATGAAAAACGATGTTCGTGGATTTTAGTAAAACTATTCTTTGAAACGTATGAAACGAGTTATCGTTATTGGAAAAGTCTTCAGAAGGGGAAACACAGTTGCTTAAACAATAAAAATCGGATTTCCTACTTCATGATATTTCGTGTAAGTGACGATCCTGCACGGAGGAAAGTTTCTCGGCGACAGTTCATTCAGTATTCGTGCCTTATTTGATCCGCAAGGATCCGGCCAAAGTTACTGTAAGAGGAGGAAATATCTGCGTACCCGATACTCATCGTTAAAGAGGACATATGCAGGTGTGGGAGACTGGGAAAAAGGCCAAGAGGAAACAATAGTTTCCGTAGCCACGGAGCAGATATAGTATGCGAATAGCTTGGCCTGCCACCGATAACTCTGCTTTTCCACCGTAAACTAATGGTTTCCTGTTTATATCAGCCCCTCGCCTCCATCCTTCATCTAAAGGTTCGATTTCCTTTTTATATTTAATCCTGCTGCCTGGAAATTATCGAATGACACGATACACCGCAAACCGCAACCTAACCAAACGGGCCTTTTGCGGTCCATATTAATTGTTAAGCAACAAAGAAGTAGGTATATAACAGCTGTCGCGGATAATCATCAGTGTCTCATATCAGCAATGAGCAATTAAATCGACGTTTACGACTTATATATTCTAGTATCAACGGTTTGGCCGTATACCTAGTGTTGGCAGACACAACCGCCGCAACCGGTGCTCCCAATAGTCCCAATTGCTCTCGCGCCATCCCGCATACCCGTTGCTGCTAGTTTGTGTGCGTATCTGTGTGCGACACGCGCGCCTCTTTGTTGCGCCCATTAGCTCGCGTGCCGAAAAAGCACTGATATATATACTATGGATTGGAGATGCTTGAAGCGATTAGAAGGTGGCTTTGGCATGATGCGCCACCATCGTTCGACCGATGTAGTTTACTTCCCTTCGCCCCCGTATAACTCCGATTAACCGTGATGCTAAAAAATTTGCTTAACTTTGCAACGTCACTGATCGCGACGCGAGTGCATGTACAGTGGAACCTCTCATAGCGTACGAGGGCGGAGCGTCGGGACGCAGCAGGTTAGTTGGAGGGGGATTGATCAGGGCCGTCGATGTTATAGGATGTTGTCGCGGTTTTGTTTACAAAATCTCATACCGGCACGAGCGAACACGGGGTCTGCAGTCACGGCACTGCACGAGTGTCAAGGAAGGGGAATGGTGGGGATAGCAGTCTGTCGACTAGCGACTACAGCCGGTTCTGGCTCGCGATTGGTACTTCAGATAGCGTACATTGTCTCCCTATTAGGTACGCTATGCCTCGCGCATAATGAGACCGACATGAAGATGCAAGAGTATCAGCGCTTTGCGCATAATATGGATACACGATTGGATAGGATCTCATGATAATAGTTCGGTACGGTAGACGGTAGTGATTCGACATCAGTTTCTTACTCTGGCCGCAATATATTCCACCGACGAGATATTCTTAAAGACTGCCAGCGCCTGTGTTAAACAGCGGCCCGCAAATGGGGGCTGGATGGGGTCTGAGGGGGCGCTGAGGTCTCTTGGCGGCGTCGGTTGGCGTCGGTAATTGGAGCTAGTACCGTAGGTAATAGGCAAACATAGAACGTTGACATTACCCATTGTGTAACTGCTTCAAACGTAATGAGATTTTATTTTAAAATTTTATTTCACCCTCACCTTTGTAATCGATACTTCACAGATGCATACATAATTAAAGAGTAATTAGCACGTGATTTAAAAATAACATCAGTTTCTTTCGCTACTTTGCAATATCTGTTTAATATATCAAAACAGTTCGTTGCGTCTCGGATCAACTTTTCATGCGGCCTCGGGCTGCCCTCATGTGCATTCGAGTTCAAATTGGTACGCGGCTGCATGTTTTGCAACAAAACGAAAAACTTGTTTAAATAGACCAATGGAAGCGTACGAATCGATTAGTGTATTGCGGAAAATATCGACTGCCCGGGGAAACGTTGCAATATTTATGGGTGTGCGGTCACGTTTGACTTCGTTTATCTTGGCTTGTCTCGGAAACGGTCAATAGAACACAACCGTGCATGGCATCGCTTTGAAGCTCTCGACAAGATTTGTTCGAATATACGAAGAACATTTTGCATTGTTTTAAGCTGAACATTTTAAACATTCTTTACCAAATTCGTTGTGTTCCACTCACAATTGCCGAGATAGACTGACAATGAGTTAAACACGGCAGCACACCCGCATGAAATAAACGCTTAGAAACTATACTTGACTAGCTCAACTTCACTCTCCAATCTGCAAGTCTTAGTCCTACACTCCTACCCAACCTCGCAGCGATACCGTTGTTTCTATGCGACGTATTTGTCGATGTAGCTGAGTGCCACTACTGACAAATTGTTTCGGACTACAGAAGATCGACCAAAACCGCGACCATTGTAACGGCAGCCTTACTTATTTTCAATCTCACCTATAGCGATCATGACCTATACGGCAGATTTTTCCGGGCACCTGTTCTCCAATTGTCAATTTCATGTATCTCACACAGCTTCAAATGGTGGAACAAATGAGCAAATTGCATTGAAACTATACGTGAACTTCATTTGAACATACAATAATATATATTCCAAATTCAGACCAACAAGACATGGTCAGGTTTGTATATCAAAATTTCCGCGTCCAATGTTGTACAAATATTTTTACGGTTAACGTTGAATAGTTGAACATTTATTAAAATTTTAGTGAACTTTTTATCTTTCATTTTATGTTTCGTACACCCTTTTCTGCCGTTAATAGTAATTTTGCTTCTATTATTTTGAAACTTAAAATTCCACTTGAAATCGTCTGTAAAGAGAGCTTCACTTGCCCACACACAGGTGACATCTCATGATAATAGTTCAGTACGGTAGTGATTCGACATCAGTTTCTTACTCTGGCCGCAATATATTCTAGAGGGCGCCCGAGAACAGCGAATTTTGCTGGAGACACAAAGTCCCATAAGGCTGGCAGTCTTTAGGAATATCTCGTCGGTGTATATTCTAAAGGGCGCCCGAGAACAGCGAATTTTGCAGTCTTTAGGAATATCTCGTCGGTGTGGAATGCTAGAAAACTGTATTCTGTTTTACCGACGAGCGTCCATTGATTAGTTTGAGCGTTTCTCTGCTATGCCTAGCGCCACCGTATCATAAGATATTCAATTGTGGCGGGAAATTCAACAAGGTTGCGAAGGCAACAAGTTACATGCAATTCCGAGGAGAAGTAAGTTTTTCTATACTAAAACAAACCCACAATCACATTATTTATTATAAAGATTAGTGTACTAGTTACGTTATAAATATTCTGTCAATTAATTGACGCCCGCGCAAATTATTAGTATTCCGCCGAATGAAACAAAAGTAAGTACGAGAAATTCCTGCAATTCGAACTTTGCTGCAAAAGTTGGATAGTTAACGAGTAAAAGACGAGTAAACTATGATGATTTCGTAAACTCTGAAATCGTATGCGTATACATGTGTAAACTATTCGTAAACGATGGACGTAGAAAAAATACTGAGAAATACGAAAGTCTGCTAACTAAAAGGAGGTCTGTATTTTCTGTGCGACTGGTTTTCGCTTGAATTGACTTCCATCGGTCATTTCAATGATATTTTTGCCGACCGACAATGAACGGACGTGAGAATTCCTTTTTCACGACTTTATCGACGCGCCATTTGAAATCGTGTTAGTACGTAGCTAATCGAGAATCGCAGCGACCGCAGCTGGTCATTTCTGTCACGAAGAGCAAATACCAAACAGAAAGAAGTAAACAAGTTTCGTTCTTCAAATATTTCGGTCTCGTGATAGAAAAATTTGACGCAACGCTGTGTATGTAAACTGCTCTCTTCGCAGCCGTAATAGAATTAAACGGTTCTGAACAATAGTGCATTTCTAACCTCAAACAACCCATCACCCTGGGAACAAAATATATATATATATACACACACATCATCATACATACATATCATACATACGTACACACACACACACACACACACACACACCACCTACATTGATATGTATATTATATATATATATCGAATATAAGTCCAATTTTACTTTATATATTCCTCTCTTGCTCTCTCTCCCCCCTCCCCTCTCTCCACCTCTTTACTCTTTTTCCCTTCGATTCTGTCTCTCCTCCTTCTCTCCTCGCTCATCCTTTCTCCCTACTCCCTAGTTCCAAAGTGTATACAGTGCGCATAACGCGGTTGTAACGTAGTGGCGAGCATCAGTGGAAAAGTTGCGTACTAATAGCGACTAAATTTAGTGTTAGTGCGTTGTGCCGGACGATCGAGAGTCGACGACTGTCAGGATTCCATCGTGAGGCAAAACGACAGCCGAACTGGCAAAACTTTCTGTCACGACGAACGACGAGGGAGGCAAAATTTCGACGATTCACGGTCCATGAGCGCCAAGGGCCAAGGAGACCCTGGAGAAGATCACGCTTCCAGGTATCGCTGACAGGGACTCCAGTGATGATATGTCCTACCATCATCTTCCTCCCCTCCTCTCTGCACCCCACCCCTCCCCTCTCCTGCCCATCTTACCCTGTCCACTGTCTCGCTCTCCTCCCTCCTTCCCCCCGTCCTCTCTCTTTCGCGCGCTCTCTCTCTCTCTCTCTTTCTTGAACATGTCACAGTCAGTCTCGCGCGACCGTCTTCGAACGTTCTCGTACTCCCTGTTATTCCATTGTTCATTCCAGTTTTTCGTTCCATTTGTTTACAAACTGCGCACAACGTAGTAGTCCGCCTACCCTCGCAGAGTCGCAAGGCTATCTATTTTTAGCGCTTTGTTTTGGTGCAACAACTTACTCATATTCGGAATTCCCGTTTGATTTGACAACGTCGCGGATTTGCTAATTACATCGTGACCATGTGTTCTTAATGTAAACAGTTATCCCTTCGCGATCTACGTAATTATATACGAGACGTTACTTATTCGTATTAAGTGGAGCATTATTGATGTGCATGCTGTGTAGCCTCTGTACGTAATACATTAATGTAGTGTTACAGAGTAATGTTATGACTCTCTGGTGACTAGTTGTTGACCAATTTTTTAAGTATCAAAACGCATTTTCTGTACAGCGCTGATTAATTTAAGGTATATGACATTGGGTGCTTTCGCCCCAATGATCGTCTACACTGACGCGCATAAGTTATTTATCTTGTAATAGCTCTACGTGTTGCTCATTCAAATGCAGACACATAAAAGTATGTGTCAACAAACATACTTTTTAAACAGACCTTTTCATTCAAACACCCTGTAAGGTATCTACTTAAGTGCACAAGTAGCATTGACTAGTTACTTACACGAGAACAGTGTTAAGTAAGATTATCAGTAAAAATGAAGAAGGTTTATATTTAGTTTCCCAACAATAAGAGTTTAATTAATCTGAAACTCTGTGCATATATGAAATGCCTTTGCAAATAGAGAGGTATATCAAAGGTATAAGTCTATAACCTGTTTACAACAAAATAATCTATACTTTGTTATCTATGGCGCGTATTTTTTGCAATTAGTAATCTTTTTCTTTATATAGACCGTGCACTCATTTCTTATGTGTTCAGGGTAGGAGCAGAGAGCCCTTGCAGCGACATGAAGCGAGCGGCTGCTAAAAAATTGATTGAACGTTATTTCTACCAACTTACTGATGGCTGTGGAAATCCTGAATGTGACAACCAGAATTGTGCATCAAGTGGCAAAGTATGATATCTTACTTACGGTATCAGAACTGGCAGTAAATAATTTTAGCACAATTGTAAGTGTAGTTATTTTTTCAAACAGGTAACAAATCTTACTCCAAATCAAGCAGCGGCACAAGCAATACAGTTATTCTCCCAGGAGGCAAGGCTCTGCGATGGTACGCAACCAAGCAAAGTTGCAAGAACCACCCTAGAACCTGGACCAGCGTCTTTGGCTAAAAGCTTACCAGCTAAAAACGTAAATCCTACATGCTCGGACGAAGGTATCACATCAAAATTACGCATAAATACTGTCTCTCCAACCTATGACTCAATATGCTGTCGGACATCTGTTGGTAGAAGTGTTGGCAACAGAACTGTAGCCACAAATAAATTAAATCACATTCATGAAATGCACTCAAGTGAAAGTGATGACAGTATTGATGAATTAACATGTTGGACAGATAACAGTGATCTGTGCACTATTACTGAGATAAAGAACGTTTTAACTCAATATGAACAGCATACAGCAAATAAGTGTTGTCAGACAAAAATGCCACATTTTGCAGTAAAAAAATATACCACTTCACTTTCAAATCAATTTAACAGCACGAATAAAACTGACTCCATCAGAATATTGGATAATCATAACACACATGTACCAAGTGGTTCCAGAAGACACATGAAAAAATCAGGGCATAGGCATATGGATTTGAAAAAAATGCTTTGTAAGAAAAAAACGAAGCAGTGCCGTACAAGAAGTATGCCGTTTCAAAGTCAAACAAAAATGTTAGAATATACAAAACATATTGTCAAAAAATTTCTAATCCTAGCCCTATGTCTTAGATATTTAGAGAGGCAAAATGGCACAAGTTCCCTAAAAGACTAACAACTTTTACACGTAGGCATTTAAAAATTTCTAATAAAACAAATATTTCAGGAATAGGCCTACTTAGATTCACCACGCTCACTAAATCCATGTGATTTCTGTACATAGAATAATAAACATTTTAAAACAAACTGCATTTGTATCATTTGATGTATTTTACGACTTGTATGTGTCGTTCAGTATTATGCTTTACAGTACAAAGTGCTTAATTTGCGTGTCAACAGGAAAGTCAGTTCCTTATCTTACGGAAGCCAAGCTTCTGGATATAATAGAAAAATGTAAAGCAGAGGGATCGTATTCGTTGCTTATTCGAACTTTGGGAGAAGTATTTTCTTGTGGAGAGGGACTGAGTCGCAGTTTTCAAAAGACTGAGAAGGACGATTCACCGTTGGCGGCCCTTCTTGACAGAGCACCAGATACCCTTTTAAGGCCACCTGGTGATCTAAACAAGGAAGCGGTTCGTTCTCTCCAAGGTGAAGATAAGGAAGAGGACAGTAGTGACCCGTCACCCACAGTTCCTAACAACGATGATACTAGTGTTGACCTACCGGCTGTTCGAAGGGCGTTTGCTGCTCTTTGGTCTTTACCAGGTATGGCAAACGTACGATGTTCGGTTTTAACAGCTAAAACATTCTCTTTCTTTTCAATGTTTTAGGAGAGGTATTTGAATCGGCTCTGGTCAATGCGCTAGTCACTTTGGCGGATAATATAGAGTTAGATTTGAGGGTATTCGGCATGATGCCGTCGGATAGTATGGACAGTCTATTACACGTGTTCCTGATAGTATTTGAAATTCCCATGCTTGGATATAGTTTTTTATTGGACCTCGCGTTGCATATGCTATGCAAGGCAGTGAGTTGCTTTCCTATATTAGCTCAAGCGAAACTTGCACGTATATGGGCTAGACATTGCAATACACGACTCCCTAGTCTGTTGCAGGCGCTGCAACAACTCATTACCGTCAAGGTATCTAAAAACACATTAAGTGCTACTTTCAATATTACTTTATTATGTAATAAAAATCCTGTAATATAGTAAATATTGATCGATTCCAGGTAATAGGAGGAACCTTTTCACGTGACTATTGTGTCCAGGATGCGGATACCATCACAGCTCCAACGAAAGTCATGAAAATTCTCTATTACGCTAGTATGTTAGCCGGAGAATTAGATGGTCCAGAATTGATTCCTGACGAAGAAGGAGATTCGAGCAGTGTTGACAAGTCAGGTTCACGATCAGTGACGTCACAGATTCCGCAGGTACTTCAAGAAATATATTAAATCGTTCGATTCTTAACAAGACGATAGTAAAGGATGTGATATGTGATCTGATGATGATATATGCACCTATAAAGGACCCACTAGCCAAAGAATTGGGAATTTCCGTATTGGATGCTCGAAAACCTTTCATACCGCTTAATGATTTTTACAACGAGCCACTCAGCGATGCTATTGAAATGGACAAAGACTTTGCATACTATAAAAGTGAGGAACCACAGAAATTTAGCTTTATGAATTACGCTTTTATTCTTACACCTGCCACAAAGACCTTGGGCCTGTATTACGATAATCGAATTAGAATGTACAGTGAACGCCGAATGAGCTTTTTACAGAACGTAGTTGGACACGCCACGAATCCTTACCTTAGATTGAAGGTATATAGAATTACTAAACTACAAAGCAAGAGGCCTTTACATGATCAACGTCAAAATTCTCACAAAAGTTAATCTCTGACTCCTTCTTTATATAGGTACGAAGAGATCATTTGATAGACGACGCATTAGTCGAGTTAGAAATGGTAGCGATGGAAAATCCATCGGATCTCAAGAAGCAATTGGTTGTTGAATTCGAAGGTGAACAAGGCGTTGACGAAGGTGGTGTATCCAAGGAATTCTTTCAGTTGATTGTCGAAGAAATTTTCAACCCAGACTACGGCATGTTCACGACAATGGTGCTTTTACATTTCGATAAAGCTCTATATTCTCATTTAGCGAGGCTTATATAAAAAATATGCCATTGAACTATGTGTTTTTATCACAGGAAGACACGCAAATGACGTGGTTCAATCCAATGTCGTTCGAGAGTGATGCCCAGTTTACATTAATCGGTGTTGTTCTCGGTTTAGCCATTTACAATAATGTGATCTTAGATGTACGCTTTCCCATGGTTGTGTATCGAAAATTACTCGGTCGAAAAGGAGGTTTCGCTGACTTGGAAGACTGGAGTCCGACGTTATACCGGACGTTGAAGGAATTGATGGACTATATTGGCGACGATATGCCAGAAACATTCATGCAGACTTTTCGAGTCGGATATAAGTGAGTATTGAAGAGACTTGAAGCTGAATATTCGCAGAGTAGACAGTTGAAAATTGCATCAACCGCCACTGCGTACGAGTCAAACTACTACTTCTTTCGTTACAGAGACGTATTTGGCTCAATATCGTTCCATGAACTTCGTGAAAACGGAGACGAACTGTATGTTACGCAAGAGAACAAAAAAGAATTTGCCGATCTTTACGCTGACTTTCTGCTAAACAAATCTGTTGAGCGGCAATTTAAAGCTTTCAAGCGTGGTTTCCAGATGGTGACTGATGAGAGTCCACTGGCCTTATTATTCAGGCCCGAAGAAATTGAACAGGTATTGTCGCACCATTTACACAGCTAAAGACACTTACTAAATTACACCACGTTTATTGAATCGGCGGCGGTATAGCTCGTATGCGGTAGCAAGATCTTTGATTTTGCTGAGTTGGAGGCTGCTACAGAATACGAAGGTGGATACACCGTAGACAGCGAGGCTGTGCGAAATTTTTGGCGAGTCGCACATTCGCTACCGCCTGAAAGTCAGCGGAGACTGCTCCAATTCACAACAGGAAGCGATCGCGTGCCTGTCGGTGGTCTTTCTCGATTGAAAATGGTCATTGCCCGACACGGTCCTGACTCTGACAGGTATTGCACTATTGAAAGCCTATTGCAAATAAGAGCTCGACCACCGGTGTCTTTAAAACTTACTTCACCGCTTCCTACGCAGGCGCTAATTGAGAAATGAAATAAAGATGAGCAACTTCAATTATTACGCTATATTTCCTTTCAGATTACCGATCGCCCACACTTGCTTTAACGTTTTGTTGCTACCCGAGTATAGCACCATCGAAAAGCTGCAAGACCGTCTACTAAAAGCGATTAACTACTCAAAGGGTTTCGGCATGTTGTGAATATGTGTTGGAACTATGGTCCATCGTCGCCGATATTTCAATGCAAATTCGAAGAAAATCGCGAAGAGAAGCCCTCAGTCGATGATTTTCTTATAGCTCATCGGACCTATTTATTGTAATATTTGGAACTCGTGCGTGCGTAAAACCTCTCGCTTCCGTGAAACGCTCCGAACAACAGCTTTAAACGGTTCTAAACACCCCTACCACCTCTCCTTCTTCTGTTCAATCGGTGTATCTTATAGAAAAGGAGAGTGAGAAAGAGAGTGAACGTTTAGCCCTTCCCGAGTTCGCACTGGCGGCTCGATGGCCCTCAGTGCTGTACAAATAAATCATTTTTGCGAAATACCTTGAAACTTCCTTGCTCCGCCGAGTCAAACAGAAGGCAGATTCCTATTGTTTCGCAGGACGCCATACTTTGTGGAATGCAAAATGTCTTAGATCGATCCGATTGATATCAGATTTGTACCACAGCGAATATCGCGGATATCATGACCGTTTCAAAAACGAAGGAAGCAGTGCAAGGACACGCTTGAACTTCTAGTGAGACGCGCAACTGTGATCATGAGTGTGTTGGAAAGAGACAATGCCGAACAATCAGTTAAAACTGTAGAAATGAATATATAGTTTTAGTGGAAGGATAGAATTTGCGTAATGTTGCAGAAAAGCCGAACATATTCTTCGTTGGATAACATTAAACGGCCTTGTGCAGACCCGGCGTGACTCTTTGTAAAACGGAAAGAACGAGAAATGACAATTACAGTCGTCAAGTCGTTCTCATGCTTTTGTATGTACTCTCGTTTCAATTACCCTCTTACATCACGTTCATACCCTCCGTACTCTTTGGAAGAATAATAACAAATGAAAATTTGTATAAACGTTTATAATTAGCAGTTGTCCTCAAGAGATCGCTGCACGTTGTCGGCCGTCTTGATTGTTAGTCACAGTGACAATAAAGTTACTTTAAAAAAATTAATTGTACGAGCGCTGAAAACACGCTCTATGAGATAAGAAGTGCGAGCAAGTGTAAAACCCTCCCAACTCTTCCTCGGAATGTCACCATCAGCTGATCAGTGATGGTGCGATTCATTTTCAGGCTATCCTTCATTTGTTCCTCTGTTACGATCCGAGCAGTTTAGAATCGATGTAATCAAAAATTTCATCAATTTTCCCATTACTCACTGTCGTGGCGCCAAATTGAATTCCTACTTAATGCCAGTTGCATTGAAAATTTTATTTCACCGCGCGGCAAGAAAAACTTCATTGCCGCTGCGCTAATTATTTACGTTTCAAAATGAGCAATTCTGACAAGCAACACTATATACCCGATCACCTATCTAGTACAGATCATTGCGATAACCTGCAATATGCAAGCAAGCACCTGGTTCTCAATCGCCAGGTAACGATATATCTATTATTTGGATATCGAATAATCATGTTTTCCAGAATTATTCAGTTCGGGCATTTAGGCAATTTAATAAGTTTCGTCGTGTGCTATCGGCACATTGAATGAACGTACAGCCAATACATAATGCTATTTATCGCAAAGATTTATCAGGACTTCTATCTTGCATACTCCTCTAGTACGCAGGCGATGGCGAGTGCCCATGCGACGTGAAAGAATCTGTTACGAACCCAACAACTCGCAATGCAGATTCGTATAAGGAAGAAGATTTGAAGCTTGGCGAGGCGATGAAAAAACTGTATAAGACTAGGGAGAAGGCTGGCGATTGGAAGGATAATTCAGAATCATGGAGAAATATTGAACAATCGTTGCTTCAAAGGAGTTTGAGGGATGCAACGGTTATGGCTACGAGTACTGAATGGAAATGTAGAAACCCTTATAGTTTCTCGGACTGCGATCGCTTAACACGATGGGTACCACACCACGATAACTGTTCCACGGGTAAGCTTGGTGGTACATTTATTATGTGACTCTACGTGCTAAATAATTAGGCTTGTAGTTAGTGGAACATCCAAAACTATCGTATTGATGGGCTCGATTGTTAGCAGTAATCGTAAATCGCAAATACCCGTTTTAACTTTGCAAATGTTGTAGAAAAAGTCCTTTGTAACGAGGCATTGGCAGAAGGAAAAAAATCAACTTTCCTCCTGGACGTTCGAGAATATTTAGCGAATTATCAAGAAACTTGTGGCACTCCTCGTACGGAATATTCTTTTGCGTCTCTTATTAGAGTAATGGGTCAAATGACAGGACGGTCTCTCCTCGCACTATTGCATGTTCTCATCAACGTCGCACCTATCGCTGAGGTGATTAAAAATGATAACGGATAAATAAGGACACCAAATAAAATGATTACTATCTTGAAACATTCTAAACGAATGAATATTACAGATATTCCTGTACATACTACGATTTCTCCTAGACAAGATGATCAGTATACAGAACACGAATGATTTCCAGCAGTCCGTTGTTAAGTACGCAATACTTGGGGTGCAACTGGTCAGCATATACGCTTGCCTATTGTTCATATTCGGATTCATCGTATTACCGATCTTCGACATGGTATTAGGTATAGTGTCTAAAATTATGCTGTACAACTAAGTCTGTTATATATCCGATCCATTATAGTACCCGGTTGTAAATGTACACATCAATTAAATGCTTTTTCATGTTTTATACACTGATTTAGGATAATGATTGAATAAACTGTCACTGCCTATTTCCTGCATTTGTTCGCTGCGTTGTTGTGTAGACTATGTATATGTGCGACTGATATTTGCATGAACATTTTCTCCATAGGTCGTTTAACACATTCATTAGTGTTTAGTGTGAAAAATATTAACTGTACAGTGATTTAGAATTGTAGAAAATGGCGAACTGTGATCGAAATATGACCCACAAAATATGAAAAACGGCCGAACTGTTTATTTTTTGTTTCACATCTATATCAAACGATAACGAGTAGCACTTTTTCGCAGGCAAAATATTACTTTCTTGAGGTAGCTTATCAGCATTCCTCGCAATATTAATAAATTTAAGGGGCTCCAAATAGTCTCGAAGATGTACCCTAAAAATTAGAAATACTTCCGGCGGTATGCCCAAAAAGAAGTGGAGGTTGAACGAAAAAGACCGCACACTGGATAATTCTATGCCATTTTTGGGTGAGGTGGGATTCAATCTGCTGACACAAATCTAAATCTATTCCAGTCGAAGATGGCCAGTTTCAGTAGGATTACTGGTGATCCACGGGTAAGAAAGACTGTCATCGTTAGCCGACGTAATGATTAATCTGTATTTATGCAGCTTATGTACAAATGTCCGAAGATATCGATAGTAAGGCATACAAAATGGAATATCCTCGTTCTCTACAAATTATGACAACGAGCTACGATTAAATGGAAGCCAAGGGCTACGCGACAAGACATTTATGTAATTCATAACTGCTCTCTTTGTACCAAATACTGAACATACATAGTTCGACAGTCTCATTAATTCGAAGCGTGCAGCTCGAGCTGAGAAGAATTGGGAGGGTAGGTAGTAAAAGCACATTTCAGTCATTTGTTCGTTCACGACATTGAATCGTTCAAACCTGACACCTCTTCAACCAATTGTTGCTACTAATACAGAGATAAGAAAAAAGATAAGTGAGTTGGACATATAAATGTGACTCGCCGCTCCCCAGCCGCAATCGAGGTCCTTCTTCAACGCATCTGACAATGACATATTATTTTTGTTAATACAAAATGTCTCGCGGAGATCGTCGTCCAAACCGTTGTCCCAGCAGTTAAACTCGTCGCCATCTTCCTTTTCTATATTATTAAAGTCTCCATATGTGGTGCACCGATCTTCTTGATACTGTCTGTGCTTTCTCTGCCACATTTCAATCCATCTGTATCAAAAGAACACGAATGACGCGAAATGAAAGTCTAACCTACCAAGGTTCACAGTTTACTATCTTTGTTTCCGTAAAGAAAGTTAGATACTTTCAACGCAGCACCGATGGTACGATTTTACATAACTAGCGAATTTGTTTATTAACTAAAAAAGAAAAAAAAATCTTACCCGTTATCACAGTCGCAATTCAAGTAACTGCCTGCCATTCTGAGCTTCATTAGGAATCGCTTGCCTGGTATACCTGGCTTGTGTCCCGAAGATGGATTATGAAGAGTACGGGTGTCACTTCCATGAATGTCGATCGTTATGTTTCTTATCCATTCTGCGTTGTTAAACATGTCTTTCGGTATTGTGCTCACGCTCGTGTTGTACATGCCAAAATGCAAGTGAGGGTTACGTATACCCTGAAAAATATACATTTCTCTCGTGCTGATGCGAATATTTTTGCCATTTTTTTTGTACAAAAAGAATGTGACTTATTGTTCTAAGGTTTCATCTTCTCATTAGAGCCGAAGATGTACATACCCGCAGAATAGTAGTATCTATGGTCTTGAGAGCTCGGCCAGTCAAAGTAACGTTGTATAATTTGAATGGGAATTTTCCTCTCATCTCTTTTTCTAGATTCGTTTCGTTTTGCACCTGAAAACAAGTGTACAGCTATCCAAATCCGATAAAAATACTAACTCACAAAGGCGTTAACCCTTCCGTTGATACATGAGTCTCTACAATCCGTAAGAACATTTCGATTTGGAAATATTAAGTCAGCAGATGCTTGAAATATTTCTTCACAGCGCCGAATAACGAATACATAAGGACAGATTTAATAATGTATTTTAATACATACGTCAACGAGCAAGTCCTTTAGTCCGTGATTATATTCCAGGATGTTGGGAAAATTAAAATGTTTCACACCCGTGTACGCAGTTATGTGTAATTTTCGAAGCTTGGTAGCCTTACATAATGCTCCAGCCTGTAAACAATAAATGATTTCTCGTATATAATACCTATTCAGCAAACGACTATTACACTTCATAGAACAATATCTCAAATCTAACTTCGAATGTAGCCAGTGAAAGGCCCCGAATGTCCAATTCCTCAAGACTGTCAGCCAAGCCCAAGAAGCTGGTATTCGAGACAGCCGTAATAGGATTGCTTGCCAGGTTGAAAGTCTTCAATTCAGGCAGAGTGTGCGTGATCAATGGCACCACCGTTAAATCGTTGTAACCCAGGTCCAGGTAATGAAGGGACGTTAAATTTGACGCCATTTCAGGTGGTATTGATGCCAGTTCATTGTGTGCCAGGTATAGTGTCTGCAGGTGTCGTAGCGGCAACTCTGGGAACTGGAAGACAAACAAGTAAATTAACAAGAAAATCTCATTTACATAGTAAGAAAAACTTACGCTTAGAAGAGAAATGTTGCTGAGACCAAGGTACAAAAGTGTGTCTTCTAAGCCACTGAACGTTCGTCCGCGAGACTCCAAGATAAGTTGCTTGTTATGACTTAAGTCCAGGTAAGATAATTGCGGCAGATCGGAGAAGACGCCGTCGTCCAGTCTTACGATTCGATTATAGGAAAGGTCCAGCCAGGTTAAATCCTAAAGGACACGTACAAAAGTGATCGTTGATGCAACGAAAATATGACACTTGTCCTTGTCAGCAGTGATAAGGATAGTGAAGTAACAGTAGGGAAAAGAGGGAAAATGTATTTTCTAGTGGTTCCGAAGCATAATAATCGAATAGTATTTTAAGTTTCAAATGAGCAAAGCACAACTTACACGAAATCTGAAAATGGCGTCGGTGGTGTGAACTCCTGAAAGAAGATTCCACGACATGTCTAACACCGAAAGGCTTGCAGCGGCAGAAATCGACATGGACTTTGTCGGGAGTCTCATAAATTGATTGTGTGAAAGATCAAGACTTTCGATGTGTGCATCATTGAATAAGTTGTCTGGCAGGGTCCGAAGTTTGTTGTGTGAAAGGTCGACGATGCGCAGCTTCTTCAGTGGCCTAAGTGCTTCCGCTGGAATGTCTATGATATCGTTCCAAGATAGCAGGAGAACTTGCAAATTCCTCGTATTTCTAAAGCAGTCAAAGTCCACTTCCATCAGGTCGTTGTGACTTAAATCGAGCCATTGCAGATGAGGCATATTGCCGAAGACACCCTGAGTTACATTGCTCATTTGGTTGTGTGACAGATGCAGATGCGTCAGCGAATACTCAACAGGTTTGAAGTAATATTTCATTATGTCCGAAATGTTGTTGTAGCTCAGATCCAAAACTTTGATGTTCGCTTGGACATTGCCGCCGACTGTAAACGAAAACCACGGTTGGTCAGCATCAGCAGTTGATGTTGAAAGTAACCAGTATTTTTACTATATGTAATAATATAATAAGATAAAAATAGATAGGATAAGATAATTAGTGGTGAACATGAACTTACTGGTGGTCGGTGGTGTAAAGGTAGTGCTATTGATCCACAATTTCGGAATTTTATTGTGACTAACGTTGACCTTGAATGAGGACAATGTTCCCACTTGGTCAAACGACGTAAAGTCGAACTCGTTGAGGTCGTTATAAGCGAGATCAAGAAATTCCAGGTCTGGCAGGTTCTTAAACCAAAAAGAACAGTACGTTTGCATGACACCAGAAAGCAATAGCTGCCACCTTGAGATCAGGATTTCGAGGACTACTTGTAAGTGCAGTGGGTAAGAAATTTTACTTGGAATGCTTCATCGGTAATATCCCTTATTCTGTTTCCCCTGAGATTGATGTACTTGAGACGATTCATATTCATAAAGGCGCGCCTCTCAATTTTGTCGATGGCATTGTCTTCGAGGTTGATAGTCGTTAACGAGGACAGATCGACAAATGTGTGGGTAGGAATGCTCTTGATCTGGTTGAACGCAAAGCTCACTTCTTCCAGTTTCGAATGTATGTCACCCTGCACGTTACCGAAATAATTAATCAGCAAAGCTTTCTATAAAACTCCCTCGTCATTACACTACCAACCTGAAATGTACCCTTCCTTATGCTGTCAATCTCATTATCTTGTAGCTCAATGCGTTTGATTCTTTTTAGGAAATGGAACGATGTGTCTGCCATGGAGCGAATTTTGTTATTGCTGAAGTCAAGGTGCACAAGATTTGACAACGATTTGAAGGCTTTGTTAGGCAAGTCGGATATAGAGGACGCCAAACCGTGAGAAATTCTAAGCGTTAGCAAGGAATGACCAACCTGCAGCAAATAACGTATGATTGATATATATTTAGAGTTGCGTTTGCTTCTCGATATTCTTCAAAATCTCATCTTCAAAGTAAAGTAGCTACAAATGAAAGATTACATTACCTCCGCAAATGCATCATCCTCAATCGTGGAGATGGAATTTTCGGAAAAATCCAGATACTTGATACCGCGGACGTGCATAAATGCGTGGCTTTTGATGCTATTCAAATTACTTTGAATAATGTGTAGCTCCTTAATGTCCATACCAAATTCTAGAAAATCATCTGGCGACAATGTCGACTGTGGCATTCGCGAAATTGAGAGGAATCGCAAATTTCGCATTTGTCGCAAATCTTGTAGGGATATCGCGCCGTTCTGTTTTCCACTTAGATCCAAGTTATACAATGAATATTGGAAACCATTGAACGCATCGACTATAAGAATATAAGAATACTCGTATAAGAGATGAATTTTTATTTACACATTGGTGTTAAGAGATCAGATGAAAAAAAAATCTACCTGGAGCAAAAGTTTCAATTCGATTCTGGTGGAAGTTAAGCGTTCGCAGAAAATCGAACTGTTGAAAGATATGACTGGGAAGGCCAGTGATATTGTTACCCGACAAATCTAACAGCTCCAGCGACGATTCCAAGCCATTAAAGTCGGCTGAACTGACTTCAAGGAGGTCACAGTCGGTGAAATACAATTCACGGATCCTTGAGTCCCTAAACGCACCTTCCTACGGACCCAGATTTTGCATTGGCAAAATTTCATTTATGTCCCATTCTTCTAGCTCAATCAATGGCGAGAATAATCCCCAATTCGTTTAACTTACCTGAACGATGGTCAGTGGATTGCCATTCAAATATGTTCTGTTGACTTTGAAGAAATGTTGAAAGTCCCCCGGCAAAAGCATCCCAATCTGATTGTAATCGAGCTCTAAAATGTCCAAGGACATCTGGAGACCCCGTATTTCGGGTTCATGCAGAGGATGAAGCATTTTCGAAATTCTATTGTAGCTCAAATCGAGAACCTTTAAACGCTTCAACGAGGACAGCTGGCCGTATGGAATGTTCGTTAATTGATTGTCATTAAGATAAAGATGCGATAAATGAGCCATGCCGTCGCGGAAAACTGACGGATCAATTTCCTTAAGACTGTTTTCCCTAATGTCCAGAACCTCGAGGAACGATAAACCGGCAAATGCATCGGCCGGAAGCTTGTCAATCGCATTTCGGCCCAAACGCAGTGTCTGCAGAGAATTCTCAAGACCGCGCCAATTGTCAGCCGCGATATGAGAGATACTGTTACCTATAAGAAGCAAATCAACGATAATTTAATCGGCTATCAAGGAAAAGTGCATGATAATTTAGAGTTGTGGCTACTTTGTTGATTGTTATAAATGGGGGATAGGGTCTTTCCATGGAATTTTTTCTTCCTGAAGGAACGTCGGATCTTAGAAACCTTTAGCGTAATAGTACTAAGGTTTCAAACACCGTATCGAATATCGTACTTTCCTTGGCAGGCGTGGCTTACGCATCACCGTAAAGCAGCCAAAAAGAAAGACTTGCATAGCTTCAGAGAGAGAGATAGAGAGAGAGAGAGGGAGAGCAAATAACAGTACGTATAGAACATTAGGTATTAATTCATTATTTAAGAACATTATAGAAAGCAACGTTGAGTGATCGAGATATGTTCGACGTAATTAACAACACGCAGTTTGACGTACGTAAAGACAAGGAAGACTGGCGGTGAGGGAATCACTTCCGGGTCACTGACATTACCTGTAAGGTCCAGAAGTCGCAATTTTTGCAAATGTCTAAATGACTTGCTGGGAACCCCGACGAGACGGTTGTAGGTTAATTCGAGCTCCCATAACGATCTCTCAAGCCCTAGGAAAGCTTCGTCCGGGATGTCGGCCAGCGGATTATGCTTGATTTGCAACTTGTAAACACCTGATATATATGATAAAGTTTATGTGTGCAAAAGCAAGTTTCCCGATGTCACACCATAACAATAAATGACATATCAAGTTTGAATTTGTGATAAATGCCGACACCGAATTTAGCGTTATTAACAAAACTATATAAGCGATAGTTATCAAATTCAGATTCTTTCTCAGGGCAATTAGACAAAATGATACTGTCCATTTACAACAAAATGTAACTCTATTCAGGTCGTAACTATCAAGGAACAATGTTTTATACAAAATAAGTATTGATCAATTGCGGATGTTAAGAAAGTATCGTCACGCACACTAAAAGACGTGACAGTGTCAATAATCAACGAATAAAGTGAATTAATTTTACGAGATATTGTATTATAATTAGACTATGTTTAATAATTCCGTACCGGTGTGCATGAGAAACTGTGGTTGTAGATATCTCAATCCGTTGTTCTCTAGCTGCAGCATAAATACTTTCGACGAATTGATGGGTTGGGGTATTCTGGGCATCGGCACGTTATAACAGGACACTATACCGAGATCCGGTACAGCCTTCGAACAGGTGCATAGGGGGTTGAAGAAACACGGCGGATATTGAACGGGCATCTCGTGCATCCGCACCATGGATGCCCAAAACATCAATATTAACGTCACTATCAACATGGTGTAGCCTAATTTCACGAACGCCAAGAGATCCTGAAATTGATCGATAGACGTTGTCAGAAGATTATCAATGAACCAATCAATTGCTCTTTCACTTCAAGCTTGCTAAAATCGTAGTTGCCGACTACGCTTCTCACTATCGCTATATTTACTATCACATGGATGGTTGTGTGGTTTGCCTGTAACCTGTAGGGAATTCAAATTCTAATGATTAAGCAACTAACATAAGCTACTTAGACTCTGATGGTGCCTAGAGTCAGAGGTCCAGCGAGCAAGATGAAGATCGAGATTAAAGTTTGGCTTCAACGATAACAACTATTGTATATGAAGTCAGACAGAATTATGCCAACAACTTTGTTTGATTTGGCTGCGTATCGTTAGCAAGAATATCTACGACCTGTAGTTAAAAACGGCGGTAGGTAGTCAGTTCATTTGACGACGATATTAGTATCTATTAACGGTACGCCAGTAAAGCCAACTACTTCGTCAAGTAGCGCAATATAAGTGAAGCCATGTTTTCTCGCTTATTGTTAGATGCATGAAACCCATTCGCTTTTATATATGTATCTTCACAATATGTGCATAGAACCTCAATTCTTCATATCGTTAACGTGTACCTCGGCCAACAGATTTATTAACACTTTTTCTCGCACAATGCCAACCGAATCTACGGTCTCGAACAAGCCGGTGAGCTAAGCGAGGATTACCTTACCTGATCTTTCTCTAGGAATTAATGAAACTAAAAGAACAATTGGAAAAAGCAGCGTGCATGTGGTGCATAAAAGAAATGCAAGAGCGCGTACGTCAAAAGGCAAGAGGCAAGTTAAGAGACACGCACGAACCACGCTTTGTCGTACGGGACGAAAGATGGATAGCCTATTCTCTCGTAGGGAATGAGCGCACGGTGAAAGAATTAAACATTAACAGCGTGCAATAGTCCTTCTGAAGTCCAGCGTGTCCTCGGCGGTGCAGTGAATGTTTTTCAGAGAAGAGAAGAAGCTTGCGCTACCGCGACGATCGTTACCATGCTTGGGTGGCAAAGTGCTGACAATGAGAACCAGAGCACGACACTATTCTACTCTACACGGTATGACGACGACAACGACGACGAACACAACGACGACGACGTCGACGAGTCGTAAAGGCCGATAGTTCTCGACTGAATCGTAATGTACGTAGTGCCCTAGGAGAGAAGATAGACGAGACTATATCACATAATAAGGCTTCGGGAATGCGCAGACAGTTTCGGTGCTTCCTTTTACACGATTATAGGAACGATATTCTATTAGGTTACGAACTAAAATAGTTGCACCAAGTACGCCAACCGTCTGTCCCTTGCTGCGGACTTTCATATTTGGTAATTGGTAGAGGTTAAAGAGGCGGAGACCATCCGCTAAATCGCCTATAGGAAGATTTTCTCTTGGCGCCCTGTGTCCATCGGTGTCACGACACACATTGCATTGCGATAACGTGCCGCATGCCTGCCACGAGGGCAGCCAAACCTACGCTCATACTGGCCAGGTTCTCTTCATGTCGTGACCATCTCGATACGCCACTTCAAGTACAACGGACAGGAAATATATGAAAATGGTCACTATACACTGTAACTAACTTTCTTCGTAACTTCTTCTCGTCAAATCTCGTTCTCTTTGATTCTCTGCTTATGAGACAGATTTGACAAAAATGATTACTTCTTAAATAATGTTCAAAATGATCGAACAATGCGTCAGCCGGCATTGAACACGCCCGCACGCGACATGTCAACGAGAGATAGTGAAATTTCTTGTGAGTTGTAACATAACAGCAAACCTTATTTGCGGAGCTATGGAAGATATGTCAAAGTGATCTTGGAACAGTAGAGCCAAATCAAATTGGAGAAAGAATAGCTCATGTGCAAGGGGAAAGAAGTGTATCTTAATTCACACAGTTTTATTGTACATACCTTATGATTATTCTTATGCTCTGTTTGAAATAATGAATTATGCTAAATGTTTGAATGGAAGGGGTACCACTGTGACAAAGAAAAAGGCGAAATTAAAGAAAATGATCATGTATTTGCACGAAATATAAAATCTGTTACGTTGCCTCGTAAAATTCGTTAAATTATAGCTGCGATATGTCAATAATCGTAAATATTAACATGTGCGTCGACAGTCGCAATCTAATACCCATGTCGTCCATGCCCGTATAAATAGACCATTGGGCTGTATAGTTGCGGCATGTTGTTATTATAGAATTTACTACCAGTAACACGTTATATAACAATAAATATCGCACGTATGTATTACAAAAACATCCATAAAAAATATGTAATCTTTTGCGACCGCATCGGTTGACGCGGTACCACTACTCGAGTAGAATTGCACTTTACATCGTTTTATACACGTTTCCGTTGCTCATTTCTTGAATGGAACTGCCTGCCTTCTCGGATACCTTGCTTGGCGTGGCTTTTGGAAGACGAGGCAGGACAAATATCGCAAACAGGCCCACCGAGTGTGGAATCAGGTACAAGTACCTAGGATGAGAACATACATAATGTTTGTTTATCGTATGTCGTTTAAAATGTTATGCCAATGATCTATAAGCTACTGTGCGATTAGAAACATCTGAAGCTCCAGCGACACGGAGCAAAACGTAGAAGATCGGCACTTGAGTCGTTAAATTGATGCCTGTCGTAAAGTTGTTCCGCAGTGGAAAACAACCGAGCATAACCGAATAGTGGAATGCAATAAAATAAGTACGCCTCAAGTCCATTATTCATACTTACAGGTACACTCTGATGCTTGGCACGAACTCTAAAATAACGAAACTGAATGTAATGTAGGCCATCAGAAGACGCGTCAAGATGAACGTCAAAACATCGTACAGGAACTTCACTCGTTTGGACCCAAGAAAATATGGTCGCAGGTAACGACGAGTCTGTTCAGTGAAAAATATCAACCAGCAGCTGTATTTATCCGTTCAATCTCCTAAAACGATTGTCTTTGTACATGTGTTGTATATGTCTACGTACAGATCGCGTAGCCAGTGTGAAGAATGCTCCGTTGGTGAAAGTGAGGTAGTAACCCGGGTAAAATCCGTGCCAAAGAGCGGATAAAGCATAAGTGAATATCATTTTATGACGACCGGCTCTCTCATACACTATAGTCCGGAGCCAGCGATTTGTTCCCTTATTCCAATTATCGATACTTCCCCTCAAGTTTTGTGAAGTCTGATGGTGTTAGCATGTATTCAATACATTGATAACTGCAGACGTATTATAACTGCAGAAGAGTTAATAAGGCTTACCTCAAAGCCGATCACATCGACGTTTGAGATGAGATCCCAACGGGCATTGCCTTTCTCATCATAGCCGTTGAACCCAAGGCCTGAATTATTACAAATGGCATCGGCGAAAAGCCAGGCGTGGTAATACTTGAATCGCACTAACATCGTGACCACTAGCAAGTACCACGTCTTACGAAAAACTGATGTATTCTCCAAAAATTCGTCCTCTGAAAGTAAGAGAATAACATTACACGCATAACAGATAACGGGTAAATAATTTGCAAAGGCAAAGCACGTTAATAAATTTTAACAAACCTTTGATCTTTTGAATTGGGAATGCTGGAATAAAAGTAACGTAAATAACAGCACACGTCAAACTTGCTATCACCTTCTTTGCAACAACTAACGCTGGCGATGGCTCCATTACAATCTCATCAACGTAACCAGAATTTTTGTCATAGTAACCCTAAAACGGAACATTATGTTTATCAACATTCGTGATTAAATTGTGCACTTTCAATCACCGTTACAAAGCACTTACCGTTAATGTTTTTGCATTTCTCAAATTGTGTCCACGTATAAAATCAATATAATCGCGGTAGAACAAGACTGGACCCGCCATGAGTGCTTGAAAGTGGAAAACATAACTGAAGTACTCCAAGGGAGTTGGCATTTTCCTGAGATATAAAAACAGACAATTAATTTATTGGCTAATTTACATTCTTTCTTTGTACTAACAATTCGTTATTTCTCTTTAATGCAAGAAGTGTAAAAGTCTGGTATAATCGTACATTTCATAAATACAAAGCAATGCGAAGGGGAAATATAATCTACCCAGATATTCGTACTGCTGTGGTAATAGCTAGAGTTTCGAATAGACTTCTTTCGAATATTTATTTATTGCTATTCGATAAGTTTCCAGTAATAAACGGAAAACTCCGTGATCAGGAGGCGACTACGGGTACGCGACTTACCCAGATATCAGAGTACCGTTTCAAATCAATGGCATCAACGCTTTCGTTGCGACGCGATTTTCTTCGGGAAAACGCATTAGTTCAAACAACTAGTTGAAATATTTTTTATATTCGCGTGATCAATGTAGTGTAGACTTACGGTGTCAGAATTTTGTTGAGACGTACCTGGACACTATTCGCAGCAGCAAAAGCGTTAATTGAGTGTAACTAATAAGCGTAATATGTCTGACAATTAACGTTGGCGGTTAGATACGCTAGTGCTTCGTTATTCGTCATCGAGGACACGCGTACTCACTGTACGGATTGATGACGTTGCATCGGCGTGAGTTCCTCTTCTCGACGTGTCAAACCATCATGAACGCTGTACGCCAGGCTAGTCACCTTTTGTGTAATCACCATAAGTGGACCTAACATTAAAATACAAATCTGAGACAATAAGCAAAAATCATATTTACAAACGGAAATCATAACGTATGAATACTGCACGATAATAGCTATCCGCTAACGTATTTCCACTCAATATGTAAATAAGTAATGAAGAGCTAATGAATAGTGAATTCCCTCCACGCCGTATGAATGCTTTAAATATCTATTAACTATTAACACTTTGACTGCCACGTTGGTCATATATGACCGGTCGCGGTTTCCTCTGTGACGCCACGGTGGTCACTAGTGACCGTAACATCTGAACTTCTTACAATTGTAGAAATTGAATGAAAATTGACAGTTGAATATAACCGCTTATTAGAACATACTTTGAAATAAAAAGTGCCCCATTGAACAATTACAAATTTTTATTTGAAGGCCCTATCAACCGTTACCAAGGCGCCACGGTGGTCATTCGTGATTACAACATAAGCGGCCGTGGCGTCACGAGCGAAGCATATGATTTCGGCATGGAAGTCAAACTGTTAATCGCCAATAGTTCGATGGTTCACAGGTAAACGCAATTAGCCACGAATGTTAAATGGTCATCGTCACCTAAATGCTCTCTTTCTGTTTTTTTCGTAACACTAATCTCGTAAGTTCAGTCACCGGCACAAACACTCATCAAGCTTGTATTACGCTTAGGTGGAAGCGCTGTACGAAAAAGTCTGTATCTGATCGACAGAGCAGCATTTTCTTTAGATAATTTTGAATCCACTTTTACCGGGAAAATAATCGAAAGTAACAGTACAATATAATCAACAATGAGTTCTTCGATCAAATTGAACAATTCTGATTGTGTCAGGTATGTCTAATATGGATTATAACTTTTATCGGAATTCTTCTTGAATAATGGCCTGAAAAAATGACCAATTGACTTGCCGGAACAATATTATTTGTAAATTCGAAAATGCACCGTATTGATAAAATAGCGTATTTGCATTTGTCACTGTTCTTACAGAACGTTCTTTTTTAATGAATATGATAAGACATTCTGATCATTGCAAATTATAATTTATCGTGGTTCGCAATGGGTTGATTGTCATTCGAAGTACACTATTATACATTATCACGCTGTACACATTAATTTCTCTGCCTATTAAAAATCTGTAATCTTTGCAATAAAACGATGTGTCATTCTTCAACTAAACATACCGGTGATGTCGAGCGTGTACGAGCCATAGTCGTACATTTGCCGATGGAAGTGGATGCAAGATAAGTAGACCAGCGCTATGGCAAGGACAACCCTGGAACATGTTTGCGGATTACAAGAGTCAAGTTCAAAGAATGAACGCCGGCCGTAGCCTTTGGCTCGTCTCTTTAGTTCTATCAACGACACGTCGCGTCCGGAATATTAGAGCCAACGAATTACAAGATCCTCAATTAGAAAGCATCTCTCATTGTCAGTTATGTTAAGATTGTGGCTAGCATTACTCTAATCTATTGATCGTCGACAATTCAATGATTCGTAACAATAACACGCTCGGAGTGAATGAACGTGCGGAATGAGTGGGAGTGCTGATAAAATCATATTTTCACGCATGCTGCAAATTATCAGATTAAATATATAGCCCTGAGAGGTCTGGTTAAACAATTGCATGAAATTTCCACGCAGTTTCTCAAGATCAGGATAAAGAAGTTACAAGGTGGTTAAATGAAACGTCTGAAGTAAGAGAGACGGCCATGAGCTGTTCGATAGCCCCTTGTACAGGTCGTTCATGAACTTTATTCGCCAGCACTGGCATCGCTTGATAACGAACCTCTGCATATTACGCGGATCTTGCGTACGCATCGCGACGTAACATAATGCTGGGAGACCAGCTAGATGCATCGCTTGTCTGGAAAAAAAAACAATACCATTTAATATTCAGTTTCGTTGGGTCATCGTAGGATGATAGCATAGGTTATAAATTGGATATAAATTACACAGAAGCAAAATAGCAGTTTAACGAACTGCGAAGGCGGCCAACGTTCTCTGTTTGCAACGTTCACCATACATTTGATAGCCACTGACCAAGGTAGTGTGTATGTATGTGTGTGTATGTGTGTGTGCCGGTGACGAAAAGAGCTTACCTGCCGAAACAAAAGTACCCAAGGGCGAGGCCGATGGTAAGGCCAAAGGCGTGTCTAGCCGCTGGTGTTACGGCGATGGGATTTAAAGACGTTCTCAGAAGACCGGCCAATGTCAGTGCCGTGAACTGCGTCAGCAAAAAGTTCACCTGCAACCAAAGCAGAACGCATGTAACTGATTCTCAACCGAATCCTTTCTAATTGTGTTGCACCTATTCATTTCGGGGTTATGATGCTCATTCATTGAGAAACTAGGCTTCTGTAGTTACAGCGAACATAAATACATGGACAATAACTGCTTTTAAGATGTCTTCATATTTTGACCATTTTTAAGACGTCAGGTACGTCACGGTACGCAAATCATTGTTTCGATAAAAAAACATGTGGGTTCACCGAGTTGCTAGAATATTTATGAGCGTGATGAAGCATTACGCAAATAGAACTATTTGTGTAAATAAGATGCGAATCGTCGCTTTGGCCGAACGCTGGACACCTATATCTGCATATCGTGATAATACATTCGATTTTCGTAAAATATATCGTTGACATATTCGGAATACGTCTCTGTTCAGTTAAGTTGCACTGCCTTCTCCATGACCAAGTTGAGTGTCGTTAGGAGGATCCAAATAGATCTTAAGTGTACAGCTGTAACTACGTGCTCTGGCGACTAACAGGATTGTCAGAATTCTGTTCGCCCTGTAAGAGTGGCAAAACTAAATTCGCCCGCACTGAATGCGTTGGAAATTAAGAAACGAAATTAGGGGAACACATTCGAAAGGTCCAACTTGGAGAACAGCAGGAGAACGTCGAGAAGATAATGTACAGCAGCAGTAATAAAGTGTTGATTAATAAAGCTTTTGCTGAATCCAAGTATGGACACTATGCGCAATCCATAAATGTAGACAACTACGTATTGTCACCACAGGCACGTAATGTACGCATTCATTATCTATTGTTCCCTTATATAGGCTACCGTGTCGAATATATGTAAATGTGGTCGTGCTTGAAAAGAAGTCGTATTTAAAGTAATATTATTTGTTAAGTTTCCTATTAGTTCGTTTTGCTTCGCTAACAGTGCTCACTCGAAACTTTCGAACGGATTTTTCACACAGGGTGACCCTAGTGGCTACGACGCTCGATCACACACGTGTATAAGTAAGCCAATATTATTGTGACTGATTATTTACCCCTGCACGTCCATACGATGTAAACACTAGTCATCGTTTTATCGTGATAAGAACGCTGGCTCCAATAAAAGTAGAAGCGCAACAGTCAGCAGCCGTAGTATGCTGACAAAGTAAACAAAACAGAATTAAATGCAATATGACGCGTTCAAGCGACTCCAATGTCAAAAATGTAATCCTGACACGCAATGCAGACACACACTGCATCGTTGGTACTTTTCCGGACAGTTCCGGGGGCAAATCTCGCGTGTATGTTAGATCGAAGCCACTGAAAGATGTTTGATAGAGAACTCCGGATAATTTACCATTCACTGATTGTGAGAAGTTAATGCTTCAATGGCAAATAGTACAGACGCGTTTTCCGATAAAAATCTGTGCACATCTCGATAGATATAACCAGACGAAGCGTCATGGCAAACGTTTAGTATACAAACTGCATTAAACTCGTCGCCTTCTGTGCAGCCCGGACTACTTCGAGGATCTTCTGAGCACTGTCGACTGTCGAGACAATAGTAACTACCGAACATGAACCTCCTCGTGATTTTACCAGCGCTGTTTGGTAGAATGCTATATGTATCCATGAATAACGTGTATCTATAGATAATTGGCCAGCACGTACAGGGTACAGGCAAGTTTTCGTATGTAGCCTGGTCGAAAAATGAAAGCAGCATCGTGCGAGATCGAACATCGAACCACGTATACAAAATAAAACTGTCAGAAATTCAACCGTCAATGGAACGACTGCTCAGGGCTTCTGGGTGTAGGCTGCGTCCTTCAATAGAGTATTTCCGACGTTTCGCTAGCATTGCAGTTAGCTTTATTAGGCTCTAAAGACACAGATGCTGCGTTGTGCCGTTATAAGATTTCCTTGTTTGTACCTTGGTCTAATGTTTCGCATCGTGACCAAGCCAATCATCTTGATTGATCAGCTGGTTAGTTAAATACCGGGAAGAGTGTATGCGAGACCGGGTTGAGATTCAGTTAATACGGTGAATCCGTAGAAATCCTTAAACATCCGAATAATCTCAGTCGAGACAGAGGCTTCCACAGCAAGCCGACCGCGGATACGCTCCTCCTAATTTTCAATCGACCAGCTACTCAATTCGTGCTAATTAAATTTCTCATCGATGCAGAACAATAAGCCGAGCTGCCGTCGAGAAGGGAACCTTGAGAGAGCGCAACCCATAATCTGAATTAATTATGTCTTTGAGCACTGATAAAGCTAACCGCAATGTTAGCAAAATGCCGACAATATTCCAGTGAAGGACGCGACTTACGCCCGGAAGCGCTAACTAATCTTTCAGCGGAAAATAATGTCAATGCAGAAGGGTGCGCCTGTGCGAGTAGGAGGAAAAGAGTTTCTAACATGTCGAACACTCAGTTACCTCGATTCTGTTTTTTCGAAATATTAAGTCAGTACAGCGGCTTTATCGATTATGCTGAATATTTAATATTTAACTTTTCAAATTTCCGTGACGAACCGCCGCGCGACTATCCACCACCAACCGAATGCTAATGTTAAAAGGAAATACACAGAAACATCTGAAATTGATCTAACAGACACGCCGTTTCCGGCGGAAAGCTGATCCCCAACGGCCGATTGTTCTGCACGAAACGAAAGCACTAACAAGTCGACTGGACCACCATTCATCGTTAGACTTAAATTACAATCATCGCATCTTGGACAATGGTCGCACGATCGCTGACGTATTCGGGGGAATTAATCAATTGGCCCGGCAGCTGGTGCACCCGCACGTGGGCGTTGAGTGGGAACGTAAGTTCGGTAAGTACGGCACTGTCATACGATCGAGACTATTTGACGCCAGAGATTTACATTGGAACGATACGCGGATCCTCGCGGATCAACCTCCCATGCGGCTGCATCGTCGTCCGACCTGAAAAATAATCACCAGATCTTCCTGGACTAAAACTACTTAATAAGACACCGCGTTTTTTCCCATAGCTCTTCGTTTCCGAGTCAAATTCGTTTCTGAGCCGTCTGAAAAGGTACCCAATTTTACCAAGCAATCATATAAGCCAGTGGTCGGCAAACGAGTCGCTTAAAAGCGACCCTGGAGAAATTTCTTTTCCCCCACTCTCGCTACACGATCATTTGTTTTTCGCGGCTAGTGACGGTTTATAAGACATGGTGGGGCGATGAGACGGTGTGAGGTGACGCGGGGCGGACGCTTGAGCCGAAAAATATAGCGGGAGTGGAAGAAGCCTCGAGAATCCACTCTCCTACCGTGCCGAGCCCTGATATAGGCTAACAATAAGTAAAAACCAGCACTCCCACAAGTACTTTTTATGCATCATACAGATCACGAATCCTATGTCGAAACGTAAAAGTTACCATTCCTTCAAGGTCACCCGTCAGTAGAAAAACACTCTGATTAATAAAAAAGATCTAAATATAGCGGGATCCGGTATGCGTCAGAGAAAACACCAGCCCAATAAACGGAAGAATATTTGGGGAGCGGATGAGGCGAAACACACCCAGCAAACTTTTTCTTCAAATACGAAAAACCAATTACGAAAATTCAATACTATAAAGGAAAATCTGTTAGCCTACAAATATAAATATTAATTAGAGAATGAATTCGCCACTGTACTACGTGACAATGCTGTACTGTCACAGGTTATTGCCTCGCTACGGCTTCCAAGATCATATGAAATGATGAACAGACTTGAAGAGGATCAACAAATAATTCAAATAATTGAGCATTTGAACCATTCAATCATTCGCAACAACCAGCATCACTCAATAGGATGATTTATATGGGACTTCAAATCGATTCAATAGTCGTACATATGAGCTCACAATCAGTTACATCTATTTGTTATGCAATCAACTCCCAAATGAGTAGAACTTCCTGGGAAGTGAACAATCATATCAGGTGTTTCCCGACGTATTCTTGTGTTACACGGGTAGAGTGTTTTATACTGAAATTCATACGTAGGATGAACAGTTGTACAAACCGAACATGAAAATACAAGTCGGGGCCTTATATAACCGCAAGAGAAAAATCTGCTATATTGAACCGCGTGAAAAAAATGTTCTCTACAAAAGTTGTTTGACCGAAATTTTGGATGCCATGTGATGGGAAGGATTCCTTTCTATGTTACAACTGAATCGTCACAAAACCTTTTATACTTTATTTTGCGAAATATAAGATAGATCTTTAAATCATTTAAATCCCCCACATCGCTTCTCTCAAGAAAGGCATTATCACGTTTTTCTATGACACACGGTCTGATTAATCAGCAAATTTTTCAAGAAACAGAACTTACATACAGCGTGTTTGGTGCATCGTCGTGTATGCGTAAAAATAATACAAGAAGACTAAAACACCGTGTATCTGTAACGCACCGATATTGTACGCACTGCTGCGCCAATATCAATACGTCCTGACTCAGCAGATTTACAAAGGTTACATGTCGCTCAAGCATCGAGTTATTATAAGCACAGAGATATCTTAACTGTATTGAGCTGTAAAAATTGCGGGAAGAATTATGAAAAAATTAAATTCATATAATTTGTTATTATATGAAACCTACAAAAGTCTTCTAAATAACATTATCTATCCGAATAATTGCAGTTTTATTCGGTTTTATTTAATCAAAAATTACCAATATTAATTATTGCATAGCGAATAATCAAAAATGGTAAATTACTCCATTTGTAGAGTAGGTTCTATACAGCGTGTCAGCCCAAATCTAACTACGCACGTATCTTATGCGCTAAATTCTTAGAAAGTTATATTAAAACAGTTTGCATGGCGATAAATGTCCACTGTAAGGATATGTAAAAGTCAAATACAATATCGCAGATATCTTCAATACGTGAAAAGCCCTCTACAGACAACTACAAGATTATTTGATAAAGGAGAAAGTGATATTTATAAAAATGACCCAATTATAAACTATTAGCCCGGTTAAGGCCTCAACGAAATATCGTAATACTTATGTTACCTGTAATGTTAACTTAACGTGCTTAATACAGATTTAAGTTCCATATCGGCCATAATAGGAAAAGAAAAAATCAGTACGTGTTATATTATAAGCGATGTCATTGCAGTATCATCACTCTGTGAACCCGGCGGTCAGCGTATTTTCCCCGCAGAGTTATATTGCTCTGCTCGAGTCTCGACTGCAAAGCCAGATAATAACCGGCAGAGGGATAAAGAGACGCTTGCATTCGGTGCAAATTTTATGGTAATTCCCCGAGGGAAAATACATGATGTGACAACGAAAGAGAAGATGGTAGATCCCCGTACATTAAATTCCTATATAAGAACCGCTTCTTGCCAAGTTCAGCACAGATCAGCTGAAACCAGTAAGCCTGCAACAATTCCAACCAGAAGAAATCTCATTCGTCCGAACCACGTTGTCTGACTATTAATCATGAGAATCATCATCTTGACGGCAGTTTTAGCGTGCGTTATTGCATACGGAAGTGCGGCGTTTGAACCCGGCGAAGAAGCGCTCTCAGGACAAATTTTGGTATGTGCAATAATAGTCGTGAATTCAACATTATTTTTGTTGTCGATATTTTTCGAAACGATCTTAAAATCTTATCCGCTCAAAGTTCCAATAAATCTGACATAGTGAAAATATACCGTTTGTTCTGCAGGAGCATAGGGTGCGACGAGAGGCTGATCCTCCAGGTTCTGTCGTCTTGCAAGCATCGAAGCCGATAGGAGGTCAAGGAGATCGTCGGCCATCGATAGACCTCAACTACAACCACCGCATCGTAGATAATGGTCGCAGTACGGTTGACATATTCGGAGGAGCTAATAAATCTCCCGGACAACCAATACGGCCACAAGTAGGAGCTCAATTCGAGCATAACTTCAATAAGAATGCGTTCGTCAGAGGACAGGGACAAGTTCAGCATGGCCCTACTGGACGGCTGAGTCCGTCTTTTGGAATTAGCACAGGATTCAGATTCAGAAGGGAAGCGGACCCGCAGGGTTCTGTCGTGCTTCAGGGAAGTCAACCATTGAGTGGACCAGATCGTCGGCCGACCTTAGATGTCAATTATAACCATCGCATCCTGGATAATGGACGCACGTCACTAGACGCATTTGGTGGCCTCAACAAGTCGCCTGGACAACCGATACGGCCCCAACTAGGTGCTCAATACGAGCATAACTTCAATAAGAATGCGTTCGTCAGAGGACAGGGACAAGTTCAGCATGGACATAATGGACGGCTGAGTCCGTCTTTTGGAATTACCGCAGGGTACAGATTCAGAAGGGAAGCGGACCCACAGGGTTCTGTCGTGCTTCAAGGAAGTCAACCATTGAGTGGGCCAGATCGTCGGCCGACCTTAGATGTCAATTATAACCATCGCATCCTGGATAATGGACGCACGTCCTTAGACGCATTTGGTGGCCTCAACAAGTCGCCCGGACAACCGATACGGCCCCAACTAGGTGCTCAATACGAGCATAACTTTAATAAGAATGCGTTCGTCAGAGGACAGGGACAAGTTCAGCATGGACATAATGGACGGCTGAGTCCGTCTTTTGGAATTACCGCAGGCTACAGATTCAGAAGGGAAGCGGACCCACAGGGTTCTGTCGTGCTTCAAGGAAGTCAACCATTGAGTGGACCAGATCGTCGGCCGACCTTAGATGTCAATTATAACCATCGCATCCTGGATAATGGACGCACGTCACTAGACGCATTTGGTGGCCTCAACAAGTCGCCCGGACAACCGATACGGCCCCAACTAGGTGCTCAATACGAGCATAACTTCAATAAGAATGCGTTCGTCAGAGGACACGGACAAGTTCAACATGGGCACAATGGACGGCTGAGTCCGTCTTTTGGAATTAGCGCGGGATACAGATTCAGAAGGGAGGCCGATGACACAAACTTTGCTGACGTTACAGAGCTAGAAGAAACGCAAGATCAAGAATCAGCAGTATCGGTGATACCGTAAAAGCGGCAAAAGTGCATACCGACGATTTGTTATCGTAACAAAATACTGTAATAGTGACTACTATGACGAAACGGTACCTTTGACTTGGACGATTGTGACTGTAGTGAGCTCGAATAACCGTAATGCTTGATAAAGCTGCGCGTCAGCAATTCAGTGGTTAGCTAGTCGAAAAATACGTTTATCAGCTGACCGATGAATCCAGCAAAAGACAGACTGAATCATACAATTCAACCGTGTTATCCTTCTCAAATGGAGCATCACGTGAAATATGATATGAAAATTACTCAGCGAAAATGGTATCACTGCGTCTGGCATACGTATGAATGCACTGCTTAAGACTGTTATTGTATGTCAAAGTTCATATAACAACATATAACTTAACGATGACTTAGCGTTCTTCTAAAATCACTACTAGTACGTATAATTATTAAGCCCTAAGTATCAGAAAGTGTCAAGTTTTTATGTTAGTTAACTGCATTACACGAGTTAATCATATTATAGTAAAAGTTTCTATTGGCTCGTACATCAGTTAAAATAAATATATATTGAACAAAATCATTTCTCACAACCGATGCATTGAGTTCCAATGATACTCAATACCTAAAATGGAACAATGACAACAGCGGACAGCGAAGGAGTTCCAGCTACGTAACAATGAACCGTTCCACACCAAGACCTCGAAAGCCATTGATTACAACTTCGCAGAAAACCGCGAATGGCCATTTCAATTGCTGTCCGCGTCTAACAGAACTTGAAGTGGGTGAAAAACTGAGGCAATAATTTGGTTAGTAGCGCAGTCATGTAACGGTGCACTCATTTTTGCCTCTAACGTGCTACAGCGCGAAAAGCTGACGGGCCAATTCCGTATCTGAATTTTTCGAGTCCGACTCGGAAACGTTCAAAGAAACTTGTTACTTATTGTTATATTAAATAATGATCGTTTCAACATGACCGGACGATATCTTCTCGCACTAAATTTCACAACGGTGCCAGTTCGACTACGACTACACTATGAACTATGAACACGTGCTTTGACACGCCACACTCAGCCTGAGGCCATTGATCTCCAACGCGGCGAATGAACGATACAAACTGTTCTGCACACGTTTTTAGAAGGTTGAGTCGGGGGCGCCGTGACAGCCTCTGCCTCTGCCTCTCTCAAAATATAAAGCGCGCGGTTTGTAGACTCGCTATTTCTCTCTCTCTCACTCTCTCAAATCAGCTCCTTTTCATAAATGTCACAGTGACAGTAATATGTCTGTGTCATAAATGACTCACCCTCTATACAGCTTGAAAATATTTGCATGTATGTTATTCGAGACGATAAGAACAAAGCAAATGGTAACTAAAAATATTATGTAAGCGAAAAGTGATAATAACTCAACCAATTCAATGGCGCCTAAATAGGAATGAACGAATACACAACTAAGCGGAGGTAAGATTTTCGTACGTAATAAAGAAGTTGATTGCTGATTTTGAGAGTTAAACTACAAGGTCGATAATAACGGGGATCCAGAATCGTGATATATCATGTAATAATACTTTGGAAACTAGTGTGGCGAAGAAAAAAATCTTAATACACGGTACAACAATTAATTGTAAAAGTTGGTTCTATGCTGACATAAATAACCGGTCTCTAGTTCATGTAACATGTAACATCACATATGCTATAAGCTATATCACTGCGAGACGCGGCGCGGAAAAGTTCTCAACACATCACACAAAGAGACCATGATTGTATGTAAATAATAGTGCCTTAAACGTGACGCCATGTATGCAACGCTACAACGTAACACGATTGTTCCACCAAGGAAACAATCGATTTATATCAAGGAGCACACTGTGCTATGGTCAGGTTCTATCTCCGGAAGTTAATTTCTGCCTCGGTGGTTCACACAGTAATTCCGTATACCCGTCGGTTCCGATAATAGTCTACTCCTTTCACCGTAATATCACAACGGCTCACTTTGAACTACCATCGAAGGCATATCCGTGAATCCTTTTACATTGTCAATTTTTTATTTCACTTCGTATACAGAGACGTTTTGTTCAAATACAGATAATACAATTGATTGGATGTAGCCGCTGCTACGTAGTTTACAATTTTGTTTTCCATCGCAATGAAACGCTGTCACAGAAATTTCTTTGCTATTTGTTTGCGTCGAGTTATTCAATCTATTTCTTCGAATAATTCACTGAAATGAAAATCGAGCGGTCTCTCGGACAAGCAGTTCTTTTACCAGACGCCATTGGCCTCTCCACTCTGCACTTCATGGGTAAATCTTTCGATACCGTTTGTTGCGAATGCTCCGGCAAGGTATATAGCCCAACACCGGTATACATACTCGTAATTTAGGAGAAGAACGGAAGGTGCCGAGTGCGAGCGAAGTCTTGCTTTCTTGCAAGGCTTAGACAACCGTTAGGCCACAGCAATCAGCTGATCACAAATACAAGTTTATCCGAGCAGCGATGCAAACGAATGGGGAGGTGGAAAAAGACTGACTAAAAATAGAATGAATCGGCCACGTGTCTCGGATGCTCGTTGTTGAATGTCGTCCAAAGAGCGTAATTTCTGTCGAACCGTTTGTCAGCCTCTACTGGCCGTTACGCACCGGCTGGGCGGCTGGAGTGTGCTTTTTGCGAGGAGCCAGATTACAGCCGTCGAAGGCATAAAATGTACGTAAACGCTAAGCGCCTTCTACTTGCACTGCTTTTACGAACTACCGTAAATAACGTGTGCGTTTCGTGCGCCAAGTTTCGACACGCCGCAAACACGTTTATATTAATCTTAAAACTATATAATCTGCGGGTGCCATGCCGGCGTAAAATGATGTTAGTATAATATAAACGAGGTATAAGCAGTCGCCCATAACGTGGAAAGCAAAGATGAGATGATCTGACAGTTTGTATGAACCGCGCAACAGGTTTACTGTTGCTGTTACAATCTGCAGACAGATTCCCGAACTATTTCGAATCTATTTCGAAAGGAGGTGTAGAAAATTGAATAAATGGCAAACGATCGATGTATAGTATAAACAATAGTGTCTGGTGGGCAAAGACAAACATGAGGAAAAGCCATGAATGACATTAACAATAAAACAAGCCAACATTCATGACGGTAAATATTCTTGCAACAGTTGCGCACTGTCCGCAGCGAAGTGCACCGTTTCTCTTAATAAACGTCGCTAGTTGTACCGTGCATCAGTATCCCTTTCAAGCGGTTAACCGCTTGTTAAACGCATTCTATACATTTTAAAGTCAGCTTAGAAAGAAAGTCAAACAGCTATATAGAATTACCAATGCAAAGTCACTATTCATGAAAGACAAAAGCGCAGTAATCTTATCAATCCAAATGGCACGATGTGTTCTCAATGCTGATAACGATTTGACGTTACGTTATACTCGTTACAGCCTTGTCACGCGATGCAGTCCCCCGCAATGTGTCGTGAACCTTCCCCAACTTTGTTATCACCTCACTATCACATGTTTCGCGAGCTCACAATCAACAAAAGGCATTCACGCACAAGCTACTTTAAAAGTCCTCCCGCGCAGGATTAACGAATAAGGTAGTGTTGTGAGGAAGATGACGTAGACGTAGCGTATGCGTTGTCGTTGACGCAAAGAGCACAAATGTAGAAATGTAATAAAATAATCTAGAATCCAACCAGACTATTCTAAATAATAATGTTAATCCAGCGAAAAATGTGCATTGTCGATGTAAAACAATAAGTAAATAACGTAAATTACAAATTTTCAAAACGTCCGACAAAACCTCGACGTTTGAGTCGAAAGTTGCGGTACGATAATAACCGTGGCTTAGATCACAACTTCTTCAGAAATTGCGACAAAAGTTGAAGACCTTGAAAACTATTGAACAATTTAAAACATAAACAATCGCATAAAAATCGGGTCACTCGTTGATGAGCTACGGACAAGCAGCACACATGCACACCCACGCACAACATAGGCGTCAACTTGCGACACTCGTCTTTTTAGCGCGAGGTGTTAAAAAGGCAAATGTGCGTGCAATAAGTAACGGGAGGTCAAGAAGGTTTCCGCGAATAAGATAAGATAACCACCTCAGACCTCCTTTTTGGTTGTAAGGTGTTCAACAAAAGGATAAAAGGCTTTTGGTCCTGTTAACAAACCAAATATCTCTTAGTTTAAATAAGTTTCCGATCCCGCGACACATTATTTTAGTCGATTTCCTCTGTGATTAAGACGTTATTTCTCGAAGCGAGAAGATTTTTCTCAAATGATTCGAACTATCGCTGCACACGCTAATCTATTGCAAAGCACAACGAGAACGAAAGTAAAAGGCATCGGGAGGGGGAGAACTCCGTTTCAATGTGTCACATTCCCCGGAGATACGCAATGGACGATGGGCGATGGGCGATGCGAATAAAACAGGACGCTCGTTGTCAAGAGAAAAACGAATGGAGAGAAATAAGGAACGAGAAGGAACGATTCGATGCAGTTTCGAGTCACGATCGATGCGCCTCTTTTTCAGGGTGTTTGGATGGAAAATACAATGTACACTCGAGAGGACAGGAAAAAATAGGAAGCGCGTAGTTGTTTACGCACGCACGTCGTCAGAGGAACAGGTGTGTGTGTGTGTGTGTGTCAGGGGGTGCGTGCGTGTGCATATACAATGGTTGGCTTTAAAGAGTCCTTTCAATAAATTATCTTACCTGGTCAATCGGTAGGCCAACAAAGTCGGCTAACCAGGAGAATGTACGAAAGCCATCGTAATAATCGTCCGTGGACGCGGCCATTGTCAAGGATGCTCGGTGGTGTGGTGGTGGTGGTGGTGGTGGTGGTAGTAGTGATGATGATGATGATGGTAATGATGATGATGAAGATGAAGAGAGAAGCGGAAGGAGAGAATGAGAAGGAAAGTGAGAGTAAGAGAGAGGGGAGAGACAGCTTACTCGGTTTCGCGCGCGCGTGCTACCGAGTCTCTCGTGTCTCGCGCGGCACTAACGTACGATACGTGCTTTTCCGAGAGACTGAGTTGGCTCGTCTCTCCGTGTCAAGCGGTAAACCGGCCGATGCGATGGTGAGGATACGGCGACGAACACCGCCGACTATGATGATGACTACACAGAGCACAGAGGCTGAAATTCAGCGCCTCTATGTCCCGTCGTGGTGCTGCCGGCCGGCCGGCGTGTCTCAGGACCGTATCCGCAGCAATCCGCAGGTGCCACCGGTACACGCTACAGAATCGAGAAACGCCCAGCGCAACAGGCTCATTCTCAGTCCCGCGTGGTCCCGCGCCATCTCGCACGAGCGGGATCAGTTTCCACAGCTTCTGTGCACTAATTATTCTTTACTCTCCTTCCCATAATCGATAAGAGTCAATTCGTACGCTCACGGTACCTTCATCTCACTTTCGCATATATTCACGCATGCACATCGCAATTTCGTTCAACTGTTGCGTGGATCGATACGTCGACTTATATTTACCCTATATACACTGCCCTTTAAACATCAAGTTCATACACGATTATTTTCTTCTTTTTTCGCAAACCGATCACTTTCATATTTTCTTTCTATCCGTATTCCAGCTGCCATTGCAACTCTGTAAAACAATTGGTTTCAAACATCTAAACATGACGTGATCGGTGATCACGCTTTTGGTCTGACCGATCTGACGCAATGATCGTAACATCACGCGTGTCTACGATGACTGTATCGTGAGTCATTGTGTATTCACGTGCAAGATCGCATCACGATCTATCCTGCGACACACCTATTTAGATCACTATTATAATGAATTTTTGTCAACTAATAAATTGTTAGTCTCTGCATTAGCGAATCAATGATGCTCCGAGATTAATTGATTTCAGGTCGTAGAGTTATTCATCATAATTCAGAATAAAACAAGTACCTATTAAAAAGTAATAGTACCTTATTATAGCGACTGTTTTGCATTACAACAAGATGCAAAGGCAGTGTCGCGTTAATCCTCCATCATCTCAGGAAACTCATGGCACGCGCTTCATTCACGCCGGTATTCACCGCATAATCTGCAAATTGTATACAGGAAGTATTAATTATTACATTTGATGACTTTTAACGAACTACTGCTGTGATTTCGTTGTACAGGCAAATATGATGAAGGCGCAGCTATCGTTTGAAATTATCAAATTATATATGAGACCTCACGACGTTCATAACTGTGTAAAAATGGTAGAAGTAGAAACATACAAGGAATGATTACTTTAATGATAATCCCGACAATCGTTGCACTCTATCAAATTTATCAGATAAATTGCATGACGAACGTATTATTGAGATGTAGATTTGAAGTAGCATTATCAAGATAATTTATCCGCTCATATCGTTTTGTAGGAACACGTCTCGATATGATAAATAAAGATAAAATACGAAAAAATGTATCCTACCGACTAGCCTGGGATTTTATTCAACGAAACTTAATCTATCAAAGTCCACTACGCGAACATTCTTAAATTAGAACTTATACTTATGCTATGTATAGAGTTAACAATTATACAGTTGGCAACTAAATGTCAACTTTTTCATCTAATTCGCATCAATTCTCATTTTTGCAGCAGAAGCCTAACAGGGCATCTCTAATATTTCATAATTCATGTCTGTCGATAGATTTTTTCTTCTCCTTTATTAGCGTAGGCGTGGTCATCCATACGTACCTATACATACAGATATATCTGTATATATGTGGTACACACGATAAGACAGTACTTAACGGTTGCTTCACTGTGTTTATGACTGGTCAATTCATTCCCAACGAATCATTAATATTGCGGCTGACTATATTACACCCCGCGCATACTAGTCATTCAATTGCGACGCGAGCTACTGATAATGACATAATCTTACAAGTTCAGGGGCAGTAAGAGGTAGAATGGAAATCACGTTCGAGGCGTTCACGCAAGCTTCCTCTTTTTAGTATCTACCCAACTGGGAGATATTTTGAGATGATCATACGATCATACGGTCACGGTAAATTTAGCCTGAAAGTATGGTATGACAGAACTCGTATCTCAAGGACAGCATTCTTAATAGTCCGCAGACGTTATTTGATTGACAAGGAATAATATGCAAAGAGTGTTTTTTACCATACCCATTATATTTACTACATACAGAACATTTATCTCAGCGACTTGTCACATTAGACATTAAGAACTTTACTCATAAATATACTTTTTAAATTCTATAACGTATAAGAGCACATTATTTATTGAAAAATAGCTCAGACGTTATTACTATGACTTACTTTGCACAGGTACTAGTCCTTCATTTCAATCTGTTCAATATGTATATTACAGTATTTACACTTAATAATTGTTATGCGCGCCTTGTCTAGTAAACAACGTTAGGCATAATTTTAATATATCTATGTGTATCCTAGTCAGCCATTAGGTACCATATTTCTTGTGTACAATCAGAGGGGTTGCGTTACATGTAGTCATTTTGTTACGATTACGATCAGTGCATCATACTATTCGTTATTAATGCATTTACAGAATATACTACTCTGTGATCAACGTATCGAGAACTGATAGCAGCATTGTCATTGAACATTTAAATAATTATACCTAGATACGTATTGTTACTTGCCTAACATAAAATCTTAAATAAAATGTAAACTAGTAAGCGTACAATTGTCACTTTTCTGGAAAGATTTAGGTGTGTTGTTATAAGCACGCATAATCTTGAAGTCATAGTACAGTTAAGTCTCCGCGTACTTTTATTCCGCTAAATACTACATATGCTGTGATCCAAAAATGAATAAGAGTAATTTGACAACTACTTTCTTAGCATCTTGATTAATGTAGTGTTTTCATAGAACTTGCTATATTAGGCGTTTACATGACTAAAGTTAGTGAGTTTAGTACTCGATTTATTGCTTATTTAGGGCCAATACGACTGGATCAAAGGATTTGTTGATTAGAATCGGTTACCCAGCAGGATACATAATGCATTGCGCAATAAGCTTTCGTAACGAGTTGTCACTGTCGAGGTAGTTGTGTGGGGGAATAAGAGTTGGTATGTACGTTCAAGATTACTTAATTTTTATCTTATGTAGTTTAAGTTTAAACCCAAGTAATTCAGAAAGAACTCCAGAAAGGGCTGACAACAATACTACTTTTGTAATCGTATATAAATATGGATTTGCAGATAGTCCAGAAATCTTGAATGGACATTCAAGTTCCTGAAAAGAAAGTACAGAGTTAAAATAGCAGTCAATGCAAAGCCAATATTTGATACAGTACCTTTATTAAGTCAGCAGCCAATTTCAATACACTATTTGCTACCATAAGTTCTTCCTTTTTGTGTCGCTTCTGCTCAATTTGGAGGTACAAATTTATCTACGATATCAAAAAATATTTTACTACAATGATGTATACTGTATTCCCAACGACAATTAGACATACCTGCTCTGTTATCAAAACTGAAAGGTTCCTGTATTTTTTGTTAATTTTAGTGCCCAGTGTCATAAACCGTAATATATATATACCAAGGGAAAAACTCCAAAATAACGCCTCAACGTTGTATCGCGAATGCAAACTTTCCAAATCCTACAGAATAACAGGTTGGAACAATTATACTTTTCATTATATAAACAAAACTCTAAGTACAAGGATTTTCTATGATTATACAATTCTCATACCTTAATTAATTCGAGACTCACAAACGACAGTAGCAGTAAAGTAACGATAAACACCGCGGATACAATGACATCTACCGAACGTTGCGGTCCTCGTCTCTGGAAAGAGTTTGAACTTTTGGTGAGAACTTTAAATCTAACAACATATGCAGTGAAATGCAATCCAATCTTACCTTCAAATAAGACCTGACACTCAACCAGGTTTTTATGTTCCGCACCTTATTGAGACGGAAGTGCGGTAGAACTGATTTTCTCGCTCGTCGAGACGACGTTAAGTGTGAAAATAACTTAGCGTACAAGAGCCTCTGTTTGTACGTACGTTCTGCGACAGCCAATAAAAAGAACAAAAGACAAGACAGTGAAAACCTTTCAAACGCCGATATGACCACCACAACTCGTTCCCTGTAACGGATGGATGAATTCAATGGCCCTTTACAACGACTACACGATGCATGTATGAGTCATTAATCACGTTAATGTACTAACCAAAAAGTAGTGCCAAATGCCACACCGATCACTCTGCAAAAAACGTCGGTGTATGTTTCTAGATTCACCTGAGCCAGATCGCTCGGTATTAATGTACCCGTTATATTACTGTTATCTACCCCTCCGTGGTCACTTAATCGTTTGATGGAAGGTATTAACGAGAGAACAGCGCTCAACATTATACCACCATAAAAGTAGCTCATACTCTCGGGCATTGACTCCACTCTTGCAATAATAGCTGAACTGATATCAAGTACCGATAATTCAGCTTTCTTAATATCACGGCGTGTCCATATGGTACACGATACTGAAAATAAAGAGAAACCATTTGCCAGAATTGGCAAACTTAAATAATTGTTGAAGAATTCAGCATTTGTACATAACTGACATTTTCATAGTTTACCGTAACAATCGTAGCGAAGAACAGAACCTTACTAACCGCGATCAGACGTGGCCGAACTTGAGCTGTGTAAGATAGAAGGTGGCAATTCGAATTCCCAAGAAAAAGGGTGCTCTATAAATTCTGCATAATCGAGATTGGTTTCGCTCTGCGAATCAAATTCCTCGAATTCTGAACTGTAGAAACGAGTACTCATGAAATTTTCGTATTGTAGCAGCGACAAAATTTACATCTATATAGTCTGACGCTTTGCACCTGTAACTGCATTCATCGCTATTCGTTGTTACACCCATCCATTCGGTAGCTGAAATCGTAGCTTCAGTCAAATGATTTGTTGCAGTCTCCTCGCATTCGCCTTCTTCCTCGCTTTCGCACTCCTGCCGTCCATCTCGGGAACCTATCGTCAGTGGACTATCTCCTTCCTTAAATAATTAAGACATAGATGCAAACTTTACCTATCCGTTATTACGATAACGACTAACATCTACATACTATAGCAATAGCTTAAATCAAATTAAAAGATAAATCGTATATTTAATCGTTACATATATATCGAATATCACGACTTACAGGTTTGGTATGTGAATCTCTATCGCTATCCAAGAAAGTGTCTTCTTTTTTCAATGTATCAGGAGCTGCGTGAAAAATGGACAAGTATTTAATTAATAAAACCATATTATGAATAATACATAAATTTTGCTGTATGTTGTCAAATGTGATGACGTAAAACATTAAGTAAATAAATACAGTTTTATGCAAAATAAGAGTACTGCATAATACAAAATATATTCTTCTTCAAAATGAGTTGGAATCATCACGCTATATTCGCATCGAATTCGACAGTGAATCATGTAATTATGTTTAGTATATGTAGTCTTATTGTTAGAGTAACGTAGTTACAGTGATGGAACAGACCAAATTACAACATATGTCGCTACATTAAAGGATTATATTTTTAAGTCAAACCTGAAAATTTAGGAAGATGTAACACCTGTTGAGTAGGTGGAGCTTCTTGCGGTAATTTACGTTCTTCGTCATTCTCACACAATACTTCTTGGCCTAGTGAAGAATTTCGCACTGTTGGTCGTCCAATTGTTTTGTCATTATCACTTGAAACATTACCATTTAAGCTTTCAAATCCATCATCATCTTGATGTACATGATCAAGGAATTCCACGTTTTCCTCTCGTATATTGTTTCCGCCTTAAATAAATTGTTTTGAATGACCATTGTCAAATGGAATTTTCTCAATTCTTATGTCCAAATAAGATACCAACCAGATATTTTATCAATGGTAGAAGCTTCATTTACAGCTGAACTATTCATAGTAACACTTAGATCTACGTCATTATCACAGCATGCTTGAGCAGTTACAAATTCCTGTAATACAAGCATTTATGCATATACACATCTGTTTTTAACCGACTTCATTTTAAATTACAAATGTAGAGTACTTATTTGACAAGGCAGTATTACATGAACAACTCGTTGAAATTCTGAGATCTGTACTCTGCTTTTACATACCTGGGATGGACTAACACTTAAGGAATTTTCTATTGTTACATTCTTAGCGAACCGCACTGAGGGAAGTACCTCTTCACTCACCGTGCTGCCTTTCTCAGATGCTGTATCCTGAGAAAACTTTGATTCTTCTTGTGTACCTATTAATGATACATTGTTCGTACAAGTACAAATTTAACATGTAATAGCCAATAGAATAAAGGATTTTCTAAGGAAATAGCTCACGTAAATTTGCCCTATTCCTTGGTTTGCCAATACGACACCTCGGATGACGTGATCGGCGTACTGTTCTTTGCCTACTTTGACCAGTAGACACTGTGGGCCCAGAATTTGTTGACACAATATGGGAATGAACAATGCATAAGATAAGCATCATAATGATAGGTATCAATACCTCTGACATTGTGACATTCTGTGAAAAAAAACTTTGCCTATAGTTAACAACAAAAAGTCAGTTAGTAAAGTACAAAAAAATGTCGTACGTCACTTTCGCTCTCTTTACTTTCATGGTTAAAGTATAAAAATGTATTCATCAGTTGAGCACAATATAATAGTAGGAATAAGGTAAAAATACGAGAGCTTGTTTGTTGGATCCACCATTTCTTGTATAATGGCAGAAGTGCAAGACGTTGAAATGCTAAACAAGCCACTGTTAATAGCCCATGTTTTGGTTTAGCCTTTGGGAAAGATGAACCTGTTTATAACAATATGATGTCACTTTTATTACATCTTAGATTACATGTCATATCTTGATTTGATAAAATTGACATAGGAATCAATATATTAAATTTATATCTATAAATATCAACTGTATCAGATGTAACTTACCACGTACAAGGTCTACATCGATAAACTCTGTCTTGAGTTTTGCAGTTCTCATTGGAACGTGCGTAAATCCACAAAGAATACGTTGCTCAACTGTTTTCTCCCACTGTTGTTTGTCATATGTACCTATTTTTTTTTGATACCTAGAACATTAAACTGCACTAAGTACACTTCATGGTAGGACATCTATAAACACAACTTCATGTTTCCCCAAGTCTTATTGGTTTAATACAAGAATTATAAACGCAGTGTCAATATAAAGAAAGGTATAAATACTTCAGAAAAAATTCTCACCAATGCACTAGTTCATTCAACCCCATGACTGCAAATATTAATTGCTATCGTAACAAACTCAAATTTAACCAAATCGATGTTACATTTACACAAACAAAATAAGATTTTATATTTAACTTTCTTATGAAAGTTAACTGAGCTACAGCTTGCATAGTACTTTCTCGTAACCCCTATTGCCGCTATCGTAACTTATTATTATTGCATCAATGGAAGTGACGTGAGGAGTAATACATTTGTTACGATTTAAAATTTTCACAATCCTGACATTTGCTACTGCAACTAAAAGTGCAAATGCATGAATATCAGTCGTGCCATTCGATATGGCCACGACGACCAAAACTTTACGTCAACTATGAGAACGCGAGAAGTCCTAGGACTAAAACCAACAAATCGAAACTAGCGGTAGTCCATAGAAGTTCAAACTATACCGATTGTAATTGGACGTTAGTCTTAATAACACAATACCGACTGGTGTTTATTGATTCGTTTGAGTCAGTTTGAGTCTTTGATCATTTCTCTGCAGTGCTGATTTGGTAATAGCAGGTAATAGCACCAAATAGCACGTCACTGAGTATATCCACAGACGAGGTATATACTACAAAGTTTACAAACCGCCCTCATCTTATGGAGCTTTAGCTCTACTGCCCTTTTATAAATTTATTCAACGTATAGCCACCGGATGATCCAAAGAGATGGCACTGTTATCGCATTTTTTACCATTAAAGAAGTCTAGATATGTCATCGTTGATGGCTTGTCAAGTTAACTACACGTGTCCTATCCTATATATGTCGTATGCTCTTGCGGCAATGAAGTACTGGTTGTATCTTTTGTGACAAAGCGGCAGCGTATAACGTATTGCCAGTATGATAAACGCTAGTTGACAATTTCTCTTTTCTAAAATTATGTTTATGAAGGACAATTTTTGGTACAGGAACGGTATAACGTATATTTTAATTCATGTACGATTAAGAACCGTTAAGGATTAAATATACAATTATAATTTAATTAAGTTCGGTAATATTTTGTGCTAAAAAAGAGTGAATGCCGCCAAAGAAACAAGCATTTTGCAATGATTTTGCTAGAAGCCAGTTTGATTCTCAGTGTTTTACTAGTTGTTGGTGGAGTGCGGGAATATCAGAAAAAAGATCTGATAGTACTGAGAGAAGAAGTACGATCTATGTTTGATCATGCTTACTCAAGTTATCTTACATATGCATATCCTTACGATGAATTAAGATCTTTGAGCTGTGATGGATTTGATACATGGGGTAGCTTTTCACTGACACTAATCGACGCATTGGATACGCTAGCTGTAATGGGCAACTTCTCAGAATTTCGCAGAGTTGCTGAAATTATAAGTGCCAGAGTTAATTTTGAGGCAAACATTAATGTATCTGTGTTTGAAACAAACATAAGGGTAGTCGGTGGACTACTCAGTGCACATTTATTATCAAGGAAAGCTGGTGTTAACTTGGAACCAGGCTGGCCCTGCAATGGTCCCCTGCTACGTCTTGCAGAAGATATGGCCAAACGATTAATTGCTGCTTTTGATACGCCAACTGGAATGCCATATGGTACTGTTAACTTAAAGTATGGCGTTCCTGATGGAGAAACAAGCATTACATGTACAGCAGGCATTGGTACATTTTTGTTAGAGTTTGGTACCCTCTCAAAACTAACTGGTGATCCATTGTATGAAGAAGTTGCAATGAATGCCATAAAAGCATTGCACTATTACAAATCAAACATAGGCCTTGTTGGAAATCATGTAGATGTACTTACTGGACATTGGACTGCACAAGACTCTGGAATTGGTGCAGGAGTAGACTCCTACTTTGAATATTTAGCAAAAGGCACATTACTGTTTCAAGATCCACTACTGGCATCCATATTTCACGAACACAAGGCAGCTATTGAGAAATATATCCGTAGAGAAGACTGGCATCTGTGGGTCTCTATGACAAAGGGACAGGTCACCTTACCAGTGTTTCAATCATTGGATGCATACTGGCCAGGTGTTTTAAGTTTATTTGGAGAAATCAGAGATGCAATGAAATCCCTGCATAATTATCACCGTGTATGGAAGCAATTTGGATTCACTCCAGAGTTTTATAACATTCCTCAAGCAGAAGCAGGAACAAATAGAGAGAGTTATCCTTTGAGACCGGAACTTATAGAGTCTGTAATGTACCTGTACAGAGCTACAGGTGATCCTTACTTAATTCAAGTTGGCATTGATATCTTAAGAAGTTTGCAACATAGTGCCAAAACGAGCTGTGGTTATGCCACTATCAATGATGTCAGAGATCATCGCAAAGCAGACAGAATGGAGTCTTTTTTTCTAGCAGAAACAACGAAATATCTTTATCTTCTCTTTGATCCTGACAATTTTATACATAATTCAGGTAATACAGGAGATGTTATTCGGACACAATGGGGTGAATGTATAGTTGATGCAGGAGGATATATTTTTAATACAGAAGCACATCCTATTGACCCTGGAGCATTGTATTGCTGTCGTCAAATGCAAAATATCTTCCTAGATTCAAAGCCAACATTACGAACATTTGTGACTACAAATGATGAAAATGGAAATGAGAAAGATGAACATGTCATGATTTATGATGAAGACCCAAGAATTAAGAATGATAGTAAACAATCAATTGAAATTGTAAAACTGTCAGAAATTAGGAAAACTTTCAATAATGATGTAAAAACTGATAATAATAAAAAGAAGATTTCTCATAAACAAACTAAAAAGGATATTGATGATGCTGTTGGAGAAAGCAATATAAGAGATTCTTTGGATAAGTCAAGTAATGTTACATCCCCTTCTGAACCGTCAAAAATAAAAGTTGCGGCACCTCCTAACGTAATGTACAAAGCCGATGACAGTGAAAATATTGATTCATTTGAAGCACGTCCTACCTCAAGTGAACAATATTCTACACCCATTGTTGTTCATAACAGCACACAGCCATCTAATAAACCTAAACGGAAAACAAGAAGGTTTGAGCCACAAGCTATGTTGGAGAAAATTAGAAATGGAAACATGTATCCAATGAATATGACAGCAAAGCTTAATTACCAATCTTTATCATGCCAATCACAACCGTTTCTACAACGAATGTCCATTATTGGAGAATTCTTCTAACACCCATTTGCAAAGATAGAAGAATTAATTCCCCATGTAAATATTGTTGATTGAATAAGTAAATATGCGTGTAAATGTTTCATTGTATAATAACAACTTGTAAAAAGTCTTGCATAAAAAAGATAGTTTATTGCTCCTTTACAACATTCATTTATATTTATTTTATTTCAAAATGGGCTTCGAAAGCAGTTTCTCAAGTTGCTTTAAAAGATTTAAACGAAACCCAAAAACGATAAATATGGCAAGGAATGAATTTTAAAATCAATGTTGCTTATTAACTAATGCCGGCAATTCTTGACAGAAAAAATTGATTTTTCAAATTTCAGTCAATGTTTCTTTACCTTCGCAGCCAGATAAGTCTTTCATCCAGAGACCCTGTATATATGCGCATGCGCCGCGCGTTCAAGGCAAAAGATGAAGATAACATGGGAAGGACAGAACTTGTCTTCCGCATGTTCTTCTGCGTAGAGCATGCGCATTACCCCCATGTGTAACGTTACAAAAAGGAGACAGAGAGAAACGACCATCTTCTGTCCTTCTCATGTTGTCTTCAGTCTTCATTGCATCGCAACTTCCATAATCGTTCATTATATGTATATTAACAATCTGGGTCCTTTATACTCTGTGGTTGTAACCTCCAAATTAGTGTCAAACTTTGCACACACCAATACACATACGTATATATATAGGTGACTTCCTACAATGTTCTGTCAACGCAAATCTTATATACGTGCACAATTCATTGACCATTTTATACGTGGGTAGCAAATGCATTGAAAATGACATCGGCTCATTTGTGCGGAAGCAGACTTAATGTTGGTCTCATACGAGATCAAACGAGGAAACAATTGTTGTATCTCTTCGAAAAATGCGATGGCACAAAGGTACTGCCAAAAAGTATTAGCGTGTTTATTCTGTAATACTTATTGCGATAAGGGTTTTCATTTATTTCAAATAAATGGTTGTATTAGAGTGTCGTCATATAGAACAGTCCCATTTTAAGAAAGAACCTTTATATACAATTTGTAAATATGCAAGAAATTTTTTAAGGTGTATCTTTACAGGCAATTGTATGGGATCAATCTTTGACAGGACCAGTTGGCCTTGTTGCAAAGTATAAGTTCCGTGAAGAATATGACGTTGTTAATATGTATCCTTTATGCGGTGGTACTTTAACAATACCGTCCGGCATTCGGAATGTGATATTTATCACAAGACCACAACTGGCTCTTATGGATCTAATTGCTGAAAATATACATGGGTATACATAATGCAGTGTAAGATGACAAGTATCCATAATAAAAATTAAAATTTACATAATTTATTTATAGGGAAGAAGGCAAAAGGTCCTGTACAGAATTTCATCTCTTCTTTGTACCGCGAAAAAGTTTATTATGCAGAAAGAGACTTCAGAATCGTGGTGTATATGGCAGTTTTACCTTGATAGAAGAATTTAAATGTGACTTGTATCCATTTGACAATGATCTTCTGTCAATGGAACTAAGTGGCTCGTTCAAGGAATTCTATTTAGAAAATGATCCTACATGTTTATATCAAGTTGCACAAGCTATTCAGAGTTTGCAGAGATTGTATGGAAAAATTCCAAAGATAACCGGCAGAGGACCTGCGGCTAGCAAAGTATGGGAACTACTTGAAAGACTAAATCGTGAAGAAGAAGACACCAAAATGACACCTTTACAATCCGTTCCAATTGAACATTTATTATTATTGGATCGATCTGTAGATTTACTGACTCCATTGGTTACACAACTTACATATGAAGGCCTAATCGATGAAATATTTGGGATAAACTACAGTAACGTATTAAGAGAGCATATATGTTCAATTATTGCAATGCTTTATTGAAAAAAACGGTGTTACGGTGTAGGGTTGATATTTCAGATATTGTTAATTTACCTGCAAAAAAGTTTCACGACTCGGATGACTCTCCAACAGAAATGTCCCTCGACGAGAAGGAACAAATTGTACTAAACTCGGCGGAAGAATTATATGCCGAAATAAGGTAGCAAAAATGGTATAAATCATTGTGACATTCATAAGAAACTGTCATTATTTGTAGGGACAAAAATTTCAACGGAGTTGGTCCAGTACTGAGCAAAAAGGCAAAAGTAATTTCTTTACAATTTGACGAAAGACATGGAAATAAAAGTGTTCAAGAAATAAAACAATTTGTGGAAAGATTACCACACATGTTAGCGACAAAGAAGTCTCTAGCAAAGCGTAAGTAAATGGAAAAGTTTTCTGTGTACTATTGCATGTATGTTCGTTGGCGATACAATCTGCACATATTTATTTCAGATACCACAATAGCAGAAATGATAAAAGAAGTGACTGACACCAGTTCATTCTTGGAATCATTACTGGTCGAACAAGAGTTGTTGAATTGTATCGATACCGACAAACCAAATGCCTACATCGAAGATCTGATAGCCCAGCAACAACCATTGTTGAAAGTTTTAAGATTGCTCTGTATTCAGTCGCTGACAAATTCTGGCTTAAAGCCGAAGTTACTCGACTATTATAAAAGGGAAATAATACAAACGTATGGTTATCAACATTTACCGACTATATTTAACTTGGAGAAAGCAGGTCTCCTGAAGGCACAGCAATCGGTTCGACAGTATTCTGTGTTAAGAAAAGCACTAGGCCTTACGGTTGAAGATGAAAGCGAAATAACGCCAAAAGATATTAGTTACGTACATTCTATATATGCCCCACTCAGTATCAGATTAGCGGAACAACTCGTACAACCGAGTGGCTGGCAGGGATTAAACGATGTTATGGGGCTATTACCGGGGCCTACAATTAGCAGTACACCGTGCAACGCATCATCGACAGCAAGAAGTACAGGCAATTCGTGTAGCCTGCAGAAATAAATTATACCGCTTAAAATTACCTTTATCTTAAAATCGTAATGTTTGCAGGAAATTCTATTACCAGTGAAGAGTCTGGTTCGGAACCGCCACGATTAGTTATGGTATTCTTTATCGGGGGATGTACGTTTGCCGAAATCTCTGCACTTCGATTCTTATCTCAACAAGAGGATTGTAAGTAGTTGAAAGCGTCCTTTCCATATACAAAATAACCGAACCGTCTCATTGACAAGAATTATTTTCAGTGAATGTTGAGTTCGTTGTTGCAACTACAAAGTTGATCAATGGAAATACGTTTCTAACTTCCTTGATGGAAGACTTGGAAAAAGGTGAAATGTAAATAGCAATTGTATCATACTGCCGCCGAGGAGAAAACATATATGTATTGGCATGAAAACCTTTCCCGTCTTCGCATGACTTTTTTCATTCCTGCATAGTATTGTATAATAGAAAATATATGTAATTGGAAAAATGGAAAAAAAAAAAAAAAAAAAAAAAGCCGAATTTGAGTTCGCCCCCTTGCCAATCGTTCCTGTACGCACGGTGCGGCGCGGCACGACACTTTAGGAAATTTCTGGTGGCACTATGTGGCGTTGTCGTGCGGCTTGACCTGAGAGAGTCCTGTAGATAACATAGGGCTCTTCTCTTGGGTGCGTTGATTGGAGTTGAAGTCGGAGTCGCCACCAGTCGCCACAGTCGAACGGATGAGGCTCGGCCAGGCTCGGCTCGTTCACTCGCCGTACATATAGTACACCCAGGCGAAAAGGCGTCAAAAAGTTAGCGAATTCTCGTGGTGCGTTGAGCTGCGTTGAGCTGCGTCGAGCCGACGGTGGGTGCCGTATTGTTACGTTACCGCGGGTGTCGCGTCTCGCGTCTCGCGCGTGTGTGCGTACGTGCGTGACACGTACGGGGCGTGTACTTTTTCCGGGGTGCGGTGTACGCTCGGCTCGACGAAAAAGCAGGATCTCCGGGACCTTACGATGCTTCAGGTATCGTCCGGGTAGAGGAAAAAGAGCTGCCCCATCCTAACTGGTCGGAACGTGAGCTGCTCAGAGGTGCGCGCATGCTTCCGTGCTCGCTCCCTCGCCATTTTGGAGGTGAATATTATTTTTTCCTCCTCTCCATAGCGCCGGATCTGGCTGCATCGGCCTCGTCTCATCTCGTCTCGTCTCGCCTCGGCTCGCCTTGCTTTGCCTCGCCTTGCCTCGTCCCGTTCCGTCTCGTCTCGTCTCGTCCCATCCCATCCCATCCCATCCCATCCCATCCCATTCCGTCTCGTCTCGTCTCGTCTCGACTGTCGACGACTCTGCGGTGTCATTCCGAACGCGAACCGCACGCGACAGTGACGACGACTGTCTTTTCCATTCAGACACCAAATCTGACGCGATCGGGCAGACGGAAGGAGAAGCAAAACCCAACCCTCCTTACACCCGCATTTTCTACCTCCTGCAAATTTCCACCGCACGGCCTACAGGGTACGGCGTACGCCTCTTCCTCTTCCTCTTCCTCTTCGTCGCATCACGTCGTCGTTTCCCTGACCGCTACGCCGCGCGCTCCTCCTCGTTCCGATGATCTCGTGCAAAATTACGAGGGGAACGCGCAGTCTTAATACTGTATACCGCGATCGACAGTCGCATTTCATTCCGATTTGCTTAGAGAATCCATCACTTTCGTTTTGCGACACCGAGCCCTCGCTACGCGCTCTTCCGATACGTATCGCATTCCTGTAAACAGTCAGGATAATGCATGATAACGTCTCTCCAGGATCTCGATGTCTCTTCCGAACTTCAGTGCTCAGTGAAACCCGTTTTTTCCTGCATAGCCGGCGTTGCAACACACACACACACACGCACGTTCTCTGACATTTTTTAAGTGGCAGGACTTTTGGTACTTTACTGTGCTTTTTCTCTTCCTCTCCTTTCCTCCCACCCTCCCCCATCCTCCTAGTATCAAAGTTTTCATTACTGAATGCCTTGCTCTCACCCTCCTACATGTACAATTTCATTCTAGATAGAATGTTAAATGCAGGAATGGACTGACAGAGAATTCAGTGAGACCAAAAGGTTTAGATAACAGGATAGGAAAGGGATAGGCTCTCGGTGTCTGGAATAGGCCTCGGCCATCCATTTAGCAATCTCTCTACTATGCCAGCTGTTCCAAGGCCCGGCAGCCTAAAGGATCCAGAGATCGCAGAGTTATTTGAGAAAAATGATCCGGAGAAAATATTTGAGGACCTCCGCGAAATCGGGCATGGTAGTTTTGGGGCTGTCTACTACGCACGATGCCTGGTCACCAAAGAAATTGTTGCCATCAAGAAAATGTCTTACTTAGGAAAACAAACCGTTGAAAAATGGCAGGACATCCTAAAAGAAATTCGTTTTCTTAGACAACTCAACCATCCCAATACCATAGAGTATAAGGGTTGTTATCTCAGGGACCACACAGCCTGGGTACGAAAAATAATCCTTCTCTTATATAATCTAAACATCTTAATCAACTTTACCATCTTTCGATTTATTGCGATCAAACTTTTCAAATATATAATTGTCTGGGGAAGTGAAACGTTCTTCGTCTTCTGTACCCTTGCCATCATCTTGTATTCGTAGTTGGTGATGGAATATTGCCTTGGCTCAGCTTCAGACATCATAGAAGTTCACAAAAGACCGTTGAAAGAGGATGAGATTGCTGCAATCTGTGAGGGTGTCCTTCGTGGCTTACATTACCTTCATTCTCTCGGAAGAATTCATCGTGATGTAAAGGCAGGCAACATTCTACTTACAGAAAATGGAACAGTGAAACTAGCAGATTTTGGATCTGCTAGTATAAAATGTCCAGCTAACAGTTTTGTAGGAACTCCATATTGGATGGCACCTGAGGTGATATTGGCCATGGATGAAGGACAATACGATGGCAAAGTCGATGTATGGTCATTAGGAATAACGTGCATTGAATTAGGTACATTTATTTTTCATTATCAGAAATTTTATATCTTTATTTCATGTGTATTTCAAGAAAGTTTTGATTTAAAAAAGAACTTTCCATTAGTAGTTTTCTCGTGTAATTGATCTACTGGCTTTTGCAGCTGAAAGAAAGCCGCCTTACTTTAATATGAATGCAATGAGTGCATTGTATCACATTGCTCAGAACGACACGCCAACACTGAATTCTCCAGATTGGACAGATGTTTTCCGTCACTTTGTCGAAGTGTGTCTTACCAAAAGTCCAAATGAAAGGCCAAATTCTGGTAAACTGTTATCTGTGAGTTTTTTCATCCTTCCACTGATACATAGCTGTTGTCAGATATATTCAGTCATTTGCAATCGTTCGAAAGACGTAGTATAGTCTAGTTAGTTGTTCTCTTATAGGATTTAAATTTTACAGCACCAATTTGTTACGAGAACACGTTCTCCTCAAGTATTAATAGACTTGATACAGAGAACAAAAGCTGCTGTGAGAGAATTAGATAATTTGAACTACAGAAAGATGAAAAAGATATTGATGATAGATGCGTGCGAAACTGAAAGTACAGTTGGTGATGCTGATGGTATGTTCGACATCACTTTATTAAAATGTGACATACATAAACTTCCAATCTGATTAATACTCTCATTTTCAGATACTCCTGACGAACAAACTGGCGGAGATAGTAGCAAGAGCAATTCAATTACTTCTGAGCATTCAATTCATTCGATGGGTGTTTCAGCAAGTTCGCAGAGTTCCTCCACCAATAGCCTGCCACTGCCGAATGCGGACTCAAACGATTATTCAACGGGATCTGTAAGAAATCGGCATAAAATAACAACTGGCGGCGTCACTGCCAATCTTCTCGAGCACGGTGCCAACAATTTTGCGACAATTAGGACGACTTCAATTGTAACTAAGCAACAGAAAGAACATATGCAAGAGGAAATGCACGAGCAAATGAGTGGATATAAGAGAATGAGACGTGAACATCAGGGTGCATTGGTGAGTCTTCTTAATCACATTTCGCCATGGCTTAGTTATTGTTTCATTTCTGGAGCTACATGATACGGTTGTATATTTAAATGGTCATTAATGTCTATACCGCTTATTTGTCATTGACAGGTTAAGTTAGAGGAACGCTGCAAAATGGAGATGGAATCCCACAAGCAATTATTAGATAAAGAGTACGAAACTCTATTGCAACAATTTAGCAAGGAATTAGAAAAATTGCAACTTAGGCATCTTCAAGAGTTAGAGCGAAAGCTGAAGCAGAACCAAAATGCTGAAAAGAAACTTAACAAAGAGATATCAACTAGACAGGAAACTGACCGTAAAGCATTGGAAGCTCAGCAAAAACGGGAGTACAAAGTACGTCTTTGCAAGCTTACCTAAAGTGGGAAGTTCCTAGGAACTTACCTGCTGCTTTTCAAAATCTACTTAAGTTGATTTATGTCTTACAATCCTTTTTTTTTTTTATGCTAAGGCTTACAAGGAAAGATGGAAAAAGGAACTTTCTCAAGATGAAGTGACCCCTAAACGGCAACGGGATGCGACTCTACAAAGTCAGAAAGATAATTTGAGGCAAATGGAGGCACAAGAGGAGCAACGCCTTGCTAGGGGTCAAAGAGAATATCTTGATCTTGAAATTCGCAAATTCCGTAGAAAAAAGTTGCTCATTTTTCATAGCCTTGAGCAAGAACTTCTGCGTGAAGTTAGTATGACTACTTTTATTTGCCTTTCCTTGCAAGATAAAATGCTTTTAGCTATCTAATGTGAACGAGTTACATACTTAAGTTATTCAGATTATTAGTAGTATTTGAAATGCGAACATATTTGAAAAAAGTTATTCGTAAGCAGGAATTGAATAAAAGACAACAACAACTAGAGCAAGCACATGCAATGTTGTTGCGGCATCATGAGAAAACTCAAGAATTAGAATATAGACAGCAGAGGGCCGTTCACGCTCTTCGAGAAGAACAAGTGCTCCGACAACATGCAACTGAACTGAACAATCAGCAAGATTACATGCAGCGAGCAGAGCGTGATTTGCGTAAAAAGCACGCTCTAGAGTTAAAGCAACAACCGAAGAGTCTGAAGGTAGAGTAATATGTGAATTCTGTGCTTTTGTGCATTCCTGCAAACGATTCGAGTAGGTGTAACAGCTTTCCAAATTTCAGCAAAAAGAAATGCAGATTCGCAAACAATTTAGGGAGACATGTAAAATACAAACTCGACAATATAAAGCGTTAAAAGCTCAAATTTTGCAAACAACTGCTAAAGAAGAACAGAAAGCTGTCATTAAGAAGTTGAAGGAGGAACAAAGACGAAAACTCGCTCTCCTGGGTGATCAGTATGAACAAAGTATTGCAGAAATGTTACAGAAACAGAGCATACGTCTCGATGAATCGCAAGAAGTTGAATGCCATAAGCTTAAGGTTGGTCTCAAATATTTGACACTCTTGATAATGTATTGTAAAATGCATTGGCGTGGATACGCTTCACACAAATATGTTCACTTTATTTGCAGGAACGATTAAATTATGAACTAGAAATATTAATGGCATATCAGTCAAAAAATAAAATGCAGGCCGAGGCGCAAAGAAATCGTGAGCGACGCGAGTTAGAAGATCGTGTCTCGGTCAGACGAGCTTTGCTTGAACAGAAAATGGAACTTGAAACTCAGGAATTTCTGCGCGAACGCAGTGAACGGATACGTCTTCTGCATGAAAGGCAGGAGCGCGAATTACAACAGTTTGACGAGGAAAGTGCAAGAATAGGATTCAGGTATGTGCACCTGTCATTGTCAATAAGGTCAATCGTATTAAAGTGGAGAAACTTCGGGATTTAGGGTCACTGCAATTTTCCATATCTGCCGTCTTAATTCATATGCATGCAAGACTAAAGGTATGGCATTTCTCGTTCTATCTACATGCACTTTTTCAATCGTTTCAGTGCTCTGGCGATAGCTGAGGCATCAAAAGAGTCTTATCCAGACGATGAAAGCCTTAGCGGCTCAATGTTAAGTCTGGCTCACAGTAATAGCTCCACATCCTTCCCCCCTAATAGCCTTTAATTTTAATCATATTAATAGAATATGTATGTATGTCTGCCTGTAGAGAGTACATAATGAGTCTGCTGACCGATAATTCAATGATTTACACGGATAACAAGGGGTGACTTGTTACGTGCATTGACCCAAGCCTATAAGGTTTATTGGGTTGGGTATGTGTATTGGACTGAAATTAATCTAACAGCATATTTTTTAATCACCAAAATATGTCAACGATCTATCAGAAACACATGCTTCATATTGAAGGAGAATTTAGATGCTTCTTGCAACGTTGTAATATTTACTAATGATATTGAAATATCCTTAAAAACCGCAGTAAAGCCATCTTTCGGGCATCGACTCATCATCTAATAAGCAGGGAAACTTGTTGACGTCCTTAAACATATAGGGAACAACTTACTTCATCATTCTGAAAATTTTGTACCTAAGTGTAGGTTTTGCATCTATAGAAACTGCTGAAACACTTATTTATTAACAATTGTAATACAGTTAAAAGTACATTGATCATAGTGTTCACGTTAACTTTATGTTTCATTTTGACTAATCGAAATCTTACATGAAAAGAAGTACATATAGTATACGTAATAAGGTTTCGGTTTATATGGAAACAATTCAAACAGTGAATGCTCCTATTGGCATACAGAATTTTCTGGCGTTTAAAAAACATCCTGCTATTTCTAATTCAATATGTATATATATATATGTATTATGTATCTGTATATGTATATGTATTGAAAACTAACTAATTAATCTGTAGGAATATGTGGAAAATCTTTTATCGGCGCAAAACGTATTCTCTTAAGTATAAGTTATATGTATCTTACTGCTCGTATGCAGTACCTACGTTCCAAGTGAACATTTGCAATTCTCGTATTGCATTTACCAAAATATTTTAATATCTTATATAAACTCCTAACGTTAGCGCTGAGAAGATATTACGAATTGAAATTCGAACATAAGGCACCTCTACAGGCTTCAGAAAATAAGCAGGTTTGTTTCCCGGTTTCAATCAAAAACATGACTTGCATGCGATATAGTAATTCATATATTACCTTAAGTTTAAATTTTGCTCAGTTAAAACGTTTCAATGTATTTCGATTGATTGACACCATCATATTATGATATACGCGAGCTAGAGATGGTTGTTTTTTGTATGACATTCTATTTACAGTTTTAAATAAAATTTTTCTAGGAAATGTCACAAAGCCATTCATGTTTTAACTTGTCATTTAACATACAGAGTAGCGCTTTGTACATATTTATAAACATAAAATTAAGTCATAAACTGCAATTAAAAATATTTATTTCATTTCCTTAAAATTTAATGCAATCTATAAAAATGTTGATATTCAGTAGCTCTAATTTTGCTTGACGCCGTTTATTCTGTCTTAAGAACGTGATAGTTGGCAAGTTAGAACGATATGGAATGCAAAATGTCTGATGTCGTTCGAACAAGCTGTATTAAAAACAAGTAAAGCTGTTATCTTGTTTTGATGTTAATTTAATAATACCTCTAATCTTGCTTAATATAATGATTTTTGAACTTATCGTCTATTTTCATCGGTGAACTAAAAGTAATATAGATTTGATATTGTTAGTAATAAAATGAATAATTGCCGCATTATAAACGGCTTATTGAATGTCAAGCTGAGTCTCATCACTTTATAATTTCCGTGACTTTGTTTAAAGTCTACTCTACTATAATTTACTATAATTTAGAGTTTCATCCAGTACACATCCCAATGCTGTACTCTGAATCATAAAATGTGTCCCATTTTCCAAATTTACTGCATTTTCATGTATTTTCAGTTTTGTATATCACTACCATTTATTGCCCAGTGCTCCATTTAAATAGGGATGGTTGTGACTGTTTTTCTTGCAATAATAATTCAGTAACAAATGTGAACGATCATTCCGTACATTTGGCAATACTAAAATACGCCTTATCTCGTTTCTTTATCATTCTTATGCAATTACATGTGTGGCAAAGTGTGTACATGCCCTGTTTTATGAATTATCATTAATCAGGGATATTTTTATGAATATTTGATAATGTGTTCGAAATTATAATGTTATAGTTGCGATGAGCTATGAGGGCATAACTAACATTGAGGCACAGCGTATGAAAGTGTGTTGAGGAAAACCGTCACAACCAGCTAAGATCTCTCTTTATAACGATCAGCATGTAAATAATACGTGTTATGTGCAGTAACGAACGCGAAATAATTACGGTAAAACAATTATGACGTCATTAGAATGGCATGTGTGTGTATGAAGGTAACATTTAAAATCTTCCTTAGACTGTATTGATAGAAAATGTCTGAACTCGACGGAAAAACTTCAGCGAATTTCTATAATCAGTAATAAGCGTTGCAGACTAACAGAGATTGTTCGTGCTACATTCTGGATTTGCGATAAATCCAACGATATTGTTAAAAACTTTGAGATTATTTAATATTCTACGAATTATTTTCTTTCGAATGATTGTACAGCCAATTGTACGCTGGTGCGACTTTTTAACACGTACTGAAGATTGTTCTAAGTACTTTATAAACATGGAAGTACAAGATTAATAAGTTTACGGTGATTGAACAGTACTTCCGCAGCACATTGTTTCACCACGACCATTCTTTCGATACAGCTTAACACTTTAGGTAACAACAGTTTAAGAATTTCGACATTTTGTTTATCGGCCAACTTCGACATTCTAATTACACTTATAAGTACATTTCACTGAGAATAACGTTAAATGAGAATTTAAACAATCCGTACAGAGATTGTGCTTTACCACCACTGTTATATAATTACGACGATGGCAAAAAGATTCCTAACTTTGTAAGCAATTAATTATACAAATTAAACAACTGTCAGTAATGATAAAACGTTTTGTTTCTTTTAAGTTGCAAAATAAATGAATAAAGATTCACTAAATTATTCAAGGGTACGCCGGTCAGGTTTAAATAGCGTCACTGTATTGGTATGTGAACATTCTCACTCCTGTTCGACAACTTTGTTTTACTTTAAGTACAACTTTAAGTATAGAAATATTATAGCAGAATCGCTGACTTACCATTGTCAATTAATTATTGTTAGAAACTACTTCCCAAGACTTTTTGTAATCAGTTGTACAGGTAAGGACACGTCCATTATCTTCCCACTGTAAATATGATTATTAATGCAAAGATACTTACGCATTTAATTGTGTTTTGAGTTTTATACATCTATTTTCTAGTTAGCCATCAAAATTAATTTTAACGCAGAACCTGAGTTGTAAATTCAAGATGGGTCGTCGATAAAAAAATGAGCTCTAGACATAATAATAACAAGTTGATGCCATAACTCACATAAATTTGTTCACTCGTCACCGATTATAACTTCTATATTTTGTAATGTAACTGGAATACTATGTATTTGCTTAGATAATAATTTAAAACTATATATTACTTTAACAAAGAGTCTTCTCTATTCTTGAACTTGCATCATCATGTACGACAGCTAGCTTATAAAAGACATTAATATCAGTTTCTGTTGCGGGAAATGCAAAGTGTAGCCGATAAAAATTAATTTCTAATACATCAAAGAAAAATAGTTGTTTAGAATCATAAGAGTGTAAGCAGCTTCCGTTTGTCAAATTTTTTCAGAACAGATTCCGTCAATTGAAAATATATATTTTATAAGTGTAGCACGAGTTCTCTCTGAGTCAAGTTGTATGTATGTATGAAAAACGACTTTTGACCATATAGTCTGTGTAACCACTATTATAACATGCTAAATACCAATTTAGAAAATTAATTTTTGATGTTGCTAGCGTTTTGTAAATATTCATTCGCCGTAGCTGATATTGCGAAATGATATCTTGATTATGGCGTATAGAATTTAGTATATAGAAGATTTATACATTTTTCCAAAGTTTCAGCCCAATCAGTTAAAATTTTCACGCAATGCGTAAGCTAGAGTATCAATCATAGACATGGCATATCAAATTTTGATTATCAGAAAATGCTGTGAATAATTGACTAGCTGTCTTATTGTTTATTTCCACCTGTATGTGATTGTGTGGTATTGGCAGTTGTATTATGGTACATTCACTGCTATGTGTAGTGAATTAGTAAATATTTTTGAAGTTTATACGTACCTCTCTCGTCAACGGTGAAAGTCATTTCTGGTTACATTCTTCAATTCTAAAAGTATTCCTTTCTATACGCGACGAGACCCAGAACTGAATGTACCAGTACCTACTGCAATACAAGTTTGGCTTTAATTAGATAAATCGTAACTTTTATTTTTAAAAACTATTTGTAAATAAAACAGGATTGTTCAGGATGACGTAATTCGCATATTCCGCAGAAGCAATCTTTATTACTAATTACATTTAACGTGGAGGTAAAAAATACAAATTTCCATACTTCAGTGTTGTCAGTCCAGTGGAGTCTATAAGATTTACGGATTATATTTCAATTCCAAACCGCATCAAAATTAAGACGCAGATTAAATTTTATATTGAATGTTGTTTAGTTTGTTAACGGATAGGGATAAAGTTTGTATGTGATAATACGATAAAGCATTATTTTGCGGAAACGTAAATGTTACATTGTTTGGCCAGTATCTATTGTTATTATTATTATTAATAATATTATTATTGTTATTCTTGTTCATTCTTAAGTTTCTGCAATTCGGTAAGCTTCTTGAAAACTCGATATTTAAACAATGCGTCATCCTGAATACAATTCTGGTTGGAGCATGTTGTAGTTCAAACTCAATTTGGCAAGAAGCAATTTGATTTCATTTTACAGAGCTTTGAAATACGCATCAGCATTGTAAAACATTAGCATCATGCAAACCGTATTGACGTACAATGTGATCTTTGAATGACTTACATTGTTCATGTACATTGATGCAATAATTTTTAATAAAATAGATATTGCAAGACGTATGAACTTTTTCCTTCATTCTATTTGATTTCTATTGATTTTCAATGTAATCAAAATGCTATCAAAATATCTCTTCTTACACAAGTTTGAAGGAAATAACGGAGGTCGGAAACAATTAACATTTTATGTCACAAAGTATCGTCATAAAATTGTTTAAACAATGCTGAAGTGTTTAGAATCAGCGACTTGAGCGCCAATGTTTGAATGAGTGACATAGAAATTACGGTTAATGATATGCTCACGTAAAACAAGTACACTCATTTGTAACTTGAGGTAATAGTTATATATATATATATATATATTGTTATTATAATAATTTCATTATACGAATACTAATATCTTTATAGAAAATAACAAAACGCGAGATAAAACGCACGCGATGAAATTAATCTGAGTTTTGTAATCTGTCGGAATATGCTGTAATTTTTTTAATCTTAATAGAAGTGGCATATAAGTACATTTGTTTTTTTAATTACACAAACAGATTAACAGGAAAATTCGAGTCATCGGTCAATTCCGTTCAGATTCAGTACAGTGATTATAGAGTAAAAAGAAAGTTATGAATTCTGTAAATCATCTTTACAGAGCTCGTTAGTGGTTCATGGCCTGTGTGCTCCCAAATTTCAACTGAATTAATTTGAATGAATAACAGCATCGATAAGATAATAAAGGAACCTGTAATAAATATATTCAACGTTTAATGACGGTTGCGAGTGGACAGATTCTTACTCAAATTTTTTTTGTGATAATTCTTAGATAGTTATATTGTTATTCTTGCATATCTAATATTAGTCGTCTTCTTTGTTAAACACAAATTGTGGCTAAAATATGAAAAGTGAAGGAATTTTAAAATCAAATTTTATTGTAAAAATGGTGAATCATTAATACAGAAATGAGACACTTTGCAATAACGAATATTAGTAACAAGTAATAAATGTCGACTAGTATAAAGATTATTCTTGTGTATTTGTCTATACATAAGTGTTGTGCTTCAACTGACCATGATCAAGAAATTTTCCATTTACAAAGTTCATTATAATATTTATGCTGTAGTAAAATACATTTCGCCAGTTGCAATACAACACGTTTTTAACCTTTTTCCTGTTGCGCGCATATGTTACAATTATACTATATGGTGTATCTCATATAACAAATGTTTTCACAGTCCATACATACGAAGCAAGTAATAATATACAAATGCATTAACGTAAAAAAGTAACATGTTATTGTGTTGGAGAAAATGTAGTTGGAGTCAATATACGAGAATGCATTTCTCGTATTAGGGGTACTGTGTACGCTACACATTGGTCCCATCCAGGCGATCTCCATGCACTTTCACGAGTTTCCTTTCTAGACTGAAGGTCTTTGTAACCTGTAATCAATTGTTTTTCGTAATATAAACTAAAAATTAAATCTATACAATGCATAAAAGCAAGAAAAGGTTAATTCAACACGTTTAAACTTATTTCGATTTGTGTTGCCTCCTATCTAGGACTTACACCAAATGTGATGAACATTGTATAAACGACCAATTTGTGAAAAATATCCAGCGAAAGGCTCGTCATTATTTCGTCTGTAGTTGATGGCTTTTGCCCAATTATTTCCCCATTCAATCATTGTACCCGGCTTTAAACTGTAACTTCGTATTTCATATTTATTGCTGCCTGTTCTCATTTCAAGAGGTGGCCAATAACTGAAAGCCAGTAAGTATTGAAGATGACGAGATCTCAAATAGTTCCCTCGTTCTCTTCGTAGTCTGTTGTATGCCTGTAACCCAAAGAAACTGCTGTTATGTTATTACAGATGGCAGTGATGCGCAAATCAGTAACGCACAAATTTGTATCAATTTATAACACTAGTAGTATTTATTAACCAGACATTTGTTGTACCTCATCTTGAGAGAGCATAATTGCTGCACGATCAATGCATTCGTAACCACCTTTGTATTGCCATAAGTGTATTGCCTGATCCATATCACCTACTTCAACTGTCCATGACCCAACTAACTCACAATTCAATTCACTTTTCTTTGATTCCATGAGTTTAACATGTTCTTCGCTGTAAATATAAATAATGGCATCATAACAGATGGAACATAAAACTCTGTAGGCATATTCCTTCAAACATGCATATCCTAACAACGTACCCAGGCACGTTACGACTATTTCCATATCTCAGCCTCGCAGCAAATTAATTAAATTAGGAATAAAATAAATATACATCAGTTGGTTTTTTAATATAAATATATCTCTGACATTTGGCATGATAGTAGAGAGAATAATACAGCGCATAATGATATAACTGCATTCTTGAAGAAACAAAAGAATGGTAACTGCACGTATATAAAAGGTTTTCTTGTGAAATGCACAATGAACTCGCAGCTGAATAAACAACTGTCTTAAAATGTATAACAAATATTCTTTGAAGAAATTTCATAAGATTTGTAGCAAGAATATTTGAATACAGATCCATGTAGTACGGATGGATGCATGCACGCTGTGTTTATGTCTTCATTACTTAATCTGGCCAGAGCACTCTAAAATATAAGTAACCTACACGGAACATTTGGTGTGTAAAGAATAGTTAAGCGAAACGCATACGCGGCGGTGAAGTATGAAGTTAAGGTGAACAAGAAATAGAGCACAAAACTAGAGGCCATACTCACTAGTTGACCAAATATTTGTCAATGGAATCAGGGCGGATGTTCTGAGTGTGTAGGGCATAAATAATTTCCTTGTCCGACAACATTCGCGAGTGAGATTCCTTTGTCATTTCGATATTTCTGATCAGAACTTTGGTTAGCCATCCTTCGCTTACAACTTGCTGGACCGTCGACCTTGCGGGGCTACTGAAACACGCGCATCCACTGTCGTATATAGAAGACTTGTGCGATGACGTTGCAACGTTCAGACTTGTTAAAGGATAAACAATTGAACGTCCGGCAAGGTACATTCGTTCCATTACTTACCGGGTAATTATGGATAAAGGCAAGTTGCTTTTGCCGAAGGCCGCAAGCTGTACGCTTCTGAACTTTTTTCTCAAAACGGCAGCCATTCTTATTGGATTCTGTCGAACAGATATCTGCCGCTATCCGCCCAATCTAGATCGGAATCCGGTCTCAACGACGCCGCAACGAGGCAACTTACGCTTTTGACAAAACTCTGCGAGCGTCGGTGGTTGTGCGCTGTCAAGTTATTTTTATTCATAATCTCCATTCGAGATTCTCTCTTTCTACACAGAATGACGGGACTTACGGCCATCGGAAGCGCTGTCACCTGATATAAACTTCTACTTTCATCCGGAGAGAGCTTTGACTGTCCGGCGCGTGCGTCGTCCTGCGTCTATACTCCGTTATTAGTCCATATTACACGAGAGACCAGAGACCAAACTTGCCCGATCGAGGATGGAGAACCAACAACTGAGTGGCGAGAGTGCTCATTTCCCGTCTGCCGTCAACTCATATATCTCGAGTCAGAGCAAACGTTTGACCTTTACATGTAATCGCTTGACCTTCAGGCTTGAGGGCATAGTGAAAACGAACAATTTCTATTGCCATTTACATCAATCCCGTAACAAAATCTGCCAGCCATTATTACATCATTCTCGAATAAATCTCGAATCTTCATTTAACATAGTTCCTACTCCTATCTTGTATCTATTATTTACATATCCGAATAAATCTATTCGAATAACCATTGCGAATAATGTTAACTTCAAACCTCTTTTTACCAGAAAGCCTTGCCTTCTCAGCGAAAGTCTGAATCCTTCGATACCTTCTTTTGTTTCTCTGATGCTTCAAACAACGCATCAATATTTACATTCAATTCAACATTTACTTGCTAGCAGAAAGTAACGTTTAATTCGTTATTCTCATGTTTAAAGGATCTGGCACACCTATCCGACACGACAAAAACGGTACCAATCGAATAATTGTAAATAAATGTCATGTGTCGTGCCGGATGAGTATGCGCAGCTTCATTTATTTACATGCATTCAATCCAATCCGTTTTTTGTCGTGTCGTGTCGTGGCGGACAAGTGTGCAAGATCCTGTATCCGTTAGCTGACTATCTGAGAGAAATGAGTACACGAGTTAAGTGGATTTACAAATAATAGTCACGAACATTTTCCAAATGCATTTAACTCTTTGGTAACACAGGAGTTCGTTGTATTTCTTAGTCATTTCAAATATAATTCCAGCAACGCTGTATGTTGCCAATGTACACATATTGTAACAGTACTCACGATATAATGCAAAACATCAAATGAATCGCCTACAAGTTTTTACGCAAGAACAGATTTGCCAAAGTAGCAACTAGATGGAAAAAGTAGTGATCTTGTGTCTCAAGAGATGGCACCATGAGTACGTTGTAGTATGGTGTAGTCAGCTGTCAGGATATGATTACACTGAACACTGAACCGAACGAATATGTCCAAATGACTTTGTAACTTATGTAATCCCTCGCTGATATTACACTTACACACAGTGACGTTATTTTGTCAGTTTCACTGACATATTCAAAATTATGTGTCATATGTTACGTTAAGCTTTACTTGTATGGTTATATATGTCACGCGTGAATGTATCACTATCATCATGTTTATTGGTAATCTTCGATAAATAGTTAAAATATCCATTTTAAAAAGATGAGCCATTAAATAGAGGTATATCAAATATATACCTAATAAGTTGCGTTGTATGAAACACGCATTTCCATGAAAATACAAACTTGTAAACGGATTCAGTAATTGTTTGCACAATACTTTCTACATGTCAAGGCGTCAAGGTGATTTTGCACAATATTCGTTTGTTAGGTTATCATGTTTGCAAGTAAGATAACGAACGGTGCATGCGATCAACATGCGATGTTACAGATGAACGTGTGTGCGTGTATGTATGGTCATATATTGATGGTATACGGTACACGTATTTCTTGCAATATTTGCCATGGACAAAGTATAGGGATAGACCAACCATCTTATGGGAATTTGTGTCCACCGAACTGAAATACCGACATCGCCAAAATCAGGCGTGTTCGAGCGCACTCTACCATCTACGAACGGTTCCCGTTGAAACTATGTAAACCTCAAGAGTCAAGCTTGATGTACTCACTAATTTCATCCATGCAGTAGCATTAATATAAAGGTTCCCACATACCACAAATGACTATGTGCCGACTAAGAGTCGGCTTTAACTATAAAAAGTCGACCTTGAGTTACGAAATTGCCATTTGTGCTATGTGGGTTAGCACAAAACATGATACTCTTCGACAAATTTCTATCTTTCAAACCGCGAGGTTGAGCGGTTCAATGTGCAAATGTGTAGTTCGAACAGGCCGAATACGGCGCTTATAGAGTTTGTTGTCATTGGCCATCCCTCATTGGCCTACTCACTTTGACCGAAGCTGTGGCAGTCAGGCAGTGGCAAGGTTAACATCGGGAGTGGTGGGCTCCCACATTTCAGGTAATTTATTCAAACCTTTAAATGTGTCGTTTTCAAATATCACATGGTCTTGCTAATTTAATTGTCGGTCAACGTAATCATGCAAACATTTTAACTTGGTGTTTTCTACTACTCGAAATATTTGACTGTGTTACAAGCACTCTTGGCAACTCGGCAAACCAAATGATGCCGTTGATCTTGAACGTGGTTTTTCGTTGTTCTGCAAATTAGTTCGGTCAGTTTGACACAATTCAATGCTTTAGGTGCCCGCGCTATTGGGGGCTAATTCGCATTAGTCATATATTTCGAATTTAGTCGACATTTTCCAAACTAGAAATTCGAACTTTGTATTTCTCAACGTCGCGTGTAGGAATGAGTAGGAATATCAGTACGCAATGAGAACCGTTCAAATATGACGCTATTGAAGTTACATTTAATTGAGGTTAGCAATCAGATTTCATATACTATTTTGATTTCCGGTACATTATATAGAATATCAGAAATATAAATTTATCGCCAAATTTTCGATTTAAACATCAATTTAAATAAATCTTCACATGTTTCGCAGTATACAATAATGCATGATAGAGCAAAAACAAAACATAAATGCATTAGTATAGTGCACCTTTGGGGTACAGTAAGTCATTAGGCTAAAATTTCATCAGTTAATTAGATATTAGATCAATGTTTGATAAGGCAAATTAGGTTCTTACATATATTTTAGTGCAGTATGTATTATATTACAGTATGTAGACACAAGTAGTACAAATTTCACATGACAACTTTCAGCTCGAACTTTCTTTGGCAGTATCATAATAATTTGTTCAAACAATTGTGTTGGGCATAATTTTTGAATTTTCTTTTACGTTTGCATTAGATGACGACGCGCAGTGAGTTTTACGACGGTGTGACCGACCTGAATACGAAGATGACTTTTGCTGCCAATTTGATATTGTCGGATTGTGAGGGATTTGAGATCCAGAGTCCATTGCCCAAAGGATTTAGAAGTTCAACATTCAAGGGTCCGTCGATGCAGAGGGTTCCTGTGGTCTGCATCCAAGCCAACACCGGTGAGCAAGATTTTTCAATCCCTCTAACCACTCAATTATATCCCCAAAACGAATGGTCCGATCCGATATGGATGGTTGGTTGTAATTATTCGTGAATGATAAAATGAATGACTACATCGTGAAATGTGAGACCTTACCATTGGCAGGATTGCAATCTGATAACACCCCCGACTGATAACGTCGGGTGTGATGTTACGGGATACTTTAAACGATATAAGTCGTTTGCTGTAATTTTCCTTACAAATACTGCCTTGCTGGTAACATTTTCATAGATAGATTTTCTGTTTTCTCATTTCACAATGAATATGATACCCCGGAAGAAGATAAGGGTTGGCTTTCCCCCTTCCAATGCGATGATTTGATGTGTGTCGCGTCTTCTAATCTAAGTATATTATATTAGTGGCAATGTTGAGATAGATAAGAAAAATGATCTATTATTGTTTAGCACAGACGAGGTATAGTATAAACCCATATCATGCTATGTATATTTTTGTCCCACCATTTTGGAGTTACTAGAGATATATTAATGTAATCAGATAATGCAGCGATTTTTTACAGTCTAGCCAAATCTTTACCATTAATTTATATATGATAATTCACCAAAAATATGTTTAAAGCAAGAAATAAGCGGAGGCGCAGTCGTTTTTATCGACGGTATTAGTTTCGGTTACGATAGATGACGTTACAAGCATTATCAACATTCCGCGTATGAGAAACAATTGTATTCATCAAGATGTTCAAAGATACGTAACGGTACACAAAACTAAAAAATACAGCTTAAACTTTGCTCTATGGAATAACCTGTCAATGTTTTCAAATCTGATGGCTCATAAAAAAGGATTACTTACAGCATTCCAATTTTATGTCATATCAAGTTGTTCAACGTTCAATGTTTATTAACAAAGTTATAGTTACACAGCAAAATGAATTGCTAATTGCTTCTTTAAGTGGAGGAAGGGAGGAAAAGGGATATTTCAATGAAGTGAAAAGCACTGAAATTGAAAAAATGTGTGGGGAGATATATGATATCAAATGATGGTATGCAATTAAATAGTAATAAATCTCTATATTCGACTAAATTGTCATAGAGAATTATTTTGGAGAGGCTAGAGACCGATTGAGAAAAGTGAGAATACCATATCTTGACTGTTTGTTAGCTAATTTTTGTTAATTAGTCTAACGAATTTTCCCACTAATATGTTAGGGACTTCCGGCAAAGTTGGAAATCTTCAATTGTTCCTTCGAAAGTCGCTGAAATTTGATTCTGGGTAGGTATGCTGAGGTTGGTTTCGTACGCCAGGAAGTGGTCGCGGTCTATCGGTGAAGACAGCTTTCCTTGGTACACAGTACACAGGCGCTTCAGAGACTGCGCAGCGTTTCGTGGCTGGATTACGGACTGGGCAGGGTAACGGGAAGAGCAGCAGCATACTAGCACAGCTATTACTAGCTGGATAGGGGCAAGGATGGGAGGGCTGAAGGGTAGGATAGGAGAAGAATTTCGCTTTTTAATCCGAGGGTGTGGATCGCAGGGTGGGGGGAAGGAGGGTGCCGAGTGAGCGGGAGTTGAAAGGACGAAGAAGGGGCTAAAACGTAGATTCCTTCCCCTTCGCCTACTCCTACCACTCTCTCATCCCCTCCCGACAACCTCACCGCCCCTCTTTCTCTCACTCCCACCCTATCACCAACTTCCCTACTACCCTGTTAACCCTCCCACCCGTTCGTCGTTCCGGCATCTTCTCTCACACCCTCCGTCCTGGTCGACAGGCGGGGGTTGCTACTGGCCTCCTAGTGACTTTCGTGGGGTCGCGTAACACGTGCGTGAGTAAAGAGACCGGTCTCGTGTGCAACCCTCGATCTCCGATACTCGCTACGTGACGATCGAGCGTGGCAGCGGGGCTTGATCATCGGTTGGGTGTTGTCAATAAATCGACCAGCGCCGTTGCGAAGTCAATCGGGATAACCTCTGTGATCGATCGTCCAAACGTCGAGAGTGAGAGATACGTACAGAGAGGGAGAGGGGCGGGTAGGAGTGAAAGAGAGAGAGAGAGAGAGAGTGTGCGTGTGTGGCGGATAGTTATTGAGAATAGTGTTGGCCTGACACTGCAGCATTCATCCTTTTTTTCCTCTTTCACGTCGCGCTCCCATTGGGTCGCCCACTCGTTCTCGCCGAAATCGTGATTCGCGGCTACCAGAGTAGTCGCTCTGGCAGCAGCGAGACGAAGGGTGGCGCGTAACAACCCCGATCAGAGTCTGTCGCGCCTACGTGCCAGCTGTTCCATCGCTCTGACTTCTTCGCGTACGTCGTCTTGGTGCTTCGTAGGATTACTTTCAAATTAGTCCATCGAGTTCGGGTTCGCAAGCGCGCGCGCGCGCGCGCCCTCGCACCCGCCACTTTAATAGAATTTCGCTGACGAAAGCTCACGTTTCGAGGGAGTTTTACAAGTTTCTGCCTATCTCCTGAACCCTTATTTCCTACCGTTCTTTTCATTCCTCTCTCTCTCTCTCTCTCTCATCTTACGAGTGGTGTTTGTGAACAGTCTGACGCGACGCGATCATATAGTAGCGGCGAAAGGAGAAGGGACAGTTCGTTGTACACGGCCTAACTGAGAAACGATAAAATTGCTGCTGCTAAGAGTGCTGGATTTATTTTACATCTTCGCGCGAGACTGCACCCTTGCATAGCGTCGGGCACACATTCGTGTCCTATAGTTCGTTCGGAACCTTCTCCAACGATCCAGCCATTGTAAGTGCTGTGGAATTACGTGTTGGTCAGTCGGTCGGTCCCTAATTTCTAACTATTTCTTTCATTCCTCAATATTCTTATTTCTCGTATCAGTCGATTTTTATATCCCAAACATTCATAATCTATTGCGGGGTAGATTACTTCAAAGAGGCCTTTTCCGTCGCAACTCTGATCGAGGATGTTCGCTTCGAGGTCTTTCCTTCCTGAGTGATATTAACGACCCTTCAAACGAGCATCTGCGTGCATTCCACAGAGATGTAGATGTGTACCGTAGAATGGATATTAGTGGCGCATTTTTATCTACGGCCAAATTTTCGACGTTCGTTTATGCATATGTCGATAAGATTTTTTCGAAAAGGACAAAAGGAAAAATCAGACAATCCATTGAAGGAGCGGATTGACAGGTAGAATGTGAGGTGCTTCTCGTGCTATAATAATCTCCGGATCAAGGAAGCGGAAGAAGGTTACGCCAAGAGTTTATTCTACTGAAAACTTGCTATTTACGGCTCATCTACTTTGGTGGTATTCGATCAATGTCATATATATATATATATATATATACGTACCAGGCAGTTTCGTGGGGCAGTTTTGTCTCCAGACATCTCGGATCTTAAACGGTACACAAGTTCTCATATTGTGTTCCAACGTCACCGTTCATCGTGTGACGGAACTAACGTGGTCCAGATAAGCGAGTACATAAGACGAAGAAATAAGGCACAAACGAGTTATAGAGGGAGGGAGGGACAGTGAATACCGATCGACAAATTATCAAAGCGCTCATTGCCGTGGCTCAGGAAAAAAAAAAGGAGAGTGCATCGTGCAGCTTGTTCGCGGCCAGTTGAGGAAATGTAATCTAGTATATTAGTAGACTGTAACCCTTGAGCCTTTCTCCGAAATTCAATATACACTTATACGTGGAACGTGACTGCGATTAATTGTTGAACTAATTCTGATTCGCCGCGCCCATGGTCAATGGACACGTGTTCCGGCCATTTTTCTCATTCTGTTTCGCCAACGACTCTTCCAAATACTTTTCTTCTCGCACACGCCCGAGAGCGGCAGCGGTAGCGACAGCGACAACGACAACGACAACGACAACTGCACCAGATCGATCAGACTGATTCAGGCGTGTATGAGAGAGCGAGTAGTCAGTTTCTCAAATCATTACTCTCGTCCGATTCCCTCCAAGTACTTCGTCTCCACACGTACTTAGCCCTCACGAAATTGAGATGTACTTGAGTGTTTTTTATAGTTGCATGCGCAAAGTAAATTGGCGTGGAAGAGGAGCGGCGTGGGCGCGAGGCTCGGTTTATGATAATATTTAATCCAGTTATAGACGAGGGCGAGGGGGCGAATATAGAGCGGACACCCCGAACGGGCCGAACCTCGTGGTCGCTAGTCGATGTCTCGATGTACGGTGTGTCGTTGGTAGCCGATAATCCAGTTATACTCGAGCTACGGACACTCGGCGGTGCTCCAGTAACGGTCGCTTTTGACCGAGTTCCTTCGCGGTACCGTGTGTCTGCGCGCAAATCTAATGCGCCCGTAAGACGACCGCGTCGTTTACCCGCGGTAACAATGACAGTGTACACAATCAGTCCATCTTCCCCGTAGTGTAGGGGAAGAGTAGGCGTAGTCGTAGTGTATCAATCGGCTAATCGGACAGGCCGACAGAGTGTGTATGTGTGTGGGAGTTGAACGTAATAATGTTCTTTCATCTGTCAGAAGTGCGGCAAGTTGGGCAAGTTGGGGAAGTTGGGGAAGTTGCGTCGTTGAATCTCGCGCATTCTTGTCGCTGCACATTAGTAGGAAGCCACTCTTCCTCATTCGTTCCAATCTCTTTCGGCCAGTGCAAGATGTTGTGCGAGCGACGCCGACGCTTCAACGCGCAGGGTCGTGCCGTTGATCTTCACAGTGCAATGCGTTAGCCTACTTCGATGGTTAGATCGGTACGCATTGTCTTCGTCATTTGATCAGTCGCTAGCTGCTCTCGGCACCTTACGATCGTTGGCAAGTTCATGGAGCTGCAGCTGACCTCTGTGCAACACTACGTGTCGTTAGTCGTTCGCTAAGCTTTCGTCACACGCTCTTCTGTCACGCAGCGACGACGTCGTCAGACTAAGTGTTTTGCCGATTACGTGGAGAAAAGCCATGTGTTCAGTATGACAACGTGCAACAAGCGCAACATCTCACAATCATTCAATCGATATCTGTATAACCGAAAATTCTGCACGAAAATGGAAGCATCGTGCGAAACAGTTATGTCGCTGCTCATCAATACTTGCAACGTTTCCCAAGATATAATTCAGTTAGATGCATCGTGAATTCAGGCATCGTTTCATGTCTTCAATGTCGTTCTTACTCGACGTTATTGGTTTTTCCGAAGACACATGTACACATAAGTAAGGACTACCCTCGTCTTCATCGATCAAATCTTTAATCAGATCTGTCTACTACCACTCACTTCGCTTACATTTACTTCCCAAACTGGAGAAATGTCATGTGGTTACATTTAATTTATATAACTTATCGCGGTATCAAAGAATTTTGTCTGGATGCAATCTAACTTCATACTCCTGGCGTAACCTTCAATTCTAAATGGATTACCAGCGATCATAGTGGTGATAATCCTTTTTCTACCCTTTCCTTCCTACCTATTGCAGGTAAATCTTTAATCAACGATCGCAGTCGCACAAGGGATTATTGACCTCGGCAGTGTTTCACACGTTGATCTCTGTGAATTTGTACCCTCTGAAAAAAGTGACGTGACATTAATCGAATATTCGTCAAACGTTCGGACGGCGTTTGCCGAGTCGAAGTTGACTTTTACGCGTATAACAGAACATAGGAAGATTGTGATGCAGTACGTTGACTCTCTTTGACCACGTGGGACTGGCAATCGGAAAGAGAAAAAGTAGTTGGATGCTGAGGGACGATCGAAAGAATTCAGAAACGACGCATCCGATGCTTCAGCCTGAAGGAAGTCTCATCGTCAGTCTCTGTTCTACGTCCGCTCCCTTACGTACTCTTACTCGAAGAATACCGGGAGTCGCAGCGGAGGGCGATGGAACGCAATCGAGGAGACGCAGCAATGGGAGAGGGAGGAACGATAAGGCTCTGCTCGTCCTGAGAAGGAGCCATTAAGTCCCGTTGTCAGGATGTCTATAGTCAGTCTATGACCAGCCATCTATGACCTTATTTTTCCTGCCGCAAGCCAGCCTCTCGGAATATTTCCTCAGCCGAATTTATCGTCCAACTCGGACGAGAATGTGCATCTAAATATACGGGCTTCTGTTCGTCAGGCTTCACGTTACTCGATTAGGAAGAAAGCATACTAAGGAGCGAATCCTGCTGGCAGGATGTGAGGAATTTATATGTCGGCATCGATAGAGCTAGCTTTTGAGGGGGCAATCGCCTTCAACCACTGATATCCACAGAGACTGTTGTTGCACAGTCCACAAATGTGCTCATACGTGTGGGTGTCAATAAACTGTGCGAATTCAAGACGTTATCTACGCATCTGACACATCTGTTACTACTTCTCACTACTGCTATGAAGCTATAAATCTACGTACGTTTACTCGACAAACATTTTTCCTCTATTTTGATCTTTTACTCTTTCTCTCTCTTTTTCTCTCTCTCTCTCTCTCTCTCTCTCTCTCTGTGTTTCTCTGCTTTCCTATATCTCTTTCTTTATTGGAGACTTTGACGACAACAGGGGGGGAATATGTTGTGTTACTCATAGCGGAACGATTAGACTTGGGATAGAGAGACGCCTGAAATCCATACGAAAGACGTTTATCTCGATCGGACCGATCCGGATCTTGAAAAAATCTTCAAGACTTTATGACGAAGCACGTTCTTAAGAAAAGTTTAGGAAACCTTGGTCCCTAAAGCGACGAAGAAAGTGAGACAGAAAGAGGAAGGGACAGAAGCAGTCGTCTAGGGGGAGGAAGAACGGACACAAGGAGGGATTGATTTTGTCGTCTTTTTCTTTACTTTATCATCTCTCTCTCTCTCTCTCTCTCTCTCTCTCTTTTCTGGAAATGCATCCAGGAGGAATACCACAATATCGTTGAACGATTTTATCATCTACCAACGCATCGATACGTTCAAATTGACGAGTCGAGGAAGTGATGTCCAATTTCAATGAGAAGAAAATTTACCAGCAAATGCTAGCCAAGGCAGCACGGTCTCCGAAGTGGAATGATAACATGCCATTGCTGTCCTCCTTTCTGGTGGAGTCCTATCAGCTTCGCCGTAGCAAACCGTTCATTAAACAAACTGTACCGCGTGACAGTAAAATCAAAATGTGCTATCGAAAGAACAATTTCACTCTGGCACTAGCCGCCTGGCAAAAGATAGTCGAATGAGACTCGGAAACGTGTGAAAGAACAGAGCCATCAGGAGATCTGGAAGATCAATTAGAAAACACTAAAGATCCGTGAGCGCCGGATCGATGTGAGTGAGAATATTGAGGAGTATAAGCAGGCATCGAGTGTAAAGTGGGGAAAAAGTGGGAGAATTGGGGAACGATAGTAGAGGCACGCATAGGGTGAATGAATGAGAGAAGTGATCATTCCGCGCAGGTGACGAAAGTTGCTCTTTGTTGGCGTGCCGCGCGTCTGACGGACGTGTCTCTTATTACACTCACCTGTCCGAACTCCTTTGCCTCTCGCTTCGTTCCTTGCGCGTCTGCTTCGTTTCGGCGGTGAATATACATCGCGGCGATCATCTAGCCGCAGCCGCAGCCGCAGCCGCAGCCGCAGCCGCAGCCACCGAGCTACCTCGAAGGCGGCTTAACGATATCACGAAGGAGCGAGGATGTGCCCAGGCGAGCGCGCCAGGAGAACAGGAGCCTTTATCGAGAAAAGAAAGAAATGAAGTTATCAGTGTCAGCTTACAGAGCTCAGGCCAGTGCTCACAAGAAGATCCTCTGCAACTATCCGCATCAGCTGAGCTACGGGGCCACCAATCAGGCGTCCTCGGCCCGGACCACCTCAAACCCCGCTGCGGTCCTATCTGGTCGCAAGGTACGTCCTTAATCTGCTATTCTTTCGAGCCGCCTTCTTGCCTCATCGTGGCATCTCCAATCTTTCGCATGTAGTATCGTATGTCGAAACTGTGCCGCCGCTTCGCTGCTTTGATCCTTCGAGGAGCGAACACTTCAAGGTCTGCAAGCCGTTATCTCGTACGCTAGTAGAGTGTGTAATAATAATATTAGTACCATCCCACCTAGCAATGGGATGTTTTAGTTTCAATTTGAATTATTAGCACAATTGTGTATGAAATAATGTTTTGGAGCGACTGTTAAGCTCTCACGACATCTCTCCACTTCCAGTCCTCAAAGGATTGATGCACCCCGGGTGTGTGATGCGGTAGGTTAGTGTTTGCGACCGGGGACTAAACCTAAACCAAAATCTCGTTAGGAAAGCAGGTTAATAGTTACGTGGATCCTAACCAGAAACTGATAGCCAACTGATGGCCAAAGAACGGCCAGATCAGTTCTCGGAGGCTGTAAGTGGGTGTCGTCAGCCTCTGACAAACCTAGCTCTTTTTCATACTTATTAAGGCTCTGCAATTACAGAGCATTCTTATAATGGCTCCTACACGAAATGGTTAGAGTTAAATGAAAAAATGTTGCAGCGACGATTTTCACAGGTGTCCGCACATTTCATTGTTATAAGAAGCAAACAACACCTAGAGCTAGAGATATGGGCTTTCGTGTGTCGATATAGTGACGGGAGTGTGACACTCACTGGAATTACATAGTTTAGACTCGACTTGTCAGATTTTTGTTAAGGGTGGATAGGACGTACTTAACACTGGTACTATTCGGTTGTTGCGGCTGTCATTGCCATACTATTTGGCCTCGCCGGCGCGTGTAGAAATCTTATTGCAATATTATTTTCAAATTTCTTTGAGTATTATATTTTTCAATTCTGGACGCTTCACAATACGTGACGCGGACTATAGATAAAATTTGATTTGAAGAAAAAAAGGTGAGAAAGCGGGAGTTAGTAGAACGATAGATTACTAGAACGTGCAATTGCCTGATAACTCATGTTTTTCTTTTGTGTGGATGCAGCTCCGAATGTCTCCCAACTAGGAGCGGGAGAGCGCGCAGTCGTAGAAAATGTCGAAAAAACATCCAGTGGTTCGTATATCGCTCCCCGTAAGTGTCAATTGTTATATCCCAATCGTGGAGTGCAATTTGAGCGTGTTTGTAATGTCGCTAAAAGAGAACGATAGACGAGGCACATCGTACAGCAGTCTATATTCTAATTCTCACCCAGTCCATCTAACTTGAATGAAGAAGCTTGACCCCGTCCACGTAGTCCTCTCCTGTTTCTCTGGATCGCGTAGCACGTCTCGTTCTCCTGAACATCCGGTTCTTCATAGTGGGTAGAATTTTGTGCCCTGAGTGAAATTGTGCCTCATTTCGTACTCCTTCAATTTCTTTTGTCACGTCCGCTGTCTCAATTTCTATCTCATCAGGGGGTGAGATTCGATGTAGTGTGTTTCCCTTTTTTCCCATTTAATCTTTATTGCACGTAAGGTTGTTGTCGTCGTGAAAGAAACAGCGTCACTAGGTTAGAGTAGCAATGAATCCGAGTCTCGTGATATTTATAATTCTAGAAAGATTTGTTCAAAGTGAAAATTGACATTGTTGCGTGTCAGTGTAAATTTGGGATTAACCGATTTATACCACAGGATACACGTCACATTTATCTTGTTGCTTTCCATCGTGGTGGCGGCTTATGACATCTTATGTACCTACGTTGTGCCCCAGCTTGTCAACCTTCTCTCCTCTACGCTTAAAATTAGATATTGTCTTTTCTTATTTCGATCTTGCTTATTATTTCTGTGCTAGTGATTTTGCATCAAAGATCATCAGTTCTACTGAATTAGGTTGTAACTGCATAGATGAGAGTTGTCTGATTTTTTCTAGACATCGATTTGTATGCGCAAACTGATGCTGTGTGTGGGTGCACAAGTCTGACTCAATTGTCTGTCTCTCTACTTACGAGACCTTAAAGAACAGTCGAATTTGCGCAACCGCCGCGCCGCGTGCCCTGCTGCCAGCCGGCAGATACGTGCGATATATTCTTCATGGCCTGGATACGTCATGTCGATTCGATTCGTTCAGGAAGTATCAACAGTGTACGGTTCGAAGTAACGAGAAAAATTCTGACAACTTTCGTGACATGTTGCGCTGCCGTTAGAAAGGCCGCGGAGCATTTCCTCTTGGCAAGATACATCTTTAAATCTGCGCCGCCCGTAAGAACATAGCCTCACGCTTTCTTCATCAGCCAGTCGTGCACGTGGCAAAGTATCGTCTCTATCGTTCAGTTGAAAGGTAACGGGAGGATTGGCACAGAGTCAGAGCGTTCGAGTCCATAATCTACGAAGCTCATGCATAATTAATACGGCCTACGTGGGTGGATTTGCGTGGAACGACGATTTGGGAACATGTTGTGCTCGTTAGCCAAGCCTCACCTGGACCGATTTACCTCGGAATACTCGTGTCAGGGTAACGGGCTGTGCTCATTCCTATGTGAAAAATAGTGATAGATACCGTGTTAGTAGTGATGATAGGAATACGATGAATCGATGAAAGTCTTCGTTTATTCATAGCAAAGAGCATTCTTTGCCGCACGAAGGTTGCCCTAACGTCTCGATGCTATTGAACAATTGTCGTGCCACTTGCCGTTCGTCCAAACACGTCAAATGCGGCTGCACAAACATGATCAGATATAGGGAAGCGTAGGATGAGACGTAAAGCGTAAACTCTCTGCGAGCCTCCAGAATCGATTCGAGTAATCCTGCTTCGATATTTCAACCTACGACGTTATTGAATGTCGACCGCGTATGATCGGTAAAATATGTATACATGTTGACTGTTCATCTTCGTTCCTCGTCGCCTTTTTTAATAAATCTGCTAAAATATGAAAACTTTTCCGGAATCCAGGCAGATCTAAGAAAAAGAAGAAAAGTACGTTCAAGAACATTTTCGATTTTTGTACTTTATAGAAATGTTTGACGGATACCTTTGCAGGAAAAATAACGTTTTCGATGGCGTGTAAATAGGACGCTATGCGCTACGGGATAATAAAAACGTAGTAAGATATTTGTCATAAAAAGATCGCTTCCCATTGTCGCCCTCGTGGTTTTGCGCATTCATCACGATCTCGTAGCACGAATAGCAAAGTGCATGTAAACCATGCCTTCTGAACTAAACATATCACTTGGATCGTTTAGCATTCTCCAATTACTTCTGATTGCCTCTCCAGACGTTTGTGAAGGAAGTGTCCCTGCGGGACGTGACTTTCTTGCACATCGCGTGCTACGGTCGACGTTACTTTAATTAGTCGGTGCGATACTGTGGCGAACGCGTGTAGTACGGTTCGTCATAACCGGCAATTACAGGTTGTTCAACGTCTTCTTCGCCTGTCCGGAAGCGATTTTCGTGTTGGACATGCAGAGCGGTTGCGCTTTTCTCTATTTAAAGGTATTGCGCGCTGTTCGTGTGCACGCGCTGCTTGCAATCGAGTGGTGTGCCTTCGGACGTTCGCGTGATTAGATGTAACTCAATTCACATATCATGAAATACAGTGTACGCTAAAGCACGATGTGCCTGACCACGTCTACAGTAGCCTCAAGTGCTTTGCCATTTAGTTAATTCCCCACTCATTCGCATGGTCCTAGGTAATTCATAATTTATACCTACGTCGCATACGAGCAGCAGCATGAGAAGCGGGACCTATATACTCCACATATCGTTTACCAGAAAGATAAAAAGTATCACGGGAACGGCTGCACCTCTTGCTCGATTCAAGATCGCTGCTGGACACTTTTTAGTCTCTTAACAGCGTACACAGTACAGACTTTCATCCTGAGTTCCGTATATCGCGGTAGTCGTTGCGTATGTGCACCAAGATCGTAATGCGTAAGGGTCGCGGTTCGACAATCGGTATAGAAAGGTTGCGCGCAACGCGTAAGTAGGATGAGGTTTCGTGCCAGTAGTCCTGGAAAGTTTCATTCCCGCCCGTAGCGACTCTCTCTTACGTAGCTTGGAAAATTTCGTTGTTCCCACAATAGGCCGCGAGGTGGTGGTACTCTCTCGATGTGTGGACACGCCGGGTACACGTGTGTCGACATTCGAGTGGGATGCACGAACCGTGCCGACCTATTGCACTCTGTGTAACTTGGTTCCGGATGAGTGTGTACTGTGTAGGGACGACGCCGACGCCGACGCCGACGCCGACGTCGACGCTCTCGTGCATGCGCCACCGCCAGCGCCGCGGCAGCGAGCGTGTGTGCCAGTGCGAAGGAATTATACATCCCAGGATATGCCGTTCTCACGGAGAGGAAATATTGACCGGTTAGATTATTGCTCTCCAGCGACGAGGCCATCCTCTCTTTACCTTCTAAGCTCGTGTTAAATGGCACCTGGGGTGTTAAAAAGGGGGAAAAATAGGGGTGTGTTACGAAGGATGGCTTCTCAACACATACGTGTAGGTGGGCGTGTAAATAAGTGTAGGTGCCTTCGGTAGGCGTAGGGACTTTCGAAGAAGCAATCGAGAAGAAGGTGTTGAGGGTAGAGGCTGTGTATAGGCCGTGGGAAGCGAGGATTAGCGGCTGTGGGGGACACAGCCTAGCGATGAAAGTTGAAAAAATGACTGGCAGGAAAGGGATGGTAGGAAAACGACATCTCGAAAGAAGAATCGTCAAGTCGCTCGAGCGAACCAGTAGGACGCTGCACATGGCAACTCCCAGGAAAGATCAATATCCCCACCAATCGTATTTCTCTCTTCACTACGGCACACTGTCTCTCTGTAGTCTGTGGTGGCACAATATAGTTCCCTTTTCTCCCTCCTTCCACTGCCATCCCTCCACCCACGTCCATCTTATCCTCGCCTCGCACATCCACCCTTCTCCGCGTTTATGCGGTCATGCGAGATTTTTCTTATGATTCGACTGTAGGGGGGTATGTAGAAGCGACCGATCGATCGGCATAATCCGATGAATTGGCAGATTTCTTCAACGACAATAAATATGCACCATGATCTTCTCGCGGCTATGCAACATCGCTTTCTTCTTAGCCGTCTTCGGGACTTTCACGGCTTACATCCGCATTAATCCGGCCGCTTTCTGCGCTCTTCGTGTACAATGGATTTAGTCTACCCACATCTTTAATCCGAAACCGCGTGTCTGTGTTGAGAAGAGTGGACGGTCAGCCGGAATGCCGAGGAAATGTCGCGTTGCGCTGCCGTCGGAGAGATTATTGTCAAATTTTTCTGCTTATGCGACTATTGTGTCAAGTTGCGATGATCATTAGGGCTGACTTATGCTGGGGCTTACCACTTCTCGGTAGAGACATTTTCTAAAGTTCCCCTTCAATTCATTATTAATCTGCACACACACACACACACACGCAAATATAATACTTGCATTTGAGCGAGTATATCTATATTCTGAGTGCTCCTGAAAAATGTTGCTCTGCCATCTGCCGTCCGCGTACAATCTGCCCTTATTCTATTACTTCCCCATTTTCGCCTTTCAATAAACGAAAGAATTCATTCTGTTGGCGAGTGACACTCTTGGAAGATTTCATAATTCGAAGCATATTCGCTTGTACGTTAGCTCTGATCAACGTACGCATGCCGAATCCGGCAACTTTTTTACCCACGCCTTTTGCGGCTTGATGTGATCGGCCGGCATCCTTCCGACGCGCTAGTTGGTCCTTTTTCTGAAAAGATGGAACGAGGCCCTGTGTGTAAGTACTTATCACGCGCCGTTCCAGATCGATGTCCAATGCGAACGCGAGAGCGTTCATACTTAGATGCCGTGCTCGTGCGTTACACCCGATTGTGCGGTGTGCACTCGGCAAGAGTGACAGTCTGAATGGAAGAAAGATGGAAATTTCTTATTCGTCGAGCTTTCAGCTACACACATCATATCGCAAAGTCGCAATACGGTCCGTTGCACATGTGCTGCCTTTCTTTTTCTAGCAGGTACATTGAAACGAAAAACGGCGTTCTGTAATTTCGAGAACGCTAACGTACACCGGCTTCTCTGCGAGCACTCGTGCTGCACATAAAACTTTATTCAATCGCGCAGATGCATGCAAATTGTGCTTTTTTTGCTCCCACACACAGCGCGTTGTTAATTCCGTATTCGTTTTCGCTTCGTATCCAAGCTATTCAGATACCTTCCACGGAATAGTTCAGTTCCATATACGAGTTGGGTCTTTGGTTATTGCGTTGATTGTCAGGTAGTTGCTTTTTCTATCTGAAAGGGAGAAGAAGGTGTTGGACAATCTGTGTACGATCGCTGCCTACGACGAAGCTAACACATGCGCGCAAAGTGTACTTTTCCGCCTCATTTCACCGAGCTGTCAATGATACTTTTAAACATTCTTCAACTCCTGCCGTTTCGTTTATTCAGTGCTACTTGTGGTTTCTTGTCATGACATTCTTCTCATCTCGCCGTAGGTGCTGAAAGTCATTGTTTCTATACAGCTGAATACTTCTTTCGAAAGTCTTTTACATCGTAATTCGTTGTCCCATTAGTGTCACTTGAGTGTCACCTAATAACTACGGTCTCGAGCCGCCGATGTAAAGTTAAATTGCTGGGGCGTATAAAGAGGTCGCGTAGAGACTAATTTCGCGAGTGAGAGAAATGCTTTCAAAAATGTCTTGCTGCTTGCACGTTGGAAACATTTCCACCATTTGGTCTCTACACGTAGCGTAATGATAAAAGTGGCGCAGGTTGATAAATTTGCCCCACGACATCATCCTTTCGGGTACGCACATTATACATTCGAAAAGTACATGCATCTGAAGCGTCTTGCCATTGCCTGCATTGATATGTTGACATAGTAATTCACAGGTGGAAACAATAAGTCAAATGGTTCCAGCCTCATCAAGGAACTACACACACACACTCTCTCTCACACACACACACGCTTGACCTATATCCTCGGTTTTTATGCAACGGAAGGTTCTTGTAACCGTGGATCGGGAATGAGGGATAGCGTTATCTGCTCCGTTGCAGATCAGTGATCCTCAACTGACCGCGCATCGCTTTCACCAGAAGCACATAGGTACTCGTATCTACTTTTCTAGGAAGTTGCTCACTCATCTTCGTTTGACTTGATTTAATAAATTTCCCTGAAAACATCGGTTCTTAGCTTTATTGTAAATTTCGCGAGGCTGCTGCTACCGCACTCTCGTAGCACTGTTTTTCATCTAAATCGAGATAACGCTTGGAAGCTCCAAGCGTAATAATATAGCCACGTGTACTCGTTTAACAATGTTTTCCATGACGACGATGATTATACATAAAATCGGTTTTACAATGCGGTAATTATTTTGAATCATATTTTGGAATATATTGAAACTAAATTGAGTGACAAACACAAATAGTGTATTGGGCAATAGTCTATCTATGCACGCTGAGGAAAACATGTAACATTATCGCATCAACCAGTTGGGTAAAAAACAGGTCTACATAATTGCGGTTCTCGATTTATCTGGCCTGAAAGGTATTCTGCGGAGCTTTTTATTCATCTTTTTATTCCCCTAGATCTCCTTACCCCGATATGTTTGCAATTCCGCAAAGTGTCAGATTCGCTGACATCAACAAAATCATGCAGAAAAATTTGAAGAGAAGCAGTCGCTTCCGCGACTACCACCATTGCGCGATATGACGTCTTTTGCGTGGTTATGGTACAATTCCCCATTGCCGTGATCATATCGCTTCCTCCAGTCCCGGTAAGAACCATATTACTTAGCTATTTCTATCATCATTGTCACAAGAATGCACATTTTGGCGGAAGGATATTCAAGGGGAAATTGTTTGCGGAAGAGTAGATTCGACGATTTCTAAACGATAACTGCAATATTATTCCGACGGATCTTGCTGGCATTTGTTGCCTGAAAGCGATCAATGCCATATAAACAATGTCATTACCACGAGTTACAATGCTCGTGTCCGCTGATTATGGCCCATTGTTCTACGCGACATGCGACGACATGACTGCACCGTTCTGTTTCTGTCTTAGCATCGTTTCGCGTTGTACATCATCTTCTGTCGCGCATCATCTCGTGTCATAGTGGTCCCATGTAGGATAATCGATTGAAGTGTCTGACATTGTATTAAGCCGATCCGCTGCCATTGTACGGCTATCATGACAAAGCGGAGATAATTTCTCTCCACGGTTCCTTTCTCCTTGGCCTCCTTATCTAACGTCCTCCTTTTCTTTATCCATCTCTCTTTCCACCTTTTTAGTGGGAATGTAGTTCGACAGCCATTTTTCTTCGTCGCCGTTCCTTGTCGGATAATCGTCGACAAGCGCCCCGATCCAGTTACCGATAATAATCGCTTAAAACCAGTAAGTTGCCTCGATAAATTTCAGGAGACACCTCTCGTTGATTTCTCCTGTACGATTGACAACTACTCTTTATATGCGATGACGCTATTAGTTTCTTACACAAATGACTTCACTATCCTTTTTGATTTTCAGCCTCCATTTTACCCTTACACTTACCTTTTACTTTGCATCGTCCGTTTCTCCGTTAACTTCATGTTCTATTAAGTGTCTCCTTTCTTACTCTGATTAGGCTTCTCCAGTTACTATTGTCCATACCTTTTGTAGAGTGTAGAAAACGATTTCATGCTCGTGCAAACGTTGAATGGTAACAATTGTGCAGTAGCCGCTTCATTCTTACATTTATTACTCGCCTCTGGAGTTGCTTTGCAGCAATATCAACTCTGGCTTTCTTTGGTCATACATAATTTCTTTGGTCCCAGTTTAACACATATCTCACTTTTTCAATGACAGAACTCTTTGCTAATTGTAAGTTTGGTATACAATATCGCTATTCTATCTCATTATGTACGTTTTGTCCAGTAAAATTTTTGTTACAACCTTGAAGGGGAAAGACAATTTGACTATTTCGATTTAGGTTGGCTAAACCGTGTCACGGACGGGAAACCCGATTGGTCGTTACCATCGCACAGAATTGAACTGAAAATAATTGTGCGTTCGTGTTAGTCCATGGTATATATGCATAGAAGTATAAGTGCGAGCGAGGAGGAGAGAATGGAAATTAAAGGACAAATAAAATTTGTCTTCTATGCCGGTTGTATTCGATCGGAAGTTTTATCGATGCATATTGACCTAATTATTGTTTCTATTGCTCGTCGTCACTGTGAAATGACCTTGTTGTGTTCTCGATTACTTCTTTCCATCTTCAGACCCTCATCTTCTTCTTCTTTCATCGCCGTACTCATCTAATCTTTCGTACATCCATCTTCCTCTCACACTCTCCGGTTTCTCTGCAACCTTCGGTCCATCTAATACTCGTTTCAGCTAGTTGCATGATACTTGAAAAACGAGTCGAATAAATATCTTTTTTGTTTCAATTGACACGGAGACAAATGGCACTTGACTTTTCAAGGTGCACAGGACGGCAGGACACAGTACATCGATCTGCTTTTCACCCCTCGACGACGGCCCACTGCCGCGATTCTTTTTCTAACGGGCTCTTCGCGGGCAGCCTTTGATGAGTGGATCGAAAATCGAAGCCGATAAATACCCTCTCCGTAGTTACTGTCGCGACGCCTTGACGTTGAAATCCACATCGAATGAACGGAAAAGGGAAGGAGACATAAGGGTTGAAAAAGTTCTCGAACGAGGGGAGCGAGCAGAGAAGAAGGATGTGTGTGTGTGTATGGTTGTGGGAGAGAGAGGGAAGTAAATTACCGAACATCGTCCCGGTAGCGCCATCGTTCGAGACAGCTGCGAAATTAAGTTCCCTCGGCCTGAAAAATCTTGGCGTATCCGACTGCGAAGTGATATGGGAGAATATAAATTGCACGGTATAAACTTCGCTTCCCTTCGTTGGCTCCGCTTCTTACTAACGGCGATGGTAGGGCGGTGAATAGCGATGAAAGGGGCCGCGCGACGACTGCATGTATGGACGAGATTTTCTAACGGCCAGAACAGATACAATGCCGACTTCAATTTCGGCCCTGGTACATTTTCTTGAAATTCTTTTTTTCCCTCTCGCATGCCGCGGAAGAAGCCGTGACGCATACTCAAGATTGTCGCTTGACACATCATGTGTCATTTATTTACCTAATACTACAAAGGGAATTTATTTCAACGAGTGCGGAGGCTAATTTCATCGACATGAACAACTGATAATAATCGATGTAATTGTGCTTGACATCAGCTGCAAGGTTCGAATCAATTTACGAAATTAAATTAACGTTGAACACGCAAAGTCTTTCACGCGAGTACTTCGTAAAGTCGATTGCATTCAGCCTTTAGTAACTGGCAGTCTACTAAGTACATATGCAAGTATGTTATTAGTATATTAAGTTTCCGATAGTTGCAACAATAAATGGTCTGTTTTTGTTAGGATTCGGAACGTAGCCCGCATTTTTTGCTGCTTCCTAGGCCTGTGCCACACGATTTCGTACTACTTATCGTAAAAACTATTAAGTATGGCGTAAATAAATAATTTTGTTGAATCTGAGATTGTCTTGTCTAAGATTTGGACAATCCAATGTACAATGACGTATCGTTTGCGACAACGTGCGTGAACGTTGTCAGTAAAAAATGAGTACTCAAATGGCAGATAACAGTCTACTCTCATGCTTGAAGAGTGTGTATTATCTTTAACTAATTTATCAATGCGGAAATCGGGAGTTTCTCATAATAGTAATGTATTGCTTTCATTTATTTCTGGCAAATAACGGGTAGCACGCTGCGTTATTTATTCGAGAAAATTAATTCTACGTTATGTATCATTTTCATCGGAACGGTACACATCTGTTGCAAGTTGTATGGCACTCGTTGATAATAAATTATCTTTTTTAATCGGAAATTGACGTATGAAATATGTATAATAGCAATATTATATATACATATCTCTCATTTTTTTAGTCGTTTTTTTTTAACCAACTTCGAAAAAGAAGGAGGACCGATCTTGATGATTCTTGCCTCATGTGATTGGGGCTATTCCCTGAGTCGTCCTATTTAAGTTGTAAAAAATTCCAACAACAGATCGTCGTCGACTGGCGTGTAACTAGGAATTTCAATAAATCGATGCCTTCGGTGAGAAATTGTAATTTCATAAGTCGGTCCGATGCGTTTCCGCACCCGTCGCTTCTGCTTTAGTTTGCACTTAGATTTTACAACTCAGTGCATCGACTGATTGCAACAAATTGAACTTCTCAAGCGTAATTTATGGATCAAAGGAGACGTTCATTCAGATTATATTAATAATGTCAAAGATGAGAAGAAGTTGTAGGATTATCTTAAAATATTTTCATATAAAATATGCGTCTGATCATTTCTGTATTCTCTGCATATTATTGCAAACTGTCTCATATAAAGTATAATACAACTGACTTAGTGTGTTGCCTAAATAGCACTGATTTAGATGCGAAAGAAATGGCATGAAACACTCGTTGGTATCGAAGCATGTAAATTCAGTGCCGAATACAATTCGGCGTATTCAGATCAGATGGGAATCGTTTCGTAGGGGAAATTTACGAGCGTTGAAGAGGCGTTGATTACACTCTTTTTCGAACCTATCCTTCTTAATGTCGACGCGGAATTCCGATTGATTTGTTGCCTCGGTGAATGTAATTTAATGGTCGAATTCAATACGTGTTTAATGAAAATTGGTACAAAACGTTGACTTTTTGCGCAATATTCTATGTACTCACGATTCATTTGTTGTGTTTCCAATTTCGTTTATTTGCTCAACATTTATTGGTCATTGGAATTTTGTCCAACAAATCAAAGTTCTTTCCATTTTATATTTACGACCCGCATGTTATTCGAACTTTAAACAAGACCACTTTTCGTTTTAAGTTTTTCAACAATGTTTTCCGAAAACTCAGAGGGATCTGATTCGATGTTGGCGCGTCGAAGCCTATTAGCAGGACTCACGAGATGCTGGAAAAGAGAACAAAAAAAAAGGATGAAAATTGATTGGACAGTAGGATTAAGCCTAATGAATCAGGACACTGCGTCTCTCATAATTGTACTGAATGAAACGTTAATTAATGACTGGCGTGCGCCGTTTAACCTGATAGATTTCGATGGACGAGTCCGACGTATGGGATTGTTGCATCCGACATTAACTGACAAGTTCAGCGCGTACGATTTCAACAGCTTATTATCGGCGCATCGTTGCTCTCTCGCGGTTATAAGAAAGAATCAGATTTATCTGAATAAAGTTGCATAATTACTGTCAAGTGAACTCCTTAACTATTCCGGGAATTCTTATAGAAGATTACTTTACCGACTTTCCCTTTCCTCGAGCAGACTTTTGAGGTTTTTTCTAATCAAATCCACTGGAACCATACTGTACGACCGAATACAGTTCATTACAGGGCAAATTAGATAATGGCCAAGCGATGCTTAAAAATATTTTTCTTTCCGACGGTCTTTGCATATTTATCTTCTATGCGCGATCTGTTTCATCGAAAGGTCACTGCGCATTGCACATTCTATGCAGTCCCAGTGACGGTGTATAGAGCTTTATTTGACATTATTGGAATAAACTTTCGTCAGACGACATTGAGCCGCGATCGATCAGCATTGGGCCATATAACTCTTTTATAGACGTGAACTTTCAGTTTTATACACATTGTTGATGGCCAATGATATAACTAACAGCTGATGCCGCCGTAACACGAGCACGTGCATCCAATGATTTCCACGGTTTCATTTAGTACTTGTTGAAGAATATCAGCCAAGTATATTATCGAATTGAAGCTTCTAACGTCGGGTGACGTGAATCTGAAGATGATTCTATGTTCCTGAAAGCGTCAGGCTTTAAGTGACATAAGAATGAACGCACGATTTTGCGGAAAATTGTTACGTTTCCACTTGCGCTTCCGCTTACGCGTACGGGGAAGGTCGTAAGATAAGGCCCCGATGTATTTTTATCCGTCTCGCAAGTACGACAGGCAGGGCCGCGGCAAAGAAAGGGGACAGGAGGTTAGAAATTAGGAAGTAAACTGTAGGTACGCGAGGGGACGTGACCGAGCGGGTCCTTAAGCACGCGTGTACACGGGTTAAGTGGTTTCTATCTCATTACCGTGTGGACTACGGTTACGCGGATATGTAAGTAGCGTCGACGAATACCAGCCAGCACCAACGAGGACCTTTTGCTTTTGCATCTCCGCCATGCCCCACCCCGACCCTCTTTGCTGCACTTAACATAATAATAGGAAGCGACTCGCAGATCTTGCGATAACGTTCTTACCAGCCTCACACAGCTTTAACCGGCGGAATGCCTTCTTGCATTCCATATTTATACAGAATAGAAGATCATTAATACGGTTAAAGATCGTTCATTCGTTCCTTTTGTGGTCAACAATTCTGCCGTCTGCACATCTAGAGCAACAACGATGCCTGTATCGCTGATACCGAAGAACCCCTGCTAATAATAAGCAGCGCCCTTGCTCCCGTTTCTCTATCTTCGTTGTAAATCAGAGATTCTTCAGTTTTTTTAGTCTCATGCATCTCCGAGATATTACGAACTGGGTCACATACCCCCACTAGCAACGAAAACATTGGCGTGATTACAAAAAGGGCAGGGAGAAGACATCGTAGAGAAATAAACCTTTTGGCTGGAGAGCGATGCCTCTAATCTATATGATAATTAAACGTCGCTCTCGCTACTTCAATATTTTTTATACCAATTGCATATCCGATTAGAATACGCAATATTTTCAATCTGTCTGTAAAAATATGATTTGCCAAGAATAACATTATTTCTCAACCGATTCCGACACGAAAGGTTGAAAGAGTATTATATTAGATGTCATTGTGGATTGTAGACGCGAAGAAATTATCCCATATGACGGACGTTATGGCCAATATTTCAAATTTTGATGGCTTGCGAAACTGGGGATTACAAAGATCCTTAACGTCGTCGTCAAACATTGTTCGGTAGCGACAGTGGTAGGGCATAGCTATAACTACCTACAGGGAGGTTCGCAGTACGAGTACGCTATCGAAAATTAGGACATTCGCGGGAAAACACCATTTTCCATCTTTCTTTCCAATTTTCAGTCACATCTTCTCAACTACAGCGAATTATATTTCGCAAAAATCGAAACATTCATTAAAGCATATATCTCTTACCAGAAAAGATTTAGAAAGGTGAAAAATAACAAACTGTGCCACGTATCGCGACCCGAAGCAATATTAAATACGGCATCGTTAATAGTTTCATTCGGTAAATAGTGGTATTGATCAATGGTTTATGGTCGAATCATGTTTGCAATAAGCGCTTAGATCACCGAGGACGATAATGTTACTTCGCGTGTTTAGGTTGCAGCCGTATATCATACGTGCCTGATACTTAACTCTAGTTTGTAAACACAAGTTATAATTGAGCTGTCGTGTAAGTGCTTTCTTTAGATGCAGCGCATGTCATTCTAACGGACGTTTTCCTGCGACTTGCCACAGTTGCCTGTCTTTTGTTAGTGGTGCATTCATCTCTCGGCTATCATCTCTGAAACAAATTCCTCGTGTAAAGACAAGTGGCAGTACATTAACATGTTCGAGGCACCATCGAAAGCCCTAACAAAACGATCAAAGTGACAGTGCAAAACTTTTTCAACGGCGTTTCAACCATATTCATTGCCGCGTGTTTGTACATTATTATCTATGTATTTCTGCATTGTGCCATAGTTTAATTTTATAGAACGATGTTTCACGAATTATAGAATCGAGGGTAAAATCGACGCATTTCAGGGCCTCGTTCGGTTATGCTGTTCTTCAAATGTTTCACTTTTGTAAGTATGTACACGTGCGTCGTTGATATAGAAGACCTTGGGTACGATGAATATTCACACTGTAAATATGTCGCACGCACTTCAAAGGAAACTCCGACAAGCACAGAGGAGTTAGATGACAAAGCGAATGTGAATGTACATGTATTGTTTCGTGTACTCACGTTTTTGCATTCTTATTGTTACAGTACGCAAAACTGTCAGTTCGGCATTGATATCGTAGGTGGCTGATAAACATTTACTGTGACATTTGAGTTTTGTTCCAAACATGCGTAAAGTAAAGTCTTATAACATTTTACGGAGAGCAAGCTAAATTTGATGTGCATTTAATTAGGGAACGGAGACGCGACGGAATGCTATTATCATTTTAGACGAGCCGGTACTGCCTGTGTTCCACGTTTACAGGAAACTCCATGGTTGGAAAATGAAAGCGCTATGAGGGTCATGACCGTAATGCATATCCTTCACAGCGCATAATTTCAACAGAAAAATTAAACGTTTCAAGCAGCACAAAGAAATTCAATAAATCAGATTTACTCATTTCGTGAGATAAATGTATTTTTACCAAAATTTCTGCCAATACTAAGCATTTCTACTGTCACCTATACTACTACGATTCTCTACTAATTGTAAGTCAGGTTCAATATGTTAATACTGCAAATAGTTAGTCCTATTCTATGATATACACATCTATTATCAACCTTATGGCTGAGTGGGCTCATAAAATATGGGATAGTACTTTACTTTCTGCTCTGTAGAGAGCCACGACTTGGAAGCATTCAAGTGTATCGCATGAGCAAGGCATTACTGGCGGACGTGTAACGGTCAGTGGTCTCAGACTTGGCACCCGAGCACCATTGGTGCTCGACGGAGTGGGGATACGGAAAAGTATGCGTGCCTTGTCCGTGAGAGTTGCGCGCGCCGTTTCTCGCCGAATCGCGCTCGGCGTGGAGAGAAGGACGGAACTATGCTGCGTCTCTCTTCCACCAACGTCGCGTGACGTCACGTATCGTGACGACACGTAAGAAGGATAGAACTATGCTCCGTCCCCTTTCAACCAACATCGCGCGTCGCGTCTTTGTTGGACATGCAGTCGCGGCGTCGCGTCTTCGTTCCGCACACAGGCCGGTGACAGTGGTGCCAGATTTCGCATAAGGCATCGCACGTACCATTGCGTTCTTTCAGCCGGAAGGCAAATCGGGCACCACCGCCGTGAGCAGAGCGCGATCCAGAGAAAAGTGAATCGAGGAGAGTTTGGGATTGACTCGTCGTCGCTCGTCGACGCGTTCGAGTTCTTTTTATCGTAGGTTCGCGGCCAGCCATGATTCAATTTTTTTTCGCAGAATAATTTTTTTTTAATTATTCATCACACGGCAACAAACGATATTCATATAAAAAAGTTTTAGTACTTACTACAGATAGTTTTTAATATTTTGTCAGCGGATCAATTTTATCACATTGATTTGAAACCTTTTTCTTACTACGCACGTTTAGTTTAACAACGCTATCCTCATTTCGAGAAAGAAGAGGGTGTTCCTTCTTTGGCAATGCACCATGCATACTGTAATCCATATGTACGTCCATTGTCGTATTCTGCCCACGAAATGTCGCAACGTGCGTATTGTCGAAGAAGGCATGATAAAAGACGACAATAATAGCAAAAACCCTGTCAATGGAAAACCGAAACTCACATTGTGCCGCTCCCGACTAATGGAAATATCTGAAAAGTCAAACCATTCTGAGCGCGGATTTTACGTACCTACTGCAAATTATTTCCCCGGGACTCTAACTGACTTTTCCAATGTCATTTATTCATCATTACTTTGCAACCAATTGTACGATATGTATTACTTTTAAATGCACATGTACAGGATCCACAGGTTGCGCTAGTCAGCTTTTTTCCTGTAAACGGTAAGTATTAGACACAATTACAGTGGAAAGGGTTCAATGGGATCGTAATATCTATCTTCTACGAGACTTCATTCTATTGAAAAGTGCAACGCTGCACCCGACAATTGCAAATGCGTATGTAAGGTTGTAGTTTATATAATTTCAGATACGTGAACTTCCACGCCACCCATGAGGTGCCACGACTAGCGCGTTCGGTTTTTTAACGTGGACCGTCGCCTATAGCCCTATTGTACCACATTTTATGATAATCATACAGCATGCGGCAATACCTCTGTCCACTTTGAACGACGGAGATATTCAAGGTGGACAGAGTTATTGCCCCACGCTGTAGAAGTAAGGGTTAGAAAAGAAATGAGAGCATTTTTGTGTGGGGGCCCCAGCGGGGGGGCAAAAAATGCTATGGTATTGCCGCATGCTGTATGATTATCATAAAATGTGGTACAATAGGGCTATAGGCGACGGTCCACGTTAAAAAACCGAACGCGCTAGTCGTGGCACCTCATGGGTGGCGTGGAAGTTCACGTATCTGAAATTATATAAACTACAACCTTACATACGCATTTGCAATTGTCGGGTGCAGCGTTGCACTTTTCAATAGAATGAAGTCTCGTAGAAGATAGATATTACGATCCCATTGAACCCTTTCCACTGTAATTGTGTCTAATACTTACCGTTTACAGGAAAAAAGCTGACTAGCGCAACCTGTGGATCCTGTACATGTGCATTTAAAAGTAATACATATCGTACAATTGGTTGCAAAGTAATGATGAATAAATGACATTGGAAAAGTCAGTTAGAGTCCCGGGGAAATAATTTGCAGTAGGTACGTAAAATCCGCGCTCAGAATGGTTTGACTTTTCAGATATTTCCATTAGTCGGGAGCGGCACAATGTGAGTTTCGGTTTTCCATTGACAGGGTTTTTGCTATTATTGTCGTCTTTTATCATGCCTTCTTCGACAATACGCACGTTGCGACATTTCGTGGGCAGAATACGACAATGGACGTACATATGGATTACAGTATGCATGGTGCATTGCCAAAGAAGGAACACCCTCTTCTTTCTCGAAATGAGGATAGCGTTGTTAAACTAAACGTGCGTAGTAAGAAAAAGGTTTCAAATCAATGTGATAAAATTGATCCGCTGACAAAATATTAAAAACTATCTGTAGTAAGTACTAAAACTTTTTTATATGAATATCGTTTGTTGCCGTGTGATGAATAATTAAAAAAAAATTATTCTGCGAAAAAAAATTGAATCATGGCTGGCCGCGAACCTACGATAAAAAGAACTCGAACGCGTCGACGAGCGACGACGAGTCAATCCCAAACTCTCCTCGATTCACTTTTCTCTGGATCGCGCTCTGCTCACGGCGGTGGTGCCCGATTTGCCTTCCGGCTGAAAGAACGCAATGGTACGTGCGATGCCTTATGCGAAATCTGGCACCACTGTCACCGGCCTGTGTGCGGAACGAAGACGCGACGCCGCGACTGCATGTCCAACAAAGACGCGACGCGCGATGTTGGTTGAAAGGGGACGGAGCATAGTTCTATCCTTCTTACGTGTCGTCACGATACGTGACGTCACGCGACGTTGGTGGAAGAGAGACGCAGCATAGTTCCGTCCTTCTCTCCACGCCGAGCGCGATTCGGCGAGAAACGGCGCGCGCAACTCTCACGGACAAGGCACGCATACTTTTCCGTATCCCCACTCCGTCGAGCACCAATGGTGCTCGGGTGCCAAGTCTGAGACCACTGGTAACGGTGTTATACTACTTGTACCACGTTTCACATTCAGTATAGAGAAGAGTGAGTCACGTAAAGCAGATTATTTAATTCTCTTCGTTGTTTTGTTAATGATACGAAAAAGTACCGTAGGAGAAAGTTGTCTTGTGTCGAGGACTCAAGTATTTTTTATTGCACTACCACTTTTTTCAACGTCATCGAGCTGTCCTTAAATGGAACACTGTAGGTACGTGTTCGAATAGCTCTGATTAAGGTCCACAATTTTGAATGAAAGCGAGCGCAGGGAATTTTTTCGTAGTTTAGTTGGATACTTATTTCTTCTCCTTCCTGCTTCCAAATCGATTTTGATGTTTGCTTCAACTACCTTTCGTTGCTTCCGTCGTTTCCTTTTTCTCATGTCTTTCCTTTTCGTTGTATGCATATGAGTACACTGTATTTTACTCTTTACGTTTCCTTACTGCATTTCCTGAGTTGCCATTTTCTTTTCCTCATTCCTCGCTCCGTCGTTGTCTTTTCTTTTCCGTGCTCAGTTTCGTTTTTCTCTACCATCCGCTCGCTAGTTTTCTCTTCAAACTTGTTTCTTTATCTCGTATATATGTACAAATATATATACATATATACGAATAGCTTCCTCCTCGCTTGGATTTTATTTCTCCTTTTTGGATTCATTCTTATGTCCGTGGCTTGTACGCGGAGCGCGCGGGTAAACTCGCCTGACCCCAGTGGCACGATCAGCGTGACGACAACTGGTAATAAAATTTCCGCTACTATGGAAACAGCACTTAATATGCCTACCGCGCAACCAAATGGAAGCGGAAGGTTCTGCGACGCGACGAATTCATCCTGGCGCGAGTATCGACGATTCTTCCGGTCGGGAGAAAAAGTCTGTTGATTTATCTGTAATTTAATCGAGGGTACAGCAAAAGAGTGGAAAACACGAGCGCAATGCCCGCGCGACGTGGCGCAAGGCGCAAGGCGCAAGGCGCAAGGAAGTCAGTTTCAGTCTCTTCCTCGGTGAGAAAGACGGAAAATAGAAGAAAATGAGATTTCGTAAGAAAGAAGAGTTGCTCACTGTGAGCATCGTTTATATCGGATTTTTGAGGTATTTCGTATAGAGAATGTCCTTCTCATCCCGCGTCCGTGTGCCTGTGTGCCGAAGGCGTAGGCCGCCAAGTCCCTTCTTCGCGGCAGAAGGGTCGGTTTTAGCGGAAAACAAAGCGGACGGAAGCGCTAAAAAGAGGCACTCCTCTTCAACGAAGAGTTCACAGCCGACGCGACGCGAAGAAAGGAGGCGGGCACAAACGCTTTCCTTCTACAAGTGTCAATACGGGACTCTCGTCTTTTCCAACTACCCTACAGCGCGCTACTATCCTTTCAATAAAACCGGCCTATGCTGGTAATGGCGTGTTTCAAAGAGGCAGACGCACAATCTCTTTACGCGCATCACTGATAGCCGATCGGAAATCGGAAGTAAGGTTTTTCCTTTTGACAGAACGTGCTGCGCGAACGTTCGATAACGAAGCGGCCGCGAAACACTCGATTGATTTGTTTAATGGCGCAAATTCGAACGCTTCAGCGAATCGCGATTCGAAGCCAGCGCGCATCGCGTACGTGTACGCGCACGATTTTCCTCGTGCTCGAAAGGCATCGGGGCACCGGTCAATTAACACGCGTCGGTTATCGGTTTCGCTGCAGGCTTTATTACGCCTGCGCACTCGCCCGTTGACAAAATAATTTACCACGATAGCCGCTGGCCCATTTTCAATCGCCGCCGTTATGCTCGCAACGCTTTCCAATGACAAATAATGATATATAACAATAAAATGAGCGGCGCGCCGGAGGGCCTGCAAGACTGCTATTTTCCGAGACAATTTTGGGTAATTGGACCCTCCGCGATGGATATCTGTCTTGAATACAGCTTCAAGCTATGCCATTGGAGGTAATCGATGGGACCCTTAATGCGAGGACACCCCATACCAGTTCGGTATTGGACGCATATAGGGGCGCATATACGGCCGCATAGGGTGCACGCTTAGCCATCATCGAGTACGTAGAGGAGTAGTCATTGAAAACGTCCAAGCCCACGGCATCCATGACACTGAGTACGTGCAGAGTGGACGCAGTCGGAAAGTCATTTTCCTATATTGAGAGTAAAATCTCCTACGTAATGCGCACGTTGACGTTCTCGTGCGCTTGGCCTCATTAAAAACTTCCCATTGGACCGACGACATGCTCCGGAGTCCGGACGATCGACGTATCGATTCCGGTAGGGGCAGAGACAGGGGTAGTCTGGCCTTCGCCACCGTGTCTGCGTCTTCCGCGATCGCGGCCGCCCTCGTTCGCTCGTACTCCCTTTCTTCCTTAGTCATTCTCATCTCTCTTCGGCATATCTTTGCTCCGCTACGCGCTTTCTTCGTCTCAAAATCGATGAGTCGAGACATAGCCCGAATGTCTTCCTTACGGCCGTCCGCGATACGCGCGTAAAGTCCACGTCACCACTTACTCTTTCAAATGTATTGAAATGCTATGTCTCTGGTTATAGAACATCTACACGCTCCGTAATAGACTCACACTCAATTATTAATAGTTTTCTTTTAATCAAATAAAGCGATCTATGGGAACAATTTCATGGACATTTCGTGATCGCCCTGCGTACAAGCTATTTGAATTTTTCAAGTCCACTCAAAGTGCACCGTTGCAGAATACAGCTGTGCGATTCCATGTTGACGCTCGGTGAGCATTTCTCGTTCTGGCAAAAACAAATACGTGGAATTGAAAGTGCAATATTTCGTTTGATCGATCACGTACCATTTCTTTGTCAAGCAACAATAATGTCACATTGACGCAACAGAAATAGATAGATACTTTTAAACATAAAGTCTACTTAACTCCGTGCTTTTCGCAAATTTTTGCACATTCTTCTGACATACAAGTTTTTCTAAATTAGCCCAAAGTTTGCCTTACGCATCCAACAAGGCAAGAGCTTGCGATGAATAAGAAAAATACACTTAGTAGGAGTGGGTTAAGGACAATCTTCTTATAAAGTAATAATAGTTTGAAATAGAGAGATATCTAGAAAAGAACTCGGCACGGAATGGTTAAACTACGGTTTCAGTCTGAATAACTAGGCAGGCAAAGAGGCGTGGACATTCGCTGACGGCAAAGTTCAATGATGCACGTTGCGTCCTTTTCCCAGAGCGTTTTCTACTTTTGCTCTTTCAACAGGTAGGCCGGTAGCTGTGAGTACGATAGCGTGGCCGACCTTTTAGTGAGTCATGTATGTGAACTCGTAACGGTCCCAGGCGGATATCGTCGGCGATCTCGCGTTTCCAACCAACGAGACTCGGAAAACGCCCTCTGCGACCCGTTTCCGTTGCTTCTTCGCCACGCGGAGCTTTAATTAAATTCGAGTCGGTCACTCGATGTTCCTTTTGATGCCGCTAAATGCCTCCTAGCCCATTGTCGTCGCCTTCATAAGGCTGATAGGTAGAACACGTGATCGAGACGTGGAGTTCGTCAATAGCTCGACGATTATTCCTTATCATTACTATGCGATGACATCTCTGTTCATAGGAATACATTAATCATCAAGGCAAACAATCTAATATTTTCTCAATATTTTCCCTCGTAAATACGCTGATCGAGCGCTCTCTTTATCGATTCGAGTGCAATATGCTATAGCTCTATACGCTTCCAAATCCAAAAATTCTTTCGTCCCAACACCCTGCCGATAAAATTCTGAACGTTCGGATTTGAATGCGTTTGACACTTTTCATATTCCACCCGATACGCGTTTATCGCAACGATATGTTTGAGCTTCGGCGGCGTGCAGTAAAATTGCTGCCATTACTGTGGATCGCGGTTCTCAAACGAACTAGGTCGCTCCTCGATCCTCGGAAGTTTCAAATTGCTTCTCCGGCGGCGTCGGTCCCGATTAACGGTGTAAATCGTTGAGATCGGCAAAATGAGTTATCCCTTAAGGTAGTTTGTGCGTCGTGAAAATCTGGATTGAGGCGCCGCCGTGACATAGCGGAACGCGAGCGTAGACGCGGATAAACCGTACGGCCGTGCCGCGAGAAGAAGATTTACAAGAGATTTACAATGGTGAAACTGCTCGGTCTCCGCGGCCGTATTGCGACCATTACTTGTCCCACCCATTGTCGGCAGTCGTAACGTACGACGTACGTTTATACGCTTAAGTGAATACTTGGGCCGTTGCATACATGTATTTGTTGCGGCGTATAGTTCGGGGGCTGCAATATTCTCCCGATTATACATACGATTTTCTCGCCAGTTTTCCTTGTCCTCCTTACTCCTCCCTCCCCGTCGGCGTCGCGCATTCTCGCTAAATAAAAGATAGACGATTTCGCTCGTGGTCAACTGGGCACCCTAATTCTTGGATCCTCGCCAAAGTGTTGGATCGGGCCGGAACGTTCGAATCTACCGAATCTTCACTTTTCGCTGTCTTATTAAATGCTTTCTCTCAAGTGGTCTCTTAGCTATATGCATCAGTAGTCACCGCCATTCATTCCATTTACGTTAATTGCTTATTACCAGGTATGGAAAAGTTTCGTTTCAACTAACAATCGTGCTTTTAAATTAATGTAGGACCCTAACGTAGTCGACAATTCAATATTTTCACGTCACAATAAGCTATTCAGTTTTATACGATCTGGTCATTAGTATTTCTCCAACAAATTCTTACGGAAAGCTCTAATAATAAAATAATGGGGAATAGAATAAATATCCACGCAGATAAATGGAATTCGCCTATAGAGCGTGTCACTTACCACTAATTGGCGGTGCGTCATTGTCATCAATTTAGTGTTCAATTACTGTGAACAATAGCCACCAAGAACATCTAATGGAAAATGGCAGGCCTTACGTGATTTTGAATTTGATCACTTTAGCGATAGTCACTCAAATTCTCTTCACTTGGCTTAATTAAGAGCGGTTAGGCAATAAAAAGGCTTCGGCCGATTAATTATGGAAATACTGGTCCAGTGTGCCGATAATGCCACAATGCCAGGTCAGCCATAATTTGACTAATCGATTAACGGAAATCTATTAGTTTTGCATGAAAAATCTCTGATATATATATATGGCCCTTGTGCCGTGAATGGATACTATCTATCTGTTTGTGTTTGTCGTCAATTTAGGTAATCTCGATTGGCCAACTGTAATAAGGATAGTGGAGAAGAAAGTGGAATTAGTAGTACGTTGTAGAATAATTCGTTGTCCAGGGATTACACGTCGAGAGGCATTCGACATTAATTGCAAACTCGCTGGCAATAAGTGTGCGTGTGGCGGTAACGGATTAATCAAGTGGTAGAGAGAGAATTAGGGTGCAGTTGTGGTTGTGGGTACGTTTTGTCTTGCTGCGGGCGCAATATCTGGATAGGCCACGCTCATTCCACCCATTCGCCATTCGTATAGCATGAGCATGAAAATCTAATATTCTCTAAAAAGCAGCCCTCATTGTCAAAGTCAAACAATTGCTCCTTTCACTTCAACCGGCGCTATAAAAGTTGTCGTGTTTTAGAGAGCATGCGCATTTTCTAAGTGCTTTCAAAGTTCTACATTTTCCATGCTTCCGTCCAAATTTGGAGCTTTCTAATGGCAACATTTTTCTGCCTGAAGGAATGTGTCACACACTTACGGAGTAATTGAGAATATAAAAGTTACACGGCCCGCTCTGACTTACATCCGATGGATTCTCGCCGTGAGATAGAATATCCCTTTTGAGGGGAATCTTTGATTGATACGTGAGAACCTATCGGCGCCCGCCTCACCCTTGGGACCTTTCCCACTAGGCTGGAGATTTCCGACAAGGGCTTTTCGAGGGTTACCAGCTAACGCTTGCGCGTAGAAACCCTCGTTTTGTCCAGGATGCCGTCGGGGGTTTGGGCTTGATGGATTACACGGTGTTAAGTGTAATAGCGATTATTATCGCAAACCGGAAGCGACAATCTCCAGTTCCTGTCTTCCGAACATATTAAGTACTTCTTTACGGTGCAATGTCTTCACCCGACGAGTACGATTTGTTTGCGTCAATAATGATAATAATTTAGTTTGTGGCTCGGTGTATCAGTGTGCATAACCTTATTTGTATTTGCACACAAAGTATGTATGCAGCGAATTCTTATTGCAAAGCTCGTAAATCAGAGTTGGCGTTGTATCACGATGTTATCAGAAGTTTCGTAATATGGTTAAGCCCACAGGAGGGACTTCGTGGTTACCAAACGTAGTACGTGGGTGGTTGACGTTGTTGTAAAGAAAATTGCCTGGGAGAATGGAGTGGAAATTCGTACGACAAAGACGCTCGGAGAGCGTTCATATTAAAGTGGTGTTTTCTGGTGATTAAATTCGCACCGTTATGTTGATGATTAAGGCAGCGTTACGTGATAGGACTGACTTACGTCAGGCATCAACCTTAGAATACGGTTGTATATTCACTAAGCGTACCTTAATAGAAATAATTTGGAAAGTTATTTGGCAATACGATAGAAGAAAGATACTAGTTAACTGTATTCGTTTTACCATTCTCTACTTTTTCCATACTAATAAATTGACGCAATGTTCGCAGATATGATGATTTGTCGGAGGCAGACAAAAATGTTCTTTTCTTTTATGGACAGCTTATTGCTTATCTTGGTCTCATCTGAAAAAGCCTCGAAAAATCGAGAAAATTGACGAGAGAACTAACTTCTAAATTATCGACGTTAGACTAATACAATATGCTGGAATCAAAATTGAAATAAATATGGGAAAAATGCAGTTCCGCATTTCAATTTCGCATCGGAATAATGCTTGGGAACGTAGATAGTTAATGAATTATGCTCGGATTCTCATGATGGTCGGTAGAATTTGACTGTGCCCCGATCGATTTGAAACGTGTCGTCGAAGAAGCGCTGTGTCGCGAAGGAACAGAAGAGCGGGAAGTTTAATATCATAACCCCCTTGGTTCGCCTCTGTAGCCAACCGTGTATGCGCACCGTACTTTGAGGTCAAAGCATTACGTTTCCTCCTCGTTTAAAGGGGAGCCACGTCTTGAATTAGATACCCAGTCTTTTCACCGAGCATCATCACCACCTCTTCTTTGTGATGCGTGACCAGAAAGTACACTACCCCGTACATCCTGTTATTGCAGATATAGTCTACGAAAGGGTTGAAGTCAAGAAGAGGCAAAGCAGTTGATGGGTCGAGACTGTTTTCTTTGCCGTTCAGTCGTTCGAAAAGTTGAAGGGAAGATTCGGATAATTAATTGTTCGTGTATCGCAAATCGAATTTTTCTTATGTTGGTTGAAATTGAATGTACGAACAAGCGACCCTGTGCATTCAAAATATACCATATTTAGATTAGAATATTGGAGGAAAAATATCCTGAAGTTACACATTAGAAATATACGTCAGGTCGAGATTAAAGACCCTAGAATTATTCGGTTTTTGTGCGTATAAAAGCAACACATGACATTAATAGTCTACTTACTTCAATATTGAACCTGACTGATAGTTCTTGACTGCTAAAGATTAAGATACCAGAAGTAAACGTGCTTCTTTCTCGTTTGTCGGCACGCGGCCGTCTGTAACTACTTGTGGTTCACGAGATTGGCTCTGAATGAGGCACTGCGCAAAGGCAACTTTGAAAGTGCTGTCAGGATGAATTAAATGCGTTCACATGAGACAAATCGAAACTGGACTTTGGTAACGTCGGGAGAATTCGAAAGTTTAGACAGATATGGCAGTACATAGAGTGATATTTGTTGACCCTGCGCCTGCGGTTCGCTCGGATTACTCCAACTACGAACAAACTTGCACAGTAGGATTTTCACCCAGGGAAACGCAGCTCACGCGAAATATTCTAATCGAATGAGAGAGTTCGTACAGTATGAAATCGTTACGAGTGGGATAGGTCTGAGGCACCTGAAGAAGCAACTGAGGAGATATAAAATGGGCATATATCATGCCAGTTCATAAACATTCAGTAATGCATACACAGTTAAGGCTATTATTCGTTTCGTCATCTCATTAATCACCGCAGCGAAGAATCTGGCGTATTGTTATGGACAATGAAAACAGTAGAAATAAATATGTCCATTATAGGAGAATATCCCGTGACACGATAATCGTTAACCATTATTACATGAAACTTTGAATTACATCGAGAAACGGAATAACGTTAATAGCAAAGTTACTTTTTCTTACAAACAGTTGGTCGGTAAGAAAGGATAAGAAACGAATTATGGGAAAAGTGATGTTGCGTTCGCTGAAACTCTACAAAAGTGATGTTAGTTCCTTCTTCCTCCCTTTTGTTTCGTAGAAAAGTGACCAGAACACGGATTGAGACGGTACGGCACGATCGGCGGTAATCTACGAAAGTTCATGTCAACGATGTAATCTGAAGTAAATTGCAACGATATGGCTCGCCGACTTCAGTTAGCATATGCAACTGAATGTGTGCATCAATCGGGTTAAGAAAATGGAAGCACTTTTCTGATTTCTCGCTCACGGTATTAGTAGTTAGTCACGCCTTCGTTCTAGAAAACCTCAAGTTCATATCTTGAATGGTGGGAGGGCACATAGGGTGTTATACTTGACGAGAGACAGCTTATGTACTGAAACATGTATGAGTGTCTCAAGTATGGACATGATTAGGCAACTTTTTAAGTGAACTGCCAATTGTGCAGCTTGCAGTGCAGTGCATTGCAGTGGCAGTGCGTCAGTGTCACGGTGTTAAGACCGCGCCAAGATAATCGTTAGGGCGGAAATAATCCCTTCCCTCGTCTCAAGGGGCAAGTTTATATAATGAATCTCGGCACTTGGTGAACAGTCACGGTGCAATTATTATCATTGGCCTGGCAAAAACTTATAATTGCGCTTGCCTATTAGCAACAACTTTGCGAATGGAGACAATATGAGTTGAACGGTTTGGCACATTAGAAGTGTTGAGGGCTCATCAATCTGGTTCATAAGGAAATTTTGCTTGACAAAGGTATTGGAGAAGAAGAAACGAGTGAGAAGGCGTGATGCTTTGGATAGAAAAATAGTCCGCGCGAATAGTTCATTTAATTCATTTATACTGGCTGTACGTGGGTGCAGTCCCTATATGATCTGGGACTTGGGTGTGTCACTTTATAATCGCGCGACGATTAAGTTAATTCCTCGTGAGAGTTGGAGAAGGGAGAGCGAGAGAGTGTAGAAGGAGAGGCAGATCGAAACTGGGAGAAAAAGTGTGCAAGGAGGACGCCAACAGAGTGGCAAATATCCTTTATCAGATTATGCGATTACCGTGAATAATTGAATTTCCATATCGCGACTATAACTTCAGGATGCTCGCAGCTCGCGCACTAGACGGAGATTAAGTGAAATACTTATTGGCTTACGCTCACGTTCACGGCAAGACGGCAAATCTTTCATCTTCACACATGTTTTTTTCTATCCTTTCACTTATTTATCGTGGCACGCGTCTTTCGAAGTATGACACTTAATAGTTCACTGATAATTCAATCGTTTCTTTCACAGTCTTTTGAAAGCATCGAAACTTTCGGATGCTTCAATTGTTTCATTAATGCCTTGATAAACAGTATTATTTGCGTCCGTCGTCGATTCAGAATCAGTCTGCTCGCATGCATTGCTCGGGTGGTGTTAGATCTGATAACGAACAATCATACCTACTACCCCATTATCCGTCTCGTTCACTATGGCTTTGCTGTCCTTGTATTTGATCTACAGTTCATATGGACATTGTATGTATGTATATATATATATATTTATACACAGAGAACATATAGAGGTTGTCAATATACTCTACACACCATAGACTCAGTAATGTACAGCCTATAAGTAGTGACATGGATTAGTGATGTTTTCATTGCATACACTGTTACTAGAATCGGGACTATCGAAGCAGGACATCATGCGTCGTTAGAGCGAAAATTTGTCTCGCACTGGTTATTGGTGTTTCCAAGTGCATTATCTATTTTAAAACATTTCAAGTCGAGCCATTGCACCGTCGAAGCGACAGATTTGTTTCATCACATCGTCTCTCTAGCATTTTGCGCGTAACGAATGCTCGTGATGTCGTTGCGAATCGTGCGTCGTCCATACATTTTCATCCCGACGCCATGCGCCATGGTCCCGGACTCCGGAGTGTTCCTAAAGTATTCTACTTCAAACGAATTCTACCAATCCTAGAGCTGCACTTATCCATACAGGTTTAGATTTAGCAATATGCGATACAGTAGAAAGAAGAGGGATGAGTTAACGAAGCAATAGATAATGTGAAACAAGTGAGTGACACAATAATTGGTCTAATTAGTCTGATTGTAAGGAAAAAAGGAAGAGATGTAAAATCGAGGCAAAAAGGAGACGCCAATGCCGAGTGTATTTCACTTTCTAGAATGAGACTCGAAAACACGACGTCAACGACGATATTACCTGTGTGAATGCATGGCTTGGCCTGCGTTACTGTATGCACGCTTTACTCTTCGAGTACAGAGTACACGCACGTAGCCGTACACGTACACGTGCGGCTCACCCTCTCTCTTTTTCCCTCCTTTTCTCGTTCTCCTACATGCAAACTATGGTCCTTCTAATGCATACGTAACAGCGCGACCTGGGGGGTTGCTCTAATAGTGGCGTCTTATTATGAGACGAATTACCGAGGACGATCACTGCGATTTATCCTCCCTGCTGCCATAACGGTCTCTTTGTGTATGCCTCTCGTACTGCTTGTATACTCATACTACTCTACTTGCACGAGCGTTATGAGTCTCTCATCGACTGTCCTTTGTCTTTCCCTCGCTCTTCCTTCTCTGCCTTTTTCATCTCACTTAGTTTCCTTTCTTTTTAACTTCAACTCATCCTCTCATTCCTTTGACTTCTACTTCATGTCAGAAAAAACGTAACTCGTGATACTTGAGAGACAACGAGATGGAAAGTGAAAGGACTAAAGTGTGTGAAAGAAGAAAGAGTGCGGGAAAAGCTAGTAAATTACTCTCAGAAATGCGCGTCCATTTGTAGTAATGAACAATGAGTTCATTAGAAAAATCTCTCAAGTATTGACATCAGATGGTAAGATTATACAATTCTGTACATCAGTTTATTATCCAATTTTTTACTACCTCATTATTAATATTTAATCACTTTCCAGTAACTAAGTGTATGTACCTACCTACGTAAAACAGTAGTGACACCTTGCTATTGATTATTACTTTCACAGAGTAGCTGGAAATTTTGGTGTATTGTGTACCGTGTACTAGGAAAATCAATGTTTTTTTAGTAAGAACCTCGGAAGTATTTAGTATAGATACGTGGAGCTTAATGAAACGGCCAAATCCGTTTCGACCCACGTACGACGGGTGGTGTACGTAAATTAAGCGGCTCCAAGCTCGTTAAATGAAGGGAAGTGCGGAAAAAACTCACGCCTGATACGCATACAGATTTATTCTTCATTCTTAGTTAAGCGAAACATTTACCTTGGCTCCCTTTTGTCAGGGTAAATTACCCTCATCCGTCCATCTCACCAGTATGGAAACAATTACGATCTAAGAACAACTTTAACCGTTCACTTTTAATTTAGCTCGGAACAAACATCATTACAGAACTTTGCAACTGTGAAAGGACTGGTTACATTACTACACTGAATTGCCTCGCTGTTGGTGTCGCAAAGGAAAATTATTAGGCATGCTGTAGCGACGGACTGACCAGAATTTAAATGTAATTTATAGCTTAATCCAAGACTTAACTCATTCCATAATTACGGTAACATATACAGTGTACGTGATTTGTGTCATGTAAATTATTTCATGAACAACTGTTTGAAGTAATTGTGTGGTTCGAACATCAATGTTCTTCTCTTTCTCGCATAACGTTAAGGAAAGAAATTGGAATAGATCTTATCAATATCCCCGTCAAGGTAATACTTAATATGAATTAACTTTTATTCGACATCTGCATTTTATAAAATAGCGCGACAAAATTGACAGGTTGGCCATATTTGCAATATAATTTTACGTCCATACATATTGGAATGTAGAAATCGTGTTCGTATATAATGTATGTTCGTGTCTACGCTCAGTGAGTATTTGGGATACTTTTACCGTGTCATTTAAACCGCAAAATGATCCAGATTAACTCGTCACTCGATCAGCATTTATCAAGTACCTCGACGCATGTTAAACGCATCTCCTCTTGAATTTATTGCATGTCCCCGATCGATGAGAAATACGTCGCATGCAATTGTGCCGCATAATCGAAAAAGCTCACTAAACCGTGATTATTCGTCCCATATTATTCCCAGACGACAATTATTCAGTGACTACGCTGATCGAAAGTGGAAACATTCGCTTGTCGTAGTTGGACGGATATAAACGTCATGCATGCCTATTCGCTACTCATCGAGAACGCTGCAAACGCGGATCTGTATTTGCACCCCAATTTCGCCAGTCTTCGCTGAAACGTTCTTTATGCTCATACGGAAATCAGCTACGTAAAAATAATATTTCTAGCACAATAAGTCCCTGCGTTCTATCGACCCGATTGTCAACCTCTGACAATTTTCACACCATTCTCGTGTCTCTTTTTTCATTTCAAATCTCGATCGTTGAGCGCTGAACCGTATCGAAGAAAGCACTCACTTGTATTAACGAACGTTAATGGATCGTAATGGCGAGGGAGTGGTAGAGGGATAAAAGAGGATCGGGTATGTTCTGCAGCGGCACGTCGCGGATTAGCTACGAAAGAACAAATAGAGCGATCAATTGGTCTGCGCTGTGTGTATCTGTTTTTCTAGTCGAAGAGTTCTGGACGCGTCGCGCGTCGCGCGTCGCCCGCAAGTACCATCGTCCGGCTTTAATCGGATTCGAGATCAATGAGCTTGCTTCGCATTCAGACGGCCACCGAATCTGACGTCGGAACTTCCGCTGCCCGAGTGGGCATGAGAAATTCAATTTAACGGGGTCGTCGAGTACTTAATTAAGGCCGGCGCGCCGCGCCGCGTCCACCAGAGTCATTTTCAAACTGCTAATGACGGCCGGCCGACTGAAAAGTTTCACGTAATACGACGTTACGTGACTTAAAGGTCGTTCCACCAGCAAGATATTCTACGAAATGAGAGCGAGTCCTAAATTGGAACGGCGTCTACACAGGACCCATAGCAATTTGCCTTATATAATTAATCCACCACGTTGCTAGTTATGCATGACCCTACTTTTTGGATCAAAAATTAGTTCAATTTCAACAATTTTGCGTTTTATTAAATAAAACAAAAACAACAAACTTAAAGAGATAAAGTAAGCTAGGATGTCTTGTAGATTCGCGTGAATTTCTCAATCGCCCCATTTACCAATTGCAAACAAATTCAAGACTTGCTCCGCAGTCCGGACTACTGCCCATTGCTTAAGGAGGAATGGGACAGACAATTTGGTCAAAAGTTAATGCCACATGGCGAAAATGCTTACATATTTACAAATTGGATAATGTGGCGAATGTTTAACATGGACAAATAGATGATTAATATGTAATTGGTGCTACGAAAGATTGACTTTCTGTTTAAAATCATTTTGACGGTAAAAATTACCATTATTCGGTAACACATCGCAGAATTTTGTATATTGATTGTACACCTGCTGAATCTGATGACAAAAGAGCTTCAATTGCGATTTCTTCATAAGAGACCGTGTTAAATTAATAAATTATTTTCTTCTGAACTATGTAGTAGGGAATTCCGAAATTTGGTATGCTCCTTTATTATATTAAAATACATAATCCCTCAAAGTTGCAAGAAATTCTGCGATTTCTTGATGTGTGTTCGATTTCTCCTTAACCAACGATCATTCTCCTCCGCTGCACGTTTCACATCTTTCGTCTGTTTTCTTTGTTTCCTTCGCTCATTTCACAACTCTTCGCTTCTGTCATTTTCCCTTCTCAGGTTTTCCCAGTTGTGTCTTTTGTCTCATTCTCCGGGTCATTCGTTCGACTGCTACTCGTCAGAGCTTTCTGTTCAAATCGAAAGTCCGGAAGTGTGTGTACGTGCACTTTTGGGTGGAGCACGTTTGGCACGTCAGCCTAGGGACGTGTCCTGGCTTTCTCGTGCGGAAAATACGATTGGTAAAGCGGAGAATTCGTTGGGTATCCAGCCGCTTATCCAGAGCTGGGAATACACGATGGCCTCCGTACGTGCGTACACGAAATTGTATCGTTTGTGGTTTTATCTGCCCTTAAATGCAAACTTCGTGAAAGACTACCTTCAGCGGGTCTTCAGAGCTATTCTGTCACACATACACACACGCACACGTGTGATCTACAAAGTGCGAAACCCGAATGCGTTTAGTTCGATGTTGATTTCAACTTTCCACTCGCTTTCCCTTTGAATGATCTATCAAGTTTACGAACATCAGTACGCCCTGCCCTCCTTTCTCGAGTACAGTATACTGAAGGGTTTTATCCAGTTTCCCGTCAAACTGAGTGAAGCTTCGTGGCATCATTCTAAGTGTTACTCATGCACCCGAGCGTTTCCAATATATGATAAGAATTTAACCTTCTTTGCTTCTATTAGATGCTATAGTTGCGGCTAATTTCTTTGAGGAGGTATTTATGTTAAGTCAAATTCACATTTAGGGATACTAATAAGAGTCTTTATAATCAGGATTATTTCTATAAGCAAATCTCTCAAGAGTCGAGAATCTTGTGTGAAAATTTGTTTAGATAATATTCACAAGAAAAATTCAGTTTTGAGAAAATAGAAATAAAAATTTGATGGCCTAGTTTCAGGACGTCGAGGGTAAACCAAAAGTTCATTAATGCAAAGATATACAAAGTAGCAAGCTCTGGAGGATAACTTCATTAGGACTGACATTTTAGTTTATTGTTAGCCTGTAAGGTCGTAAAGAAAGTTTTGCTCAAAGTACAGTTATAAAGTTTTGCCAGGTAGAGAACAGTGGACCGTACACTGTTCTATTTTGCAAGACAACGTCTATGAAACCTTAGATAACTCGAAGCAGTGCTTATTGCCAGTGGACGATTCGCTGACCATTTCACGAAGTAGCCACTGTGCACGGCAACATTATCCAATTAACACTTTCAAGGGAACAATGGGCGCACATGACAGCGGAAGCTTAGTCACCCGTTGTAGATTTCATGTCTGACGTATAGAATATACTTTACAACCATTGCACATACAAGTCTTAAAGGGGGTTTAACATCTCCCTCATATTAAAACACTTTAATATGTTTTTAAAATATGAACAGCAATTCTTCGTCTTCGAGAAAAATATGGCTGCATTAGTGTGACATATCCTGTTAACCCGGAGTACGTGTGGAAATAATATGACATTTTTGTGAAGAAAGCTTGCATGGGCTTGACATCGTAATGTCGTCTTTGTTGTAAAGTAGGTGGCCTTCGCGGAGGATGTCAGTAGTTTCAACGATGCTGCCAATAACGATTGCGAGAGCGGTGTCCCCTTAAGGTTGCCATCCCATTTCAATCTATCCCTTGTCCAACTTCGTTTCACGGCGCAGCGTTACGACGGGCAACCTCTTAAGATCAAAGGCGAATTATGAGGCGTAATATTTTAGCATCTTCTCAGGCTAACGTCACAAACTTCAGCCCCAAGGATGATTCTGGTTCTGAAGACAAATATAAATTCGGGATGATCGATATCGGTACGATCACATCGTACTATGCGACACACTAAGAACTTCGCCACGCAACGCTTTATGATATTATATACACATGTATGTTTTCGAATCATAAACTATAGTTTACCCGGGATGCTTCTGATAAAGCAGATATTTATTCAGCAGCAAGAAAAATTTAGATTTTTAATCTGAAGGTATTTCATATTACGCTATATAGTCGTATCTTCTGATGCTTTTCTTGCAATTAGTGATATCCCCAATACATTAACTCTATCATTTCCGTGTCAATGCCAGTCGTTTTCAATAGAGTTAATACAACGAAGCTTTTAGTTACGTAAGTCATTACATTCCGCGTCCGTAATTATTAACCATAGAGATTCGGCGGCGTATTTTGGAGACGCAAAAGACGCGAAGGGCGCATCAAGTAGTCACTCCGCTTTCAGGGACACATACTCTTTCGTGTATACTCGTTCGATTCATTTTATCGAGAGAGCGACGACGACGACGACGACGAGATTGGCGAAGGCCGTGGCTAGATACTTAACTCAAGTGTCAAGACAATTCTATCGGAAATCTGTAAGTCACGACGCTCGTAAGTCAGAATCGATCGATTGCTCGCGATCATCCAAGTCCCGTACGAAATTACTCTGTGTATGTGAACGACGGATGACGCACGATGGACGACTGTCTTCAATATTCGCTTCAAAAACTACTTCGCGCTACTACGGTGCTCTGTCATGTTACGATTGAACAGTCTGCATTTATTCCCCGCAAACCTTCCGACCTTTAGTCAACTGACTTCGAACCAAGTTAAGTTCGGTCAAAGATAGACGGAAGAAGAAAATACCTTCGTGGAAAGTTTGCTGGGATACGACCGATCTACGACTTACGTACACTAACTCGTAACTACTACGGTCTTTCTAGACGTACTATCGGAAATAAGGGCAAATAAGGGAAGGGAACTAGTGTACTTTGGAAAGGGTCGTTGAATAATAAATCTGGGTTCAGAAAAAAGCGTAGATTTAGATATAGGTTCAGTTTCATGTTCTTACAATTAGCAAATGTACGCTAATCGCAGGGGCTTACAAAACGGGGCTATCTGGTGTTTCATGGAAGTTAGTTAGTTCTAAAGTATAATTTTCGATCTAAAACGGCAACGTATGATTTAACATATTTTCCTTACGGTTTCTAACCGTCTCCGTATTCCTTGAATAAAAACAGAAGTGTTTGCAAAGTTCACTACCGTATTTGTACAGTTGGAGGTTACACAATGGTCTTATCTGTGTTTTAATTTGTCGACAGTCGTGTTACGTTGCCGCAATTTGACCCACATACGTAAAAGCACCCTCTAATGAATTTCAAATTTCCTAGAGAAGGACGTTGCCAGAGGATGTTCCATTACAAACAGACAGTTTAGACATAATGCGTTAATGGAATGTTTCACAGATATACATACGAACAATAGTACACGACAACCGCTCAGTAGCTTTGCTGGCAGTGATATAGTAATTATTGCTATGTAGTAGCAAATTTCATGAACAGATATTCTTTCTTCCGCTCTTGATATCGAAATAATGACACACTGATTTATAATGACCGACAAGAAGTAATGAAATCATCAATCGTTTAGTCAATTTCAAGTTTGTCGAAATTCTCTTAATAAAACCTAAACTAGTACCTACACGTATGTTATTAAATGATGATGAGTTAAGCTTGCGTTATCGTTAGGGAAGAGTCAGAAAACAATCCTCGAATGGTGCTATTTATTGTCCGAATGCGAGGCAAACAAACGCCGCAGGCAAATAAATATTCGAACTAATCTCTATTTGCATTTCTAAAGAATCGTCCTATTTCGGAATGCGTTTTCGTTTGTGACAATAACCTCTCAGCATTTCTGTCTAATACGAATTTCGGGATTTCTGACGCTCGGCCTGACAAAAACATCATCTGTAATTATGACTACGATACGTAAGCAGTAGGATTACGCGACGAATATGTTAAAAATAATTGAAAGGATTTTATTTGGTGTTATTATTCCACGGCAATCCACGCGAACCACGCATTGATGTGAACCGCACGACGCGACGGAGACATTTGTGATATAAACTGTTGCTGCAAAATGTTTCAATTTAGCCTGATATGAATTTTCGTGGAGAGGTAGGATCTTGAGAAATTTTCAATTTCCAGGTAGTCTCTATAATTTAATCCAGATACACGAGGGCAACCTGACTCGCCTCTTTTGTTGCAGAATGCATTTGTGAGATTATCGCTCCCGGCCCTTGTGCAATCTGCTCCTCATATTTTTGTTACGTACTCGGCAGCCGAGGCACCAGACAGCCGTTAATTTAATTTGAGAAACGAGAATTGAATCGTAACGTCAAAGATGCCTTCGTTTCTCCTGGTCGGAGAGCTCTGTAAAATTGTAACTAGTTATTTGTTTTCAAAGGATCCCTTATTCCGGGTTACTGCTCGCAAACCGTGATATCGCAGTAATGCAGGCGTCGTCGTCGTCGTCGTCGTGGAGTGCAAACGCAATCTACGCTACAATAAACGCTGACTGTCTATGAGAGCTTGTCAATCGTTAACGTTAACATTAGGTAATCATAGTTCTGGGTTAGTGTATTAATTTCCGACTACAAATGCTAATTAATGACTACGAATGAGGGTACTTATACAGACTGTATCACACGACTCGGTCGGTACGTAAAGGTATACGGCATATAGAAATAGTCACATATAATGACAGCCATTATTTTCTAAACCCCTCCGAATTATATCTACGTTATCTACGTTGACATGAGTTTCCTTGGTTAGAATGACTTGAAGAATATACCTGCATTTCATAGATTTCTCTATGGAGACCGTCTACACATTAAAGCTGAATTGTCAGAATGAAATGCTTTTTACTGTATAGCATTGAAAGTAGCTACACCGTGCTACTTGACTTTCATAAAAAGAAACTGTTAATAATTCCGTGAGAATGAATAACTGTTTCGGATTTTATGGCAAATTGCTTCACACGATTTACGTGCTACTATAAAGGGAAAATGACGCAGCGCGTTAAAGTAGAAGGTGCCAAACTCAAATCGATAGGATTCGAACGCGGAAGTTCGTAAAGTATCATCGAGAAGCTAAATGGCTGCTAGAAAACTGCAATATCGCTGCTCATTATTAAAATGGCGTGATTGTGTCGAACTTTATGTGAAATCTGAATACTGAAAGAATTTTTTCATTTACTATGAATTAAATTGTATCAACATTCGAACGCGAAACAAATGCATATATGCACATCAGCATCGGAATATACGTATACATTTTCTCAGAGAAATATTCACGTTTTCTCCTTACATATACAATAACAATGGAACTATGCGTAATGTTATACGTAGAATGGGCACGTAAAGACAATATTTCTATGTAAAAGCCTTCTCCAATTCGAGATACGTATTCGTGTTGCTTTAACCGATAAATGAGACGTTTTGCTGGTATCGTTTCCTCGCAAAAAAGTTGCTCCGATCCTCGCGTGATAAAGTAGTGGACTAGTTGTCGAAAGGGATAACGTCAAAGAATAAAAAGCCCGTGGAAGCGTGCGGGCCGAATAAGATTGACCCACTTGCAAGAAATTAAGCCGAAATCCTCGAGCGTCGCAGAAGAATTGCAAATCGGGCGGATAACGGTCGGGAAGCGATTCAGGTGGCAAGATAAGATGCATTAGACTACGGGCACGTCTCGTTTCTCCTCCGGTCTCAAGTTCTAGCGGAAGAGGCGAGAAGCGAAAAGCGAGAGGCGAGATTACGTGAATTGCAACACTCAATCGAAAACCTTGAACAAACAAGCACCGACGAGGTATAGCATAGACCGCTCATTCAATGCAAATTTTTGTCTCACGATTCACATCATTTCCGTGTCACATCCAATATTACCGGAAAGACGTAGTATCAGATCACAACGCACGTGTTTCTTAAAGCTCCTTTATGCTCTATCAGACGCCACACGCCACCAATGTCGATGGTAAAAAAAATTTCGAATTTTTTGAATTTGTCGAGTTGACATTGAATTTTTCTCGCGAATCTCGAATGCTACTTCGCCAGTCGGGAGTCGAACAAAGGCTGCTGTTTCTAATTTTCCTTTTCAAAGTTTATTGCAATGGGGCCTCCGTTATTGTTCGTATCTCCCTCCCCACAAGTCGTCTCTACATTACACTTGTATACGCATTTACATTCCATGTACATGTATGTATCAATTAGATAAAAAAACATTATACTAAAGATGTTTTTACATCACTACGCTGATATCGCTAAGGTATTAAGTACTTATTGTTAGTTTAAAATTCAAGTAATGAACGATTTTTATTTTCCTACATTTTCGCGTAGAAAAAACGTAAATATCTCCTTTCGCTTGGACGATAAATTTGGTAAATACGAGGTACTTAGCCACATGTCAAGTCCATTCTGGTTCTTGCGCCTCCGACATCATTATTGCCGGGGACCATCGGGTTCTTACTTATAAAGCCGAGAGCTGAGTACAATGCCGCCGGTCGTCCAGTCACTCTGTTACATCTTCATTGGCTGCCTAAGCAATTTTCGCGTACCCTTTAGGTCATCTCCTTCCAATGAAACAGGTCAGTGCTTCACCACGGTCGTATAATGGTCAACTTGCACGATGTCATTGCACTGACAATGAGTCATTCCCGTTCCATTCCCAATCTCCGCATATACCGTGACGTACAAGTAATTTCAACTAAGACAATCAATTACCAGAAGCTAATAGAAGAGGTTTACGTTAAATATTAATCACGACAACATTTCTCATATGCATACAAATGAAAACGCCAACATTGTCGCGTATTTATTAAAAGAGACATTCATACCTATATACACATGTGTTGAAACGCGGGGCGAATTTACAATTAGAGACGCGTATAGGTGACTCGTTGTTGCTCTTATACAGCTGTACTAGAAACTGGAGATGTGGAGAATTCATTCGACCCGGCCGTTGCTTTCTGTCGTCACATTAAGCATTCGTCGTGAGAGCAATTCTTTCGCCTGGCTACAGAGTCTGAATGCAGATTTGAATGTGTACGACCCGACGTGTGTCCGATGAAATGAAATAGTATTGTTGAAACGGTCAGTGGAGTGGTTATACAGTTGAGCTCGCCGGCCGCCCTTTGAACCGACTGCCGATGCCGATCGTATCCACCTGCCTTTTCCTGTCCAGAAAACGTTCAATGCTGAGCACGAAATCTTCAGATTTTTATTGAGCATAAATATTGAATAGAAATTTATACGCCTGCAGCGTATCAACCTCGCCTCGTTCCAACCGCTGCCCTGCTACGACGGGTACAGTGGATCAGTTTTTAAATAACTGTTTTCATATCCTCTTCCAGCGTTCCGGTCTCGCTGCGACTGCGTGCCAAAGTCTCAGTTTTTCATGTTGGAAAAGGGGGGGAAGGAGACTATTCGTTGCTATTCGCAATAGCTTTGTATTTTCACTTCAAAAATACGTTTTGATATGAAATAAAATGAGCTGCGCATTCAACTAAAAGAGTGTGAAGTTAATGGACATAATGGTCGAATTCAGTTGATGCAACCTTTTACGGATACTACAATTATGCTACATACGTTTATGTCTGTTCTATCACTGAACGTCTACTTCAGTAGAATATTTATCAATGCCCCAGTGGACAATTGATTATGATTTCCTTTCTAACTTATTACCGCCGCTTGTCTGTCCTTCGAAAATTCTCGCAACAGCTGCGCGTGTATCAAATTTCCTCATTCAAGTTATCCATCATGATAGATCCTCGAAGTTTAAGACTGTCAAGGCCTCGCAGCAACTGACACGAGGTTCAATCGAAAGAATCGTGTCATTCTCGCCGAACTCTCCAGAGATGTAAATGTGGATGAATTTTCGAGCGAAGCGAAGAAATTCGTGTAAAATTGTGTGCCCGAGATCGGATAATATACGCTCATTCGTTACGTGTTTCAGATCGATCGTCCATATGGTTGACATGCTCTCTGAATGAAACCGTCCGGAAATTATAATTTAACATTTTATCTTTCGTATCTTTTGATCGCTAACATCAACTTTTCTATGCGCCAGTGCCGACACGTTTACAAGTTAAGAAACATCGATTAAGAAACGAAATGCGACTGGTATACATTTACCTTTGAAGCATCACTTTAACATATTTACATATGCAAATTCATGTTACATGGAGAAAGTTAGATAGACTGCAATGCACGGAAAGTTTCGAAAGTTCTAGACATTATCCACAAAATGTTATGGAAAACAGGAATTATAGCATACAGTATATCGAATATGAATAATCCACAGAGGGGAAACAACATACTGATAAGCCGAAACTATGATAATGATATAGGAAAGGGCAAGGCAGTAACGGTCGCAACATAAGGACAAGTTTTATCGAGATATATTTTCGGTGGGGCCATCACGTATAACAGCACCCGATGAGCAGTCATTTTAATAGACTTCCTTCTAATTGCAACGGAAAATCTATTTGATACGTGAAAGAGGGCGTGTGAGAGGAGAATCGAAGAAAGAAATGTAAAAGAGGAAAATGATTGACATTTCAGGTGGATCGTGCGGAGAAGGAGGAGGGCCAGGGAGGGGAAGGTCTGCTGGTGCCATCTTCGGCGGGCTGCAGCGGTGCGTCCGGTTCGAGAATGGGCCCGGGGCCCGACTCCGGCAGCAGTGCTCCCTCTTCCGTACCCCACTCGTTGGCGACGTCCCGCGACGACGAGGACGACGAGGACGAGGAGAGTAGTGGCCGCCGGTCGAACGGCCATGGTGGATCGAGGTGAGTCGTCACTCGCCACTCGCCACTCGCCACTCGCCACTCGCCACTCTTTTCGGCCCAGATCGCGGCTGTTATCGCCAGATATAGACTCTGCACACTGGGGAGAAGCGATCGGAGCATTATTTAATATTTATTCTCTACTCTGGGTGCGGAGTCTGCCCGCGAAAATTATAACTAGAAAGCACTTCTTTATACAAAGTTTTCTTTTACTATTTGTGCATCGTCAATAGGTCCGCGTCACTGTAAATTAGATCAGAATTCATTATTTCTTTTGCAATCGTTGCCAACTATCATCCAACTGTAATGTAAATAGATTCTGCATCAGTATGTTCGATAAGTTTATACGGTTTACGATCGTATAGGTTGGGGTCGAACAACATCGCCCGCTCAGGTTCTTTTCCACTTGAACTGTGTTCATCGAGGCATCGCTCGTGTGGACGCCGCATTAGCGATGGTCATTCAGGCGATCAAGCGTCGTTTCAGTATCCCCAGTTCAATGGCGAACGTTCTCGCACTTCTGTTGTTCCATCGATTTCGTCTTTTTTGCTTATTTCCTATCATTACGTGCTACAAGATTATAATGTCTTCATTGCAGGTGTAACCGTTTCGAAGTACATTTTTATTTTCTTAATTTTTTTTTTTAAATAAATTTAATCGTCCATTCGAGACGTTCCCTTTTAAACACAAGACATAAATAGGTTGGCGTTCTATACGGGTGTCCAGCCAGATTTGCATTGACACCATATGTACAATGCAGATGCGGACAGATGTGGAAATGCGAAGAGAGCAAGGCATAGGTCTGAGAGGGTTTAAGACCAAACCTAAAACCTCTCCTTCATTCCTGGAGATTCTTGTGGAATGGTTAAGCCCTCGATTGCCCCTGGCTTACATTAAAGTTCATTCTACGAAGTTCGTAGAGAGAGGTAGGATCGAAACGGTACGAATTAATCCTTCTTCCCGGTCGGTCGGCTTGATTGCGTTGAATTTCATTTCAACGTGTATTCCATCTTGCCTCGCTTTTTGCCGTTTTCTATCCTTCACTGCGCCTACGTCTGCCGAAAATATAGCTCAATCAAGTTATTGATTCTACCTAATCTTATCGATCATTCTTTCTCTCTTTCAATTGGTACACTTAATAAGACTGCACTCATAAGTAGTTTCTCGACAAGGAGGAGGTAAAGTTGCTGTAAAAATTCGTAATTTCACGTAAATGCCCACACGTACGAGTACACTTCAATATACAACAGTTTCTAATATTTATTCGCTTTCAATCATCTACTATAACGAATGGTGTTGACAATGTTAACCCCTATTAGTAATTGAATTGGAACATCGTCCCCGTATGTCCAGCGTCCAGCACACCTACTTTTATATCCCTTGCTACTTATCGATAAGGGTATTTATGAAACACGATCCCGAATGACGAAGAAGTGTGGCGAGCGCACCATGTCATCCTGTTGACCTCACGGCCCACAGCATACGGCCCACGGCCCACGGCCCACGGCCCACGGTAATTTAATCTTTTTCACGTTTTCGGACGGCAGCGGAGTCTACTTAATGTCATTAGTGCGGGTCTAATAACATCGATGCTGTGTCAAGCCCTCGCGACGGGTACGCTAATTACTTTCGGCCCAATTGCATTTTCTCAAAACTATTCGAGCAAGCGGTTTGGCTCCACTTTGATCCAAAGGGCAACTACCGAATGCCGTTGCGTCGCGTCGCTACCTTTCGTCTTTTTACTTTTAATCACGCCCCATCGATGTATCCGCAATGTTGTCCTCTTGAGTGCCGCGAAAAAAACCTATATAAGAAGCTTTCTAAAGCAGTGTCATACGCGTTCGATATTGTAGTAATTTAAAAGTACCCTGCGATGAAGTTTATACTTCGAAAGTACCATTAGGGTGAGAACGTATCGTGTGGCTAAGTTTCGTAACAATTTTTATGGTTCACTCATAAACATCGATGATGTATTTTAATATCAGAATGTCAACGCTATGTATTTGCTGATCGGCTGCAAGCAACAATAAGCCTTCACGATTATTTTTTCATTACTCAAACGCGTTCGTGGTCGACGAACAGATGTGCGATGTCATGATGTGCGATCGTATCTATCCAAATCACTGCAATTGCGACGGCAATTAGTAGCTGCGACGATAGTTTGCATCCATTACGGGGCGGACGGGGGCATCTTCTCGTTCTCTCTCTCTCTCTCTCTCTCTCTCTCTCTCTCTCTCTCTCTCTCTCTTCCGTAAGATGTAGAGGGTACTTAACGCTGCTCTGCAGTAGAAGCAACAACGGGACGCGTAATCTGATTTTCGTTCGCCTAGTTGATGCAGGGCAGGCGAGCAGGTGCGTGGTTGCAAATTATTTGAAAGTCTCCGTTACGCGCTATCTACTAGGGCTGGGATGGGACTCATTCGAATAACTTCATGTTTCAAAATCAATTTCGTCATATAAAAAGGCCGGACCGTGCACACATTCTTAATTTCTTGTGCGGATATTGCATTAATCCTAGAATTCATCACTGATCGTCAAGCAATGAAATTTCGCTGTATCGATTTTTACTCCACGATTTCCATGTTTCTACTCCATTCGAAGCGAACATTGAAAAACTTCCAGTAACTTATTAAACATTCTTGTATCTGCTATATGGTGTCTAACGTGCCTACATAGGCATTAATGAAAGTTAAGCTATTCCGTGCGATTACGAAATCCACGAACGTGACATTTTTTATCGCCTACCGAAGTATCTCGCGACGTAAGCGCATGTGTGTGCTAAATAATCACGCGGAAGAAGCACGTAAAATGATATCCTGCTTTATGTCTGAATAAGAAAATAAGCTGAGAGTATGTGCAGCGTGCGATAACACGGGGATCGAGAGTTTATTACGTCGTCTTGTTCGTTTCATTCGTGTTCGTACAGAAATTTTCACGCCGTTTGGAATTATTTGTAATTGTTCATATAACGTGAAACGGTACACGTTCAGTACCGCAAGGTGTGTTTATACATATATTTGATAACGTCGTTTATTCAGAATTGTTTTTGTCGACTTTTATTCAATGGCCTGTTTCGTTTATGTTCTCGTAATCCGATAAATCCATAGTAAACAGCGTTATTATCATTGGTGCTGATATCAGTTCGATCGATTATAAGCGTAGTCGAAACTAATCATCGCGTGCGTAGCGTTGGAAGTTATGGAGAGGGCAGACGGAAAATGTAGATAGTAAGAAAGTCACTGTATATACCGAAATGCATTATTAGAAAGCACTTGAGCTTTTACTGGTCTGTATCTATATCCATTAGTTAAGTGATGTTGCCTCGCGTGCCTCGTTAGTAGACGAAGGCCTCATTCCCCATAAAGGAACATCTGGCTAGTGAGGTAACAGAGAAAGAGACTTTCTCATCTTCAAGTGCCTTGGTCCGCGATGTCGGCGTTGGCGTCGGCGTCGGCGTCCGCGTCCGCGTTCGCGTCCGCGTCCGCGTCGCCGTGAAAGCTCAACAATCATGCTGAACACGGGAGGCCTGACGCTGTCTCCGTCGTGTTTTCCGATGCTTCTGTATCTATCATATCTCACAATCAGCTTCGACCGTCGACTTCTAGAGAATGAAAAGAATCTACGCAAGTGTCCGAATCCGATTATGTTCTACTTGAAGTATGTTGCTAAATGTCAAATCCTAAGAGATGGACACTTACCTTGGTTTCCTTATGAATGTATTTATCGTTCGATGGACAACGCGCCAAGTTTCTCTTTTTCAGTATTATAACTGTTCGAGCCCGAGGCATGCATACTCGTATGTGAGTGTAGTGTCTACGTGAGAATGAAGGCACAGAAAAGTAGAAATGCGCGGTGGATTGCGAAAGGAATAGGAAGGGGAATAGAGAAAAGGGAATTGTCTGGGCAGCCAATTGTTCTATAGCATGCTTTGCTGAAAGAGTTCGTTCAAAAGAAGCTGTAGCTATTGTTTGAAAGCTTTTCCGGGAGGTAAGAAATTTAAAAAAAAAAGGTAACATCCACTTCAAAACAGCACTAAAAGGGATGAAATAATTTTTCCTTGTTGAGGTCGGTGTCGAAATAGAAAGAAAGAACCACTTAAATTGATTTCAAAAGCTTCATCGTATTGATGGACGAGTTACCCTCCGGTATAAAAATATCGTCCGTTTGCTGGGTCCGTTGTAATCACAGGCCGTCAGGCCCGTGTAATTGCTGTGTCCAAAAGTCTGAACAAGCGCGTTTCCCTTCTGAACCATTTTTTCTAAATCACATAGAGTGAACCGTAATAGACACAAAGATCCCTATAGAAATTACGCTCGAAATTAATGGAAAGATTCTTTAAAATATGGGTTGTTGTCGTTGGGATTTTTCGCAATTTAAATGGGACCACTTAGGGAACAGCCCCTTTCATATAAACCAAGAATCATCGAGATCGCTCCACTCGTTTGCGAGTTATGCGCGAACATACATGAAGAAAAAAAAGGGGGAAAAAAGATACAAGTCGAATAGAGAACCTCCTACTTTTTCAAAGTCGGTTAAAAACAGTTGCTTGCGCCTTCCATAACTGGACAAAGGCGTTGCGCGAAAATTATACAAGTTGGATGAAGCATGCAATCGCGTGTAAAGTAGTTAGAACATTTATGAGCGGTGAGGGAGAAATTACGCCGCGCAACTGAGAATATCTGTAGGTGTGAAGTGTCAGATGTAGTGCATTTTCGACAGTATCCGCTGGCAGAGAAAGTCAGGAAGCGAAATTTGTCATAGTGTGACGTGTTCCCTGGCGGATACGCTACCCAACATGTCCGTGACACTGCCATTGCCCTTAATACCTTTTCAGTTTCTTGGGGTCTTCTGGGATTCTAGTACACGTGATTTCCTCCTCGTTTTGAATAAGTTTATAACCGAGGGACTTACGACCTGACGAACACCCGAGAGTCAGGGTGTAATTCACTTTCGAAACGACCTATTATCATGTGAAGTGGCCTTCTGTTTCTCGGCTAGGTTGCACTCGGTTGCCTGTGTTTTCAGTACTCTTTAGAATGCCGATACTGCGATGGGAGGCTATTTCGCATTTCAAAAGTCAAATTTGACAGGATGAGAAAGACGGAGAGGGTCGTGCGTCTGAATAACTAAACTCGATCGAACAGTCGCCTGAATATTCGCTTCGAAGATTGCACAGGCAAATCAGTTACGCTTCTCAACTTCGTAACATCTGCGACCGGCGACGCGGCCGGATGATAGAGTGGCTAAGAGACAGAAGGTACTAGCGTAAGTACTTCGCCTGGACGTCCGACGAGTAACCTTGTCCATACGAAGTTAGGGAAACTTTTGTAACGGCCAGCGATAGCGGCAGACAGGAAATTTGACTGGTTAAGGAGGATAAGAGGACGCGAGATAGAAGTATGCGAGAATGGGGAGAAATAAAATAGACAGATAAAAGACTATCAACTTCAGCATCAACAAAGCAGGTATATCGATGATAGAAATTTCTTACATAACGTGACGTATGAAAGATGTCGAAGTGGAAGATGAGTAAGTGAGAATGGATAGAGCGAAAGATAGGAAGAGCAGGAGGCAACCCGTGTGCGGGTTCTGTCTTCTTCGCAGGTCGTCGGAGGTCTACAGGCGACAGCGTTCTTCTTTGATCCTCCACGAGTCCTTCGACAAGGAGGAGAGCACAGGCCTCGCCGGAGCAGCCTCCACCCCGTCGGAATCGCTGGACAGCGTCTGCCTTGATGCCGATATACCGGCCGCGGCAAGGCGGCCTCGTTGTACGAGAGGCTCGCAAAAGTGGAGTAACGTACGCGCGGTCATGGCGCTATATTCCTCGCTGCGAAAGATCAAGAGGTATTCCCGTCATTGGCTCGATATGGACGGTAATCTCTCTCGCACAATCGTCCGCACATCACACACCCTCACATGCATACCTCGGCATGACACTTGACGATGACACAGTGTCAGACGAGTGAAAACCGTCAGCATTTATTGCTTGCAGCGGCATCGATTTCTTTTCGGGGGCAGAACTTTCCTTTTAACTTTCAATTTTCATTGTGTCATTCTTAAGTTCCTTGCTTACACGGTCTTATATACACACACACCTTACACTCAACACGTTCGCGCAGCACGCGCACGCATAGAGGGACCGACCGACCGACCGACTGACCGACCCTGCCCGGATATGTTCCAAGCTATCTCCAACAGGATGAACTACTTGTTACTTCGTTCACGATGTAAACTTCCTTTCAACTCGCCGACTCGCATCGCCGTATTTATTTTCGCCACGATTTGTCATACGAATTGTGTTCTTCCTCTGATATATCGCATCGGACAAACGCTAGATAGTGTGTAACTGAAAAATGTAAAAGCCTCGCAATTTCTTTATCTAATCCGATGCTGTTGTTTCGGTCCATTTCGCTTGAAGTTAATAGTAACGCGAATTGTGTGTCTAAATCTATCTATAAGTTTCAACAGATACTGTTTGTTGCGTAATTCTCGGTATGACACGAAATTCATTTGACATTACGCTGCAAGCGTCAGGAGAGCTTTTCATTGCAATGTTCAATTGGCGTAAAACAAATACGAGCCATAAGGATTTGGTTGTGAAGTAACGCAATCACAGGCACGTGAGCGTAATCTGTCGAATGATCCTCACGGATTCGTCCACTGCGATCATTCGAAAGCGTACAATTGCCTCTTGCGTCCTTGTGCTTCATGCACCAAGTCAAGCAATTCACCCTCTTTGCCATCCCCCTGACTCAGCACGAAAGTTTACTGGCTATACGTCGCTCGACACCGCAACTCTATCCTATTGCCACTTCTCACTCACGTTTCTACGCCACCGTCAATCCATTGCACATCACACCGTTCTACTCTCTATTAGATGATATGGCTGATAGGCAACTGCTGTATCCACTTACTGGACTTGCCTGTGTCATCATCTCTCCTCATGTCGCGTGCAAGGGATATGTATATAGAAGCATATACCTACATGTACGTACATATACAAACGTGCCCATGCCCATGTCGCGAACTTTACTAGCCATTTCTGCTAGATGTGCTCGTCTCCTTGCTGAAAAAGATGTACGTAGGACCCATTGGTAGAATTGGTATTGTTGCATGTAGGAGTAACGTCGATGAAAGTGTTGCAAGGCATTCGCTGTAGCACGTGTGGAATTATTCAATTGCATTTTCTCACCGAATCGTGCCGAATTTCAATACGACATCTGTGTGCCCATTCAATGTATGCTGATTCCGAATTTCCAGGACTTCAACATATTCTTTAATCCGAAATCTTTATTTTCATGCATCGTGTTTCACTTCTACATGTTTTGATTTTCTTTCGCATTAAAGTGGTAACAGATGAATGTTAAAACGCGAGGCGGATAACGTCTATGAAAGGATAACGTTGAGTAAGAATCGCACTGTAGGGCTAAATAAAATTAGAAACATCTAATTCTAAGTCTTGCCCACATCTATTCTATTCTAACGGTAGTTTACACAAACCGTTGTTTTTCACGCAACTTAAATATACACCAAAATTCTTGGATCGGGTTTATCATTTGTAATGTACGAATTCATTGGATTTTTGTATGAAATCTATGATATCGGGTGCACAGTCTTCTGAGATTCACATAAAACGTTATTCGAATTTGATTGGATGTAGGTCCTGCGTAATGTCATTCAGTAAGGACGAGGCAGATATCGGTAGTCGGTGACAGTCATTAAAACCTCTTCAATCAAGAAAGTCGTGTCGAGTGGTTGAATAAAGTGTGAAAATTCATACGAGATTCGGGATAGATCCATCATTCGAGCGCACTAAACGTCTCAGAACGATCGAAGTTGAAACTACAATAAATGTATCACCTCCAGAGTGATCTACGATCGTGGAAAATGAGAAACTGTGATACTTTTGATTTTTAACTAATTGTCATCTTATACTGCAGCGGACCGATATAGCCGGGTGTGAGAGGAAAATGGTAATGAGTCATGTAGTTCCCCAAGATGGTGGGACAAAAATATGCATTGCATGATGTTTCTATCCTATGTCTGAAGTGAAAATCAGCCATCGACGATGGGAAAACCGGGAGGAAGATCATGTTACAAAATGGTGATTGATCGACCGATAATAATCCGTCGATGAACATGTGTCTGATATGGCTGACACGCGTTCATCCGATTACGCCCGATTATACCCGGATGGCGAGTGCGCGCTTAATTATTCATATTCAAGTTTCGAAACCATACACTTACATACGAATGTCGGTTATACATTGCTAATGGCTATTGTCCCTCGGATCCTTTCCTTCCTCGACCAACCGACAATGGGACTCGATTAATCGGAAATCGTTATACATGTATTTAGTTAGGGAAACTCGTGGGCCGCTAAAAGACGGATAGAGAGAGAGAGAGAGAGAGAGAGAGAGAGACTGAGATGAAAGTGAGTGAGAAAGCACGAAAAGTAAAAGTGTGGAAGAAGGAGAGTGAGAGAGATTATTGATCTGAAGGAATCTTCTTCTTAATAAATTGTTTTGCTCACCCTAATCTCTTGAGAGATTTAAGAGGGTAGAAGCTCGAGGTTGACTCTGTTCCACTTCTACCGGCACAACTATGCATTTCATGTCTTCACTCCATAAAGTGCGTACGCATACAATGATAACACGCATATACACACATATCCACATCTATTCACACGGTACACTTAACATGGGTGTGTTATGAATGATAGAATGCGTAGTGGCAGCACATGTGTACTTTTAAATCAAAACCTTCCATTTTATTCTTATCTTTTATCTCTAACCTACATGGTCTCTTGATGTCTTTGTCTCTGTCTGTCCGTCCGTCTGTTTATCTGTCTGTTTGTCTGTCTCTGTTCGCCTCTTATCCATCTGACTGACGCTCTCGCTATGAAATCTGATGTACTCGATTATCGCTCACTTCTTGCCACCTAAGCGAATCACTTCATTCTGTCTTTAGAGTTTGACACAAGATCGAGTGTACTGAATGAACATGGCATCTTTTCCTTTCGAATGGCTAGGTTTAAGGAATGATGCAAATGTACTGGAAACGCGTTCCACGTGGAAGACACACACATGTATAAGTACTTACACATGTGTGTGTCTTGCAAGTAACATAGATGATAGTCAACAGTATGGAATTACGATGGTATTTAAGATAAACTAGCCAGCGTTTCCTGACACTTCCTTTTCGTTCTTACAGCGTCTTTTTTCTTCGTTTTAACCAATACGTTCGGATTAATACTGTACAAGTGTAATGCATGAGTGATAGCTAAAATAACTTGGAAGTCCTCTATGCGAAGATGGAAGTTTTACGACAATCTGTCTTTACACTTTTATTTGACGACGGTTTGAGCACTCTGTGATGGCTTCCATCATTATCATCATTACTTAATGTGTCTGTTCTATAGCATTCATACATTGCATCGACCTGTTACGAATGCTCAGAAAGTGTCGCATCATCTTGTGATTCGTGCAGCTTGTATGACGTGTCAAACCTACTGATTCGACACTTTCCCGAATCTATTTCGACCGTGCTTATAATCTTGCACGTGATGTGCGACATGAACAATACACTGTCTCTGTGAACGTAAACGTCTGCAATATATGCTGAAAGACTCCGTTACGCTCGTTACAATTCTTTTATAATCTGTACGCATATCGTACGTTCGTTGAGATTATCAAAACCTTTTTATTGAACGTATGTAAATATTAGTCAAGTTTCGTATGAAAATAAGAACCGTAGTACGGTAATTCGGAATATATCTTTTAATATATTATATTACAAAGTCCGCTAGAAGCGTATGAACGTACAGGGCATCGCCTCTGATGAATTGTCTTCTTAAAGGGGGCCAGTTCAGGGGTTAAATTACAGAAAGAAGCAAAGATTATCACATTTTGCACGGAATTCCCGAAATTACATTTTTTACTCGATTTTGAACCTTGAATCGTCTCTCTTAAGGATACCATTTTTCCCCCCGGTAACACCCTGTATGTAGTACGAATATCATTGTTGAAACTGGTAATACACTTATAGAAGCAGCATTTATCTTAAAACGAGAATAGAGGTTAGAGTTAAGAAGAAATGGGCATGATAACGGGCATGATTGTTCGTAGTAAACTAACCCTTATCTGATTGTAAGTGGACTACCAAGCACAATTTTGTATCCGTTACCGCAATACGTAGGTAGGTAGAATTCGACATGTTATTATCGGAGGAAAATATATTGATGAAAGAAGAGTGTTCGGCAGCCGCGAAATTGTCTTTTGAAAATTCATCTTCGGGATTGCGTGGCATTCGTCATATTTCTATACGTTCTCTTGACACACGTGCCCCACGTGGGACGCGAATTATTTATCGCGCGGACGGATTGCTTTTTATTGCCTTCTTTGCCGTGCGGATTGACCGACAGAAGGGCGCGCTGGTAATTCGAACGACGAAGGCATTTTGCGCGACGAAGAGTATCCTGTACGCGATAATGGGAAAGTCCCTAGAGGCTGTTCAATTCGGTCGCCTGTTACGTCGAAATCGAATGTACAGATTGCGCTCGAACCCTCCTAGTTCGCCAACAAAGGCCAAACATGGCAAAAGGAAGGAAAAACGGTGCGGAGATCTATCGATTAAATATGGATTTTATGTTACTGAAATAAAGCACGACAGTATCTTTGGTCGGAAGTGGGAAGTGATGTTTGAGGAACGAATATGCATTTGATAGGGCCAATAGAATATTATTTCGAATGGTTAGTCCGGTTAATATTATCGAATGTTGCAGCAATCTCATGCCCTGCAGATTTTCACGATTACGCTGAAAAGCTCGTTTGTCGCCTGCAATTTATTTTCACCGAAACCGTTTTACGTCGGCAGCTGCGGGAGGCATGCCGCAAATGCGATTAACATTTTTATTAATACCTAGGCTCTCGCGGTAGCCACGAGCGGTGACGCAAAATTACTTTATCTAGATCTAGAGTCTGGAGGGATAATAAATTTGGCACGCGTCATCGTTCGTTACAGCAGCGTTCACCCAACGAACCACTTTCCCCTTTCCGGTGCCATTTTCGAATGACCGGAACTGTCACGGAAGTACCAGTAGTGGCATAGGTACGTTCGTGACAATATGTTGGCGCCCTGATGAAGCTACAATTTATGCGCACCACTGCTTTTTCTCGAAGCTTACACGACCGAATTACGAGTAAGTCACTTGTTCGCTCTACCTATTCGCTGGACTAACTACGTGCTTCTCCTTTCGTACAATGTGCCTATCCGAAGTGTCAACGTTTGACGCATGCAACATGCTCGCAGCATCTCTTGAACGGCGTGCGTCATTTAGAAGAAATCTTTCGAAAGCCTTTGTTTGCGGTGATAATCGAAAGTACATGTATCTTAAAGTTCCCTTTCTTTCTTCTCTCAAGTCATTAAGCCTATGGGATTGATTAATTCAGCTGCTTTGCATTTAGTCTATCTTATTGTTAGGACAACACTGACTGACTGACTGACTGACTTGTTCTGGCCTCTATCTTTCGCTGGAATGTCTTGTTAGTCGATGAGTTTGAATCGGTGCGATCAACGTTTTGGTTTAGATGATGTTAATGTGAGAGGGAGAGAGAGAGAGAGAGAGAGAGAGAGAGAGAGAAGTTTGTAGTTATCGAAGAATTTGAATGGTTAGTATACTTTAGTTTAGCCAGGCAAAGGAGCCACGCGACTCGCCCTGTCCGTCGCTCATTCTATTTCGTTCCGTCCTTGACTGTCGGCCTGTTCCTCTTTCTGTTGGCAGAACGAAGAGCAACCAGCGGTGGATGAAATTGCGAACGACCGTTCAGCTGTCGTCGGCGATATCGACGATCCAGAAGAAGCCGCCGCTGAAGCGGGAAGACTCGTTCCTGAAGAGATTCTCGACGCGTCAGATACCGGAGAGTCAGGAGACGCTGGATACGGGCGAAGGCGAGGGTGACGCGAACGACGAGAAGGATCCCGGAGGACGACGTCGAAGGAGAACGAGAAGACCTCAGCGACCGCCGAAGAGCGTGGTGAATCCCGACGAGAACTTCTACTACTACTGGCTAATGCTCCTCTCCGCCTGCGTGCTCTACAATCTCTGGACTCTTATCGTGAGACAAAGTTTGCCGGAGCTACAGGCTCTCGCGCCTAACGTATGGCTAGCCTGCGATCGTTTCACTGACCTCGTCGTCATTCTCGACATCGCGGTTCAAGTTCGCACCGGTTACCTCGAGCAAGGGCTCATGGTGTACAACAGCAAGAAACTTGCCTGCCACTACGTCAAGTCTAAGCCGCTCATTTTCGACGTCGTCGCCCTTCTGCCACTTGATTTTCTGCCCTTTCACTTTCTGCCGATCAACCTCAGTAGCAATCCGATACTAAGGTTCCCGAGGTTCCTCAAGATTTATCGTGTCTACAACTACTACTACATGGTCGAGTCACGCACAGTCTACCCGAATCTCTGGCGTGTCCTCAACCTTATTCACATACTGTTAATACTGGCGCACTGGTTCGGCTGCTTTTACTACTTGCTCAGCGAGGCGGAGGGTTTTCAAGGTGACTGGGTCTATCCGTACAGACCGGGCGAGTACGCGACCCTGACCAGGAAGTATCTTGGCTCGCTCTACTGGTCCACCCTCACGCTGACCACCATCGGTGACCTGCCTACCCCGGAGACCAACGCCGAGTGAGTGAGACATAAAATAATCCTTCGAAATGCCCACTCGTGTGCCAGACTCGTGCGCCGCCCGTGCCGTCGGCAGTCGGCACCGATCGGCAACACACACGTCCCTTCAATTCACTCGCTTTCCCTTCGGTAGTGCGCATACCACACAGACACGTTAGGAGAAAATGGAATATCGAGCGTCGCGAGTCATCGTCACTTCCAAGGCAGAGGCGATCAGGTGGGAATAATGTTAGGTCCGTCCGATCATCGATTGGTGTGTTCCTTTTTTTATTATCACCTCAAGGATTGCAGAGAGGAAAAGTGGAATACAGCTCTGATAGGATTTATCGATCCGCCTCCTTATTCTTGATAAGCCGTTCTAACACGCACCGTATTCGTATACCAACCTTTGCTTATATGTCCTCTCTACCTTCATTCTCTCATTACATTCACCGTATGGCGTAATTTCGCTCGTTTCAAGAGAAATTGCCTTCTCACACGCCTATTTCTTCGAGGGAAACGGTTAAAGATTACGAGATATCTCAAGAAAGGGGACTTCCTGACGTCACTCAAGAGACGTTGTTCCGGTTATCGAGCAAAGATCGTGATAGGATAGGAATGATAGGAATGAGACGATAGCGTTTACGCCCACGGAAATATTGACAGCGAGAATGAAAAACGGGAAGCGCGCCGGAAAATAGTGATAATTATTGTCCCTGTCGTTCGCGATCCGCCGGACCATTCGATCGTCTTCGTCGCATTTGTCTGTCACCGAGAGGCATGCCGAGAAATATCTGACGGCTATGTAAACGCGCAACATACGATCAGTTGGCGCGTACGAACTGGTGTACGTGAAACGTTTCGACAGACGTGACGAATGCGAGAACGAGCTATCCGAGCGTATCCGTCCACATCTTTTTTCATGATAGGCGGCAAGGCGGCCGGTCATAGCAAATGGTCCGGCGTCTATCGATCACGTCGCGGAGAGTGTGCTTTTTTTCTGCCACATTGTCAACGCAAGGCCGGCAGCCGGCAAAATATGATTATCTAGCCGCTAGCGTATCCGCGCAGAGAAACGTTGCGCTTTCTTTTTTACATAGTAGTACCATCAATTTCTTCTTCGAACCTTCGAATAAAAGGAGCAGAGCCAATTACTTGGGCCATACATCGGCGCCGTAATCAGATTTTAAAAAGGGGATAGTCCTTTTGCCGATTGCGCGGTCAGTATGGATAATTGAGCGGCTCGAGGGAGAATGACGCCAATGGAATTTACCTTCAAATGCCGCATTATGCGCTCGCCATTCAACAGAAATCTTCTGCGCAATTGGCTAAATACGATTACGTTATCAGCAGGGCTATTCAGATTTATTGAAACCGCCAAAAGATCAGGAGAAACGAATTATCGGAATATTATGTTTTGGCAGTATTCAATTTGATCCTCAAACCAATAGATAAATGATCGATAGGCCGTGACGAATAAGAAGAGAATTGTCTTCTTACGTTGGTTGGCCGATTAAACTTTGGTAGCACTTATAATATACTACATTTTCATAGAATATTTACTTTTGTTCGAAACGTTTAAGGTTCCTCCTACCTGATATTCTCATAATACTGTTAGACAATTCAGTCAGGCGCTCTGCGAGTAGATGCCATAGAGCACAATCCGGTTATCTTTTTTCAGGAACCAATCAGCTGACGAACTCTCATCGATCGCGCTATACACGTTCGCTCATTTTCAATAAATATTCCCGAGAGCACTAAATTATTTCAAATTTACTCACGGCATTCCACACAGTTACCTGTGCAATCCAGTAGCGAGGGAATTATTGGAAAATCGAGGCTGAGCCAATCAAATCAATCAACTAAGAAGACAAGCGGCTCTGATTAATGTTTGCATAAATCATCATATACTTCAGAGGAATGATCGGTGCATCTCCCAATCAGTCAATATGATTTTGCTTTATCCACGATCCCAGATATACTTACTTGTCGAAAAAACCTGCCATGCCTTTAGAATGTCAGGAAATGTGTCCTTGTGACCTGTCGGCCCGTGGTGCGTATGACCGAAGCTAACTATTAGCTGTGACGTCACTCGAGAAGGTTGACAAGTGTTAGGTGGCTGTGGCGACGAAATCACTCGAACGACAATATTTATGTTGACGACGCGAACGCGATAGGCTCGAATCGTTTCCATTGTCTCTTAAGTTAGTATCTAGTGAATTAGAAGCTTAGGAATTAGACTCGTGAAGCGGCTTTGTTGTTGTTGTGTTGGCAGAGTCGTAGCGGGCGGCAATCCCCGGAGCCTCGTTCGTCGTGGCCGACTGTCCCGGCTTCTGCAGTTCAAGCATAACGGAGGGTATTTGTATCGTTCCCTGAATTAAAACAATACAAAAGAAAAAACAAAAAAAGAAGCGAAAAGAACAATACGAGCAAAGGAGTGTGTGAGTGGCGAGTGAGAAAGGGTGCTTAAGCGAGAACGTGTGCGATTGCGGGAACGGAAGAGTGTGAAATTGTCAATTTGTCAAATTGTGAGTTTGAGGACGAATGAGGGAATGACATACATGAGTCGTAGGTGTATCTGCAATTTCGAAATGTTTCACTAGTCGTCTTTTCAATGTATAACACAGTAGCGCAGCGTGTTTGAAATCCCGCGAGCGACCGGTATACAGCATCCTCCATCCGATATTCACCCGTTTGACAAATGCACCTTTTAGTAAACCTTCAAGTCTTTTATAATGACTTTTTCTGATAGAGACCTCCGCGACCGCGAGCTCTGCGGGGCCAACGCTACGCGCTACTGGCCAGTGATGCTTATGTCCGTTAATTCCGTTATCTTATATTTTATGCATGATGAAAACACTTCTTTATATATACATACATATATACAAGTCATGAAATACGAATGTGGTACTATCATACGACAGGCTTGACTGGTGTCCTTCGAGTTTTACGTTGGGGGGCAGGAGTGGATACGCACGATGTCCCAGAACAAACTTAGTTCCCATTGTTACTCAATTACGGAGGAAATTTACTCACAAGTGGGAATACGGCGTGTGACGGGTATCAAATCTGTGTACAGCAATTAGTAACCGGTATTCAGTGCGGATAATCATGAACCCTCCAACCATCCGTGGTCAAACTGCAACCAGCAGTCTGGCTAATTACTTCACGTTCGGGCGATAATGTGATTCCACGATGTCGCCAGTCGTCTTGTTCTCACTGTCAATCCGTATACAATCTACCGGGGACAAGTGAGTTTAAGTGCCTCAAATATTGCCTAACTATCTTATGTACGGATCCGACATGATGCATACACGTATGATTGGGGAGTGGTTTTCAGGGTTCAGTGCTTCCGCGCCATAATTCACTCTTTCCATGCTTTCTAATGGGAGACAAAGCACAAAGCGTGGCCGTGCGCATTATATGTTGAGGGTGTCCTAAAACTATCGTTAAAGTCTTAATCATACCGTACAACAGCGTACACACGCACGCACTAAGGCCCAAATTATGGCGATGAATTGTGGTCTTCGTGTACCAGTTCGAGGACGCGCACGTCTACCTCGATTTATGTCGTTCTCGCGATCGACTTAACACTATTAAACCGCGAAATTGTCGCACGATGCTGGAAAGCAAGCCTGCGGTTTCGAGTTTCCGTTTCGTTTTGCTTCCGTTCGGTTCGGAGTGACTGCACGGTGAGTACAGGCGCTGACCAATACCTGTTTCCCAACATATTCTGACGTCTGGCTACTTTCTTAAATTGCTGTCTCAATATCATCCAATCGAATGGCTTTTTATGTTGCCGCCTCCGCTCGTTCGCATATACTCGTTTCTACGAGTACTACACCGTTTCTCTCGTTGCGGCGCAATTCTCGATAGGATAATTGCTTAATTGGTTTCATGAGAAAAGTCCACTTTAAAGTGATAAACGGTAAGGTTAATAGCAAAGCGAAAGACTGTATTCCAATGACTTGACAAGGAACTGGCAGCTCCGACATCACTTGCGAATACTTCATGAAGAAAGACTAGCTCAGCATTAAAATGCGTTACACCGTCGTTGCGGAGCATTATTCTGGAAACAGAATCGATACATACATATCCGATCGCGACGCACAAATCACGCCTGTCTACCAAGAAAGTACCTTACTACATGGCCATTACCGTTAACTTACTCCAACAGTGACACGGAATACGATAACGGTATTTTTGGTCGTTCCATAAATAAATATGCTCCCGCGAAAGAACACATGGACTGTCGACTTTCGTTCTCCATAGTTTTTCACTAGTCCGCGGGCTATATCGTGCTGTCTTGCCGTACGTCGATCAGTCGCACGATGTTATTCTATCTCAGTGCGGCTCGCATTTTCTCGTCGCGATATGAAAAATGTATGCGGTTCGTTTCCTATCGAAAAATCAGCGCATCAACCAGCTATCATGAATATGTTAACCACCGTTACATACAAAATTCAGGAGGACATTATTTTTCATATCCTATTTGATAAATCTATTAGACTTTTAACTTTATCCAAGCGAACGTTCATTGTAACATTATTACGAGCTCTACAATATTACTCAATCAAAAGCCCAATAATTCATCCTAGCGCTTAAATCACCCACATACTTACCACATAATAATAAATTATCTGTTCGTTCTGAGTAGATAACAAATGAATATAGTGGTGAGGAGTGCTGTTTAGCTAACTCGATGTCCGATCCATAATTACGCACAAATTTTCAGGTCTTATTACATTATTTTGCCATATAATTAACGCGTAAGCATCGAAGCAAAAACGTACATCACAATGAACGTGTCCCCCTATCAGTAGAAAACAAACGTAGAAGGTGAAATTGTTTGTTCGCTCCGCCGCGCCGTGACGATATTAATTAAGTCGGCAATTCTATTAAACCGCGACGAGACGAAATATCGACGTAATTAAATTTCCACCATAGACTCGGTAATCGATCGCGCGGTGTTCCCGTTCAGTCGTCAGGGGCCGACGCCGACGCTTGCCTTTTCGTCCACCAGCTAGGAAACGGAGAAGCGACTTAACCAGAAGCCGTGATAACGTCTTAATTTGCACTTGGCAATTTCATTTTCTTGAAAGCCTGGCGCAGACGCAGTCGGGAAAGAGGGATCAAAGTTCGCGGTTTTGTTTCTATCAAAACACCCACTACCACGGTATATCTCTTGCAATGAGCGGAGAGAGCATCCGCCTTGAGGCAATGCTAGTGAGGAAATGCCAATTCAACTCTCAATTCACTCACTTCCTCACACCTTCAGATGTTCAGATAGTTGGTCAATAAGAGTGATAGCAAGTCGTAATGACATAGTCCAAGAACTGGAAACTATTAAGTAAACTCACAAGAGTCTAGCAGGTAGCCTGATCAATAAGCAATTTCAACGCTAATCCGAGAAGACAGTAAAAAAGTATTAGATCGAACTGCAATGAAAGTTGCGAATACGAGCACATATTGACTCTATTCCACCCGTACCCCGGTGGGTCCGGTGACACACAAGCGTGGTTAATTTGAATAATACCATAGGCAAATATTCCATTTCGTCTGACTACCAGCAACATCAATATCGTCGCCGCCCCGTCCGCGTCGCAACGATGACGACGAAGGAGAACCTTTCCTTCGCCTGAATTTTTTATCAATTTTTTAAAAGACCCGCATTGTGTCTGTCAGCGAAAGGCGTGGCAGCGTGGCCGCGTGTGTTAGCGATATTGCGCCATTGCCTGCTTGGATATCGATGACAGGTCGGTGTCGGGGACAAGCATCACGACTGAAACTAATGCTTTGTCTGTGTTTTACGGTCAGCAATAGATTGGCGCAGTCTAAATACAATTATTGGCCCGAGCTTTGGTAGACAAGATTTTCTCGTCCGAGTAAAGCGAGCAACGATTTCATTTTTTTTCTATAAGTATGCGCTTTTAATGCTCCATGTCAACTTTGGTGTCTGTGCAACCAAATTGTCTCAGTGTCATTTTACTTTTAGAAAGCAACCTTCACTAGCAGACACTATATACTATCGTGTGAGAACGGTGGTACGTCATTTTACAAATTAAAATTGCCGATTAATCGGTATTAATTTGATTTTTAGTTTCTATCAGTGACTTCAATGAAATGATCCTTTTGTAGGATTGACTGAGCATAGTATCATCTCGTCCACCCACGGCAATATATTACACATAAGGTGCCCTGGGCAAAACTGAGAACCTCGCGCTGTCTACTGAAGAGGATGCAGGATGTGTATCGTTAGTAGATCATTTACAAGGAATCAGTAGAATTTCGTGACGTTAATTAACTTTCCTAATTTTACGTTAACTCTGTTGATCGGCATGCCAGTCCAATTGGTCAACTTATTAGGATCATCCAGAATTATATCGACATGCTGGCGGGGTACGATCAATTAATCACTCGGTATTAGCGTGCGTAATGAATTGCTCGCCAATTGAATGGGGATCACCGAATGGACGGGGATGTGTACCGAAAGTTACCAGTGTGTTTAATTCAATAGTCAGATAATAAATAGACTTTATAGTGGGTAACAAGCATTTTCAGATAGAAGAGTCATTGAACGGATAAATTCTCTCTTCCATCACATTCTTCATGCAATTTAAACGTATTAATTGATTAGAGACCTGTTGAAAAACGCTTGAAGTATAACGATTCATTTTTAATACACGTTTCGACTATATTAACTACCAACGAGTAAGTTCTAAATCACATTAGAATTGTGAATCGTTTATGCTTATGTAATTATTCAAGAATATTTTTTATATTAACTTGCAGTTGAATAAATAAAAGCCACCATCTTATGATGAAATTTGAATTGCGATGAAATATACGAGTATACAATACGAGCACGATGTTAAAGTCAAAGTCATGCAACGCCTAGGAATATAATTAACGGTATCAGTTCTACGCCAGACAATTAATTAAATGGGATGCAAGGTGCTTATTGTCGTTGGAACGGTATGATAACGAGAGTAGCGCGACACATTGTTTTTGGCCAATTTCGATATAATTTATGCGCAATGAATTGCATCGCTCATGAAAGTTTCGATTCGCGCACGAACAATGAATCGCTATAATATAGAGTAAACGTTCTGACAAACCCTATCTCGCGACAAATCCGCAATACCATCGCAATTCGATAGATATTACCGTTTTAACGATAAACAATGTTTCCAGCAACGCGATAACACGATTTAAGCGGCGATTATTATCAGAGTGAAACTGCGATACCGCTTATGTGTCGTGTAACGGGGGGAAAAAAACATCAATTTCTATTTTTCTTCAGTTTCATTATCTTCTGATGAAATTCTTCTCCACGGAGATGTACTTACCATTGGCGCGTCAGCGTCAGGTCGCCCTTAACGCGATATGTGCTGTCGGAGAGTTAAATTGGCCTTAAGTTGTTACACTCTAAGGACGATGCAATGATTATTATTTGCGCTCGCCTGTGGCGATTCATTGCTAGCATCATACACGAACGTGGCCCACGTATGCATGTAATATCGTTGATCCGTCGCGTGTACGTAAGGTAATAGGCAACCGTGATTACCCCTTTACATATACGAATTTTACTTAACCGTTACTGTTGCTGATTAACTAAGTGAGTTTGTAGTTGCTTAAATGATTTAAAAACGTTGAGTGCGCGCTGCAACGATGGAACTACGAAATTGTAAAATGTATTTCGTCCGACGGTTACTCCACATCCACTACCACCATGTAAATCCATTTACATTTTAGTTCACTCTGTTTCGGCTGTATCTAATGCTGCAAATTTCCGAAAATAGTGCAGTTGCGGACGTGTGCGAAACACTAGCTAATCAGGTACTGTAAAGGTGTAGATATGAATATAAAAGTTGGTTCGCTGGATACGAGTGCCACTTTGCCGTTTATAAAAGACGTCCAATAATCCAATACTTTTAGAGGTGTTGAAATTATTTAGCACGATTCAAGAAGATCAATACTTCTTTGCGCAACAACTTTCGATAACTTTGCACTTAATACAGTCGCGTCCCAATAACGGGTTAATTATTGCTCCCATGAAAGATCGAAATACTATACGTCCGTATAGGAAGAAGGAAAGAAGGGTTAGAAGTTTGAAACGGTTCATTCAATTCGGAGAGTAAAAGCGGAGTGACTTGCATAAACGGTCGAATAGCCAGAGTCTCGTCGTGCGAGAGAAGGAGATGAAAGACTTAATCATCGAGGAATTAAAATCCGCTTTCCTTCGGCCGAAAATCCAAGGTACCGCGCGGCACGGAAGCTCCTGAAGATGGGTCACTTAGTTCCGAAGCTTTCGGAGCGCACTTTGCAAAACGACCTCGACCGAACGAAATCCCTGAAAGTCGACTCTGATTAAGGTACGGGGAATTTTGTCGGCGGAAAGAGGAGGGGAGGGAAGGAACAGTGATGAAATGAAAGTGCTGCTGGAAAAAATGCCAGTGGGAACGGCGGCCGTTGCGGAAAGGCGATATTGAACGTTCTAAGGTTGTAATAACATCTTGCCGACGTCGACGCCGACGTCGACGCCGACGCCGACGCCGACGCCGACGCCGACGGAGGGAGAAAGATATCACATACGAAACTTGCCGCGTCTTCAAATTCGTTGCAACGCCTTTTTTTGCAGGCCCCAAATTTCAGTCAAAGCAAAATTATGATGATCGATCTCCATTCTTGGAAACACTGTGGAAAAATGCCGGGGAATACAATGAAACGATAAAATGAATTTGGTATTCAAAGTTTCGGTAGTATGCGGAGTAACCGCGGAACAGGAGAAACAAAGGTATAACGTAGGGCGTGCAATGATAGCAGTTGGAAAAAGGGCAATTCTCTTATTGGCATCGAGTGTGACGATGCGCGGGCACTAAAGTGTAAATCGAGGGGCTGGACGGCTGGACGGCCGGACGCCAGGCGCCCAACGATCGAAGGAGTCTCGTCCAAGTTCGGCCGACCGGTTCGACGAAATAGCCTTCAGTATTTTCGACCTCACGGCTGGCCCTTCAGAAATTTCCAGCTCCTTGGGCGCTGGCACGACGCCTAACGACACGGCCGCTTAATGACCAGAGATGCACTCGCAAATGGAGAAACTTACTGATGGGCTTCGTTCGCTTCGTGCCACCTTAAGGCTCACGGGCCATACGTACACGCATTAGAGGTGGCGCTTTTAAACATGCCATTATAGAGATATGTGTAACGATATTAGATCTTCCCAATTCGCATGCGTTTCAAAAAGAAAGATGCCAATTGAAAAAATGGAGAGAAACGATGGACGAGGGAGAATCTCAATCTAGTCAGGGTCGAATTTGATCACACGTTACTTCGAGTCCGCTGAACGGCGAATGGCAAACCGAATTTCCACCCTTGGACAGTTAACCTTAAGCCCTCCGGGCCCAGCGGAGAGAACTCGATTCGTACCTGAGATAGTTTCGCGGAGCGGGCAAGCTCGTCGGAAGTTGTCGCTGTAAATCACGATACGACGTAGTTACAGTTACGTGCCTTCGGGACTGTTCCTTTCTTAACGAGTCCCAGACTAAAAGCGAAACGCTCGTCCGCCGATGCCGATGTCATCTTCAATTTCGCAAATCTTCATGACTTCGCGCACCAGCCATCGAACTGTTCTTCTATTTTTTCATCCCGTTTCCCGTATATATACGCTCCTTCTACTGTCATGGATAACACGTTCCCGATAATACAAAGAGAGTGACTCGCGGAAATTTATAATATACTCATAAGATACCATATAATTGATCTGTGATTTATATCATCTGACACTGAGATCACGGTACACTCACACCACTAAGTAGACGAAGCAAACAATTGGTCAGACATTAGTGAACCTGGGTTTTGAGTTGGCGATGGAAGTAACGCGGATCCAGGATCCAGGATCCAGGGCAAGAAAGTCAAAGTGTGAATGTGGAAAGGTAGAGTAATGATAAAAAGTGACGAGTGTGTGGGAAGAAAGGAGTGTGAGGAGATGAGAGTGGGAAAGAGAAAGATAATGAGAGACGGGTATGTATCTGGATGTCTGTGTAGGTGTTACGAGCTGAAAGGGGAAGAGAAAGAGAAAGAGTAGGAGTTGAGTGGCGCGGCGCGGCGGATGTACGAGAATTCCGTGCCGGAAGGGACAAAAGGAATGAGGGCGGAAGGGAATTTTCGCTAGAGAATGAACGTAGCGAAACAGGTGCAGGAGGGAGCTGCGAGAATGCGTGTGTGTGACGGGTGTAGGAATGTATTGTTCGAACGAAAGAAAGGGTGGAAAGGCAGACGGTGGATAAAGGAAAGCGTGAGTGCAGGAGATAGAGTGATCGCGAAAGAAGAAAACTGAAAATGAAAGGAAAAGTGAGTGTGCGTGCGTGAGTGAACATTATGCAGGCAGTTTGAAAGAAAGAAAGAAAGGAAGAAAGAAAGGAAGGAAGGAAGGAAGGAAGGAAGGATAAAGAAAAGAGAAGGAGAGAAAAAGAGAGAAAGAGGAGAAAGGCTCCGGCGGGGGCCGCTCGTCCATGAACGGAGAACACTGATCACACCCCCCTTGGACTGATCGGCTCTTTTTCTCCCTTCCTGATTCGCAGGTACGTCTTCACGATAGTCAGCTACTTGATCGGCGTCTTCATATTCGCGACGATCGTCGGCCAGGTCGGCAACGTAATCACCAACAGGAATGCCAATCGGTTGGAGTTCGAAAGGCTGCTAGACGGCGCGAAAACATATATGAGACATCACAAAGTGCCAGGTGACATGAAACGGAGAGTGCTCAGATGGTATGACTATAGCTGGTCGAGAGGGAGGATACAGGGTGGCGGAGACATCAACACCGCTCTTGGCCTATTACCGGACAAGCTGAAGACCGAACTTGCGTTACACGTCAACCTGTCAGTGCTCAAGAAGGTCACCATCTTTCAGGTGAGTTTTTAATACTTTACTCCCTCGATTATCCTGCGTTTCGACAAAAGTTTTATCATAATACTTCTAAAAAAATAACCTAACGAATTTTTATATTGTCACATGCCACAAATTAGTCGTAAGCTTATGCTGAATGGCTGAGATGATGAGGGTATACCGGCTTCCACGGACAATTTATCTTTTCAATTCTTCATTTTGCCGTACATTGTTCGCGCAGGTATTTGAAATGAGGAAACCAGGCTTCTTTCTTGTTTTCATCGTGGTTGAATGCTTCAGTGACAATGGACCATAGTCTCGGTCTATTGTTAAGAAGATTGGAAAATGAGCCTTGAAAAATAAATCCGTCTTCACGTACTTTTGATTCCAGTGAATATTTGACTTTACGCATGTTAGAACATTGTCGTCCACTAATACCTCAACTACTATATGGGAGCCAAACTCTTACTTCGTAGCTTGTAAAGCTTCACATTCGCACATTATCAACATACTAAGATAGCAGAGCCCCGAGTACTTCTTTCATTAGAAATGATTTCAGATAACTTCCTTCATAATTCCTTTCATTCCATTTGAACGATAACAAACGCATTAATGAAGTATGAAACTTTATCTCCGGTCTCGCACTTGCTGCTGTCACATTGTGAACGTCAATACGAAGATATTTGCACTGAATGTAGCTCGAGAAAGGACATCGCGCGTAAAGTTTCTTGAATTTTCTCCAATCTCTGACTGGTTTGCGCTTGTGTAAATACAGAAACAGGAAAATGTAGAATATTGACTTAAACGAGACGTTATATCTAACAGGTTTGCACGCGTTTATTCTCTTCAATCGTCATTCTTTTCGACAAAACGATTGTCTACTTATTGTCATCTATCGGAAATTATTACTCTCCGCTTTTGCACGATAAGCCAATATATTATCCTTCGGAAAATTGGATAAAAATATGATGGGCAGCACCTCGTGAATTGTACAAGTTCTCACTGGAGAGCCAAACTTTCGAGCACAATCTATTGTGAACGTTAAACAGACTGCATGCAAGATAATACGTAACTCGTGATATTCATGCAAACCCAGTTTTTAACTATATTTTTTGTACAAAATTGCAGAAAACAAGATGATTTAAACATGAGCACTCATTACAATCGAACATCAAACGATTCATTTTGATCCCTCGATAGTTTATTGTTAAAGTGGCACTTTATCACGTACTAAAACTTACCACGATCGACGCCTTTCTGTCAAAACTCAACGGTTTGAGTCATCTTATTCTTGGTGATCGGATTTGATGTAAACGAACAGTAAAGCTTACGAAAAGCAGATATTGCAAAGTTGTAGAAGGGAGACTGGTGCAGAGAGAATGACGACGAGGAGTAAATTATCGACATGCGACATTTCCAGGTGCTAAATCAAATGCGCGCGTGACAAATCAGGTTGTGCCGGAGTGGAACACGAGTTCTCGGTGTGACGTTCAATCACGAGACGTCAAATTCAATTTTGTCGTTGTGCCGTTTTCGATGAGACAGGAAGTTTCGTCGGACGGGTAACGGAAAAACAGCAAGAGAGGCGGTTATAAGGAAAGGAGAGTGGATGGTCGCGGCAGGCGACAGGTGTATGGGATCGGTGAAAAACATTTTAAGACTTCATTTACGACATCTCAAAGAGAGACTTATCGTCGGGGATCGCGGCTTAAACTCGTAAAACGGGAAGATCGTTGGGGGTGGAAGCGTGGAAGTATCTCGAGTATAATTCGCCAATATTCCGCGCTGAGAAAATAAAGTTCGACGTTAATCATGACAAGTGGTCGTGAGTCGTGAATGTTGTCCGACGAAATCTAATACGGTCGATGGCATTGAAACTTCGAAGGAATACGTGAATATAATGTTATACCGGATTCCGTATTGTTTAAACATTAGCTCAGACTAAGGCTCTCACGGCTCTTTCTGACAACGCAATAAATTATACGTGAAAAATGATCCTTCTAGAAAGCTCTGTTCCGGATTCTGGCCGTGGTTAGGCGCTGGCGCGTATAAAGAGTGAAGAGTTCAGCGTCGGTAGGAGGCACAGATCAATACTAATCGTAATAAATCAGCGCGACTTTGAGCGCGGACGAGACGGACAACGATATTGAAATTTGGACGGAAACAGATTGATTGTAAACCTCCCTCAGATATCGCACGCTAGAAAGATCATGACATATCGTGTTTAAGGGAAACTTCGACCCTTTTCAAAACAGACTTTCATTTATTATGATAAAGAACCGACAAAGTATGAATGACAATTGTTACACAATATTAAAAACGATTCCGTTCAAGCAAATCGACAAGCGGATAATCGATGGGAAACACTGCTATTAAAAATGTCAGCTTGACACAAAGTCTATCGGCTAATTTCTTGCAGGTTATTAAAGAATGCAAGTTAATAAAAAACCTTTAAAAACAGGATAAAATAATTTTTCCTTTTTCGAAGTCGGTTAATTAAAGTTCAAATTGAAGCATGTCATACTCTGACGAAGGTCTCTACTGGAACTACATTAAAGTGGAACACAGTATACAGGAGGAACGGTACAGATGACTAGAAGCGATACAGAACAAACAGCGCCTCGTACATTGGCCTTGATTTTCCCGTTCAACGTTCCTCATTTTCTATCCTTTATTTCGACCGTTCTACCTGTTCCACAATTTCCGTTCAATTTTCATTTCATCTCAAACAACGCTATTTTTTCAACCACATCCTGTATTCAGCGTATTCTGCACGTGATATGTAAGACGTAACGGTGTTATAATAGTGCATTCAAAGAATATCAAGAGAAACATCCTAGTGGTACTTTTATTTCAAGTATTTTCCTTTTTCTAATATACATATGCGAGAATGAAAATAATTCCATATTTACTAAGCGAACAACGCGTTTTTCTCTATAGTTTCATAGTAACAGAGGACCGTACACAACGATTTAATGCAATGTAAAGTGCATCATTTTTGCATTTATCCACTCGGTGTAGAAGTAACACAAGACTGCTCACGGAAAGATATTGTTTTACTCGTTAATTGGATTGTTTCTGCAGAATGAGAAACAGACGAAAATGATATGATAGAAAATGACAAGAAAGGGCGCTTCACTACGAAGCTTAAAGATTTCTCCCAAAGCTCTGTCCACATTGGCCACCGCTTTTTATGTCTTCCCATGACGTTGAAGTTTCGCCGTTGAAAATAACGGCAATAATACGGAAGAAACGGGAGAGGCGAAAAAACAGATAGGCAGACAGAAGTGGGGTGAGAGAGAGAGAGAGAAAGACAGCGGAGGGTTCGGTCGATTCGAACAATTGCGAAGGAAACATTCGAGAAGTTTATTTACGAACGGAGAGAGAAGATGACAACGACTTCGCGCCGGTTGCTGCGGCTCCTGGCTATAAAGGGGACTTTTCTTTACGGCGCGCGCCGCGGCAAGGCGGCTCAACTTTTCAGGGAAATAGTTTCGGAGCGAAGATAGAAATCGCTTTGATACTTCCGTCTTCCGTGCACCGCGGATAAGGCCTTCAACGTCAGCGCGCATTTTCACGGCCCCCTACGAATTCTACCATCGCGAATACCGTGACAATGTCGATAATTCGACAGTGTCTATGTCTTCAATTACGTAAACCTACTGAATACAGTGTAGACTGGAGGGCAGATGATACGTTGCGACGCCGACGCCGACGCCGACGCCGACGCCGACGCCGACGCGACGCTCCTAAAACCATTCTATAGCGTATGTTTTTCTTCAGACCATTCACCATACCGACTCTTTACAATCTCGTTATATTTGCGATTTAAGGTGCGATGTTGTTGAATTAAGTGGAATATTCCTCCTGGCATACTAAGAGATTCAGCTGACAACGAGAAGCGTGCCATTTCTGATAATGGACGAAGGTGAATAATAGACGTGCATATTGGTGGGAGTAACGTTGCCGCCTGCTTCAATATTCTCTTCAGGGTGCGAAATAGGAGTTGCGGCCGGTGCGAGTCTAAATGTATGCGGTGTAAAGCGTATAACTACCCGGTATAAATGTATGCGGTGTAAAGCTAAGAATTCGTTTGTTCGAGGAGCTGTATATTCATCTTTTCCTGGTTTAACACATCTTCTTTTGCCAAAAATTCGTAGATCCAGCAAACTCGTATTCTACCATTAACAAGGCGTCAATGGAAAAAATGGAAAAATTATCTTGACAATGTAGCGATATTTGATCGATTGTAACGTTAGCTGAATTATTCACTGGGAGTAGTGGTTCTTAATTCAAGGTGCAATCTCAGTTGCGAGAAAGTTTTACGTCCATTTGTCACGAAACACGACACTCCTGTCCGTACCACCGTCCCAGTAATTCTTTTTACGCACTCGAGGCTCCGTGACGAAAGTTTCGGTGCGGCGGCGTGGCGAGCTTACTTCAGAGAATGAAATAAAAGCCTGGCACGTACGTAAACGCCTGTAAGCGTATACCGGGAAATTTCCGAAAAGGAATTTCGCATTTCTGCATTCGTAGTCGTCCACGTAGTCGACGAATAATCGCGGCACATTCATTATTGCCCAATCATGCCGATCGCGCCTTACGTCGTCAAGTTTAATGCTCGCACGGTTAGATATAAGCCGGATTACGAAGACAACCAAAGCACCATGTTAGATTGCTGCACATCTAATGCGGCGCGGGCGTCGCTTAGTACAATATCGCATGATAATTCATAAATGTGCACAAACCATCTGACAAGAGAACCTAGGCAAGTGTCCGGAACCAATTTAATTCTCCTTCACATTTAAGGGATGAAATAATACCTCTTCAAATATTCACTATCCACTGCTCTATTTTCAGCGCAATTTACTCTGTATCGAACGATATATGTCCGGACAAAAACAAATTTGCTCACTTTGCCTTGATGACAGTTTTTCATTTTCCATGCTTCTAACTTACTCCAAAGGTTATTTAACAATTGCAATTTGCCGTTTGATCCTTTACTTCATATTATAATCACATGCTACTGACGTTTGAGAAACGCTCTAACAGGCTCTCTACGAATCCTAGCACCCACTCTATACGACGTTACAAATTCTGATCCATGAATCTGTTAGTTCACAGTGTACCCACCATTACCATGAAACTATTGCTGGTTTACTGCAGAGCTCGAGCCCGCCCACGCAGAGAATTCGTTTCACGCACCTGAAACTCCGTAACGAAGTTTTCGTTTGTCGACGCTCGTTGCAAATTTGAGTAGCAGCTGTGATCGGGCAGGAAGTAGAGGAACTAGAGTCTATTTAGACATTCTTCATTTTCCGGCGTAACGTATTTCTTGCATTGGACGTCTTCAAATGATTTTTGACGCTACCTGTCGCCGGCGATACACGTTCATATTTCACGGCATGCCATTTTCTCCCGGTCTGCACGCCAAGCACGAACATATCTAAAATTCTACGACGCTCTTCACCGAACTGCTCACAGGGCACAAGTTTACGCTAACGCCCGCGCCGTACACCCACAGGACAAGATCGTACAAATCGGGTCTTGGCGGCCTGGAGTGTTCCCCAGTTTTGTCATACCAACGACATCTAGCTTACGCTCTTACGCTTGTACACCAAGAAATGGTGCTGTTCCGGAATAGTCAATCGAAGCTTAATTTTCACTGTTCAAAGATTAAATTTGCTTGCGTCGTACGTGCAATTCGCGAACATATTTGTACTTCTCGAGCGACGCGTCAAAGTGTAATTAACTTTGAAAGATGGATATGACGTTCCATCGAAATCGAAACTAATTAGAAGTTTCGCCAAAGTGTACTTAACTTAGCGCGTATTTAAAATTGTTCTGATTAATGATATGGGCTACGAAGAAACTGAGACTGTTACCGAGTTGCGCACGTATTCTCAACTGACGTAGAATAGAACTTATGCCGTGATATTTTCCGATACACGATTTCTAAGAGACCGGTTGCGCACTAGATCGCCAAATTGCATGCCAACTAAATATGATTCTACATGTACACGGAAAATTACTTGAAATATATTTTTACGGACAGTAAAACGTATAGTATAGGTAAGATTTTCTTTGTGCTACATCTACACACCCTGGAATGATCGTACCGCATGAACCATAGGGGCAGAAGGGATGATGTATTAACTATACAGTGCGCCAGGTGTAGACAGTGGCGCAAAAAGGGGCACGGTTGATTTCATGGGAAATATGAGGCCAAGCTGTTGGCAAGGATCGTTGTTCTTTATCCTTTTCAAATTTATAGCACAGCCTGAAAGATAGAAAGAACTGCCGTACTAATAAAACATATCGACGTAAATTGACACATTTCTTTCAGTCATTCGGGAAGATGGTCAAACATTGTTGCCACACAACTACGAAACAGGCAGGTGCCAATAATGATTTTCCGGAGTGGTTTTGATCAGTGTGTACCGCGTCTCACGTGAGGCTATATCGAATTTCTATATTTGCTAAGTTTTGTCGCTGTCTGTCACAAGAAAGTCACGTATCCAGCACGTGAGGTGAAATATTTTACGTGTGTTTCAAGTTTTGTCGATCGTCTGGTACCTATAGCAATAGGGTTCGATATAAAACGAGCGGCAGGTGTGAACGATTGGCAGAAAGAGTGGCACCAAAAATTTAGTTCAATCTACTTTTTATTGGCCTGTTTAAACGTTGCAATTAACCGTAGAATTACCGACGGGGTCGAAATGACTTGGCTATAATAAAGAACCATATTAAAATATAAATTTCCGTCCAATCGTACTTAAAATATAAATATTTCCGACCTGCAGTTTTTTGTTTCGCCATCGCGACACATTGTTCCCTTGTGTCATTATATAATTATTTGTACAGATGCAAGAAAAATTACTGTGCATGATCTAATCTCAAGATCTCTCGGTTCCTTGCCACAACGTCATCGGGAAAAATTGTACTGCGATTAGGGCTTTTCAAACTCATTAATCGGTCACTAATCGGTGCCTTTTAACGGAAGGTTCGCTAAAAGTTTCAAATAAAACATGAAGGCGCATTGAGTGCACGAGTGTATCAAATTGGAAAAAGCCGTTTCCAACCAATTAACAAGCGCTCGTGCCTGACAGACGTAGTCTCGTTATTTTTCATTTTTCACGAACCGAATGCGAGTAACAATCCCAGGATGAAGAGACAAATTTCCAAATATACTAAAATAACAGGTGTCGTGCGAAAAAATGAAAAAATTCTATTGAAAGTATTCTAACGAAGGACGCACTATTATGTATATGCAATCGTGTCCAATTTAAAATGTTGAGGTATTGGGCGCAAAAAGAGTTGGAATATATCACACCTTGGTGGGCAACCATCGTGCTGGATAAACACTTCAACTCCTTTCAGGCACTTGAGTCTCTCGTATGAAATATGAAACGATCACAGCAAGGATCGAAGAAAAATGGTCATTTGTTCGAATCCTGCGACTAAATGTCACGCTATCGCTGGAACATAAAGAAAGGGCCGTGATACGCAGTACAAGTGGCGGCAAATGGTCCTGTAGAAATTTTAGTTTAAGATGCATCCGTCGCGTCGCCACTCGATTTCATCCGGAAGTCCGTCCTGACACGGCAGCCATCGAGGGAAGATTCGCAAAAAGGAGAAATGTACGCTTCCGAGATAGAAGGTCGGAGATCGAGAGACGAAGAGGGGGTGAAGCCTTCATCGCGAAAATAATATCCGAAGAATTTCCATTACCTCGTGAAGAACTATTCACTCTCGCGCTCGCTCGTTTTTCTAGACGCACTGTGGCATGGCGTGGCGTGGCGTGGCGTGGCATGGAACAGAACCGACAAAAGGAATGAGGTAGAGAAGAGAGAAGAGCCAAGATGAAGAAAGAGTGAAAGAGTGGTTGGGAAGTCGAGGTAAATAGGAAAATGGAAAGGCAAATAGTTCTATTAATATCTTATCGTTTCCTTCTCAACACCGCGACGAAGAATTTCCCGTTTCGAGTTCCAATGAAATTATTCCGGCCGTCCTGCGTTCTGCATTAGCTGCGTTTAATTGGAGCCAGTTACTTTCTCGCCGTAAAATGGATCATTCTCCCATCAGCTTTCGCGACATGCAATCTCGCCGTTCGCAGCGAGTGCCTTGCCGCGGAATAAATTAATCTCTGTAATAGTACCGCGTCCTTGCGTTCTAAATAACAGCGGAGACTCGACAACGACATCGCAGTAAATTCCACCAAACACCCTTTCAATTTCAATGGGGCAGCAGAGCGCAATATGACGCGTCACTAACAATAAGAGGCACATGATTAAACAACGGTCCAAACAATGTGTTATCCTGGCACATAATTAGATGACTAATCGTTGCATACATTTCCATAAAAATTCTGTACGTAGAAACATAAGACTGAAATAGTATTGGCTTCAAACGTGTACCGTACGCGCTCATCAATTATTGCGCTAATTTCTATGTAACGTTTATAATTATTTCAACCAAATTGACCTTCATTCTGATGAGCCGTTAATTGAACGATTAGATATTATCATTCTTATATCAAATGAAACGTTAACTTTAGTTGGATTCTGGATAGGACGCAGGGTCTCTTGACTATTTAAATAAAACCGAAATTGATTAGTTCCGCAGCAAGCGTCATGCATAATTTTTGTTATTAGCATTTCGAGAAAAATCGTGTTTAATAAGCGCAGAAAATATAGTTTAAACGCGTCCAGCCATTAAAGCTAAAAGCGAAAGGCGTTATTTTTCTCGTCATCCGGTGATTATATTTGCCGACGTGACGCGACGCGACGCGACGCCGACCGCCAACGTCGAATACGGTGTAGCATACAACTGTGCAGTGTGCACCGTTGCCGTTACCATTCTTTAACACCGTCACGCTCGGTACGTCACTCATCGTTTGTGCTCGTTTTTCGGCGAAACGGCCCATTTAACCCGACGAAAATACTTCATACGTGGAACAACGAATTGCGCAACGCTACGAGAGACGAATGCGATTTTTATCATTCATGCATCATTATATTCGCATCGAACGAATGTCGCGATGCACCGTGTGCAACGAGAGGAACCCTCAACGTCACTGGCTGCGTGAGGAGCGAACGAGAGAGATAGGAAAGAACAGATAAAGGGGAAGAGAAAGAGAAAGAGAAAGAGAAAGAGAAAGGGGTGGGACAAGGTCGACCCTCGTCCAGGAATCGATAAGGGAGACACGATTTCGAGTCGACCCAGTCCACCTCTGACCCGCGAATCCTGAAGGACTCATCCGGTACTTTATACACCGTGACTCTCTTTCATCGCAAAAAGAAACAAAAATTGGATCCATCTGGAAGATGAAGATACGGTTTTCTTAAACGAAATCACTCGAGAGCCATGTTGTGCACCAGCTCTTACCAACCGCGTACAGGCATTTGAAATGATATTTGCATATCCTTTCTGTATAAATTAACGAGCCAGCTACAAGGACAGTGTGCTAAATGTCCAAATCACGGAATGATCTGCTATTCGTCGCACTTGCACTATAACATCATCAGGATTAAAATGCCGAGTTAAATAATTGCCCGGTATATATGACATAATTGACTCCGCCACCAGAACTCTGCCATGAAGAATGGGCCCATTAATGTTAAGAACGATGTTAATCCTTGTTCTAGTTATGCTTAAGCCTAAAGTGAACGTTTTTACCTTTTTGAGTGTTGAAAAAGAATTCGGCAACATTTCCGCTATTACGTTCTTTCTCGAGTCTATGCGAACTTCAACAGAGTGTTTCCATTTATTTATTAAGAAAATTTCGTAAGAAAGAGAATACAAGAACTCTTTTCTCTTCTTTAGTTTAACTAGTGCTGAGGGAAAAACGTTAAAATAAAATTGTTTGCCTACGTGTAATTAAGGAAAAATATTGATTCTGTGATGTTGCAGTTAATTACTTAAATATTCTTACATTACAAGTTAGATGTAAATCTTACATAAAAAATTAATAACTACGAATAATTGATTCGACATATTCCATGTGTTTTGCTAATAGTCGTGGTTGTAATTTAGACCTTCTGCGGCTGTGATCGTTGACAGCATAAGTTGAATAGTGCATTCGTCGTCTCTGATAAAAAAAGTGTTGTTGAAGACCGTAGGAAAGTGGAAGCGGATAAATGTGCACGGAGCATCGATGCGGATAGGACGCGTAAACCGCACATGAATTACGTGAAAACAGTGAAATGCAGACGTAGACACAGAAATTGATTACCTCGACGTACAACCGGTGCCCATTTTCCCATGAATACTGTTTCGCCTGCCCCACATATTCGACATAGATGTGCAGTTTGTCTGCAATCTGTGAGGAACGAGCGAAGAGATAATTTCTCGTCCGCCATTCAACTTGTCGCGGTCTAGTTTGAAATTGAAAAAATGCGAATATCTACATATGAACGAGATGATATGGAAAGTGTTGCATCGGGCGACAGTGAAGAAGAGACGGCGTTATGTGGCAATCCCACTGTTGGCGTTAATGTCATCCGTAGACCGTAACCGCGACTTTTTTGGTGTATCGCGATTCAGCGGCACGTACGTGATGCTCGCGCTCGAACAGGAACGGGAAAGACACGGATCCACGTTTCCGCGATATCAGTATGTATACACATATGCGAATTCACGTTCCGCTCCGAGAATATTGACATGGCCACTATTGGGCACGCATGCGGCGCGACCGGAGTGAGGAAAGGACTCTTTCGCAAGCTGTCATTACCAGCGTTTGTAATTGGCATGCCTATGCCTATGCCTATGCCACTTTTAATTGCGGCCTCGAGCCACTTCAATAAGGTCCATGCTCCATCCCTCCGCATCACTCCTGCGGCTCCTTCCCTCTATTCGCAATGACCTCTCATTAAGCTCATCGCGAGCGCGAATCTCACGCAACCGACGACGACGTGCGGCGTTTCGTAATTTTAACGAGGCCCATTGTAAATCGGCTCAACCAAACGGACCAACGACTGGCGTGGGAGTGCCCGGCGGATTTAGTCACCGATCGACTAAATCGTATGCGTATGCCATCAATTTCCGAACACTGCTGCGTACATATCTCGCCTGTGCTACGCCATTCATGACCAATGTTTTCCTGCAAAAGACTATCTGTGGTGTGGTAATAACTGTGAAACCGTGCAAGTGTACTTCAATTCTTCCCTGTAAATCTGAAAACGCACTGGAATCTAGGTCTTTGCTTTGCTGTGTGCATTTTACTTAAATACGTTCAACCAAATAAAGCAACCAGCTAAATCCGCCAAATCCTTTTTCTCTGCCATCACTACCGCGCAGAGACACAATACGCCTCGCATCTTCCTTAAATCCTATTATTTCGTGCACAATTGGATTTGCTCATTTCATTCCTAATTCTGCTGGCACTTAAACCTTAAATTCAGGATAAACTGTATGAATGTGTTACAATTAAGTACTAAAGCTTGTTCGCGGTAAATGGACAAATGCTGATTTTGTCTAATTTTCGAACGAACATGGACAGGGCAACTTCAAACCATTTGTTCATCGGTATATTTCAGGTTGTTTTTATGTTTCAGGAATGTCAACCGGAATTTCTACATGACCTCGTCCTGAAGATGAAAGCCTACATCTTTACTCCGGGCGACTCGATATGTCGCAAGGGGGAAGTTGCCAGGGAAATGTTTATAATAGCGGACGGCATTCTAGAAGTGAAGAGTGAAACGGGTAGAGTTCTCACGACTATGAAGGCCGGCGACTTTTTTGGCGAAATAGGAATTTTGAATTTGGACGGTTTGAACAAGTGAGTTTATTAATGATGAATAAGTACCTATCTTAAACACATTTATGTCCGGCAGCATTTCGCAATTTTTTCTTTTACACGTCAAACTATTCTGCCTTATTTTAAGCGTAGGAACGAATTTTACTTTACGCTATAAGACGCTTGAAAATTGAAAAAATAAGGAACGGATACTGTATTATACGATCATAGAATGTCATCAGAAAAATATTAATTTCGGAATAATCTGGAAACGTGTCACCATCCGACATTTTGTCTCATTTCGAGACAGAATCTAACGAAGGAGGATTCAAGGAACGTGGCAGAAACATGGCAGAGCGCATTCAGTGGACCGACGCCGCGACGCCACGCGACGCCCGCGCCGGTAATAATTCGAGCGCGTTCTGTCTCTTGTCCTTTTGTTTCTGTAGCCGATGAACACTCTCCGCAGATTCCTACGCTCACTTGTCACATGTAACTCCGAATCCATTCAGTTCACAGATAATGTGGTCGGCGCAAAAACAAAGATTATACCGAATGCATAGAAGATTTCAGCTACTTTACTTTTCATCCTTCACTTCGTTCAGTCGTATTGGGTAACTTCGTAACCCACTTTAACAAGAAGTATCTGTAAAAGAGAATTCGGATGATATTCATAGTATACATATGTTGACATTTGCGGAACCTTCGGTATTCGACGTTGACGTTTCCGTTGAAGCAAGCACGTGGACTTTCCGTAGAAGGAGAGATAGATAGAAAGACATAGGCTGTTAGTTTTTCTTTGTATCCATTTAACGAACGATGATACTTTCAGACGCACAGCCGACGTCCGATCCGTGGGCTATTCGGAACTGTTCAGCTTGTCGCGCGAGGATGTGCTCGCGGCGATGAAGGACTATCCGGAGGCCCAGGAGATCTTGCAGAGTTTAGGGAAGAAGCGTCTGATGGAAGCGAAGCGAGTGGCGCGAGCGACAAGGCAGCAAACTTCGCCGGGACATGACTCGTCGGACAACAGTACAGGCAAAAGGATCATGGGCAAGTTGACGAGCGATATGAAAGGTCTAAAGAACGTACTGAGGAAGAGTAGGCGAAACACCAAGCCGGAGGAGAGTCTGGAGCTGCAGCCGCTGACGCCGAAGGAGCCGGCCTTGAGAAGGCAGCAGAAGGTGGACGAGAGTCAAGAGCCCTTCACGACGATTGGAGGTCAGGAAGCACCTATTTCGCCGCTCGGCGCGGGTCTGCCTCTCCTCTCGAGACTCAGACTCCTGAAGGAGAAGGAAGAGCGCGAGGAGCGTCGGAATCTCGTCGAGACTCAACTTCACTTTCCTGAAGCGCCGCAACAACAGCAGCCGCAGCAGCAGCAGCAGCAGCAGCAGCAGCAGCAGCAACAGCAGCTCCTCCACCAGCCGCCAGCAGAGCCGCTCAATCCCACCAACCCAAACTTGCCCTTCCTCCAGAGGATCCTACTGCTCAAGGCAAAGAACGAGCAAGAGACGCAAGCGGAGAAGGAGGCGACCAAGGAGACGAAGGAACCGCTTCTACCGAAGATTCACACGGTTCAAGAGGAGCCGCCGCGCAAAACTCCACAGCAGAGACGCTCGTCGGTGCAGCAGCCCTCTTCTGCCGCTTCTGTCCGAGAGAGAGAGCTGGATCAAACGATCAGCAGCAAGTCTATCCCCGGCTCCGTCGAACCGGAGAATGCCACGAACGGGGGCTGCGCGAGGAAGCCTTGGGCAATGCTTAAAGATGCCTCGCTTACGACCAAGGACAGTTCGCCGCAGAGAAGCCCGCCCATTAGAAGACCTCAACTCAAACAAAGCCTTGTTCATCTCAGACAGCAGACCAAAATGTATGCGTCTGTCGACGATCTGTCGCCAGAGTATTGTGGACTGCCGTTCGTCAAGAAACTGAAGATACTCAACGAACGGCAAAAGCTTGCGGAGCTTGAAAGGGCCGTCAGAAGTTCTAGTCTCGATTGTGGAGACAGCACCGAGGGTGGTTTTGATGGAATCCTGACTAGGAGTCATTCGGAGGCGTGCGCCATCGAGTACGCAAGAAAACTCGCTAAACTGAATCAGGTAATGACCAAAAAAAATTATTATTTTCCCCGCCCCATCTATAGCCTTGATCGCTTTTATTGAAACGAAAGTGAATCGTCGTACGTCGAACGTTGTTTTGTTGGGGGCAACGCTTGCCTAGCCTGCCATTAACCACCGCACGATACTCGAGACTATCAAAGGCAATTCGGAACGGGCGAGAGTTGAAAACTAATTTGAGTTTTGCCAATGTCTCTCCCCTCTCTCCTCAAATCCATTTGGAAGTTTTCAGGCGACGTAACGCTGTAACTCGGCATGATTTATTACGAGACACTTTGCTAACTTTTTCCGATTTACGGTTAGACGACTTTTACATCATTCGAATAACCTAGCCATTAATTGAGCTTTTCGCACGTCTCGAGGATTGAGTGAGTGCGATGAATAAATATTGGATAAAATGTGACAGGATCGTCGGACAGCGTCTCCGAACGATCAACTATCGCCAGAGAACGAGACGCTGGAGAGGCGGAATCTGAAGAGCATTCTGAAGAAACTGTCTGCCGGTAGCAGAGCGGGTAGTTCGGAGACGTCGGCAACAAGTACGCCCGATCGAGAAGCAGCCACTGCCGAGTTCCGCAGGTTGATGAGAGCGCCGACGATCGAGGGTTACGCTGCGAGGCATTCGAAGCTCTCGAAGAGCGTCACCTTCAACAAGTATACGCTCCAGAGTCCGCCATCCGAGCAGATAACCTGCAATCACCCATTTGGCCAGCAGCTGTCCGAGAGCCAGGAGCAAACCCCACTGCCACCGCCCAATAAACTTAGCATCCGTCCTTTGGGTAGTGGAGGTATTCTGCAAATGGTGTCTCGGCCGAGAGAGGAGGAGTACCTCGGGGAGTTGGTGTCTGGTATCAGGGATGTCGTTCAGGCGCGTTTGGTAAGTGCCCCACGCCCCACGCCCCACGCCCCGTGCCCAGCCAGCCCGATATCTAATGGACGTCTAATGACGGACGTTGCGCGTCGTATCAATCTTTCATCTCTCTCTCTTTCTCTCTCTCTCTCTCTCTCTCTCTCTCTCTCTCTCTCTCTCTCTCTCTCTCTCTCTCTCTCTCTCTTCAATCTTTCGCCAACGTCTCTCGTCGACATGCGTTCGTCCCTTCGTGTGTGCGTACTCTTACACTCTGTGCTCGCGACGTAGCTGACCATAGAATTGGGGCAGTGGGTTAAAAGGACGCAGAACGCGGTATACAAGCTTCAAAGATATTTATGGTGCCGCGTACGAGCTTACAAGAACGATGGATGCTCGTAGTTGTCTGTAGCTGATTCTCCCGAAATATTCTTCCAATATGAAACTTTTTATTCGGTCATTTAGCTTCCCAGGCCGTAATAAATGCATTTTTCTATTCTACTTCTTCTCACACATTTTCCAACAGATTTATCGTTCAGGAAACATTTTTTTCCATCTGCTTTCGTACTAACTCACAATTAACACTTGCAGCGAAGGCAACGAATTTTTCAAGATATGTTTTGAATATTCATCCGCACGATTCGGACATATTGCTACTGCACACCATTTTCTATCTATCTTCTATCTCCCCGCGTCTATGTAATGCAGCCAAACGGCAATTCCACGATTCTCCGTGTAGATTCACCAAACATCTTAGATGGCGAAAAAAGTAGCGAATATGTTTGTCATTTCGATTTACTGCAAAACGAAATTATTCCTAACTCACGATCAGTACTAAAGTTTCCGAATATTTCGAATCAATACCACACCCTAACGTTATCGAATGAGAAAGTTGGTAAGTAGAGTGGAGTGAAAAGAAAGCCACCGTGACTTTCCCATTGAGCTGTGCACTCTGAGAAGACGCGATCCGCCCGCGCCGCCCTCGATGGCCGCTACTCACTCATACGAGGAACCGAATTTCAGGAGGACGTGCAGAGCAAGTTCGAACGGCAGTTCACGTCGCTGGAGCTGGAAATCCGCAAGCGCGATGAGATAATCTCGCAGCTGCAAGCGCGGATCCAAGAGCTCGAGCAGCGAAAGTTACAGCGCGCAGCCGAGGAGTCTCTCGGCGACAGCACGGAACAGGACGCGTCGATGGAGGAGGACCTCGACGATGATCATCCGTTCATGCGCGACGGCTCTGTCGACACGGTTCTCACGGCCAGGTCGCGCTACAGGCACGCTTCGGCGTCGGCGTCGGCGTCGGCGTCGGCGCCGCTCAGGTCAGACTCCGCCGAAGCCTCGCATCACAATCGGAGATCCTGGGAAGAACATTCCGAAGAGGAGACTCTCGAGCTTCAGGAGCTGCCGAGATCGATCCTGCCGCAGAATTTGTGGAAGGACGACGTCGCGATAGACCTTGACTCCAATAGCGAGGAAAGCAAGTCCGAGGATGAGTACGAGCGACGAAGAAGACGGAGAAGTGAGAGTGATGACGCGGACGAGGATGACGATGACGATGACGATGACGATGACGATGACGATGACGATGACGATGACGACAATGACGACGAAGGTGAGGGCGAGGGCAACGGACACAATAACTGGGAGGTCGCGATGCTCGCGGAGGAGCTCGAGGCGAGAAGAAGAAGTAACGAGAGCGCTAGCCCAGGTTCCTAGCGCATTAATGAGATCCTAGAAGTACTGTGTTATCTTACGAATACGATACATACCGCGGAATGGTGTAATCCGCTGGCGGGCGCCGGTAGTGCAGCTTTTTGCGAAAACGATTGCCCGTACTTGCAGTTAGACTTTGATAGTTTAACTAGCTCTAGCGAGACTATGATGTAGTCTTGTCGCAGCAGGTCTTACACTATTATCATCGTTATTATTATCATTATCACGACATTACGATTATTAGTGAAATTATTATTAGCGATACTATTATAATTATTGTTAACATTGTCATACAGGTTATTTCATTACGATGACAATTCTCACTGTTATTATGACGACCCATTAATTATCGTTACTATTGCCACTCTCGATTCTATATGGGCCAAACGCGTACAACTTTACGAGAAGAATCTCGTGTTATTTTAGTTTCCAATTGTCCTCAATATGTTTATACTTGATACATGGATATGTGTGCATCCATGTTCCAAACTTCCAAGTGCAAAATACCACGCGAATTCCGAATGGTTTCTTCCTTTTTAATATATACATAGCACCCTCGAATTCGAACAGCCTCGAATATAAGGTGTACCGCCGTCGACCGATATCGTATGTATGATACATAACGAAAAGAAAATTCTTTACTTCGTATTTCGAGCGACCAAGACACGTCGCACATTTATTCGGAGTTGGGAGCATCAGATTATCTGTTCCCTTTCGCGTAGAGACGTTATTGATTGCGACCGTCTCGCGACGTAACGAGCTCCTCTGTGGGACATTCATTTCATCGGGAGAAGGGTACAGACCATAGCGACTGCGACATCTTTTCTGTTAAAACGACGAATTCTATAACAGTCAACGAGTCGGCGTAAAATCGAGATGACGTACAAATCTGTCCCCAGTCAGATTCTTTTCTTCTGTCCCCGCTTATATTATATCAACGAGAAGGTAACGATTCGGATCAACGCCGAGAAGTGATCATTGATAGTAGCTGAATTTTTCTTCATAGTAGAAGAAAAACAGTACAATTATATGGAACCGTTCGACCGTCTCGAACGTTTCTCAAACAAAGGATACACAATAATGACAAAACACCTCTTCGTTCAAATCCTAAATGCATCATTTTTCACTATTTTACGTGCGAGCAGTTAGCAGTCAGGATAAATATTTGCATTTTTCCGAAATTATGTATATAGTATCCGAGAAACAATCCCTATGCCCGTCCTCTGATATATCGACTTTTCTTTACCTTAGTTCTAGGTAATCTAGATACATATGATTATCGCGTGCGCGTGCATGATCTCGAATTTGCGACGAAATAGGAGAACACGTCCTATTGATTGCAGGATTATCAGTTCTTTAAAGTAACACCTAATTCTATATCGCGTAGAAAACAGCGATGTATTATGTCTCAAATCCAACCTAGCTTTATTTTCTTTGATGTACAATTTTATAGGATATATTTGTAAAGATACCTCTGTAGCGAATCAAATGACATTCCTATTATAACTTTTGATTACATGTTAATCAGATATATTTTATACAATGTATATATTCTCTTTGTTATAGACTTCACACCTTTCTATATATCTCTTATTAGAGTTTTCTTCTTTCCTTTCCGATAATTCAGTCCCATTCGTCGCGGTTTCACGTAAGGCGATCGTTTACATTGCATTACTTTTTCAATGCCTTATTTATTGAATTGTAAATATTCACAGGTGCCTGAAAGGATATTATACTTGGAATATTTAGAATTTAAATGTAAGTGTCCATCTAAACATACATTTATGAGAAACTAATGAGTGCAATTTGAAAAATGAACATTTTATTTGGTCGTATGGACTTTCAAAAGGAAATCGTTGCCAACTTCTACTTATGATATTTTTTGCGGTTCGAGATGGCAACATTTGCAGTACGACTTACTTTCTAACAGAATTCTTCCTTTCTATGTCATACATCAAAATGTTTCAGAAATAACTGTATTCGTTCGGCAACTTAGAAAAGTGATTTACATTTACTTACATGATTTACCTTGCCTTTGCGCAAAATCTGTTAACGATACAATGCTTATAGCCCCAGTAGCTCAAGATACTGTGAGAAAAGTTGTATTAAGAATATCATTTTTCGATCAAATTATTACTAAGGAGTTACGTAATTCGGCTGATTCCGAGTAGACGTTAAACTCCGTGAAATTTTAATCCTTCGATCCAAAACTTGCCTTGGGCATTTTCCCCTCTTACACAGTTATAAATATTTCTGAAAAGCTGCACCACAATCGGACAGAACCATTTGGTAATTGAAAAAAAGAAAGCAAACAACAAAGAGCAAGGGCTAACAAACGAGGGAGGGTAAAGTAATTGTAAAAGAGATAAATATAATTTAATTAAAGTAACGAAAAGGAAAATAATGAGAAATATATTACGTATACTGACCAGACCAAGCTCAATATTTCTAGAGACTTTACAAGATACATCTATTAAGTGAACAAATGACTATTACGTAAGAGAAGAAAGAACTACTAAGATCTTGTACATACTAGCCTATAATTTATTTATCTATGAGTGAGAGAGAAAGAGTGAATGTAAGTGTAGGAAAGGGTAAGAGAGACACGTACATCTATAATTAGTGTGAGAGTGAAAGAGTGCAGTCGGTGGACTATGGAGAGCATTTTAGATGAAGACATGTACCTATTATGAGAACGAAAGGAATATACAATAAAGCAAACGATGTTTTCAATCGCCACGCTCTTCTATTTATTCCTCTCTATGGACCTGGTGAAAGGCAATGCTACAAGACATTTATTTCATCAACCGCGTGAAATATCAGATCGAACAACGTTCAAATGTGCATTGAATAGAAGATGCATTATTTCTTCAGATAGATCGGGTCAATTTTATTAGCCCAATCCCTGAGTTCTATCAAGTACGACATACTATTCCTAAGGAACATGAGTTTGATTTTGAAAATTGAAACGTCTTCTATTCGATACTATCGAAGCACTATCGAGCTCAGCAAAGCAATGCATCGAACATGGAACTCAGTACATAACCTTACAATCATAATAATAACAAAAGCGTCGCAACGGATTTTTGTTATCAAATATTGCAACGTCACATTATCATTAGTTTTATTAATTTCGCGCAATATGTGATGCACGGAGTGCTCGTTCGACGGTAGATTTATGAAGATGGGCGATATACGTGCTGGCTTGGAGGAATTAAAGCTCGACAGTGCTCTGTTTGCCAATGTGAAGTACTACGTCAGCGGCGAAGGAGATCCGAAGGTAGGGTACTTTCTCGTTTCCCGCGTTTTTATATTCCTATTAACACGGCATCACATGACTTCGTTATTTATAGTAACAATATCGGCGTCCTATGTTGCAGTCCGTACACGATGATTTTCACATGTTGCTCCACAATTATGTGGTTGTATGGTTCCAATTCAATGAGGTTATAAGCATCACTATCTGGACTTACGCAAATTTTCTCCTTGCAAGCAATCTTTCCATTGCAAAGTATCCAAGAATCAAGCAACTTATACCACTAGATTTATGTGTATCATTTAAATAACATTTTGGAACGTTAGTTTGCTTCAAAGTATTTCACCTTATAATCCCTTCTTGCCTTATGAATACAGTGCTGCCTTATGACGTCTAAAGAATATAGCAGTACCTAGTTTTGACATCTGAACTGATACTCTCAAAATCTTGATTGCAATGACTTTTATTGTTACTTCCAGATTCTAAATTTATTACAAGAAGGTGGCGCTGAGAGGTCCAATTATTTCAGTGATTTTGTCACTCATCTAATTGCGGGTTATGAAGCACTGGAAAATGATATTTCAGCAGCAAAAGATCTTTATGAGATTCCAGCTGTCACCCAAAATTGGATTTTATACTCCGTCAAGTGCAATAGACTTCTACCGTATCCTACCTAAAAATATTTAACATTTCGGATGTATTTATACATCAAGTTAATACTTGTTTTTCAGTATACTTCTCTAAATGTCCTATTCTTTAAGCACTTTCCTTAACAGTTTTCTTTCAATAGGACACACTATTTCTCACCAGAAGAGAATCAATTATTTTCAAATGTACGGGCATGCATATCCCAGGTAAGCCGGGCAGATAGCAAAACACTATGGGCAATGATAACGCTTCAAGGTGGGAAATGTCAATTACGCTTGGACCGGTACTGCACACATTTGATCACTGGCAAAGCCAGTGGTTTAAAGTACGATGCTGCTATGAGGCATCACATTGAAATTGTTACTCCAGACTGGGTAGCAGAGTGCTGTAAAAAGGGAACTCTTATTACCGAAGTAGAATATCACCCAAGGCTACTAATGTATCCTTCACCGAACAGTTCTACAGCAATGATAACAGGGTTCATGGACGAGGATACAGAAAGTAACGCTGCTCAGGAAGAGCAAGATAGAACAAAAGCAATGTTGGAGCAGCTAAAACAAAGAATGCCTTGGAATCAGCCTAGTCCGCCAGTATCATCCAACGCATTACATGGCCATAATACTGCCAATGCAACTGTGCCTTACTCGGCCAATGGACAAAATGCAGCGAACGTTCAACAGCATTTACCTCGGCCGGCAGTTGCGTCTAGCACGTTATCTAATACTAATGCTATAGCTTCCACACTGTCGGAGCAGAACGTAATGAATCAAACGAGTTGGCTTCCACAGGCTTCCCAAGGGAACAGCATTTCGCAAATGAAGCCTATTTCGTCGCAAATGCAACAGCAGGAATTATCTCCGCAGCAGCAGCAGCAGCAGCATCAACATCATCAACAGCAGCAACAAATCAATATGCAGCACCAACTAATGCAACAGCAGCAACTCACGCATCAACAACAATTGCAGCAACAGCCTTACTCGCAGCCGCAACTTCTCAATCAACAGTCTTCTCAATTACCACCGCAACAACAACAGCAGCAACAGCAGCTTGGCCAAGGGTCAATGATTCCACAGCAACCGCAACAAATAAACGCGCAATTGCCTCAACATCAGATCGGACCTAATCAGCAATTACTCACGCAACAGCAGAAACAATTGAATCAGCATCAGATACTTGCACAGCAACAAATCAATCAACCTCAACAATTGCCTTCGCAGCAGCAATCGCAGCCGCAACAACAGCAAATGGTTCAGCAGCAACAACAGCAAGTGCAACTGACGCCCCAGCAACAGCAGCAGATTGTGTTGCAACAACAAATACCATCTCAACAGCAGCAGCAACAACAGCAGATTGGAACGCAACAACAGCATCAGCTGAACCAGACGCAGCAAGGTCCACCGCAGCAGCTCACAACGGAGCAAAGACAGCAACTTATCCTATTGCAACAACAGCAACAGCAACAACAAAAGATTCAGCAAATCTCGCAACAACTACAACAGTCAGCCCCTCAAAGTTCGCAACAATTCGTGATAAGAGAGGGTCAACTGCAGCAGCAGTCTCAAAATCAGCAACTGATAGGTCCGAATCAACAGGGCTTTATTGTACAAAGGGATTCACAATGGCAGCAACAACAGTACCATCTGCAGCTACAGAGACAGCAGCAACAACAGATTGGTCCGCAAAGACCTGGCAGTCAATGGACTCAGCAACCTCCACAGCCCCCTAGGCAGTTGATTCAACTGGATGCCCAGACTCATCAGCAACTTCAGCAAATGGATCCACAGCAAAGGGCACAATTCATTCAGAAGATACAAAAACAGAGGAATCTGATACTTCAGAGGCAGATGCAGAGTCGTCAGGCGCAACAAGGTCCCCATATAGCTGTCATAAGAAGTCCCGGAAAACCGGGACAGCCCGGTGGTTTACAATGGGTTCAGCAGCCTCGACCACAAATAATGGGGTCGCAAATCGCGCAGACACCCGGTCAAAAGCCCGTGCATCCCGGCGTGCAACCTCCAGCCTTAACCCCGATTAATTCTTCCAATCAAGTGATTGTTCAGTCTGGACAAAGTGTTCAAGGACCGCAACCGGCACCCGCAGGGCAAACATTCCAACAAGGTCAACCATTAACTCATCAGCAGATAGCTCAGTTACACATGCAGAAACAACAGCAAATGGCCAGACTTCAGCAACTACAGCACCTGCAGCAACAACAACAACAACAGCAGCAGCAACAGCAGCAGCAGCAACAACAACAGCAGCAGCAACAAACTGGTCAGCCAGAACCGCCGTTGACGTCACTATCAAATAACACTCAAATTCCACCGGATCAACAGCTTGTTGTCAACGCTAAAACAAAGACAGCGCTGGCTAATATGCTCACAAGCAGGCTGCAAGGTGGTGCGGCTGAAGGCAGCGCTGCTGGCCAATTGAGATTAATGACTGCACAACATAGACCACCGCCTCCTCCGTCGCAGGATCCTCAACTCTTAGCCGCTTATCAACGAAGAACTCTTGGCAATATAACGAACGGTGCGCCGCCAGGTGCACCCATCAAAATGCATTACGCCCCCGTTATGCCCCAGCCGAAAGCGCAATTCTACGGACACAATCCGAACTTGAAACGTATGGTTTGAATCATTCTGTACTTTTAGACAATCTTTTAAATTTCCTCGAATACGACCTACCCTCCAATTCGCGTAAAACGTTTTATTTGCAGTGCCGCCAGATTTGTTTCTATTGGGTTGTATCTTCGTTATCGTCGAATACGATGTGCAGCGTCCGAGCGAGGTGTCAGTGTGGAAACAAGTTATAGAACGACACGGTGGTGAGGTTGAGCCACAATATTGTACGCGCGCCACTCACGTTCTCGCTATAACGCAGAAACATCCAACAGTCGTACAAGCATTACGCGAAGGAAAGCGATGTGTTAGTGCGCATTGGTTGTCAGACGTTGTCAGCAAACAACAAGTATTGCCTCCATGGCATGCGCTTCATTTCCCGACGCCTTTTAGCTTGTCGGAATTACCGTGTGCCAAACAAATAGTTTCCTTGTCTGGTTTCGAGGGAGAAGAGCGGGCAAAAGTAAAATACATGCTGGAAGCGTTAGGCGCCAAATTTACAAATTACTTCTCAAGGCACAATACTCTTCTTTTCTGCAGAAGGTACCGTTAAGCCTATACTCCCTACTATCGTGTACTTCTACTGTATAAGTATGATGTCACTCTTCAGTGTTGTACGATTCTAAAACAATTTCAGACCTGAGGGACAAAAATATAAGAAAGCACGAGAATGGCAGATTGGAGTTGTTAATGCACAGTGGTTAACTGACTTACTTTGCGGGCAAATGAGTGCTTTGCATCAGTGTGAGGGTCCAAAATATCAACAGTTCAGTCTCAGTAATCCCTTTAGACTGGACTATTCATTAGTGCCTCATCTTATGGGTACGTAGGTTGTAATAGTCTAGACTCTAGAGGCTTACAAAGTTCTCAACTGCCGCACACTTTCCATCGCATACAGAGTTGAACTTTGAAAATATCCATTTTTTATACCATGTACATATTACTTTCAGCTGCATGGAAAATGCCAATCAATATCACACAGGAATCGTATGATAAAGTTAAACAAGTTGGGCAAGGTCCGAACTCGATAAGGAAATACAAGAAACCACGATTGGATGGTCCTCTACTGAATAAAGATCCACATTTATTGGGTTTAGATGAGCCAATTGTTGTGAGTAACCCAGACCCTCCACCTCCGGACAAACAACCAAGAATACTGTTCTCTGGCATTAATCCCAGAAAGCACGCAAAGGTATTAACTATCGGACTGATATGAAAAATGCTCTGCCAGCTTCTCTATTTCTCGACATTGTTTGTAATTTACGTATGGTACGATTTTCAGAGAATTCGAGAGCTAGGCGGAGCCTTGGCTGCTAGTTGGCGGGATGCTACGCATCTCGTAATGTCGGCACCGATACGAACAGTTAAACTGTTATGTTGCATTTCGCGTTGTAAATTTATCGTCACTTTGCAATGGTTACTCGATTGCTCTGCCAGAAATACGTTTCTGGATGAAAGTACATACGTGCTGGGCGACCCAGAGTTCGAAAAAAATTTTAATTGCAATATTGAGAAAGCTCTGGCTAGTCCAAATAGGGGAACTGTACTTAAGGTAATGCAAGAGGTCCCTTTACATTCTAGGCTCTTTTGTTCTAATGATCAAACAAAAGCTATTATTATCAACGCATTATTTTTTTAAACAGGGTAAAATATTTTATGTGACACCGAGTGTCATTCCATCCCCATCGGCGATATCAGAGATCATCGAAAGTGCGGGCGGTACGATGGATAAAACCAGAAGATCTCTATCACAAATACAAGAATTGAATAGTAATAAGACAAATTATATTATAGTAACCCATGAGAACGACCTTCACCTTCTCGCTGATGTGTTGCGTGCAAATATCAGTAAGTATAGATTAAAGAAATGAAGTGGACTGATAATCTGCATAACTGCACTCACCTGATTTCTCTCGTGTCAGAGATTTCACCTTTATTTCATTAATGCTTGTTAAACCTTTTTTTAGGTGTGTTCAGTGCGGAGATTGTTTTAGGAGCGGTCGCGCGACAATATTTTCAACTTGATGCGAATCAAGTATAAATCTGCAGTTAACATTGTTCTGCATTTTAATACCTGTGAAGGACATATTAAAGTATTGGTGAGTTATTTTCGAGAGTGAAAATTTTTCCTTACCTTCTTCAATGGGACAATAAAGAGCATAATTTTATGATACAGGAAGGACTACTTTTATTCATAATTTCCATACTGTGCTCCTTTATTTTAAACTTTAGTATTCGTAGATAGCTCTCTACATACTATCTTATTATGCTTAATTATAACAACGAAAAAACATTGCTTTGATAAATTATATATGTACGTTTAATACAACCCTGTTATGTCTTCTATTTTAACTTTGATGATAATTTTTACGCAAGGTTTACGCCGCACACTACGTTTGTTTATACATCTAACAACTTTCAGATTTTTCCAATTTATAAGTAAGGATACCTGTTAACCTTTAGGCAGCAATTTTAGTAAATACAAATCGAAAATGTTTGTTTATTTGTTTTATATTGCATACCACTATTCGTTCTCGCTTACATGAATTGCGAAACTAACGCTTGTTATTTTCTGTAAAATTTACAGCTTTGATATATGTATTAAGTTTTTAGTGATAAATGCATTGTTGAGAATGGAATCCATCGATTTTACAATGTATTTTTAACATGGCGCACGTATGGTATCTTGACATGATCAGTAAGCAAATTGTCTCGTATAAACGTATCATAAAAGTAATTTTATATAAAGAAATATATCAATATTCATCTGTATAACATAAGAAAAGATTTAAGTTTACTATTAGACCTGTAATGTAAAGTACAAATTCTAATGTTTTAAAATATATTCGAATATTCTTTACATTCACTCAGCCTTTTTTTCTTAGATACGATAATTTATCATCTTTTCCAATGTATATGTAGTTTTGCAATGACACAAGCAACGCGCAAATTTTGCATATGGTTTCGATCGAAATATTAAACTATCAAGCAACAGTATGCAATGAATTGCTGCAAAATTAATCACCACTCTTTATGGTTATAAGCATTTATATTTGTATTGCGGGTTTTTTTTCGACGATAACCCATTTGCAAAAAGGAGAAACAGGAGAGAAACAACCATCTTCTGTTCTTCCCATGTTGTCTTCATCTCTTGACCCGAATGCGCAGTTCATGTATATTGTTGCGTGGAATGATGGAGACAAACTATTTGCCAGGCGTGGGTAATGCCCGCGAGGCGCTAATGCACCTTGCTCATAAAGGCAATCTTTTGGAGCAAAGTTCACGAAGGAAGAACTACGTCTGTACTGTTAAGAGGTTGAAATAGAAGTGCTTTATTTCGTTCTTCCTCTCTCAATTAAACAAAACTCCTCTTATGACTCAGTCAATTATTTCAATAGATTATCGATTATCTTCACGGCGATGGGTTGAATTCTCGCGCCGAGTTGCCTCTAGTCCTCATTGACCTCCGGATCCAATCGAGTTGGCTGCTGATCCCCACCCTTCAGGACAGGGGGGTTTGTGCAGATCCGACACTCTTTAAGAATATCTCGTCGGTGCTGCATCCCCTTAAGAAAATACCGACTGCTGTCCAATGATTAGTTTGAACGTTTCTCCGTTTTTTTGAGGCGTCACCGTACCGAAGAAATTAAATGTGGTGGGAAATTTGAATCATTTTTTACTACATATATTATTTAAAATTATACTAAATCTCTTCTTATTATTGTAGATTTCGCGTTAAATGAATGCCGATTAATATTGTGTCGTGTTGAACTCTTACAATGTTGACATACTCAAATTGCGAAGTACGTATATGACGTCCCTATTATAATATATATGCAATAGAATCTACCATATACTAACTTAACCTCAACTTAACCTTACTATCTGTAGAAAATCAAATTGCTAGTGGAGCAAATTTTTAAGCGTACTTGAACAAATTCTTTAATGTGCCAGGTATCGTGAAGTGAATGTTTGTTAAGGACAAAGTTTGCCCTATGAAAATCTCTCCACTATAATATGTAATAACACCTCAAAGCATATAATGTCAGAACAGAACACGAAAGTTCGTAAAATACGAAGGAACAATGTGGTAATAATTCAGTTTATTATTTACCATTGTGTATAAACGTATACAAAAGTTATTAGATATTTCATACCAAATGCTTTACTAACAGGATATATCATAATAAATTCCAGCACAAGGCCATTGAACTTCTCTGTAAGAGAGCAGATAAAGCCAAGAGGAAGGATGGGGAAGAGGAAAGATACAGACGAATTAGTTCTCGCTGTGTAAGCACACCTCTCAACAGAAAAAGAAGAAAAACCAGTACTGTACCCTTTTTTAAAAACTTAGCTATAGCCGAAATGAGGTCATACATGGCTCATCAAGATTGGAGGCACATGCAGCATTTGTTTCCTTTGTTATTAAGTTACTCCAATGAGTTAGAGCCCCTCATATGGCGATATGCAATGCTAATTTTATTGTACAGTCCAAACAGTAGCTCATCCAATCTAGATGTATTTTTAGAAATGTGCATCGGTAGTGATGAAGTGTTGGACGGTTGTGAAATTCTGGAAAAGTTATTGTTACCGAGTAGAAAATTGTAAGTATTGACATTGTTGGTTCATGCACTGTATTTCTATTTGTAAGATAGTTAATGGCTACAGAGAAGTAACGAGACGTGCATTTGGCCTGATGGATATTGGATCACGCTGATCAAAAATATTATCTAACTATAAAAAAATGTTCAAAAACTGATACTGTAAAACATGTTTTTACTTTAATAAACTTAGTACACTTATAATAGTTTTTATTAATAACTTTGCCATAATAAGAACTTCGTAGCGATAATAGTGTAAATTAATAATAATTATGGTTATGGGTATTAATACAATGATACTATTTACAGTGGTCTTCAGTTGTTGATTGATATAACTGACGATATTGCAAGCAACAAAGAGATAGCGTGCAAAGAGATAGTATGTACACGCGATTATTGCAGTGAAATAAAGTAAAAACGATTACTAGGTAACATGAGAAGTACAAGTACAGAGTGACTCCAATTGATGTTGATAACTATATGACACGGATAACTGTACATGATTCTTCCTTAATATCGTTAAAATTCTCTCACATCAGCGTCACTACATTGATGGCACTTATAAAATTACTAAAATTTGTACATAGTTTCGTTGGGTAAAGTGCACAAAATTTGTTACTAACTACTACAAGTATCGTTTGCAGATAGCCGAAAAACAAAGAACAAGATAGACGTAATGAGACTACGAACTGATTGACGTAATTCCTTCGATATGTCGATAAATGATATTTTCTTATCCATTCGAGACAATGGACCAATAATGAATAATTAACAATGAGAATGATAAAACTTACAATGAGTGTCGTAACTCGATGAGACAATAATAATAAATACGTGTGAGAAAGAAAGTCTGATTGGATGAACGCTGGTCAGTCAAGCGGTAAATGAACACGAGGATCAGTAGACGCTAATTTTACGAGCGTCTTTTTTACTCGCAGAATAGGCAAGCGAGCTGCTGGCTTTCCATGCCAACATTCTCTCATTAATTTTCCCATTCCGGCCAACGTCTGTAAAACATATAAAGTTCATTAGACGCCGTATATTATTTCCGAGTAGTACACAAAATAATTACCGGATCAGAATGCCATCTGTTGGGAAGCGGTGGCCTACGCTGATCAAGAGAAACTAATTTTCGCATTTCCTCGATTGACGGCTCCTGACTGCTGCTTGGAAGCCACTCGGAATAGGGTGCCGCATATTCCAAAGCGACACCATTGCTTATGCATCTGCGACACACTTCCCATAGTATCAAGCCTAGACTGTAAATGTCCGCTCGTCTGAAGCTTTCCAAACATTCTGTATTCAACCTGTAAATAAGTAAATCGTAATCGACCGCGATCCTGGTAAAGTATGTGTATCGCGTATGTACAGAATCAAGTGGTCTATTGCGCACGTACGTTTGCTCGAGGACCTCTGGGCTCATGTAACGTTTCGTGCCTTGCCGTAAATCGATCCTATCCGTAGTAAGACGATCTTGCGTGGCTGCCAGAGCGAAGTCTGCGATAACGCAGCCACCGTTAGTTTTCACGAGAATATTTTTTGATTTCAAATTACGATGAGCCATTGCCGGTTTTCCTCTGGTGCCGTGTATCTCAGTGTGCAGATAGAGTAGACCGTTGGCTATACTCAAGCAAATGTTTAGTGTTTGATGATGGGTCAAAGGATGCGGCGAACGATTCAGATGATCGTGGAGCGAACCGAGGGGATGATAGTGAGTTACGAGCCAGAGCTGAGTACAACTTGCTCTGCTCGTCATGTCACTTCCCACATATCCGAGAATACTGTCGTGCCGCGAGGGCAACAGCTGAGAGTAAACTTCCGTTTCTCTAGCCCATGCCGCCTCGTCCCGCGAGAAGTAAATTTTCACGGCTACATTCTCTCCGTGCCAAACGCCTCTCCATACCTCGCCGCCGAATCCGCCATTACCACCGCTGCCCAGGCACTCGACCAGCGTCACTTGTTTGGCCAAGGTTCTTTGCACTAACAGTGGCAAGCCAGAACCTGAACCGCTGGTGAGACTTCGCCCATCCAGATACTCCTACATGGACAGGAAATAAAGATGTTACACGAGAATGTTTATCTTGTATCAGAATCGACGCAGTTACCGCACGTACTTTTAGTGTACTGTCACCGGCAGCAGTAGCTCGTAATTCGTGTGGATGATAGGTAGAAGTAGATGTTGGCGAAGGGAAAGAGAAATGTAACATGGACGGCTCGATATCGGAATCGATAATTAACTTATTCCTTCTTGGAGCTGTTGGCCGTTTTCTACGTGTCCTACGAGCTAGTATGCAAAATAGCACGACACCAGCTACGATGCCTAGGCCCACCATGGGGCCCAATATTGCCAGTGTCAGTTTAAAGACATAATCTTCCCTATCGGCACCTAGAAATTACGTTTATGTACTCTTAATGTTACTGTTATAATTTTCAATAAGGTTTGATTTGAAATGCTCACTGCCTGCATAGTCTTGCAATATTGGAAATTCACCACCATTGCACAAATCAGCTTGACAGCACTCCACATAATATTGTGCGGCACCAGAAGTTCCACTAACATGTCTTTTTCTGGTGCGACCCATAACAACGTTATGTGGCAATTGTTGCTTGTTGCATATCAACTGCATTTGATCAGCCAACTTTGTACACCCTCGACTGACGCTCTCCACTCCATCCAAACTTCTGATTCTTGATTTCCAACACTGAGAAACAAAAAGAGAAGTCACAGATGCTATTAAACATTGGTCGATGACAAACACCTCAAAGAAGTATATTTCAACAAAAGTAATCCAAAGAATTTTACTGTGATTGCATTGTCGCAGTAATGAGCGTTAGAACAGTCAGGTCCCTCACATGTATGACACTGAAAACGTCGCTGACCAACAGAATTTGCATTGAACCTATGATCTATTTGTTCATGAGATTCAGATGGTTCTTCGTTATCAAGGGAAGAATCATCATCTAGTAGCATTTGATTGTCTCCTGTAAATCATTAAATGTACAAAATTATCAGGCAAAATTTTGGTTTTTCACCTTTGTATCAGATCAGGTACCGCTGGATGGCATTTGTTATGAAAACCTTATGCAATATATATTCTCATGCTCTCTAATAATGAAGTTTATTTGTACGATTTTAATTAGTGGGTCACGAAGGGAACGTAAGTTACGAAGAATCGAGTGTATTCTATTATAAGGACAAGGGAACACCAGCAAGGCGATAGAAGCCAATTTGTATGGTTATTTTGAATGTCGCGTCTAGCTAAGAGATCGAAAGGTAATATTTGTAGTTCGCCAATTTCCATACGATTCACATGCATTACATAGCAGCGATTAATAAATAAAGAACGTCTCCGTACCTGGGCACAATTTGAATGTCAACAAGAGCACAAAATGCGTGATAAACATAGCATCCGCCATTTCTGTGCGCGTCAAAACAGTGGACCACTGGAATCAGATCGCTATTAGTTTTCAAATGTTACCCTCACATCTTTTCTGATGAAATCGCGTGTTATTTCCACTTTTACTTTTAAAGACCACCGATGTAGAACGAACGCCTCCCGCAATCTGTCTCTTTTGGAAAGGACAGTGTGTATAACTACGGCGTGCGTTACACTGCGTTACACTTCAACGAGATACTGGAAATGCGACGACCGCAGAGGACGCTGGCGTCGTGTGCAATAATCTCAAGCGACGAGAATTCGGGCAAGTTCAATTATTTACATACGAGTATTGACCTGGCTACGATATCTTTCAGATTATATACACAGATTGCATTTAGTCAGGTGCACACAAGACGTCTCTTTTTCAATTTGTATTCTTTATTCGGCACAACTTGTATTAGATATTAGGCAAAGTCGCATCAAATGAAATGACTGAACATCAAGCATTGCTGCACGCTGTTTACACTACCGCGATTATCCGGATAAAAAGAATGTTGTCTTTCCCATAAATTAAGGTGGTTGAAAAATAGATTTCTTACATTGACCTTAATGATTACGAGTTAAATACAATAAAACTTATATTAGATCATGGTATTAAAAAACTGATGTCCTTACTATGATAATTATAGAAATTATCACATTCTAGTATAGTCTATAATGATGTATATAGATTACGAACACCACGGCGAAGACACAAATCCTATATTGATTTTGTGTCATAATGTTATAATGTTAATTAGTTATATCGATTTTTCGACGTTCGAATGTTATTGTTGTTGGTAACCAAACCAAAAAGTCTGCCTCTGGTCTTCATACCAGACGGACGTGTTATATTAAACCGTTGTCTTTGATAATTCTGGTACGTTGTAATGTCTCGCCCGCGTCCACGTAACACTGGTGTCAGAAGTGGGATAAGCACGAGGATGCGATCGAGAAGAAGAGAGACAGAAATAGGAATCGACAATCCTGGAAGCAGCAACGAAATCGACGATGCGGTTGGGAGTCGACGGTTGCCGAACATGCTACGGGGGACCCAATTGCATCGGTGCAGCCGATGCTGGAGCGCCTGGAGGAAAAGATACGCGCGGGACAGGAGCTGTTCCGGGAGGGACTTCGCATGCAGGCAGAAGATGCTCGCCGACGGGAGGACGACCTCCGGAAGCGACTGCAGGATGTCGATGATAGTTACAACGCCAGGATGGAACAACTGACAAACAGCCTGGATAATTTGACAAACACTAATAATTTTGTGCGCGGTAACGGAGTGAGTGCGCCTTCGAGCGATGATTTGAATTTGAATACGCGAGTGAATTTCGGTTTTTCGTTATTGCCAACGAAATTTAATGAAGAGAATTGTGAGGAATTTTTCGCACAGTTTGAATCTATCGCGCGAGTCAACGGTTGGCGCGATGAAGCGAAAGCTGCCGCGCTACTTAACTCTTTGGAAGGGCCCGCTCGTTCCGTACTAACAACTCTGGAGGACAGGTATCGATTAGACTTCGGAAAGCTGAGGGCTGCCTTGCAGAGACGATTTGCAAAGCAGGGATCAGCTCCGATGAATCATCTAAAATTTCAGGGCTATGTACAAAAGCCGGGGCAAGGGATCCCTGAATTCGCAAGTGAAATTGAAAAGTTGGCATTATTGGCTTTGCCGGATTGTCCCTTAGAAGTGCGCGAGAGATTGGCCGAGATTGGCCAAATGCTGGGATGACATTTTTGGTTCAGGAGCCATCGCTGCTTACACCTCAGAGTGCCTTTTCCTGAACCGAAGCATCTGAAGATCTCGCGATAATATACACGCGAAAAACACCACGGCGAAGGCACAAATCCTATATTGATTTTGTGTCATAATGTTATAATGTTAATTAGTTATATCGATTTTACGACGTTCGAATGTTATTGTTGTTGGTAACCAAACCAAAAAGTCTGCCTCTGGTCTTCATACCAGTGATCTCATTGTCAGAAGTGGCATCTTGCCGCATGCGGCACGCGTGGTGGGGGAAGAGAGAGAAGTAGTATGCGTCGAGCCAATCAAGTGGCGCGTAGCTCTTACGGACATGCACGCATACTACGTCTCCGTGTGCGGCAGGATGCCACTTCTGGGATCACTGCTTCATACCCGACGAACGTGTTATATTGATAATTCTGGTACGTTGTAATGTCTCGCCCGCGTCCACATAACAGTATCTATCCTAGATCACAATAGAAAAGGTGTAACAAAATCATCGAATACCGTTTTCTTGTACAAGATGCTTGATATATTTCTCACAAACGCTGCAACATATTCGATACCTACTGGAATGAGTTGTTATTGCATAGCAGGGACACAAGTACGAAACTGTTTCAGATTGTAGCTAGTCTTATTATGATTGAGTATGTCATTTTATGTGTTTCAATGTATCCATGTAAACCTTCCCCAAACGATCATGAAAACTACATGTAACTTTACGGCGATTTAGGTTTTAACTCGTCATAACAAGGTCTAAGCAATATTGCATTCTTCTTTGCAGGACTATAGTATTCATGACCCTGAAAGAATCATGAATGATGAATAACACTGACCCCTGTGAAAAATGATACCCTGTAGAAAAAGAAAAGTAGTAAAATAAATTTACCTTAGACCAATCGTAAGACAGAGCGTAGGCGAATATTTGACCGTTTTGATTGAAACAACAACATGTAATTGGTTGATCCATCGACTCAGACGATTTTAACTTTGTTCGTGCATCTTTGTCCCAGAATCCAAATGTACCATCTCCACCTACAGTTGCTAATGTGCCGTGAACAGGATGAAAGCCTATATGGTTTACCTATCAAGTACAAATAAATTTAGAATTGCATATTATATAACGTTTTCATATGTTACATGTATGAAGGGATCTTAAGCAACTATACAGAACTCACTGCATATATATCTTGATATCCGTTACTGGAATTAATCCTATGACATTTAAACGTGAAATTCTCCTTTGTACTTAAATTCAAGTAATGTATGGCCACACGTCCCTCTGTGCTTCCAAGAGCAAACCCGTTCGGCACTTTCTTTTTATCTCTAAAAATCGCCAAACAACGGTATTGATACTTTAGGGTTAATTCTACAGACTTATATTCCCGAGGAGTTCCATCCAATTGATATACCATTAATCCTCGTCCAGCTGTTGCTACAACAGCCACTGGATAGTCCTGCAGAAATGATTAGGTGTCAACATTAATGTCCAACATTATTATATATCTACTATAGTGAAACTGAAACAAAGAACTTACAACATCTGCACAATAACATCTTTCAGGTAAATTTACAGTCATGGCAGGTTTTTGACTCCGCAAGTCCCAAAACTGAAATTCAAGTGTTATTCAATTTTGCAATTTCTATAACCTTGCTTGAATCAAAAGCAAACATATGTAATAACAAACCTTTAAGGTCTTATCCCAAGAACCTGTCATGAGGCAAGAATAAGTGGAAGCTTTGATCCAATGACATGTCTTAATAGGTGCATCGTGCTGTGCAACTTGTACACTTTGATTTGTTGCCAGATCCCAACACTTTGCTGTCTTATCGCATGATGCCATAAACACTTTTGTACCATCCTATATATGATAATCAATTTTGGCAAATAAAAGGGAAATGTTTTCGCAATTGTACCATTTATAATACTAATTGTAAGTCATCTTTTTCTTACATCGCTCCAGCAGACGTCAAGAATAGGAGCTGCCATTGACTGCATGGACTTAGGAACAGTCTTCCCAGACTGCTCAACTTCCCAACAACGGACATTGCAGTCCCAGGACCCAGCGATCAGAAAGTTTTGTTGTATAGTGGCTGGGCTAAAGGCCATGCTTGAAATGGAATCATCGGGCGGCGAGACAACCTCGAAGTCTCGAATAAGCGTTGACGAAGTGCGTAACGCGTTGGTTTGGTTAAACATGTTGGCTGAACCACAGAACTCAAAAAACAAACAATCGGTAAAAGCCGCCTAAAAGAAAAATGTGGTTATGTACTGTTTACAGGTGCAGATTTCTCGAGTAAGCCACTTTGATATTATACCCACTGGCTCACTTTGAAATATCTGATTAACAGTCTGTTAAATCGGAGTTGTAGATAAATATCACTTGAAGATCCTAGAATACATAATTTCGTTCTGAAGTACAAGAACGCAATAATAATTTCTCCACACGGATGTTCACCAATGTTGACTGATCAGATCAAATCACACAACGCACGTTTCCAAAGCTTACAAAATCTTTGCTAGGTGGCGCTGTTAAATTGCTTCGGGTTTCGGGTGGTTTCGAGCAGGTTCGGATAAATGGGAAACATATATACATATTCTGCAGGAGTGCCGCGCCGTCAGTGTCAGGGGCCGCGGTGTGTAGTGTGCTAGTTGGTGTTAGTATTGGTTAGTATGTCACAGATGGTCACAGATGACTGAAGTGTCATAAAGTTTTTCTCTTGCATGCATGTAACTAAAAGTGTACGTGTCTTCCCTCTCCTTTTTTTTTGTTACTCCGAAAACGTTATCGGCACTGCCTTTTTATCAGATGCAAACTGGAGCACCGTTTGCCAAAGGAATTATCGGCTAAATATATATTCCAACATGTTGAAAGCTGTTATATTAATCGGAGGCCCTTTGAAAGGTTTGTCTTTCCATAAGATGTTTTTGAACAAATTTCGAACGTTATGATTCGAGGGCTTTCGCCAACGGCAGATTGTTGTTATCGAAAGATGGAATTTGCGGGAAGCCGGTTGCGTCAGTCCAAATGGAATAACCTGTTACACGTCACTTTATACTGTCATGCGAACATAATATAATACGATATGACATTTTTTAGGGACCAGATTTCGGCCACTGTCATTAGATATCCCAAAACCATTGTTTCCTGTTGCTGGGTTTCCGATGATACAGCATCATCTTGAAGCTTGCGCTAAAGTACCCAATCTAAGTGAAGTTTTAATAATTGGCTCTTACCCAGCCACAGATCTAACGCAATTTGTGCAAGAAATGACAAATGCGTACGGCTTAATTATTCGATACCTACAAGAATTCACTCCATTGGGTACAGCCGGTGGGATGTATCACTTTCGTGATCAGATACGCGCTGGAAGCCCCTCATTTTTTTTTGTGATGAATGGCGATGTGTGCGCTGACTTCCCATTAGAAGAGATGGTAGAGTTTCATAGCAGTAAACGAGCTCTGTTGACAATAATGGCCACAGACGCCACAAGACAACAATCCTTGTATTATGGCTGTATGGTTCTGGGGAAGGAGGGAGGAGTTGCACATTACGTTGAGAAGCCATCATCATTTGTGTCAAGCTTAATTAATTGTGGAGTGTATCTTGCTTCACCTGAGATTTTTCAAACAATGGCAGATGTGTTTTATGCTACCCAACAACAAGAGTATTATACGTATGATTCTTTATAAATTAATTATATCTTATAGTGTTCTGTTTTCTCATCTAGTTATAAGAGGATATTGTTATTGTTATAGACAACTGAATGGCAATGGTAGAGATCCTGCACATATTTCATTGGAACAAGACATACTGACAAGGCTTGCAGGAAGTGGACGCTTGTTTGCATTACCAGTAGTGAGATGGTGGTCTCAAGTGAAAACAGCTGGGTCTGCAATATACGCAAATCGTCATTATTTATCTTTATATAAAACTAAACACCCGGATCGACTTGCTTCTGCAAGTAATGGGCCTTGCAATATTATTGGTGATGTTTATATTCATCCTTCAGCTACTGTACACCCAATGGCAGTGGTAAAGAATGTTCCCACAAATAGTGGTTTTTTATCTTGCCTCAAACTCTTTGGTTGAACAGTTTTGTTTCTATTTGTACTTTCAGTTGGGTCCAAATGTTAGTATTGGATCAAATGCAAGTATTGGAGCAGGTGTGAGAATAAGAGAGTCAATTGTACTGGCTAACGCTCAAATACAGGCACATTCAATTGTTTTATATTGTATTGTGGGAAAGGGCAGTAGCGTAGGAGAATGGGCACGCGTGGAAGGCACTCCTTGCGATCCAAATCCTGATAAACCTTTTGCAAAAATGGACAACTTACCCCTGTTTAATATTAATGGAAAGCTAAATCCTTCAATTACAATTCTCGGTAAGAATCTACTACTAAATGATTAGTTTTATAAAAAACAAATCGATCCTTCGATTATGTTCTACTTTGTTACAGGTACAAGCGTAAGTTTAGCGTCGGAAAAAATCCTGCTAAATTCCATTGTCTTGCCACACAAAGAGTTGACAAGAAATTTCAAGAATGAAATCATTCTTTAATACAACAAGGATGTATTAAGAGTATTTGCTCAAGTGCAATAACAAATCAAATATGGGCATAATAACGTGTAAAAATAGGATATATCTTTTTAACAACATTATGTGTACATTCCTGACTGTCTATGAATGTTCCATTTTTCTTTGATGGTTGCCTGTACACCTTTGAATGTGTACACCGATTATATACATAATATACAAGAAAGATCCGCTTTAAATGGCACTGTACTATGCACAATATTCGTATGAGTATTTTACAATGCATTTTTATACGACGAATTGTTTTTGTCAATTCTATTGTATATAAGTATACATATATATATATAAAAATCTACTCATCATGTTATGAACATATGTAACTTTATACAGTATATATAAAAGAATCGAAATACTACGATTGCACTGTAAGTCACACCGATGTCCACAATGTATCGTTCAGTTTGAGTGTGCAATACCAAGCGCCATAGATTTAATATGTACTGTACCGCGGAAACCAATAAGAAAAGAAAGACAAACCCTTTGCACTTCCGTGTCCACTCTCAGTGGCTTAAACGAGCTTAAACTAAAGTTCTCTCCCACTCGCATGCCCATATACTTTTATTCTCAATGGATTCCTGTATCGTCGAGGACTCAGTATTGTGCTCCGGCCACCAAGAGTGGACACGCGAGTGCAAAGGGTTAAAAGGGGGGAAAAAATTGCGGCGTTTGAATCATCGTACGTGGTGATAGTCAACGCGTTCCTCACCAGCGGCGCTGCCGTAGTTCCGTAGTAAGGAAGGGAGTATGGTGTTGTAAAATAGCCGCGTTGAATCAACAGGTAGATCGGGAATTGTGAGACAGCGGCCAGTAATTTATATTCCAATCATTTTCACACCTTCCTGCGTTCGTCCGCCTGGCCTACGTTGATAGGGGAATGTCACGTGCTGAATGTACAGAAACGGAAACGTGCCTGCGCACCAAACTGTCATGAGGGAATATATTTAAAAGGCAATTGAAGCGCGAAGTACGCGAGGGGGATTCCGCGCATTCCAACGTTGGTCCGGCTCCACTAGCGCAGCATCCAGGTTGAGAATGTCACTTTTGTGATTACTCGTCAATGACATGTGAGGAATGCGGTGAGTGAGTGTACGGTATCCCATGTCCTTTGCCGACATTGTTCAGCGTTTCTGTTGACGAACGCACGTCGACGATAGAATTTATTTGAATCGCTGCGAGTGAAACCGGACGAGCTATAATATTAGATGGTGTAGAGACGCTCTAATGCATTTTTTTTAGACGATTGCCGCGGAATACCATTGCACTTTCGACTCGCAATTTTTATCGCGTTACAGAAGCAGTTTGGTCTGATACAGTCGTGTGTGTGGAAATGTAGAATATAGATCAAAATGCACTGTTCATTTTTTAAACGAACGCCATGGTATTAGTAATCGAAATCTTGTGAAGTAATTATTTTGATGTATATACATATATATATGTGTTCTTTTCTAAACTTTGAGTCCTTATATTGACGTGAAATTGTTTTTGTCGCTACTTTACAATATTACATTTTGTCAAGATATACTGTGCATAGACTTGGCTCTGTTTTGTGTATTAATTTTAATTTTGTTGAATGAATGTGTGTTGATTACAGGATGCGCAATACGAGTTGATGCCCAGGTCAGAGGGTGCTGGATAATCCAAATGGGTAACAAAGGCCCATTATGGCCCAGCATCGGCAACAGCAACATCAGCACGAATTCTTGCCTCTGTGCGATGTATTATTCAATATAATATCATTGGCATCATATTTTTGCGATATTGTATTCGACTTCACAATGGTATATGCACTGGCACATCATTCTTTAGCTCCACCCATACTTTTCCCACTAAGTGTTACTCTTATTGCATCTTCCTTGTTTATTTCTCAGGTCAGTATTTAAACACTGGTTATGAAAAATGTGTTTTCACAATCAAGTACAAATTTGTAATATTTTGTTTACAGATTGTTAGCATACGATGGTATCTTTGGGGTGCAAGGGGCAAATTAACAGATAATAATGCAGTAAGCAACAGTGACACGAGCCCAGAGAAGAAAACAGGCAATTGGACAATGGGCTGCGTTCTATTACTCCATTCGACACAAGTTGGTGTGCTCTGGAGATATTTTAAGTTGTTTATTCCGGTCGACCTGACTTTTGTCAAGCACGAGGTACAAAACAACTTTTCAGCATAAATGAGTGTTCCATCAATCTATATTAATAAGCTTTTTCTTGACCAGGTGCGAGAATTGTGTGTATTACGCTTGATACATGCATTTTGTGAGGCAGCTCCAATGTTACTGTTACAATTGTATTTACTTTTAATTGGCATGACTGGAGAAACCGGCGTAGAAACTGAAAAATCAAAGGAAAGCGAGCCAAGAGATGGTGATAAGCTAGCAAAGTTGACAGCTGTATCTGCTGGTTTATCTTTGTGGAGCGTATGTTGGGCAGTAGCCAGTTTTAGTAAAGGAGCGGCGCGTCTACGGAACTTAGAACGCCTAGTTCTCACATGGTTAGGCGTCTTAGCTCAGTTAGTGTGGCGTCTCGGAACTGTAAGTGCGCGTGTTGGTGCTCTAGTGGTATATGCTTCACTTTATGGAGGTCAGTGGTTGTTGGTCGTTATGGCCTTGCACTGGCTATCCATGTTAACATGGTTACTGCTTACTCCGGATGGACTCTTTCACGGTGGTGAACGACTTCCACTTATGAGAAAAACCTTTCTTGCCTCTCTGCTTGCGTTTGTTTACATATTCGCTTATGTAAACTTACATGAAACCAATCATCGCCAAAAAATGGTTAGTAAAGGACGTTTACATCTTCCGGTCTTGTGCATTTATTAATTGCGAAAATGTTTCTTGTAGGTCATATTTTACACGGTTATGTTCCTGGAAAATAGTTTGCTTATTGGAGTCTGGATTGTAGGTGTGAGTAGAAGTGATCTTCAACCTTATCAAAACCATCTACATCCAATTACTGTTGTACTTACTCTACTAGCTTTATTTTTTGGTGGTATGTTTTTTATGGGTCTTTATTACAGGTAATTTTTATTACAGTTCTTTTGAAGATTTGAGTTATCCACGTGTATGCCTTGAATTATAAGAACGGTATCTAATACTATATTTATTGTAGATTTTTCCATGTGCGAAGACTGAGATATGAGGCTGGTGGTAGAATGACTGCATCTAACTTAACGACGCTATCCAACCAGGTAGTTTATTAAAGCTGTGCATTAAATCACAATTTCGTAAAACAACTGGATTTTCAGGATAATACGGAAGATAAGCAAATAGAATACACGGACGAGAAAAAACTCAATATAAGTATAGCCGTGAGGAAAGTTAAATTGAGCAACGGTGGAATACCCGGTGTGTTCAATTGCCGTTTTACCAACCCAGCGGTGGTAAATCCAAATCGCAAGAAGAAGAAACCTACGACATTTGTACCACCACCGCCCCCACAATCCCAAGCAACGTCTGTGACATCTTCGGTGGCAGCAGTTGGCGAGACCAAGCAATGGCTCAATGGAAACAGTGGTTCTCGTCAACTGATACCATTTTGGAAGAAGCCTGTATCCTCCACCATAGCACAGGTACAACGGTCAATAAGAAATCTCATTGTAATTATAAGGTGTTCTAAATGACTAATTATTAAACTGAATTTGATATCGGGAAGGAAAACAACGGTTTGACGGAGCAGAAGAATGAGGGTGACGTCGGAGTCAGTGGCTCGTTGAGTGTTAACTTAATACACGAGAAATTGAGGGAAAAGAAGCAACAGCAACTTCGCGAATTAAGAGCGATTCAGGAGGAGATAAAGGAGGGTAAATTATTTCCGCCTCCCTCTGCTTCCACGTCCTCATTCTCATCTTCCCCTTCTGCGTCGAATCAACAGCCACCGCCGAATACGAAATTGCACACCTCACCGAGTTCCCCGTTATTTACATCTCCGCCTCCATTATCGGACCAAAACGGCGGAGTTCCACTGTCGTCGTGGCCACCAGTCAAAATGCATTGCCTTTTACCTCCTCCACCCTCATCCCCGTACTATCCTAATTCACATCCTTCGAATCCGTGGAAAGTACCTCAAAGAGAGAGAGCAGATACGCCTGAAATACTTCTGGCACCACGATGCCTCCCTCATCATTATTCTCATTGGACGCCACCTGGTCATCTTAATCATAGGTGATACTTAAGTTTTGTAGGCATGGAGAATAGAAACAGATTCGAAGTGTGTGAGGCGATATTAATGAGAGAAGTATGATTTAGGATGCGAACGAGTCAGAATGGGGATGAGGAAACCTCCAAAGGCGAAGGTGATGGCGAGGGTGAAGTGAGTGACATGGAAGGCAGTCAAGTATCACTGCCCAGAAGCTACACGCTGCCGCGTGAATTTAAGTATAATCACCCTAATAATACTCCCAGAGAAAGAGAACGACGCGGTGTAAATAACAAATTGCAGCCGTCTCGATTCTACCTACCCTCTACTAATAGTTCTGACGGTATGACGATTTACAGTGTACTATTGTACCGAATACTACATACATCATGAATTCTACAAAGAGAATAAATCCGTGATTTTTAGGAGACGTAGATAGTGCGGATAACGAGGAGGAGACAGATTCTGAGTTGCAAATACGTGTAAAGAATGGCCATGCTCATACACATGATGATTCTCAACACAGGCGATACACGTTCGAGAATGAAGAAGAGCTCGAAACTGCCAATACCAATACCGATCTCTCTACTCCAACTGTAATTTCGACAAACTGTTATCCTAACAACTCCTACGGTATTCTCAGACCAAATCAATTGTTCAGAGCTAGGGTAAAGCACGAAACGAAACTGTGAGTTGGAGTTTTCGTGCTGACAAAAGGAGAATCTCGGAATTCCAAGCGCATCAAATTCGTTTGGGTACTAGTTAAGTTGTATAAATTGAGACTGTATACCTGAGAGGTACTTAAAATATGATTGGCTTCACTTCGGGGATCCGTTTTTAAAACCGACCGTTGAAAAGAGTGCCTTTAATTGTGCCTCTAACTGTATAATATATGAGTATACACACATATTTAATGAAACTTATTTTCAAGATTTTTAATAAGAGTATTAAGTTTTATTTATAAAACTTATACACTTCGTCGGCTTAATACTCTTATTCGGTCGTATGTTAAATATGCGGAAAGTAAGAAAATGCATTTATGCAAGAGACAATACAATTTCATTAAGTCCATGAAGTTACCTGAATTGAGCATCGGGTAACAAATTATTTTCCTGTGACAGACACTGACGGCGATGTACCAGCAATAAGTTTTGTAATTAATGCATTTTAGCATATTACATTATTTAAGATGTAGCACACGTGTGTTGTATTTTTGTAAATACAATCTTTTAATGAAAATAGTTTTGACGACTTGATCGCTTCGACAAGTATGAAGCGATTTTCATGTCCATATTTTTTATCTATTTATAAAAAGACAATGAGCCCAACTTTTATCTGGGAATTATAATATTTATCGGATTATTGTTGTTACCAAACTTGTTTATGGTTTCTATCTCAATAAACACTCTAACAAAATGATCTATGGGTAATATGTTGTTCGCAAGAAGAATATTCTCATCTAACGGTCAAGCCTTCCCAACTTTTCCCTTCGCCAACGAACGTGTCTCTCAGATCGCGCAACAACCGAGTAAAAGCCTGCAACGAATGCCACAATAGAATACCTACACACAAAGCGAACAGCAAGAAGAGTGCAGTGGAGACAGTGGAAAAAACAAAACTGGAACAAGGTAGCAGTATCAATGAAGAAAGTTGAGCGAATGACATGACAAAGTGGCTCGTACGCAAGTAAAGCGAATATGCGGCAGGTTGATAAAAAATGATGGCATAAATTGGCCTTGCTCCGGGATACGTCGGGCGGGAACGTTGAATGGAGAAATAAGGAAAGCGGCGATAGTAGCAATAGTAGGACCGGCAGCAACGGCAGCGGCAACAGAGGCATGCAAGGAGGGGGCGGACGAAGAAGCGCAAGATGGCAAGCGGCGCATGGCGCATGGTTTTGCGATCGGCGTAGTGGGGTAAAGTCGACGACGCTGGGACGGCGACGCGGACGTCGACGAGCGTCGGAGTGGGAGGGAAACGTGCGGGCGAGCAGTGGGGCGGCGAGGAGAGCGGGTGGTAGGTCCAGACTCGTACAGCCAGTGCATTGTCGCAGTCGCAGTCGCAAAGTGGCAGTGATGGCGGAGTGATTTGATCGGCCCGGTACCACCCGGCATAGTGTGTCCCGGTAACGGTTGTTAAAAACGATGAGCGGAACGCTCGTCGCAGCGTCGCGTACAAGACTCGTTATTTACTCGTGAAAAAGGGAAAGGAGAGAAGGACGGGCGATTCTAATGGGGGGGTACGACGAGCGACTGTAGCGACCAGTACTCCGAAATACTTTTGTTCCCACATTCGCTATTCGCTATTCGCTTGCCGTATGCCTTAAGCCTTAAGGAGACAGGAGAGTGTGCTAGTTAAGGCCAGTCGACTTGCTTGTCCGATAGTCAAGCCTCCACCAGGCGAGATCGGGCCTCGATATAGTGGACTCGACGCCAACTCCGTTCCGTCCGCTCGTCCTCGGCTATCATCAGCGAACGACCCGCGGTGTGAATCGTAATGCGGATTGTTGCGGAGCGTCAGCGCCGGGCGATCGGAGCTATTTCGTGCCACTACTACTGCCGCTCTGTGCATTCCGAACGGGTAGTTGCTGCCGCTTCCGGTACGTAAAACGCGGAAGCGGAGGAGACGTCGCCGTGTCAATTGTAAGAAGGCGAAAAAATAGTAGCCGGCCGAGAGGAGAGGCGAATAAGAGTGGGTGGAAAGGATCAAGAAAGATCAAGAGAGCTGTCTCCGTAAAGAGAAGTCGCGCACGAACGGTGCCTGTGCGTGTGTGTATGTGCCGCAAATCCACTTTCCGTCGAAAGATCGCGACTATTGGCGTGCACCAAAATTGAGAATGATCGTGACACGTACTTCCGGCAGTGTTCGCCGTTCGGCTCGCAATCAGTGAGGTAAAAAGCGTGTACGGGGAGAGTAGGAAGACGTGGAGAAAGGACGAAAACGACGAAAACGACGCCAATAACGAGAAGGAGAAGAAGAAGAAGATGGAGGAGGTGAAGACGGTGAACGTGTGGTGATCGACAGTTCTTCCAGAGGTCGACGATCCCCTCCGAATCGGTCGCTGCCGACTGCCGACTGTTGACGTCGACGACGACGACGACAGCGAGGCTGCTCATTGAGATCGCCCGTTAGACTCGTGTCACTGGCATTATTTTACTGAATAAACGTTCATCCGCGAACAGGAGAGAGCGCAGTGTGGACCCTGAGAATCTCTCGCGCTCTTACGCGCTCGCCGAAGCTATACCGACCGAGCGGGTATATGTGAGGTGAATGTGTGTGGATGTGTGTGCGTGCGCGGGCGCGTGTGTCGCGAGTATGTAACGCGCATGTGTACGTGCATGGGTGGGCACGTGTATGTGTGGTTGTGTGCGTGTGGGCGTGTGTGTGTACTAGACGGGAGCGTGTGTAGTAAGCGTACGTGTATGCCGACGAACCAGTAAAAATCAGACCCACGCCTTTCCTTCGTGCCGCGATTCCATCGAGAGTGGCGTCTTCTCTCTCTCTCTCTCTCTCTCTCTCTCTCTCTCTCTCTCTCTATCTTTCGGAGTCTTCTCTGTACACACCGACGTCTCTACCACACATCCTTTTCGCCCTCCTCTTTTTCCTCCTCCTCCTTCCTCTACTCGTTGTTTTCCCCTCTTTCGCTCCTTTTTCGCTCGTATTTCCCCGCTCTCCCACAGACAAGTTTTCTTCCTGTCGAAACTGGGTCCTGACACTTCGATTCGGATTACCAGTGACGGCACGAGGGCCGCGACCCGACGCGCGTGTGCAATTTCGAGGAAAGTTTTGTTGGTGGCGAAAAAGTGCTGGTGCGACATCCCGAAATAAGCATCCTCTGGAATAGATGGCACCGAACAGGCCGCCGTGAAGCCGGAGGCAGGGGCGATAATTAGCGCGGTGGTGGCACAGTGTCCGCGCGGTGGCCAGCAAGAAAACCGTGAACTATGCTGAAGTTTTTAACGCACAAGCTCCGAACTCACTCGCTCAACGAGGATCCGAACCAGGAGAAGGTCAGTGTTTCGGCGCACACATGTTTTCGTCGCCCGACAAAAAGGAAACAACAATGAATAAGTCGAAAAACATACGTTCAACGTCGAGCCCGGGCGCGGGTGTCGGGCTCTTCGGAAAAGCATTTGCATGTCGAAACATATAAGATACGTCCGGTGCCCGATCGTGCCCGGAATCCCAGTGACACTCTCGTACGGCTACGATCGCCTCGTCTGATCTTCGTCACCGCGTTTCACTTTCATCCCTGCCACCGTCGCAGCGTACGATTACGTTACGCGCCTCCTCGTACATAAAAAGCCACGTCGAACGGAGTCACACGGTGCCGCGGCAGACTATCGCTGCGACGAGCATTCCGGCGCTCGCCGAAAGTGAAAGAAATTTCAGACGCGCGATAGTGGCTAATTGACGTGTAACGCTGATAACGATGTCAATGTAACGAAATTTGCTGCCCTCTCGGAGGAACGGGGACGGGAGGGGTGGGTTCATTCATTAGCGAGAGAGGGCAGACACGCGCGCGAGAGTCGACAGTTGAGCTTTATGAGAGGCGCGGAGAGAGAGAGAGAGAGAGAGAGAGAGCACGATCGGCGAACGGGCTATAGATCATTTCGACGTTCGGTTTTCCCGCTCGCCTAACTCGCCCGCGGAGTGGTACACACTACACTTTTGACGGCACTATTCAAAGAGGCTAGTTCTCGGGAGGTGTGACGACCTTTGCTTGACGAAGGTCAGCGCTGTCTGCTCAAAATGGCCGCCATAATAGCGACAGCGTGTCTCTCTATGTGTTGTAACGTGCTTTCATTTTCGTGCCGTAGTGACATTTTCCCGGCCGGAGTGTGTACCGCGTAACCTTTCTCTTTTCTGTCCCCTTTGCTGGTTTGCTGGGTGGCTAGCTGTTGGTATCTAAAGACCTATCGGTGTCTTTCATTTACGCACGTTTTACATTCCTCTTTCCGTGTTTGAAAGGGTACTCCGTTTTTCAGTTTTTCCTCAAATTAGACTATACTCATTCAACATTACTCCATCAGATTTCTTATCCAACACGTAAAGATAGTATTACATACATATATGTGAACAAAAAAAAACAAGATATCAGACTATCTTTAGATAGCTTAGAATTAACTCATTGTCAGAGTTACTTGTGTTACGACGATCATAGTTGCATTTAACAAAATGTGTTTGCTTCAGACGGATGACGATCATGATTCAGGGACCGAATCAGATGACGAATTTCAAGATGGTACCAGCATCGCGGACGAACCATCGAGTGGTAAGTCATCTTTTTATTTTCCGCGAGCACGTCGTATTGCCTCCAACGCGCATATAATGCATCTAATTCGCGTGTTGCGCATCAGTAGGCACCACTAAAAGATGATTCAAAAGTCTCTCTACAACAATGATACAGGGTGGTTTTGCAGACATATATCAATGGCTTAAGCGAGTCGTTCTACGTGAAAACATACGTCAAAACTTGTCAATTTCTTTTCATCTAAAACCATCACCTTTCTTGCTACGGCGTACACTCTACATACTAAAACATATACGCATCAGATACTTTTGAATGTTTGACTTTTTATGAAGAAGTCGTAAAAAACTTAGATTAAAGCAGAGATTAAACAATTTATTTTTCCATAATTCGCGTACAATTTGGTTTGCCGGCGAATTAACTCTTCATGGTTGTGCAATGTAGTGAGAGGTATGTCGGGCATCGTCATTAATCATACGGCCGGGTGTGTGCAGAGGAGAGAACGCGGGGGAAAGGCGGCCAGGGGATATTTTGAAGCTATAGCGCTTTGGATATTAATCATCGACATGTGACAAAAGCTTCATCGACGAATTCGCACGCTACGGAGAATCAATCCGCACTCTCCCCGTGACTTCCTATTTCCACTCTACTCTGCAATAACCTATCCCACGCCAACTTCTATCACGCGGACCGTGGTCAAATTGAAAAACAGAATGCAGCGCTTTCGTGTCGTAATAGTAATGTAAATGCATTTTTTCCGTGACCTTCGCGTTCTCGTGCACGACTATTTGAGCAAAATGAGTTTTGGAGCCTTCGCTTCACGACGCAGCCCATTGCATTTTCCGAATGTTTCCGTCCAGGAGCTTTTGTTGTCTCGCAAAATTCTCGGCGTACATCGTCCAGCAGCTTCGACAAGCGTTTGAATTCTTTAAAATCGTTCCCCCACGCCAGCAAACAAAACTCATCGTTACTCCATAACGCGTGAAGGGTGCCGTGCGTCGCGCAACACGTCTGCAAAGTTTCGACATTTATCTTGGCCAGGACCGATATGTCTCCGTAGTCTCGAAGGGGTTGAAGCAGTAGAGTAGCGTGCTTCGATCGTGTCCCGTCGTCCTTCCTCAGTAGAGTGGCGGCCACTTAGTTCATTCAGGTTTCTCTTTCACGCATCCACGCGCGTTACGCATCGTCTATTACGCAAGATGCCCCCTCTCTTATCCCATGTCTTCTCCAACTTCTCTCTCTCTCTCTCTCCCTCTTTCGCTTTCTGGCCCGTTCTTTCACTCCTTCCCTCCACCCGCATTCTTTCTCTCTTCTTCTCCCGCGCCCACACTCGCGATCCCTCTCTTTTTTGGAATATACACACGTATTGATTCGAATAACGAGACAATGATAGGGGATAAGAGAGAATGAGTCGAGGGACAAGAGTGCAAGAGAAAGAGAGTCCACTGACGATGAGGTTGTGCTGTTCCACTCCTCTTATCTCTTTACAAACGATGGGCGTCGCCCGGAATTTAGGGTCACGTGCACACGTGATACGTGCCTGGATATATACGCTTCGCGTACTACGTGCGCCACGGACCACGAGGGCGGTGGGGTACGGTGTGTGTACGTCTCTCTTCGTATTTTATGGACTGCACGTACGACGGCAAGTGGAGCACACCCGTCGTGCCCGAGTAGGAACTCGTGTGTGCGTTCTCTCGCTCGAGCCTCTGGTCGTGTGTGATGATCGCCACTTCGTGCATGCGATGCTCGATACAAAGTTGCATCGGTGTGGGCCGTGTATGTATCGTCCAAGGCAACGGGCGTGTGGCTGGCTGTCTGTGCGTGTGTGTGTGTGTGACAGAGTCGTATGTGTAGGTGGTGCGTTTGTGTGAGGGACAGCCGCAGACTCCGGTATACGCTCCTCCAAGACGTGGAATGAAATTGGAGCGTACAGTCCACGACGTTTATGGGCATGGAACGCTTCTGTTGTGTTCATAGAAATTCATCGTTTCGGCTTCTTTCTCTGAACACCTTTTTTCCTTCCCCGTGTTGCACATTTTTCTCGTCTCTCTCGCGATCGTTTTTCGGGATTGATACGATTGGAAGGCACTTTTGTGTAATGTAGACTTAATTGTTGTAGACTCAAAGAGTACCAGAGACGCTTGACGCTAGAACTACCGAAATGACTCGTTTCACATTTTCTTACAATAATTTACTTCACCTTTGATTGAAATACATACATCAGCATCATACGAAAGTCTAGTAAAGTTTCACCAAATAAGACAATTAAAAAACGATTCTTTCCCCCAGCGAAGTGGCAAACAAGTCATATTGAGGCCCTTCGCGGTACTTCTACTGTCAAACAGAAAGCTCTGCTTGACGCAACGTGAACGAAATCTTACGTCACGGCACGAGGTAAAAGGGAAGAGAGGGCGCGCGCGCGCGACAAGATACTCGCGCAACGAGTAAACTTCATTCCTCACGAAGTTCAGTCAGCGAGTAAGAATAGCTCCCGGTTGTATTACGCAAACGTGCCTGAGAAGTCTGCGAGCCAGTCGGAAAATTCGTTGCCGGTACAGCGAAGCGCAAACGCAACCTGATCAATACCCAGAGTTACCTACCGGCGTGTATCTACCACCTTCTTTCCACCTACTACCTATACATTTCTCGAAAGGGTAGGGAGAGTCAGAGTCGGAGTCGGAAGAGGAGGGTGGCGGAGGGTAGTGAAAGAGAGGGAAGGACAGGTTAGGGAGTGAGAGGGAGGACGGAAGGGATAGAACGAGAGAAAACCGCTCTTCGGGCACTTCGGTGCAAGAGGAACGCCAACGTCAGAGAGTCCAACCAGCGCAGGCTGCACACGGTTCGTCCAATCTGTACACGATACGCATACGTACACCCGCATATCCATACGTGCACGCGGCCGAACGCCAGTACTCTCTTGCGGTGGATGCGAGTATAGGTGTACGGCACGGTTCAAGTTCAGGGTCATACGTAATAACGCTGCACCTTGCTTGCTGGCAAGGTAATTCAGTGAGCGATCGCTACGCCAATTAGATTTCCATGTTGACCGAACGAGTCGCGAAGGCCTTTTCGGCGCGCGGAATATGACGATGGACGACGACCCGCCGATGAGTCGAAGTTTCGGGCAGGCTCAATCGATCGGGACGGCCAGCGACGACGGAAGAAGTGCTTTTTTCCGCTGGAAACGAGCTTTTCAGATGGATAAATCGAGGTCGTTCTTTACGCGCCCGTTAATGCCGCCGCACTCGCGGGAGTATATCTCTTTTGCAACGTTCGACGTCAGAACGGAGGGTAAGCTGTCGAGCGATCTGTTTACGGGATGGCGGATGAATTTTGGCGAAGAGACGGCGATCGCGGTGGCGTCGATGTAGTCGGAGAAGTCTATTTCATTTTTCTTAGAGACAGAGCAGTAATCTTCTTTTTTCCCCCGGCTTCGTGACCAAATGTCGTAGCTACGAGATGTGCGTAAAACGTTTGTAAGGGTGTCAAACGCGTTGGGTCAAGGGCGGCCACTGCGATTATGCCCTTGCATAGTCTGTTTTATGGCAGCACCTCTACAAGACGACCTTCATGGTAACTTTTGATCTCAGGTAGACGATGGAGCAGGTGGATGAAGCAAGACTGGTCGTGTGCACACTTTGTGTTTCTTTTTCTCTTCTATTTCCCTCTCTTTCTCACTCTCCTCTCTCATCTACTTGGCCTCTGTACTGTGCGATCGGAGACCCCTGGAAAAGAACTGGGAGGATCCAAGTGTTGTTACGCGTGGTACCTAGAGAGGAAGGGCCTTAACGAATACGGCACCAGTGGCCCAAAGAGCAAAGGGTCGTCCCATCTAATTTAGACTGAACGCGAGTTTCCGCCCGATGTCGCATTCGTTTTTCGATCCTACCCGTAAATGTTCAACATTTCGAGTGCGTGTTTAGGAACGTTGTCCAGACATTGTATCCTGGCTAACGTTATAGACGAACCCAACCAGAAATCGTCACTGGTCCCTTTTTCGCTAAGGCTCTTTTTCTTTCCTATGTACCGCAAGCAACACTTCGATCCCTTTGCACTTCTTTCTAGGGGACACAGATCCCACAGTACCTTTATTAGCACTAAAACCGACGGAATGAGCCATAACTCCATTCCCTCCGTGCTTCTCATCCGCGTTGGTGTTCGCCATGCGTATTGTCGGCCCATAAAGGTTTCGGTTCGAATATTTGCGTTTAGGACGGCACTATGCGCCATAAAGTTTAGCGCTGTTCCAGCGTTTGATGCGGAAGATTCGTTCGTTGGCAATGGTTACAGTCTATGTCGGTACGTAATGATAAAGATACGACCGGGCAGATTTTGGTATAAAAGAGTCTTCTTTAATGAATATTAACATTTTAAGTGTCCGCGTAGCACGTCTTTCGTCGGCTTACATAACGCTGCTTTCGTATAATGATGATACGACAGGTTCTTGAAACGTGAGCTATGGAAAGGGACAAAAAATTGACGTATATTAATAGATCGATCGATTAGGACAGACGGTTGTAATGCCGCTAGTCATTGTACGTCGTATTATTAACAGTAGCTTATTAACGGTATGCTAACGCTATAGCGGTTTCTGCATAATTATTGATTTACCAGGCAATGAGTCCCGTTCAGCTTTGAAAGAAGTCGATTTGTTTTTCGCAATCCCCAGAAGAAAGTAATTGAGTTAATGATTAGGTAGATCGCTGCCGAGGCTATTATTACAGTCGGGTCATTATTACGCCGGTGGCAAAAAACGTTACTGAATTAATGATTAGACCGAAACCATATGGTACGTGTCAAGATTAAACTTTAACGTGTCTACTAAATTACACGACATTTTTGCTGTTTTTTTCGTTCCGGTTAATCGTTATAAAATTATAAATATCGCTGTCATATATCAGCACATATTCGTTCGTGATGTGACAATCGGAAAGACGGAAAGCTAAAACATTACGTTGAATGAACGACATTTTTAAATCACCGAATCCTTATATTCAACCCAAAAAAAGAGAGCGAATAGAAATGAATCAATCTATGATTATGCGTAGCAGACGTAAAATGAAATTACGTCAGCGGTTTCGACGTAATCATAAAACGCTATCCGTTGACGCGGGATGAAAAAAAGTGCGAGCCTATTTATTTCGCACGAACGAGGCAATTATTATACATGTTCCGCATTACTTTTATCCCAATCACAGCCTCATAATTCGTGGCCCCTTTCTTCTTGAGCGTAGTTCAATGCTACCCCGCCGGAGAATTGCGCATTAAAAAATCCTGCACCGCGGAGCTCGTTAACGTTAAATTACGATACGGTAAAAACTGATCGTTATGACCGCGAGCGTGAGTAAAAGTTGGCCTTAAAGGAGAGCTGTTCGTCGCAAGAAGCGGTCGGCTATCAATCTCTTACTTAACGAGCGTTCGATCGACCACCATCGGCGGCGTTCGATTAACGATTACTGTAAAAATGTCAAAAAGCCCGATCGAAAGTTGCCCGATATCAGTGCATCGTACCCGCGGATGCATATCGAGGCTCGTATACCCTCCCGTCGCCGTCTTAGGATATTTCTCGAGACAAAGAGGACGCGGTTTATGGCCCGACGAAGCATGCGCCGATCGTAAACGGCAGACCGATTGCTTCTCGTCCAACAAACCCCCGACCGACGCGTCGGACTTCATACAGTTCATACCTCATGCTCCTGTTCCGCAGATTTTCGTGTCACGGGCCAAGGAACTGGAGATAGGGGATATGTGGCAACGAAAGCAAAGAATATTGGCAAAGAAAATGGGTGTAGATGGTGGGTGTGATGGTTGTTGTGTGTAATGGGCGAACTAATGACTGGAAACTTGTACATGGTTTAACGAGTTAGCGTGGTAGCGAGTGGATAAATGAAACCGTTTGAAGACGACTCAACATTCTGAAACGCGCTAATAATGACGCTCGCCACTCGGACGTTCATCGCGCGATACTCGAAAGCTGATAATTCATCTCGCGCGTCATTTTAACCAATAACACAATGCTAAGTTTACACATGAATATTTGTTGCAGCGAACGATGCTATCGCGTTGCGCGGCGAATATCTAACTTTCCCGAGAAACCGAATCGCACGGCCGAAATTAGCAGATATCTCACCGTCGAACTTCCGTTACAATTACTCACGGCATCCCCTACAGTCTGAACTAGCCTCGCGCGGTAGTTGCAGAGCTCTCGTCAAACGCGGATCAGCTGAAAAACGCTATGCAAAGTGTTCTGAAGTAGACGAATTTGAGGTGCGCCAATGGAGGGCCGTCCGCGCTGCGTTTAAGTAGTGAAAGACAGTGAAGGAGACGGCGGGACGGGCAGACGAGCCGTTTTAGCGGGTTCCGCTAAAAGCATTATTACGTTGTAATTTTTCGATCCCTTGTCACTTTCGTCCCGTGCCTGGGCCGGGGTATGGCCGAATAAATCCCTTTGTCTTCCGTCTCGACGCATTGTCAAGGTGACAATGGTCGATACTGTCAGCGATGAGGAGAGTAGCGGGAGGGAGGCGAAAGAGGAGGACGAGGACGAGGACAGGCAGAAGGGTATCGCGCTCTCTCGTTAATGAATTCATCCGCGGAAAACGTCAGTTCTGTAATGTCATCTTGACAGGGGCCGCGCAGATAGAGATAGCGAGCCGCGGATGTGAATACAGACGGCCGCGGCGGGAATATTTGATCGCGTGTATCGATTTTCGGCAACGCACAACCTGCCACGTGTGTCGCTCTGTGCCGCCATGAATCATCGACGCTTCTTCGCTTTTCCGCTCGCGCTCCTGCTAAAGTGACCGATGACACCCGACGAATTTGCCTCGAGAGCGATCCGACACTTTCGACGACTCCTGCGGCGAATTAGACGTTAGCGGTAGCTATTAATGTTGCTGTTACTTTGGAAATACCCTACGTCGTTCGCTGGAACACGAATGTGAACTTTCAGAATGCTGCATGAGTTTATTGCACGTTTTCAAATAAATGGAAACGTCGGATGGGAGGACGAGGCGAGACTGGCGAGACTATCAGCAGGCGTTTATGTTCTAGCAGATGTGTAATTGAATTTCGATCGGCCGGCGCGAGTGAACATTTTCGATCCGCAGCGAATCGACGAAAGTCATTTTCTTCGGTCGCCTTCGGAAATGGCCGAGGCACCGTCGCGTCCGGCCAGACGAGATTCCTCTCTTTTTATCGGGTCTCACAGTCAGACAAAAGAAGGGTTTAAACTCTTCTGGACTAACGAGTCTAGCGTAGTTTACGACTCCCCCGTGCACGTGTCTGCTCGCCCTCAGTGTTAAATAATATTCGCTCGGTTTCGGCAAAAAGGAGAGCGAGTCGTCGGTCCTTTATTTCTAGAGCAAACCAGTTAAATGTCATTTTGCTCTCGCGGAACGTGCATAAAAGATAAACAGCGGAGGAATGCGAATAAATACGTTAGCGGATCATGACGTTTCGTAAATTGCGAGGGGCAAAGGGAGAATTCCGAAGAGCAGTCTTGGGAAAAGTGTTTCACGTTTTAATCAGTGAATGGTCTATAAGCATTTGTCGTGTCGTACACTTGGGAACTTTCCCTACGGATACTTGTATCATATATACGCCAAGTGTTGAGAAATGTTGCACATCGAGTAAGCATAAAATGTCAGCAACACTGTTTACTCATCAGGTGAAAATGAAGCAAGACGACACTAGTAAAGTGTGCGTTTCGCTCATAAGATCCTTAAAAATGTAAACCAGTTGGGTCCAGTACAACATTGAAGATATTGTAACCGAACACCATCTCCAGTCGAGCTTATCGAAGAAAAAGGTTGCAACGAACCACCATGTTGCGTGGGGCTCGATATAGGAAAAGTAGAGACGAAACATCGTGTTCTGATTACCTCGCCAGACAAAAGACTGAAACACCACATATGATATCGCCACATATGATGTCCAATCCGACACGAGAAAAGCTGCAACGCAACACTGTGATGCGTCTAGCTCGAGGTAGTAAGAGTTTGAAGAAGGCACAAAGTTCGGTTTCGCCTGACACAGAAAAGACTGAAACAAGAAATCATGTCGAAGTCCAGGTCGGCAGAGAAGAAGTTGGAACAGCCGCGTGCTGCGCTTAGCTCGGTAAACGAAAGAATGAAACGACAAATAGTGTCGGGTAAAATTTGATATAAGGCAGACAGCTATAAAACGCTAAAGTCAGGTCCAGCTCAACAAAAGACAGACGTTAACATTCCTGTGATCGCATCTCGATCGATTCCGTTCGAAATTCTTGAACGCCCTCCGGTGTGAATCAGCCTTAGAGGTCTCGGATTTTGCACGACCTCGTGCACGCGTGTCTATGCCGGTGCACGTACGCGCAGTTCATCTTGTGTGCCCGATAGTACGTACGAACGAACGTATTACGGTGCCCTCAGTTATTTCTCTTGTATGTGATTACGTCGACGGCGGCTTGTACTCGGCAAGTGCACGCTTTCGAGGAGTTTCGCGCACACACCTAGAGGGTGACACACGCTGACTGATACGAAGCACAATTTTCTTCTATCGCGTCGGGTTACGTCACGACTGCAGTTATCATTTTCGAAAATGTCCGCCACAGATTGTCGTATTGCGAATCGGTGCGCTCGCTGACGCAATCGTCATCTTTTAGGTAGTGCAAATTCGACCAATTACTTCATTCTTTTCATGCCACCCTGTAGACTAACAGGGCACTCTGTACGAAGTTTGGCACGTATTATTTTGTCGGGACGGCTGCTACTATTTAAGTCACAATTTTCGTCTATTACATCGTAGTACATCACGAGTATACAGCTCATTGTGTATTAATACGTTTGCGTTAATCATTTTCTGCGTACTGTAAGACTTTCCGATGACCCCAATACTTTCGAATGCATTATATTGAATGACATCGCGTTGTACAGGTTTTGGCACGTTTCGTTTCTTCGCGATCTGCTGCGTCTCTCTACAGTAAGGCATTTTTTGTAGTGTTCACCCTGTAGAATGACATCGCACTGTACAGAGTTTGGCACGTATTATTTCGTCGGGACGGCTGTTACTACTTAAGTCGAGCGCCGCTTCTATCGGTTATCTTTCCTCGTGTTTCCAAAGTGCACGTGTGCGCGTGAGCAATCACGTGTGGGCGTATATTCACGTAGTCCGACCTGTGTACAGACAATTCCGTATCACACAGTACTCGTGCATTGCACTCAACACACCGGCTCCATCAACTTGTGTGAGTTTAATAATATTCATCGCGATGCATTAGTATACCCGTCAGCTAATCGTGGTTCTACAGCGGCATATGAGACTGCACGCGCTCCCCAATGCACGCGTGTGTGCGTGGCCGATACGTGTACTGTACGTGCATCGCGAGGAAGCAAGATTTTCTTGTGCATTTGCATATTGTGTGCCGTAGAAACGTTTCGCGTTTCGACGGACCGATAAGAGTGATTCTGCTCTTACTCTTGCAACAACTCATGAGATTCTAATTTTAGTTTAAAAAACAAGAAAACTTCATTTCGCCTCCGAGAAATCGTCGTATCTCGAAAATGAGTGAAAGCTCACCGTATAGACAGCGGTCTAGAATTTTCACGTCAACACACAGAAGATGTGCGGACGCCCGGTAACATCGACCTGTTAATTCTGTAATCTGTCAGCACTGTCACGTGCGATATGCTCGCGCGACCGAAAGCAAATATGCATATAATCAAGGAACGCCGTTGGTGACAATTTGTTAGATTAGCATACAAAGCGCCGATTACCCTTCGCGCGCGTTAAGAAAGATCCTATCTCGCAATGATACGGCATGAAACTTTCGATCAAGCTTGACGGCTACGGTTGCCGAGTACCGGGAGCGCCGCGTGCGCGGAGCTTATAGGAATTCTTGCTCTTTCCGCTTGACGAGGCGTCCCGTCGAATGGAAAGTGTTTTTGCATTTAAATTTCAAATTTCGCTTCCGTGATGTACGGCGCACCGCAATGGCGGGCAGTCGTCGTGATGGCGGCGGCAGTAATAGTAGTCTTCGAGATACGGGCGAGCTTTCCTCGCCGGGGGTTTCCCCCAACATTTATATCCTGTAAATGCAGAGAGGAAGATGTTTACTACGGGAACGACGGAGCGCCGTCCGGAACGCTAGACAATGGATCGTGAAGTAGACAAATCTCCTTGTTTGCGCTTGCCTCTTGAAGTACGTGGGAGTAAGCGGAATTAAGGGATAATCTTGTCAATAACGCGCTCGCGTGCGCGGTGCACGAATAAGTGACTTTCCTTTGGCCCGTCAGTTTTTCTCCGTTGTCGTCGCTTCTCCATGCGGCTTCTTGACATCGAGAGTCGAGCTAGGCTGATCATTTCTTTTGCGAAAGGTCAGTCTAAGTCCGTATCTCTATGTTCATGCGAACGTGAGATTTGGCGTGATAACAAATTCGAAACCATGCCGTTAGACGCAGACGGTACGCAAATGTGCTGTGTGCCGATAAAGCTTTGCGCGAGCCGGTGCGTTGACATGAATGTTCGTTTCATGTGCTTCGGAGCGTCGCAATGGCGTCTGGGGAGAATTTAAAATATTTAACTGTTCGAGACGTTGCGCAAGGCCACCGGCGAATGAGATACGATTGCTCACAATCAGTAGAGAAGGAATTTCGAAAACGACGGGGGTCGTGGCTGGTACACATTTCGTTGGGCTCGCTCGGAACGTTACCGGCAAGAAGCGACAATAAAAGCGATATAACTAACGGCTGCGGCGATTCCAGAGTGATCCTCAGTGTGGAATAGCCGTGGCGGATGCGAGGATACGGAATACGGAATACGGGATATATACGATTTGATTCTCCTGGGAAATCAGAGTACATCTAAGCACTGCATCAATGATGAACTTCTCTTCCTCCTTTCCGTCCCCTACCATCGCGCACTATCTATAGCTCTGAGGTCTGTCGTACTTTTACGATGAACTCTTCTCGATTGAGTGTTACGCGACGCGGTGCTCTTTGTTAGTTGAATTTCTCGAAAATAATTCTGTCTTGAATATCCGACGTACGTTGGCACGCGACGCACACAATTGCTCCCGTGGCAACGACCACGCGTTAACTTCCACCAGAACAGCATCACACGCATGTGTCAAAACTTGCTCACCGCTTCGCGTACGAAATCCACGACACGTATTTCCTCTCTAATCTCCGCGCGATCGTACAAAGCGTTTCCCGCGCGCAACAAATAAAAATACTGCCGTCTTATCAGCTGATCGCCTCGTCGTCCGGAAAGTTTGCGCGCTCCTCGCCGACCGCTTCATAATTCCATTCGCATCCGAAGCAATAGAAGTACACATACAGGCCACCGTCGTTTTTCGTCGCGTCGCGGTACCTCCCTCAGACCTCCCACACTAGCTCACTGTGTTTCTAGGTCAGCGGAATACGAGCCGTTCCATTTTGATTGTGAAACTTATCTGAATGCCTCGCGTGTAATGGGCTTATCTGGCGTGCGTATTCGCGTGTATGTATCCGAGGCGACCTTGTCCGATCGCATGTAACGCGCGGATAAAACTTTTCGTCATCGGTAAGACGATACCCGGGGATAATGAGCAGGTTGCCCGTTCTCTCCTCCGTCCCTTCCGGCGTTTCTTCCTCTCTTTCCTCTCCGCACTCTTGCGTCTACCTTCTCCGCCTTCGTGCCCTTCTCGTCCGGGCTTGCTTCATTGCTCGCCTCACATTCTCGCGAAGCTAAAAACTTTGCGGCCGCACGACGCCACGGATGCGATCCGGCCAGCTCGCCTTAATTCCTTTACGTAATTAAAGTTTAAAGGAACTCTTGGCTCTTCTAGTTTCTTCTCTCCCCCCACTCCTTTTCCGTACCCATCACGTCCTTGTCTTCTTTTCTGCTCCTCTTCCGACCCGCGAACGCCTATCTTCTCGCGGAGCCGTGTACGTGTACGCGCGTGTGCGTAGGTGTATTTATGCTGCCCGCCCACCTTTGGTCCACCTTAATCTAGCGCCTTCGTTGAATTCAGTTATGCACTCCGCGGAAGTTTGCCGGCGCCGTATCAAAAATTTCAGCCCGACAGACGCTGCAGCATCTAGCCGAGGCAGGGGAAACGTTTGTTGGTAAAGTATGCATGCGGGAAAGAGAAACAGTGCGTGCCCCTGCACGAGGGAATGGTATAACGGAGATTCTGTACTTAGAGAGATTTGACGCTACGGTATTCTTCTTCAGTGAATACAGTCTTTCATGTTGGCTAAAAGAAACGCGTGACGCGCATATGCTTGAATAAGCTGTCTTGCAAATGATTTGTTTCATCTGATGATTCGTGCACCGTGTAGTTTGAGATTTACTCAAAGAAACCCAAGTGCTGATCGTCGGAGCACAGTCATTTACGTGCGAAGTTTAACGCTCGCGCCTAGGTAGGTGCAACTACGTCGAGGCCGTGCAAGTGCAGAAGCCTGACTTTACAAATACCTTTCGCGAGACTATCAGCGCGAAAGCGCGGGATTAGCGACAGCTTGGCGATGCGAACATTCGATTAAGCAGTATCGAGGGGTGAACGAGACAACGGAAGAGCACGATGGGGGAGAACGGTATGTATGTGCTGACCTAGGCGAGTGCGAAAAAGAGAGAGCTCAGCTGAAAGAAAGAGCGGCGGACGCAGCCGGTGAATGCGTAAGGCTGTCGATCGTGTGCGTGCGACTGACATTTATTACGCCAAATTAAATCCGCACGGTGAAAGATCAATGTACTTTTCGATCAACGTTCCGTTGCTGTTACTTTGACGAGTGCTGCTCCTACGGCGACGAAATTGGGGAAAAAACGCGTGTCGAGCAACGATCCACGAAATGGTCATCGGATCTTCATGAATTCGTCCAAGTTCCATTGGACCGATCGTTATCAAACTCGTGGAACGGTTCACTATTTTTTCCGCTCTTCGGACTGCCCGCAGACGTAAGTCGAAGTATTGGTATTCGATAAATTGTGGGCTAAGTATAGAGGAACGAAATTTCGGACGCGAAGAAGACTGAATGAGCAAACGCTGACACTAAATTATATTTGAATTGTCGCCACGATGGAATAACTTCTGCCAAACCTAATTCAAGGATATCGCACCGTAAAGACAGTTCGCGCCAGAGCGGTTCGCATGCCATTTTCATCGCGACACTTTCTTATTAAGAGAGAATGATGTCCAACGTCCAACACTCGGTTGAACTTTACGTATGCAAGCGATCGATGCTCCTTTCAAATTCTTACATACACGTACAATACTTTCACCGCGTCGGGTCGAGTGCGATAAAGTCCACGCTCACGCGTACGATAATCTAAAGGAAGAAACTGTCACGATCGACGCTTTTCCACGGCTCAAATATTGCGCACAGACGTACGTGCGTGTGCACGCGGCCACACGTACGATTCGCGTTCGTACGAAGCATGCGTGCGTGCCGAGAAGTGTACCGGACGACAGTCCCTTATGAGAGCGACACGCGAAACCTCCAATTTGGTAGCATCTGGAACGAAAGCGGGGAGGCCGGCGAGGTCCTCCTGAAAATTAAGTACAGCTTTCCACGTTCGAAGTAGTAACGCCCAGCGATACGTGCTTCGATCAGACGAGGCTCATGCGTCGCGGGGTCGGGGTCTGAATGTTTTTAGGATGGCTAGTGCTGCCGGAGGGGTGACGTGTATCGATCAGCTGATGGCTGGGTCACGAAGCGGAGCCTCCAAAGGCGGAAGACCACGGGGTGTGTGCATCGCCGGTACCTTCAGCAGCTTTTCACTTCGACTTTGTTTCTTCAACTTACTGTCCTCTCCGCGTATCTCAACCCTCCGCGGTCGCAATTATTTTCGTCCCTTCGCTCCAAGTGCCCCAACTTCACCGGTTTCTGGCGATGCAACACGGTATATTAATCCTCTGCACTCTGGTGTCCACTCTCGGTGGCCCGAGCGCGACGTTGAGTTCTCGGCGAGTTACGAGTTCGATAATAAGCAGTTTGCTTTGTAAATCCTGAAATTATGCACTGTTCGTATCCTGACATCTTATCTTACACACGTAACGCCACCTCGTGGCCACTGAGAGTGGACATGCGAGTGGACGATGAGACTTTTAGCTTGTGCCGCTGAGAGTGGGTGCGGGAGCGGAAAGGGTTAATATTTGTACGTGTCTTACTGTCCAACTAACACGACAATGCGTTTGCAACCATGAACATATAATTGAGCGAATCGTTATATTCGCGTTTGTTTCGTTCATATTTTAGAATCCTCACGGATCGACTAGTGTCGTCGCTCCGCTTATCCTGGCTTTTAATAACTGTCTGAAGCGACATCGTCCAACGTTACATCTTTTTTAATCCCTCCGGAGATAATTTTCTTATGATCTCTCTGCTGGGAATCTTATCGTGGAGTACTTATCGAGTGAGGGCCCTTTGATTCAGGAATATTATCCGAGCGTGATTATAGGGTTCACTCTCAAAGACATCAGTGGCAATGGTTGATGGTCTGGGAGGACGAGGAGGATGGAACAGTGAGCGGCGGGGTGTAGGGAAGGCTTTGACTCGTGCAACCTACAAATGAGTAAAAGAGTGAAGGGCGAAGAAGGGCGATTCTGCTATCTCTCTTCTTTTCTTTTTCATTTTCCGTACTCCTCTCTTTCTTCGGCGTTCCTTTCTCTTTTTCACTTTATTTTCCGTCTATCTTTATTATTCTAGCGTTCCCTCGCTCCCCGTTTCTTGCTGTTTTTCCTGTTTTGCTTCCCTGTAGCCGCATAACTCTTTCTCTTGTTACCCTTTGAGAATTTCACAAGATCGAGTCACTGTCGCCTGCAGCGCATCGGTTACGACTACTCGGTACAGTGTCCAAGTTGAATGCTGTCAGCCTGACTCTGACCTGCCACATGCATGAGGAAACTCAACCCAAGGCTCGTCGCTGACTGTTTTTGAAAGAAGTATCATCAATTTTTTATTCCTGGCTTGTGCATCGTATGTTTACAAACAAAGGGGATTATTTTTATATACGGTTTCTGAACAGCAGAAATCGTTAATATTAAAAATTCCACCTTGCGTTATAGAGATAAAATCTTATGCGCGCATATGTAGCAATGCTCCTGCCATGATGTTATGCTTGTTGACTCAAGCAATGTTCATAGTACAAAGAACAGGATACCCCATAACCTGTAGATGATAATCGCCATAATAGAAAACAAAACGTTTCGTAACACGCAGATAATGCATTAAACGATTCCCAGTGCAACTGACCTTTCTCAAAAAGCGACACTGTTCGTTTGCTTCTTTTTACACGTTGTTTTATCAGTATTTCAATAGCTGTTACACGGTAAACACGATATGATAGCGCCTGCGTGTACACGCTTCTGAAGCCCGCACTCCTGAGACCAAGTGCCTAAGTATAATATACGTACACATTTAGATGGGCTGCTAATTATATTTACTCCCAAGCATCATATTATCCATAGATAAATAACGAAATAATTGATGCCAAATGAGAGCTATACAGTATATGAAAAGTTACATGTGGCCACTTAGAGTGGACACGCGAGCGAAAGGGACCTTGAGCTCGGGCCACTGAGAGTGGACACCAGAGTACAAAGGGTTAATATACTGCAACGTCTCAAAGTTGCTTCATACAATTCTGTCTTCGTGTCCTCGTGCACTCTACCGCGTGTTGAAGCGCCTATCGTACCCGACGGGAACGTTCACTCAAGGCTATCCGCGAACCAGACGACGACAAGGGTCTTTCGTAATCGCCGGTAATCTGTTCGCGCTCTTTATGCCCCGTAACTTTCTCCTCGCCCGTGTGTCCATGATAACGTTCGTTCACTTCGCTCAAGAACGTGCGGTTGGCCGGCTTAACGGATGCCAGATTAGCGTGAAGCGAGAAAATCGCGACTGATAAGAGACATAATAATGACCGCAATAGACAGTAGCGTAGTCTCACGCTGATTCATATTTCAGTAGTGCCGATTGTACGGAGCAACCCTTCCCATCCATGTTGTCTCGCATCTTGCCTAAAAACAACAACAACAAAAAAACACATACTCAAGAGAAATCTCTAAAAATACATAACACTAAAAGAGAAAGTATTCCTACGAGACGTGCACCTTATCTCGCAAAGACAACGCTCTCCATACTCGACCGCGGCAGCGCAAACGATTAAACCGCATAGCTTCCACTCAATATCAAATATTAACATAACTCACGAGAATTGTGCAAACACCATTGTTGCCCGTGAGAGAAAGCGTGAAAGGTCACCCCGTGTACTCTGCACAATGTGATCCGACAATCGGGACGAAAGAAAAATGATTATGTACCGGTAAACGGGAGACATGCTCGTAGAGGCAAAGAACGAAAAGAGAAAACATGCGAGAGACAGAGAGAGAGAGTGAGAGTGAGTGAGAAGTAACGCAGAGGTGAATACGAAGGAGAGTAGTGGGAGGAGGCAATAGGCACACGCGGGGTCGTTAGCATTTGCGCGGCTCGACCTGGCTTGCCGAGATGCGCCCCAGCGATAAGCGTTTACCTATCAGTCCGATATGCAAGCCTTAAAGGCGCATTAAGGTCCCGCTCTCGCGGAGCATGAAAGCCCAGAATTTACCCGCGTACCGCGAACGTGCGCACGCGCGCGCGTACAATCAGGCAGGCAGGCAGGCAGGCAAGCAGGCGGTTCACAGTTTCTCCTCGCAGAAGTAAGCGGGAGCATATTCGTGTTTACGTTCCATTATGCTGTTTCTTCCGTTTCCACCGTACGTAATTCCGACCCCGCTGTTACAGCCATGTTTACCATTGTATACACACGTACATACGAGCGTAGGAGGCGAGCGCAGGTAGTACAGGGCGGTTCGAGACGACTGTTTGCTCGACCAACTGCTGCTCTCATTAAGGATGTAGGAACGCTTTTCTTTTTAATTACTGTCGAAATTGAGTAGTTACGTCTTTGCGGCTGATTATTGTTTCATTAAGGGACGCGGAGGGATGATCGTGTGACTTATCAATCCGCGCTGGGCTCTTGCTGTAAGTTTTCATTCAGTCGAGTGTGCAAGCAAAAAGCAAGTAAAAACGCTTCATGACGCACTCTATAAGTAACGTCAAACGACGAGTCGACTTTCCGATTAACAGGTGCGAATAAATTTGTATCCGCGCAATTCTCCGCGAAACGCTGATTTAGTCAAAGAATTTGGCCTGGCTCGCAGGTACCACGATCAACCCCGTATGCTTACACGTGCGCACAAGAAGAGAGAGAGAAGGATACGGTTCGTGGAGCCCTCTCTCGCTCCTTCCTCACCACGTGCTGCTCCTCGTATCCCTCCTTTGTGGTACACCACCGCCCCTCCCGTCCCTCCCACGCTCCGATACCCTCTCCCTGACCTTTGCCTCCGCGCAGGCAATGTAAACGGGTTTTAATGAGGGTCGGCCATTCTTGGCCCGCAGAGGGGCACACCGCTTACAAGATGAGGGTACCCAGGGGCGTGCATGCGAATTTTTACCAAGTACAGGACGATTTTCGAGACACCGCCTCGCACTAGCCCAATGATTAACCGGGCGTTCAACGAAATTCGATGCGGACCGCCTCGGACAGCTTTTTCGAGAAAAATCATTTGGTCGCATTGCAATGCACCTTTTGCCAGCGGCTGCTTATACGAAACGGTCGAGACTAATTGCACGCGGTTTGGTTGTTACTCTTGCGTGCTACAGCGGTCGCATGTTGTGATGAAGTAATTGCGTGGGGGCGGTCAGTGCGGATGAGTATGGTGACGAGTAGCTGGTACAGTTCAATGATGTGTCTTTGAAGAAATTGCATTATATCGCATACGGTCATACGTTGTGTCTGTATACTGTATTGTTGGTGAGGCTTGTAGAGCAAAAATGGAAATATCTTCTATAATGACTCTATGATCAGATTAAATGGTCAGCGGAAGCATTTTGCTTTATTTTGGCAAAGTGTATGGTTCGTGTGTTAAACGCGTACGGAAATACCAGCGTGAATGATTACGTACACATCGTCGCCGTGCATCGAGCTCGTCCTTACAACATGTCGCAGTTACATCACCCGCACAATAAATGCGAATGTGCAAGGCAGCTTGCGTTGGACCATGTTTGTTGCGGACGCGTGGGTGAAAAGGACGCAGGGGGACAATGGAAAATGTGGCTACATAATTCAATTACGATTCCTACTCACTACCTACTATCAAGTACCACTTATTACCGTACTATATAATAATATGTGCAATTATGTACCAACAGACATGTATATTTACATATTCTTATAATTGAAATGCAGTGCAGTTGGTATTATAAAAATGCGTAGCGACGTGGGATTTGTTGAGTTTCGTTTCTTCTATCGTCAATTTTTTCATAAACTATTTGAATTATCAAAACCACCGCACATGCACGTATGATATAAAATTCAATTGGGGAATAAATATTGCGATATTCCATTGTTAGTGCAGAAAATATTCAGTAAATTGTGGGCAGTAATTGTGAACAGACATCGCTTCCTTTACTGGCTTTCATTAAATCGTTGCTATTTGTATAAATGAAACTACTAGTGTATCTGGCTTCCCGTCGTTGGAGAAATGTAAAGTGGGTATTAGTTGTAATTTATTAATTTATGGTTTGTGAAAGCACAGCTGCTATGGCTGCCGCAGCAGTTACACTTCCCGTACATTATCGTTATTTGATATCAATAGTGCGAGTGCGCGCAGGCAGTACATAATGAAAAGGTGGGGTCTTACGAACAATGTATCGGTTTGATGGTATCCTTGCTGGTAGCATAATGTTCGCTAAATACAAAACTTTATGTACTGTAATATGTCTATATTTTTAACATTAAATCACAATTGTTTATCTATATTTTCATGCAACTATACTTTATATTTTATATAAACGTCAAAAAACGAAGTGCCTACTCTGTAAAGAAACTTCGAAATGCTATGGGGTAAATGTCAACTTATTTCGTCGACACACGCGTACGAATTGAAATTGGTACTCCACAAATGGATCATTGTATATATTCATGAAGTGCACTCTTTCCTTGTGAACGAGCCAAATGTCCATATTCGCTCGCCGATTGGGGCTTTATGCACTCTATTGCAGATCACAATGTGTTGGAAGGCTTTCATGTTCAATGAGAGTGGTCCAAACACTGAGGACAATTCGACATCAGCAATGATGGTTCTGCGAGCAGCTATGATTAAACATACACGTCGTTAAAGGAGTTGTTAATATGTTGTACCAACGCATGTTACTCTGTCCATTTAAACGTTTCGATTATTCTATTGTATTCTTGCTCTGCCCTCCTTTCAACTCGGTTGCTCCGCAGTACATGTATTCCCGCAACAGTTTCTTTACCGTTAGGAAGGATTTTTCGAATTCTCTATCGCCAGCTTAAAAAATATAGATGTGAGTTTACGACAGCTGTGCCGCGGGATCAAAGCATCGCAAGTTTGTCCCTTTTATCTTATTTGTCCGTGTTCCTCTCCTTTTTCCCTTCATTTCTGCTCCCTTTCTTCATTATTTCCTTTTTCTTCCTTACCCGACCAGAAGGATGTAATTCTTCTGCGTCGTGCTTAGAAATTGAAGAATTTCCGATCATCTTATTCTTCCTTTCTTATTGAAACGTCGAGCAGTCTCCAAGTTTCTCGCACTGTTACATTCGAGCCACTTCATTTTCGCCGTACGTTGTCGGATAAGGCGAGTGATCCAATTGCATAATCCGCACGATGTCTTAAGCGGTCTTTTTCACATTAAGTACGATTGTGTCTATTACGTAGCAACTGTTTTCCATCTTCACTGCCTTCGCTCATCAAATTGCAAATCGAAATTATGTTTCGCTTTCATAATCGGCGTGAAATTTTACTGTGCAGTAAACTTCACCTCTGCTGCTTTTATCATTTACGTCACAGTCGACTTTACGTTATGCACCGGACATTGTACAGAAAAATGCTGTTTATCTAATAAGGAAAAAGTCGCCGAACAAAGCTAGAGGCGAAGTTTTAAATGCGATAAAAGAAGGGACAGGAAAATTCAGTTCGAAGAGTGCCGACCGTTCTGATATTCAATTTCTTCTGACACGGTGGAAACGGTCCCATTAGACATCATCCCCGGGAAAGTGTCAGACAAACTGGTACATTATAAATGCGACGTCGGGAAACCTCCGGCAGAAATCACCTGTCATATTAAAATATCCTTTCTCTCTGTCTATTTAAACGCGGCGAGCCATCCGTTTCGATCGCAAAATTATTCTCCGTCGTCGGTATTTGCTATAAGTATCACTGGTCCGTTCCCTTGCACCATCGCCTCGATCCGCACGACCCCACACAAGCCCTTATAAGTAATCTAACGCCGCGAAACTACTATCGGCCGCTGATTGCATACATGAGCAGTCCGTCATGCGATAGGCACCGCGAGTTGCGCCGAAACAAGAGGGCAGAGAGGACACGCTTAACGCTCGTTTTCTTCATTATTAACAAGCCGACTTGGTCGTGTGTTCCGTCTCGCGCGACGAGCGCAATATATCCGGCCCCGTGGCCGCGCGCGTGCATGCATACCTCCGTGCACGCGTGTGTGGCCACTAATTAGGCGCCGAGAGACGTGCGACACGTGCAACCGCGTGGTTAGACGTGCGTTAATTCTTGATGCCGGCGCAGACACCATACTCCAGGCTCCCCTGTATTGCTCGCAGCTCCATGTGCATACATGCGGCCACTGTCACGCAGACGGTCGGCCGTCTGCGGATTTTGAATGACGCTCATTAGCGGCTCTATATAAGAGCCTCCGCCATCGAGAATTTGAAGTCCGCCCTCTCTCGTATTCGATCGCTACGGTACCGCGCAGACGATGGCCTACCGACCTGGCTGAGCTTCGTCTCGAACAGTCACTTTTCTTGCACCGAATTTTCTCTTTCTGATGCGACACGGCAATACGAAGCTTGACATCGATTCCGGTTAGCGATTTTACTTCTACTTTCATCATCTGTCTGACGTGTCAGCATCGACGTCAGCGTCACTTTTCTAATTGTGCACGAAATTCAATTTCTTGCTTTGTGGGTCGACTGTACAAAAAGGGCCACTCGTGGTAACATTGATCTTGGTGTCGCGCAAAACTCCGGGGGGTGTAAGCCGAGCTCTCACTTTGTCACGTTCGGACGATATCCTACGCCAGGGATTCTGGCGTTCCACCGTCTCGTACGTGACTCGATTTTCCATTCTGTCGTTCTCTTTCCTTCTTTCTGGCCTCCCGTCGTTCGCAGTATAACTATATCGTTCCCGCTGCTCTTCCTTTCCTGTCCTCCTCATTGTGCCCCATCTCGTTCTTTGATTTTCGCCACCCCTTGTCACACGCCAATTGTAAGTCCTATCTTCATACATCCGTTTCCCTCAGTCTTCCGATCTACAACCACCCCTCTTTCGATATTCATGCCCATTCTCGTTTCCTTCATCTCTGACCATCTTCGCATCTTTCATTCTTTAACCGTGTAGCCATTTGAGTAACTCTTTCGTTTTACCACCAGCGTGGTCGATCCACTAATAAAATATTATCCATTCCTGACTAATACAATGAGTCGTAATACTGACCATTCATTCGCCGAACTGCGTGAGAGGCACACTTGCACTGCAACAGATTAAACTCATCCCCATTCTCGACACTCCCCCCCTTCCTCGATTTGACGCATTAAAGAAAGTAATAATATCGCTCCTTTTCCCCTCGATGCCCTCCGATCGATCTTCGCGCTTCCTTCTCCAGCGCTCTCGCCGCGAAAGAAGAAATAAATGGGCGCGGGAGTTCGTTTTAATTGTTTCGTTACGTGAGTCAATAGGGTCTTCCTCCCTTCCGTTTGATCGGCCAATACCACGGTGCTGATTGAAACGATAGAGTCTAATTTGCGGAAACTCGCTGCCTTCGATTGCAATCGCGTCCTCGGTCCTCTCGGACCCCGGCAAGAAAACGCCTCCCGAAGATCAATGATGCTTCCTCCCCGCCCGGACCCGACTCTCCTCTACTTTTCTCGTCTCCAGTCGACAAACCCTCGTGACCGTCGGCCAGGGGGGGTCGACGGACAGGAGTGGGTGTGAATTTCTGTCTGAGAAGGAAGTCTCAATTAGTGCTCTTCCGTCTTGGTTAACTCATTACACTCGTGAGAATTAAGTGATTCATTTCGCGAGCGTTTGGTGCTGCCAGCGAACGGAATGCGATATCTAATATATCAGCGAGTACGCTTCCCTTTTCTGCACGCGTCTCTGTGGCTTTTCTGTAGGTACGCGAACGTGCGAATCGTTCCTGATGGATAGGGTACCCGCTTTACGGTACATACGGTACTATGTACGACAAGATTGCCGTTCATTCGGAGATATGGCTGAAAATAGGCGAAGAGGGGGAAAAAGTAGCGGAAATGTGTGGGAAATAAGCTTGTTTTGAATTTATTTGTCCTGCTGAATCAACGTTTCAAATTTCTATCGACGGAATTTGCATAACGCTGCGTTATAAAGACAAGGGTAACATGGTCAGTGTGATTCAAACATAAGATAGCGTGCATAGAAGCAATTCGTCATCCTATGAAATTGAATTAACCTAATAGCAAACAAAATAAATATTCCCAGCTGGTAACTAAAACTGAACAAAAAATCGGCAAACATGACACCAAACATACCACGCCCTTCGAATGCAAATCATTTTACATAAAAAGAAAATAAGTCAAAAACGTGGTATAAACTGTTTTCGTACATATTGTTTTTCGGGGGAAAAAACACAGCGTCACACGGTAGTCGCGTGCAGCATCAATTTATCAAAAACAGAGGGCTACATGAAAAAAAAAAAAAAAAAAAAAAATACACTTTACATTTTCGATTTGCTCCTTTTATTACCATCCCGTAACAGACCCGTTGCGTTTTTCAAGCACCTTGCCGACAATTTCGCACAATGTCTACGTTCTGGTACGGTGACAATTTTTATTCTACCCACGACACTCGAATAATGGACCGATCGCCGGTACGATTCTCGATCGCGGCAACATGTAGCTGGCATTCCGATCGTTCTAGCGAATGTTTGATACTTCTAAGCGTCGAGAGTCACGGAGCGTGCGCCAGTCCTCCTTTGCTCTCGCACAGTTGGAGCAGCGCGAAATTACGAGCGGTATGCACACCGTGCACGCGCGTTGCAACATAAACAGTGAATTATACGCGCACGCAAATGTTATTTAAGGAAAGCAGTTAGCCGTAGCGGGACTGGCACGAGTTTCATGCTTATCGTCACTCGTGGAAACGAATCCTCTGCCTGCCGCTGTAACGGCAGCTGCTTTTATATTTATCGGTGGCAAAATTTGTCGGCCTGTTCGTCGCACGTCTCGGAAGGAGTGAGCCGAGGTAGGGAAAAGGATGAAAGGACGTGCAGAGGATAATTATGAACTTCTGCGCGAGTTTAATGTGTCGGCCTATATTAATTATATGGGGTCAGGCTCATATGATAGCATCGGTACTATCTTACTTCAAAAACCAACAGGTTTTGCACAATCTACGGAGACATTGTGCCCTGCGGTGCCGGTGCACGGTGCAAGCTACTGTGCCGTCTGTTCTATATATGGAATTCAAATTTATGATCATTCTGCGCGATACTTTATGGCTGGATTAAGCGTGAGATATGGAGGAAATGCTATTCGGAACACTTTCGTTACATTTACTGTACTTGGTCGTTGTCGGTTCAATTATGAATTATCGACAACGAAATTGTAGAAAGGTAAGATACAGGATACGCCATGTAATGCATATTTTTGTCCCACCATCTCGGAGAGCTAGAGCAAAAAAAAAATTTGTTTACCTTTTCCGCTACTTGTCGGAGTTACTCCATAGTTTTATTGTACTTTCAAATTCCACCGTTCTCAGCCGTTAAGCGCGCTTAAATTTGCCTGATTTTTGGCTCAGTCGGTATTTTTTTGTACATTCGACACGAAGACCCGTAAAACGATGGGTCTATCCTATACTTCGTCTGTGCCTCAACTTACAAGAAGTCGAAGCAGTTCTTCGTAAGTTACGTATTTATGGGCAAATAACCCTCTCCTTTCAAAGTTAGATAGGCCTTGATTTGTTAGAGAAAAAAGAGCACGCAAAGGAGGATCACACTGTCGGAATGTGTGGAAAAAATAAGACATGATTGTTCCGGAATTTTCAACCCACCTAGTCTCCTTAATAGTGCATACCTGTGGGCAAAACTTCCTTGTAGGTTGTTCACTCAGTGGAGGTAACGTCGGGTACCTACACCGTGTGCAGTACCGCATAGTGCCGTGCGTACGGCGAGTACGAACATCATAGTACGCGATTAAATATGCGCATATACTTAGTAACGTTCGCAATATATCCGTGGAGCTTTCTGCTACTGCCCTCGACAATGTGCGCCAGAATATATACGCGTATATCTTATGCCGTAAGAACCAGGATCTTACTGCTTGCATACACGATCCTGAACTTTTGTTAACACGTTGTGCTTTGATACTAATCGGGCTTTACGTTCGGAGCGGCACTGACTGCGAGAAACGGCGGCGCAGCTTATTGTAAAAACCTTTTTACGACGAATTCTATTTTCTTACTGCGCTTCTTAAGACGTGATTATCCGCTTCACGCGCTTTTACGTTTTACAGTTTTGTCGTCTAGAAATTCGTTTCGTCATTGTTTCGTAGCAAAGATTCTCGGATCTGAAGTGCATTTACTTAACGTTAAATTATTCCGCCCGATCCCACTCGCGAATACGTGCAGGCGTCTGTCTCTTGTCCACTGTGTGCATGTACGCGGCTTTTACGAAACACGCACTTACCGCCACGTGCAGTCTGATACCGTAATACGCTCGGCGTACTCACACAGGATACTACGCGGCGGTCGGCGCAGGCAGTGGGAAGCGTAGATTTACGCACGACCTCGATAATAGTGGCAGTTTGCAGTCGCGGCGCGATAGTAGTAGCGGGCGTGTGCGTCAGCCGCGATCTGCCCGGCCAACGTTTCGTATTCATAATATTCACGTGCGCTGCTAACGAACCGGTCTAACTTTAACGCACTGTCAATGGCTAACGGTAATTAGTTTTTTTCTCTTTCCTTAATTAGCTGCACGTTTCATTGAATGTGCCGTTCGCGCGTCAATACTGGGCTCGTGAGAAAAGTGTTTTGCGCCGATGGTCTCGGAGCGAGAAATGCTAGCGTTCGGTTAAATTGAGACCAATTGTAATGACATGCGCGGAGGTGTGTAATCAGCTGTCGGCGATTAAGTGTAATTTTGATTATATGCGACAACTGATACGATTATGTAAAATTCGCTTTTATTCGAGGGGTGTGCGTTCAATTCATTTTCATTAGATACGGGATATTAGTAGTTATACGTAGACATGTAGTTACGTGTACAGCGTGTGCATTGCTGTGCAACGACGTCTCAATTTTTCCCGTATTTCAACGATGGTGACTATACAAAAAATACTCGCAGCTGCGTATCAGTTCTTAACAATAACGATTTAAATAATAAAATTCTGTTGATTGTCCGACTTACCAAAGTAGTTTCCGAATGGTCACTCCTGAGCGGATTTTGACGCAGAAGTATCTTCAGCAGATATGCATCGACGAAACCCAGCTTCTGTAAGAAACAAAAACGATGTTCTTTTCAGTAACAGCATACCAAGTCGTAAAATCGCGAGAATTCAATTGATTTTTACGGAACAATAAAATTACGATACAAACTACTTATTATATTTAAATGATACTACGACAATGATTCCGAAAGCAACAAAGGTTTTATGACCTTTACATGAACCCGCGTGCAAAAAGCTGATGCCTGATCAATTCATTTCTGACGATTGCCGATCTTACAGAGTAAGTTCAAAACAGGTTCTGCGCCAGGAACACTTTACTCAATATGCGTGCCTATGCTTCACAAGCTGTTTAAAGTTACTTTGATAAGTTTGACAATCGTCAGAGTTTAATTGTTTCAGGACGGTATCGCCGTCAATGACTATTGAGATCTTTTTTGCCAAGATCAATATCATCGGCAAATTACACAACCGTTATGTGCACATATTACTATGGAAGATGCTTATAAGCACTGACAGATATATGATTTACGTGCGTGTAGGCTAGTCATGCCTGTGCATACTCAGTTCTTTCACATGTGGGTGTATTAAAATTGTGCTTCAGATATTCCTATCTGTGGCTAGTTACATTATTGTTGCAACGTCAGTTCTGTGAACGGCGAGTGTCGTTGCAACATTGCGATTACGTCTGCAAGAAGGTTAAGTATGAGATACCGCTCTTTTATAATACTCCCAGGACACCTTGGACTTTGTGTGGCACACGCAAAGGTGATCGCGGAAGTTGCATTGATTAAAATTATCTGACACGCATATTACTGCAGTGCACGCATGGGTATGTGCTGCGGAAATAATATGAAATTGTGAACATGTAGGATACGGTCGTATTGACGGGACCAGCATCGGTAAAAGGATAATTCCCCGTTAAATGTTACACTAGTAACAGCTGGATGTGACTAACGCAGACATAGAAATAGGTTTGTAAAAAGAAACATGAAGAAGACGTCTTAAGAATAATTCCGTGCGCGAAGGTGTTCCATCGTCTCTTTCACTCTCATTATTTCAATTTACATGTCTATTAGCTCCTCTTTTTATTTGTTTCTTGTCTCGGTTAATCCATACAGACAAAAAAAAAATAGAAAAGGAAGTCAATATCTGCACGCGTTTGCCCGGTAGGATTCGCGGCACGAGAAGTAGTATGCGTGAGAGATTTATGCAGGCTATCGATAATAGTAAACGTGTGCTCTCGTACGGTCGACGATAGCGGTAATGGCAAGCAGTTGTCAAGCATGTGCACGAAACGTCTTGTATTCATAGTATTCCGGCATGACAATGTCTAGTCAACTCTACCTCGCCTACGGAACGGAAGACTCACCGGTCTGATAACTTCGAAATTCCTATGCGTCAAATGTTTATGCAAATACCCGTTCGACTTACGTGCAACTTTTCACACACGTGGGTGTTGTAAAGTGACCTTTCGATAATCGCGAAGTTACGGAATTGCATTTAGCGACATTAGTGTTCATAATACAGACTGTAATTAGTTTCTACTTTAAACAGTGTCGTTTTGTTAAACGTTAAATAATCGTCGAACATTCGCAGTGACCTGAAAATATTATTTCTCCGCTACCCTGCGATCAACGTGTCCGCCCGTGCTAAAAGGCCATGCAAAGAAGCTTTAAACGTCGGCTATTAAATAATATTTCCTTTACCAGCCGCGCATCCTAATCCATATTTATTACCGCCGCGTACGTTTCATTTACACGGTGGACAGGCCGAAGCGAGCATGTTTGAAAAATAAGGCCGCGGTAATGCAGACAGGTGACGGAACGCCGTCGTTTATAATGGAACAGACACCATCTAAGCTCGAACATGCAGAGTCAACTATAATGGATCGTCGCATGCGCGCGCATTATGTTATGGCGGAAAAAGGAAGCGACGCGGGCGTACGAGACGAAATAATTTACGAAATGACGGATTAACGAGTGCCGCAGCCGATGTAATGCGATGTAGCGCGACGTAAAGCACGCACAGCGACGCGGCTGGCGTCGCTTGCACGCGAAATGATTACAAGTAGAATTATCCCCTTTGCACTCAATACATTTTTTTTTTTTCAATGATTGGCCCGCCAACTCAAAGTCCATTGCCGCTCGCGACGTCGTTCCCGATTCCACACTTGATTAATCCTGCAACTAGATGCAAACGTGTCGACATAAAACGTACTGATGCAATTGGTAATTGGGTGGCAAGTAGGAATCCGCGGAATTATTATCGTATTATCGTAACTACGGTTGAGTCTATCTAGATTCGTGATACGTGCAACGTTTTTCCGTCAGACTATCGTGATCCTTCCGCATCGTTATGTTACAACTCACTTGTTGTACAGTGTTTTCGTAGCGTGTATACATTTTTGAGAGTAACTTCAGTTTCAGTTCGCCATGACGCACCGAGGAAAAAAGCGACAAACGGTATTTAATCGTTTATATCTTTGCTGCGATCGTTAACAGGTTTGAATACGTGACTGCATACGGTTTCATCTTCATGTTCTGGTACGGTGAACGCTTCCATGTCATGTATAATGACAATAATAATAGTGTGATGTGCGTATACACGGTGTCCTGTAATTTGTGGCAGAGCCGGAAGCAAGATGAATCTTTATGAGACAAGTTTTTCATGGAAAGGACGTTAAATGCTGATCGGTATCACATTTTGCGTACAATTACTTTCGACTGGAAACAGCAAACTAGGGGATTGTAAAATAGAGACATTCACGATCGATAAAGGGAAGGGAAAAAAATAAAAAATCTGCCACGAAGAAGTTGGAAATTGTATTTTTTTTTGCATGGAAAAATTTATTGTACTTTTCCAATTTATTGTTAAGCATTAAATCGTCCCCTTCGCGGTTGTATCATGTATTACGAGTCACCCTGTATACCGTATGAAATGTCGAGGCTGTGGGATGTCGTAGTACACACCGTGAGAGACGAAATAATTTGCAAAGTGGATTAGCGATGATAATGCAATGCCCGTGCGGCGTCGGTTGCTGCTCGTACATGCGAAATGTAATTTACGACTACAATTAGCGGTAGTAATAGTAGGAACTCGTCGGATATGGTGCGCGAAGCGTTTCCTATTTACACAATCGTACGGTGTAACCAGGTGCATGACTCTTTCTTAAATATGTTTTTTATTCTTCGCTTTCATACAAGAGGAAGCATGGCTTGCAACAGCGTAGTAGGGTGTATCAAAAATACTGAATAACGTCTTTCCAAGCGAAACTTTCTCGTCGAGAAGTGTCAGTATGAAAGAATTGGCAGACATCGACGTTACGCGCAAAGATCTTTAAAAAATCGTGCCACAGCGAGAAAGGGACTGACACGACAAACTGATGTCTGTTATTAACGAAGGACGTTATTATCGACGCTGATGCACGTGCACCGCCCACAACGGTGCGTGGGTGTTTATTTAGTCATGCCACATTCTCGTACTATCGGCTTGCGTGCCGATGAATCTCGGGAATCGAAAGACGCACAAAGTGCATCGAACGTGCACCCGCTGTTAAGCATTACACGAGCACACCTTACGTAAGCCGAGCGAAGGCTTCTTCAGTGGGAGCTTACCGTTGTAAAAACTGATGAAAAATCATTGCACGCCGAATCGTAAAGAGCAACAATTAGAGCGGCCGCGCGAATTGGCATGAAACGAAAGAAGCCAAAGCCAAGCGTGGGCTGGCCGAAATATTCGTGCCGGACGTCGATGTTCGCTCGGAAACTCGACGTCCGACATCGCGTTGCGCACCTGACACGTCGGCCCTGCGAAACTCCCGCGAGGCGTGCGTGCACTCGCGCAAAAATGCACGGCGCATGCACGCATCCGCGTTAGACGCGCACGGTCGAAGATGGGAACGCGCGGGCCGCGCCGCTCTTCGTGTTCGAGAGAGAAAGTGAGGGGCACATCGATTTACTTGCGTGCCGGCTGCTCGAGACTGTGTGCGGATGCATTCCCAACCAAAGCCGCAACGCTATGTACGGAGCAAGACCTGTATGACGCGTTGAACCGGCGCTATTCGTGCAGCCGGCGCGCTGGCTACTGAAAATGGAATTATGTTTGAATGGTTTTTTCCTAAGCTTCCATTCCAGAATCTATGTGTGCAATCGTGGAACAGCTTTTTTTGTCAGGTTTTCTAACGTAAACGCATCTAGTCTACATTATGGTAGTCATGTCAGTTCTATATCTTTTTTAGTGCGGACATTCGATGTTTATGAATATTGCATTCTTTAGGTTCGTGTGTACGGCATAGGAAAGTAAAAAAGATCGTTGAGCATGTGGCTGAAATGACGCCATCCGACTCGGACATTATAACCAAGCTGCAATCGGCGTGTTGGAGCTCGATGCGACTCGTTTTTTGTTGATCTGTGCAGTGTATTTATGATACGAACGTGATAGTGAGAATTGGCGATAATAGAACAGCGGTCGAATTTATCCGCCATATTTTCGAAAGTCACGCATTCAAGAGTTAATAAACTCCGCGACTCACTCAGTTACAATATTTTAAATATTCGGAAACGTCTATTCCATTAAATGAAAGAAAAAGTGCATTGTTCTTACTGGCAGCTTAGAATATTATTCGAGCTATTAAAATCGCGTCATAAACGTATGTACATCGTGACCCAATAAATACGGTCATTAACAAACGAACCTGCATTGAGACACTACCGAAGCAGGATATGCATATAGAAAGCGACTTTACACTGCATAAACCGTGAAAAGTTATTTCTGCCCCATTGTTAAAGTAAAATAATACCCGATTCATTTCTCGAGTTTCATCGACTAACGTTCAACCGCGTCTTTTGTTCCAGCGATGGAGAACATGGGAAGCCCTGGACCACCGGACAGTGCCGTACCTTCGGACACAGATTTTGGTGCACCCCCACCTTTGCCAACGACCTTCGGATTTGTGCAGCGGGAGCCTTCTGAGGATCTCGACGATGAGGCCGAGTCGCAGAACTGTCATCAGACTCAGAAGCAGCAACAGCAGCAGCCGCAACCTAGCCAATCGAGAGAGAACGATCTGCTACTGTTGCTGAACTATAACGATCACCACAGTTCCGAGGAGGAGCTGGAGGTGATCAATAGTCCCAAGGTGGTCGCCTCGCAGGTACTTATCGGATTTGTCCACTTCTTAACCCTTCGCACTCTCTTATGCCCACTGTCAGTGGGCCAAGCTAAAAGTCTCTTCCACTAACATGTCCGCGTCTTAATTAGCTTTATCACAGTTTCGCTCGTAACGCTGTTTGCCTTCATGCTTTCTATCTCAATATCCTTACAGTTATATTTATAATATCCTTGTATGAGATAACAGCTTCTTAGAAAATCCTACGATTATCCGATCCTCATAAACAGTTACGTACTACTTATTGTCGGAGTTCGAAACACGATCACTTCGCGGACGATTATTAAGTAATAGTGTGTAACGAGCCGATATAATTAATTTATTTTTAAGCACGGAAATTCGAGTGCTGTTACCACGGCGGAACATTCTCCTGCCTCGTTTGTCGAAAGTTCGTTAATGGAGATTTCCTCGCAACGGAACAGCTTTAGAAAATCCCCGCTGATTAAGGAGATGGTTCATTTCGTCCGTGTATTGTAGTTTCTCGGTTCTTTATGCCCGCGCCTCTTTCCACTCTCGTGTAACTTTCTATGATCTATTCCGAACGAAACTAATAGTCCCCGTAATATTTTTCGTGGAAGCTTTTACCGGAATTGGACGATATTGCCATCGCGTTCGCTACAACTGTTTGCTACACATCCATGCGATTACGGTTCAATTAATATCCTTAACATGGTATACGTAAGTCGTCGATAAATCAACTTAAAATAAAATAACTAATCAAAATAGCAGCACACACGTATTTATATATCATGTAGAAATTTCTAAGCACCGTGGCGTGCGAATACCGTGATCGAGTGAAGCCGAATCTAAGAGTTCTCGAAAACGGAATTGTTCGCAGGGTTGCAGGCCGGCCACCGCGCCCGAGAAGAGAAAATGGTCTCAGGTCAGTAGTAGCAACGGAAATCAGGCTCAGTGCCAGTCGCAGACTCAGCAGCAACAGTTGCAGCAGCAGCAAATGCAGCTCCAGCAGCGTTCGCTGATCGGCGACATCGACGAGATCGTCGCAACATGCTCGGCGCCCGTCAGCAGAGCTGGAAGGGAGCTCGCTGGCTCAGGATCGAGCGATGAGGAGGTACGTTTCCACGTTCTGCTTTACATACCAGCAAATCGATTACCTTTGTACTCGTCTGCCGAGCCAGACCCGACGTAGTATCGCGTCTTACACTCTTCTTACTTAGTATATTGAAACGAACCTACAAAAACAGACGACGTAATAAGGACCATTTTAATTTCGACCCAAAACGACTGAAACGAATTATCGAGCAGGCGAACGATCAGAATCGGTGCACTCTCGGCATTCATAAATTCCGAGATTGCGTAGCGCGGAGAGAACGGAAAAATTTCCGTTTCGTTCCCGCTGCTAAACCGATGCGTTCGCGGGCCGTTCTCATAAATCTCGAGATTATATGGCGCGGGGAAAAGTGAAAATTTCCGTTTCGTTCTTCTGCTAACATCGACATATTCTCGGAGCGCGTAAATCATGCAATATTATCGGCACAGGAGTGAGAGGGCACTCCTATTTTTTCTCGCCACTCTTTAAGCTACGCTTCCAGTGAGGGCGTCGGTTGACGGGTCCGTGGGACGTGCAAAGAATTGCACGCATGCAATACAGCTATACCTCGCTATACGGCCGCTCTTTATACGGCATTTCGCTATAACGGCCTTTTTTAATTATGGCACTTTTTCGACTTACGCCCCACAACGTACTGTGTGTCTAAATAATTGATTCGTTATACGGCTTTTCGAGCGAGGTATGAGTGTACTCTCGTAGCAATGCATTTGTTTCTTTGTTCTAACGAATCCGGAAGAATTTGTCAACCGGTCTTCCTCGCGGACTCTCTTTCTTATTATTGGGCCTGATTTGTTCGCGATAAGAACCGTAGACGGGCGAAGTGTGGGGAAATCATGATGCTTTCTCGGTTCAATAAGTAACTGGTAACTCTAATAGAGAGTTTGATTGAATTTCCTTTCTTTTATGAAGAGAGACGAGCGCTGCCCGGTGTTGCCCGAGCGGTAATATCAAAATGCAAATTACTATCCGCGTTCCGGGTAGTGTAACATTATTTTTTCTTCTCCCCGTATCTCTCCGAATACTTATGTCTGCTTAGTGTCTCGTCATTATCCGATTGCGTATCTTCTGATTAATCTACATTCGACGGCCACCGTCAAACGACAGATCCATAGTATAAATGCAAACTGCAAATATAGGAATCTTTCCTCTGTTTATAAATCCATGGTAAAAACTGCCGTGCCCTTGCTCTGTTTTATAATCTATATTTCAGCAGCTGCTCACATCCTCTATGCTTCTATTCCGAGCCTATATTGATTTTGTCGGATAGGCCTTTTGAAAGTAAGAACATACACACGTTCACACGCGTCCGCTTTCTATCACAGTACGAGACTATTTATAAGCGTTCATTATATGCAGGTAATATCGTTCTAACAAGACGCTAATAATATATGACCAGTGCTATTTTCGTTCGTAGGTCATTAGTTATGAGGCAGACGCTTATCGGAGAGACTACATATGAAAGTTTTCTTAAGTATGATATTTTTGGTATACCTCAGCTTTAATGAGTAGTCTACAAGTGAATGTTTGTATCACACCCAGTCTCCGTCTTCCATCTATAAAATGTGCCTCAAGTGCAAGAGAGCCTTGCGGTTGCTCCGGTCTGAAACGTTAAATTCGAACGCGGCCGCCTTGGACCTTCGCGTCCATCCTCCAACGAGTCCATTGAGCCCAGCTGCCGTCTAACCGATCGGTGACCTTGCTGTGCAGGTGCAAGGTCTGCTAGGTGGGCGCAGCGGAAGCGGAAGCGGAAGCGTGATTTCGCAGCCGGTACAGTTCCGGACATCGCCACCGGTGGACGCGCATAAACCGGGCCGTTCTCTCTCGCCGCCGCCAAAACTCTTCCACGCCTCCTCGAGGGACCCCAGACCACCGTCGCGGCCAAGGTCCAGGCCCAGGCCCCACCCCCACCCACATTCGCATCTTCACACGCACCTCGACCACCACCATCATCACCACTACCACCATCACCACCATCATCATCTCGAGCCAGACGTCGACGCGATAAGCACTTGCAGCCCACGGAAGCGTCATCGCCCACCTCATCGACTGCCCAGGCCCTGTCTGGACTTCGAAAAGATGCAACAGGTACGTGCCGACCTTTAATCAGCGCGCTTACTGCCGCGTTCCGCTGCCGCTATTGCCATTACTAGAGGACCGTCTCTTGAACCGGTATCCGTGTAATGTCCTGTTTCAACGCTGCTTGCTATATTCCGGGTTCTGCTGCGAATAGCATCGCGGTTGATCGTGGCGCGCGGTTTACGCTTCCGTATCTATGCGCAATCGAGGTGTCCGTTACGTCGGGCAGCTAATCAAGGTTAGGGCTTGTCGAAGTCGATGTAGTTCTTGACGATGTCGAACAACCGGATCCGATGATATAGTTTATATTTCGACGCGTCGAGAGTCTCGCTGAAACGGATGTAGATGAATGGTAGATTGAGATTTTGTCGTCCTCGCCGCCGCTTCGTACGCGGCTCTGTTGTACGGTTCCTGCTGAAGCGGGTGGCGTTGTTTAAGGGATTAAAAGATACGTAGGTAGCGTGTCCCGTATCGATTCATGCGAGTTTCCTCGACTCGCTCCCAACCGGAGACAGACTTCAGTGTAACCCCTTTTTTAATGTTATACCGAGCATATACACGGTTTCGTGCCCAGCGATGCAATTGCCTGCATTATTTCGAGCCAGAACCCCAGTTACATCGGCCGCGCTGATTATTTCATTAGATAATCGGACGGCTAACAAAATGTCCCTTCGCATACAAACGGCCGGCACCTTTCGTTTCGGGAATCATCCATCATGCCGTTGTTGCCGCGCGCACAATGCTTGGCTTTGATGGCACCCACTGTGCTACGAATAATGCGGACTTTGTAAATACAACGGATAGCTGAGCCTCGTAAGGGTTACGTTCCCAGAAACAGCACGCGTATCGGTTTCCATGCAAGTTACACTGCATAAGACTCTGCCCACCAAAGTTTTGTCGTACGGATTCGATATAACCCACCCTATGCGCCTATTCTAACGAAACACAATCGAATTAGTGAAATGCAATCGTTTTGTTTTGCATTTATAATTTTATTTATCGATACTAGAATATGCAGTATGTCCGATGCTTATTCGCGCGTAAGCTTTGCTAGGAATTTACTCTTAAACCAATTTTCATTTATGACCGCGATCTAAGCTGCACGACAGCACAACCTTCACCTTTGAAAATTACACAACCAGCATTATGAAATGGTTGTGAGGCTTCGAAATGCTATTTGTACGATCGTTACATTCACGACTGCCACCAAACTAGACGTTGTGCGTTCGTAGTAGCACAAGCTGCAGGAGGGTGGGACATTGATGTGTCTGTACGTGTACAGGCAAATGAATACACGATCAAACTCTCGCTGATGAGAGCAAACTTACGTGTATTTATGCAACCCGTACACACGTATCTCGTCTCCTCCCGGTCGTACACGACCGGGTTATTATTGCTACCGCGCGTATGCACACACTGATGGGACTTCGTGGTCAACCAAACACGAGTCCATTACACTTGACTGGGCGTGAAATTGCGAGGTTGATACGCGCGATCTCTCTTTCTCTCGTTGTCTTTCCTTTGCTTTCTCCTCCACATTCACATATTCTCCGGCCCTGCCTCTCAACACGTATACCTATCCCTCTTTCGATTCCTCGACGTGTGTGGGTGGTGAGCGCGGTGGAACATGGAATTGACTCGGAGGATGATCGGGCCAAACTAACAATTTCGATGGAGTGCTTTTTTATTTTCTCTTTTTTCTCGTCCTGCGCGAAACGACTGAAACTGCAAACTGAAAGTTTTGGTCGTCTGTGAGAAGAGTGGGATCGGTCGCTGAAAATAATCTCTAGAGAGATTTTGCAGCATGGAAAATGGCATAGATCCTGGAACCGTGCTTCAGGGAGGATCATATCAGATCCGAACAATTTTCTGCCTTGCTTTTGTTAGTGTTTCAATCATTAAACTCTGGACAACCAGAATATATCCACATTCCCAGGGTATCTAGACGTCGATTTTCAGCGACATTCCTCTCATAGACATCCTCTATACGCTTAGTACTTCCTCTTATTATCCCGTTTAACGCGAGAGAATACGAAGACGTAAGATTGCCCGAAAATCTATTTGAAGAAGAATCTCATCCGTCCGCCGAGCTGAGTGACGCTTACCGGCTGAATGAGGATGGCTGACGTAGGGAGATGATGTTAGCTCGTGACTAATTAGCCTTTCCTAATTAGCGTTTAATGAGACACTTAAAAAGCAAAGCTCGTTTACTGACTTTATATTCTCTCTGTCCCCTCTTCTTCGTCGGCTTCTTCAGTCCACCTTCTTCCTCGGTGCCCCTGTACAGAGATCCTCTTGTTCTACCGACTGACCTCAGCCAAACCCACTCTCACGGTGTCCTTCGCGCTTTTCAATCTCTTTCTACTCACCCCCTCTCCGCTGCCGTTTCAATTCCCTTTATTCAACTGTTATTATTGTTCTCATTGTTCGCGGAGATGATACACTATTTTGACTCAACCCTCCGCTGACATCGGCGGTGGGGTCTTGAAGACGTCGGTCTGTGCTAAGAGAATTGCGCGAGTACCAAATTGAACAGGAGTTTATTCTTGCCTGCTACCCTGTATTAATGTACTATGTAATCCTGCGACGCGATCTCGGCCGTATCAGATTGGAGCTGCCTGAGCTTTCAAATTATATTTCTCTGCGCAAGTGATCGCTGCTCTGTCATATACTGTGTCGTACACGTCGTCTTCTCGCATTTACGGCTAAATGTATCCGTTTGCGATGGAACAGGATCTTCGAAGTGCGAACGCTAATGGCTGACGGAGTTCTCATTCGACGAGACAGATTAGACAGGCGAATAAACGGAAGAGTTACAAGCGTAAGGATTGGTGTCAGTTTTGTTAAGGGTAGAGAGAAGATTTTTCGAATGAATCGATATGGGGGGAGGGTTGCGTAAAAAATACTTTACAAAATGCAGTCTGCGAATAGGACGCTGACCCCTCGACCGTGTATGAAAGTCTGCTTGGCGAGTGAATCGATCGTCCCGAGACACCAATAGCCGCAATTTCGAATTTTCAATCTGCGCAAATTACTCGTAAACTGCTTTCAGTCGCGACGGAGCTCTAATTCCGTAGACACGTTTTCGAACACGATGGCGGCTAAAGGTTTTGTCATTGATATTAAAAGCCCCGCGTGCATTGTCCGCGCGTCAATACGTGAGCGCACGTTACGTATTCATCGGCACGTCAGGGCGGTGAGCGCATAGCAGAGCCTTTGCCTGGCGCTATGTAGGGCCTATAAACAGTCAAGTGGCTCTCGGATTTCAAACAAACGCGTCACATACGCTCTCTTGGCCTCTCTCCCTCTCTGTTTCCCTGCTCATTCTCTTTTTCCTACGCTCGGCCCTTTCCTGTTCTTCGATGGTTCTCGCCTCTCATTGCGCGTTGTGCAGAGCACGAAGCCGCCAATGCCGACATCCTCGGTGCGGTCGTTGTTTAGAAGGGTCGTTAGAGCTTCCCCCGTGGTCGAATCAAAGGGCGGAGGATCGAATGATGGTAATACCCCGGAGTACTGGAACTTTTGTTACGGCTCTTTGCTCGCGCGCGCCCTGAGTGCTATCACGGCCGGTGAAGAGAGTCGGTCGGTGGAAAGAGAAGGAACGGAGGGACGGAGATGAGGCCGGGGCAAGAGGAGGACGGAAAGATGGAGAAAATGAGAAAAACGAATAATATAAGAGAAGTGAGTGGAAACAGGAAGGACGGATTGCGCGGAAGAGGTAAAAAGCAAATGTGTGTGTGAAACTGTGAGAAGCGGAAAGGGAAGATTAAGAAAATAAAGAACGACGCGCGGAGGGGAAGGAACTAATGTATAAAAACGACTTAAGTAACACCGGATTAACGCGAGTACCACCGAGGCCTCGAAATGACGTATTCCACATTTTTCTTATAACGACTCCTCGTTTTTAAGTAATCTTACTTTCTGAAATTCGCTCGGTCACTACCCTCATGCATAATGGATCGAGATCCAAGAACCCGTCGAACTTTCCGCCGATCCCATCAAACAGCCGTAACTCCGCTTCGGGGTATTAGCGCAACTACAGGGTGAACACCAATTTCCCACGAAACACCGGACAACAATATTGTCCTATCGATCTTATTGTTTCGGCTTCAGACTTTCGATTAATTTCACTAACCGTCGCAACGCCTGTCAGCGTCAGACGACATCGAGGCTTTTGACGTGCAACATACCGACACTGCGTCGTCCATCGTTCGCAACGTACTCAGCGCGCCTATGAAAAGGCGCGACAAGTAAATGCGCGCCGCGATCATATTAACCGAGCGACGGCACAATTATTCCTCCTGCGCGTAGAGACACTATAATAAGAGACTGGACACGAGACAGCCACTTTTGATTGGTCCGCCATTTATTGTCTTTTCCCGCTAATTTTACACATATGAACGTCACAAATTTATATAATGACATACATAAACAAAAAACGCAATAACCCAATACATACGCATATGAACGTGAAAAATCTATGTAAACATGGGTAAGAGTGAGATAGAGTGAAATAGTAGAAAGTAGATATATCTTTCTCTCTCATAGGATTAAGACAATACATGGCGGACATTGGCTAGTGTCCAGTCTCTGATTATAGTGTCTCTACCTGCGCGTACTCGCGCGCGCTCCATCGCTTTCGATTTATCGAATGCGCCGACACTGAAGCATTCTCGTAATCCGCACTTTTTCGCTCGCTCAGAAAATAATACAAGGTCCCTGCGGTTGACAGATACCGTTCGTTAAAATGTTTGTTCAAAATGCGCCGTTATCGCGGCGCGTTTCCCTCGTTTCGCGGCGTTAATTGTTCACGCCCGACGCTTTACACTCTGTTCGTATTACATTGGCGGCCAACTGGCACGCTGTAACATTGGCTCAACTGGCAATGCCGCTGATCGCTTTTTTTAATTTTAGATGACATTCATTCGCTTAGGTTTTAGATGATGAAATTAAGTTTGAGTTAGTACAAAGGTGAGGTTGATTAAGAGTGCGAGCTCATATTATTCTTTCATCTCTTACAAAATTCGTATTAGACTCATCTTATTGACATTAATCGTAATAGGGTGTTCCTCGAAAAATGGGGTTTAGTGTTTACGGGCAGATTGAGATGACTGAGCGCATCATTGCATTCATGATTTCTGTTCTCAGCAAAATATTGCACGTCACAATATCCACGCGGACAAAAATTAAATGCTTGCTTCAACCAGAAGTACACAATTCAACCAGCCGGACTTCGATGCACACCCATCGAATAATGAATTCAGACGCTCGTTGCTTTTAATCCGCGATTCGCGATTAATTTGATGAATCGGCAAGATTGCACGCGTGACGTATAGACATGCCTGGCCATTCACGCGTCTCTCAGCCGTCCCCTGCTTTTTCCTCATCCGCGCACAGCACCCCCGTCGCGCGCATTACGCGCATTGTGTTTTTTCTTCTCGCCGGAGAGGAGATTGCCGTCTTCGCTTTTAGAGCTTCCTCTCAAACCTCTTCCCGGCCGCTGATGGATAACGCGGCGAGGGCCGAATGCGGGTAACGACGGCACTAACGATCTCACGTTCAGTGCCATTTATGCGCGATTGCGTTTCTGTCCACAAATGACTTTGCCCGTCGACGTCGACGTCGACGTCGACGTCGTGTTGTCGCTGTCGTCGTCGTTCTCCTTCTTTTCGTCTCTGGCGCAAATGATACCCCCCGTCACCCGTATCCAGCCGCACACGCACGTTTTCCGCTCACGTCGAACTCGCTCCTATTGATCGCGCTCGAACGCTTAAGCCCGGGGTAATTATGAAACGACATTGCTACAGCCGATCAGCGGCGAACGGAGCGCGTATAATATCGATGTATCTCGCGGCATCGCTAGATTACACCCCGGGCGTTATGTCTCACGGCGTGCGAATATTCTCCGAATCCGGACACGCCGGAAGTTCAATCGCCAATGGAGTTTGCCTTATTTCGAAATACAAAAAGTTCGACGCTTCCGTGATTCTGGCCGCCCCGAGTTCGGCGGCGATCGAGGTTAATATTAGTTTATCCCAGCCGATAACGTGTCGTTTCCTCTAATACTTCCTATATTCAGAGATGCGTGTATGTACGGAATGAATGATTGATGAATCGAGATACTTATGCAGAATATACCATCGCGGAACGCCGGTGGTGTAAGATGACGAGCGCGCACGCGACAGAGACATGAATAGCGACGCAATTGGCATCATTTAACCTGGATACTCCGCTCGGAGAGTCCGACACAATAATTCCACCGGCGGAATAATTTCTCCGACCCGTTTCTGTGTTCCGCGACGGCGGCGGCGGCGGCGGCGGCGGCGGCGGCGCTCACGTTGTGAAAGGGATATACCGGTCCCCCCCTGTAACTTGCAAAAATGTGCCGCTCGCGCTGACGCAGGTGTGCCACGTCGAAATGTAAGTGGCAGTAAATATTCCCTCCTGCGAAATGTAAAATTAACTGTGCGCGCAGTGCGTTCTTCTTTTATCGTTCGCGCTTCTTTCCACCCTCAAGTTTCCCTATCCTTTCCCAACCCTCTTTCTCATGCTTTTTTGCGCTCTGTCTATATGGGCTTCTGTGTCGCATTTCGTTCGTTCTCGATGATCATTCTGTCTCTCTACCTTTCTCCCTTTCGTGCAAGTCCTCTCGCTATAGCCTGTCTGGATATTGGATTTCTCGAACGAAATGCTCGTTATACTTTTTGTTTCGTGAATCCACGTTGGTGCACGCGTTTAGTGTGAAAAATGTACACACCGGAAGCCCGATGTTCCACGGAGCGCGTCGTTCTCGCGTGACCGAATGTCACGCTTGTAAAATAGCCTAGCTTTGAACGTGGGGTACGAGAGCGGTAGCTGTGAATTCGTACCCGTGTGATTCAACGTGAACTTTCATGCAAATTGACTGTGATGCCACCAGAATAAACACACATATATATTAAACCAGAAACTAGAACTACAAATGAGAAATGGCTGACCTTAAAAAATTAGGAAAGTAAAGTAAAAGATTAATGAGAAAAAAACGAAGATGAAACGTGTGGCAGAATCAAGTTTCTACGGAAGACCTCGTCATCGTCGAATCTAGACAGTGTAACTGGCGTCAGCTTTACTTGTTTATTCGCTTAACGTTGCCTTGCGTGTACCTTGCACGCATTGTACTGACACAATCATGAAGCCCGGTATTCCGTGTGCGTGGCTTTGCGCGTGTAAAATTTGCGTGTACACTTGATCGGACGGATATAGGGAGAAACCGACTGGAGAATATACCCTGGAGCATGTACATACACGTGTATGGAGCGTGAACTCTTGAGTCTTAGGTATGTGCATATACGGGGTGGTCGACAAGTCAGTGCATAGGTATAAAAAACAATATAACCTCAGTCATCTTGCATTAGTACCACTTTGATTATTGGACAATGTCATTGATACCGTCAAAACGATTTTACGTATCCCGTGCAATTGTCAGTTGTTTAAACAAGTGCCCCAGGTCCCATGCAACAAATTACCTACTTACAAAAAAGTTCAACACTATAAGACGTCGTATATGTCGCGCACAATAAAGAGTACGTCGTGCTTTGTGAAATATTCACAACGTCGAAAGTTGTCGACGAAAAATCTGCGAAAAATCCATTGCAGCGTGTGCATGCACCGTGCGGGCATACGTCAATCCACGCACTCAATTTAAGCGCGCCAGTGTGCATGCATAAGCATAGAATGCATATACCTCTAAGTAGAGACTGCGAAACGCACACAATACGTCATTTGTCGTGTGTGTCAGCCTATGATCCACCGGACAAACGTTCGCGCACGCGTATGTGTTTGAATGTGCACGTAACAGGTACATACGCGCGCGAAGCCGTGAGCACGCCCGCGGAACGAGTATATTCGACGAGCAACTTTATGCATATATTCCACTTACGTCATTGATGATATATGAGGTGAGCCCGTTTCACAAAGAAAAGACTGCTCGCATAATTTTCCTTTAAAAGCATCACCGTGTGTACGCGCCCACGTCGCGCGAAAACTTCGTACACGCGGTAGTTGCCTCCCTTTCACCCTCTCCAGTCGACGATTTATCCTTTAGAAACGACGTCGTCTATATATGCGCGTAATGTGCATATAGACGTATGTACGCTCGGCGCAGCACAATCGTATGTACAATGTTGAGCTTAGATGCCGTCAGTTCGACCGTGGATGACACTCGTGACTCAACGTTTTCTCGTCCAAATATGCCTTACAATCGATCTGTACGCGTGCCGATTATAAAAGAGATGTACTTGTAAAAAATCTGACAAATTGAGTTCTTCGTTTGCGTGGTGATAAGAGAAAGAAACGGTAGCTTGCGCGAAAGTACGAGCATTTTCGTTTCACGACAAAGGGAACCATCTTATGCGCCCACGATGGGCTTTACGAAACAATAGTAGACGGCCCTTTAGGAATGTTTCATATTCGACTTTGCAGACGATGGCATATTCGTGATCTAGCCAAGTAAAGGCCGTATCTGTTCAAACAGAAACAATTTGCATCGTAAGGTGCGATTTCCGTGCGGCCGAGAGGGGAAAAAGTAGATGCCGGCAAATTTCCAAGAAATGCGCGTTCAAAGATAGGGAAGCATCAACGACGATCGTGCGAAACATACTGCTATCCCAACATGGAGGTTGACGGTACAGGTCAACAATTCGTGGCGCTTGGTTATAGCTTTAAGAGAGAAGTATGTATATAGACAGCGAGTCGAAGAGCGTACGGGCAGCGCGTACGTGGTTGCCTATAGTAAATCTACCATAGTATGTGTCGAAGGAGAGGGTGTGTGGGCAAGAAGGACGCAGGGCGAGAGGGAACGACAGTGGCATGAGAGAGGCAGCGGGATATGGGCGACAAGGACAGAAGTGAGAGAGAGAGAGGGTTCAGCAGAGCGAGGTTACTTGCTATAGCTCACTGGCTCGTATCTGCTGCTGCTGGTGCTGGTCGAGTCGAGGCGTATGACGGTGCTAGAGTACAACTCATAGTACGCTACCGTAGTATCCGTAGTATTCCCTCCGCTCTGCCCTCCTCCCACACACCCTGTGCCCATTGGCCCCTGAATGGCTGAACGGTTCTCGCCACTTCTCTCTTCCACCCTCTATGATATGTCTGCCCTCCACCGTCTCGCCTCGCCTCGCATCTCCCCGTCTCTCCCTTTCGCCCATTCTCCTTCCCTCTCCCGATCTATTTTAGCCTGTCTCACTTTCACTCCGTCCTCTCTTTCGCACTTTCACCCTTTCATTCGCCACCCTCCTCACACTCCCTCACCCCTCTCCAATCTGCCCTCTTCTCATCTCTCTCGATCGCACGCGCCGCGGATCTAGCTCTCTCTTTTCATCCACCGAATTCCTCCCCGCCGGAGTGAAGGAGGCCACGCCTATCCAGCCAGCGGCCATCTTGTGTTACATAAACTGTTCCTACGCTTCCTGTACACCGTTCTCCTCCCACCCTCGTGCGCTTCTGCTTCCCTCCCCTCCCCTCTCTCGCTCTGTCTCGCTCTCTGTCATCGAACGTTGTCTTTCTCTCCTTCACTAGCAACACCACCACCACCACCACCATTACTACACTCCTACTCCTCCTCTTACTACTACTCCTACTACTACTACTACTACTACTACTACGCCGACTACTACCTACTATTCGTACTACTCCTACTACTGCTCCCACTACCATTACTACCTGCTCCCACCCACCGAATATTCCACGCGCTATCCTTTCTCTGCCATCTCCCTAGTCACCGTAGACCAAGCCAGTAGTTCAGATAGATACCCGGCCAGACAGCGCCGTATGCTACGGTGCTACACTACCGTCCGCGCTGCCGCCACCGCCACCGCCACCGCCACCATTACCTCCACCACCCTTCGCCGCGTCTACCTCTCTTCCCCCCCTTTCTCACCCACCTTCGTCATTGCCATCGCCACCACCATTGCTTTACTACCACCGCCTGCCGGAACTAGCTTTGCTGTCCCGTCTGATCCTACAGCATCCACTACCACTAACCTCTTCCTTGCTACGCGTAGGATTACCAACACGATCGTGCCTCCCAGTGGCGTAGGGCTACCATCTCGAACGGCTGGCGACGCGAATCCTTCCTCATAGTGAGCAACAATTCCTTATGCATATATATATGTAAATTAATTATAAGTTAATATTGTTCGATGCCGATATTATGAAATCCGTGGTTTTGGGAGAAACTTTTTCACTGAGTCACGACAAACTGCAATTCAATTTACGTATCTGTCGACTGGCTCACCTTATTGTCAAGTGTCCTGCGATGTTTGATCTTACGTCACGCTATGTTTTGTAGCAAATATATGTGACACAATAGGGAATCGCGTACAGTAGAACATGCATAATGGCCGACATACGTATTAAGTTTCTACCCAATTTCTCTCACTTCCTTCGAAGTGTCGTAAACGCGAATTGAAGACAGAGAGGAAGTAAAGGAAGTACGTCGTAACAGAGATCGTTCCAATATCCACGCCAAAAGTTTCACTTTTACCGTTAAACGAGACACGTGTAAACATCGTCTACGAAAGTTTCATTTCCTCTCAACTCCAGCCCCACCACCCTCTCCCGTCGTCTATTCGTCGATTCAGTCGAGGATTGTCTAGTACATTCGACGCTGAGTCGACCTAACCGGAAATGAATGCGTCTTCGGCAGCACAATCTTAAGCATTCTCTCTCTTTCTTGCGTCAATATTTGTTAAGATCGTAGAATCAGTGAGTATTATATCAACGCGATTACAAGAGAATCCTTGTTTTCTCAATATCATATCAGATGAATTTAAGGCGATGTGCTTACAAGCTCCTTTAATTCGCAAAAAGTCACCAGGCTACTTTTCTTTGTTGTCTGCCCGTCTCCGATTCACGGGCGAATGTGTGTGTGTACATAGGCGCACACAGCCGTATATACGTAGGTGCTTCTGTTTTACCGCGCGGCGATTATTGCCCAAGGGTTACTGCTGCAGCACAACAGCGACCGCCACCAGACTTTGGAAAACTACGGCTATTACTATCACCATCATTGCTCGTGCCATGGTTACCGGGACCCCCGACTTCGCTTCGACATAAATACGTTACGTCAGTAAAATCGATATTCTTTTTGTTGGATACACGTACACGACCAACGCGCCGGTAACACGAATACGTGTACAAAACTTGGGTTACAATAAATACCAATAAACCCCGAGTCGTCTGTGATGCAACTCTGCCGTAGTCAAGGTAACCCAGTGTTTTTTCGCATCCACGTACATGTAGAGCAATGACAACTGATACGTAACGTACGCGCGCGCGCGGACCAGCTTCCAGGTCGACGGTGGGCTTGCGGTCGTATACAGTCTGCATCTCAAAAACCCAGCCGAATTGACTCAAACTCGATGCGGTTCTGCATGAGATAATCGCGGTACGATCGCAATATGTACTTGGGCAGCGGCGGGACGGGAAAGTGAGTGGGCGGATTGGACACGGAGACAGGCAGACGGTTTGCATCCTGTCAAGGGAATTCCGTTTCAAATACTTTCGCGTTCGGCCCTTTGACAGGGGAGCACTTCCGCGGGCGATTTGCTACGGTCGAAAACCGCGCAAAGCCGACGACATTTTGGCCGACAAACGTTGCGCGGCGAAACGCGGGACGGATTCTTCTTCCTCACCCTTTATATTTTTTTTATTTTTTTTATTTTGTTTCATCGCTTTGGATACCGTTAAACCGCAGTCGAGCGATACTTCGATGCTCACGTTGTCTAACGTATTATTTTTCATTCGGACTTTCGGTCATTGCGATGTGTGTACTTTATCGGTGTAAAGTTTGCGATCGGCAATTGTCATTGATTTCGCGATCTGTACGATTCTGTCGATGGAGCGTGTGAAAACGAACTTTCTGTATCTCGCGAATTTCCATAACGGGATAAATATCTGATCATCTGGTTGGCTGGTCTTTGAAAGCAGAATGTAGATGCACAAAAGGATCTCTTCGAGCGTAGGTTCGAGCAAAAATAGAGAAGCTACGGCAGAATGCAAAAGGGACCGGTCGAAAGTGTTATGTGTGGAACCGGAGTGAGACTGTACGATATCTTCAGAAAACCCTTCCGTACATTTTGCAGTATGAGAAACCCGTAATAATTTGATCGGAGAGTGAAGGGAAATGAGACGCACAATTGATAAGCGTTCAACGTCCACGCAAATATTTCAATAACGTTTTCGAAATATCATGTCAAACGTATCCGACCGGTTATGTGCTTCGAGCAAGTTAGAATGAAAAAGTTTCTGCGTAACGTTCGGATGGGCGAAGCGACGAGAGGAAAGCAGGCACGATATCGTTAACCCGTATCCGCTCGTTCACGAAAGGAACCGACTCGTGTGCAGTTAGATCGGCATCAGTATCCTGCGCTACTCTGGAAGTGATATCTCTCCGCTTCCGGTCAGTCCAGCGCCACACAGGAGGAGGATGCTCTCGACGTATTCTCCATCATCTCCGTTTCCGGATCCTGAAAACCCTCCGACTCTCTCTCGATCTTGCCTCGCTCGCTTTTTATTCCTCCTACCCACCCCATCTCTATCCCCCACTGGTCCCACCACCTATCCTTACCTCTCCATCTCTCCATCTTTCTATCTCTTTCTCACCTTCACATGCTGTATTTCTCCGCAAATCTCGTCCCTCTTTTACACTCTACCCCGATTCCTTCTCTTCTTTCTTTTTTTTTTCTTTCACAGCCATACAACGTCCTGGCCTTTCTTCGACCTTCGCGCGCGCAAGAGAAGAGTTGGGAGCAGAAATAGGCAGGAAAACGAAACGAACAGTGTCCGCCCACAGCGTTTAACTAACGATCCGTGGAAAATTTAAGACGTTATGCTTTCCTACCTCGGTCTACAATTACCCTCCTCTCGTTCACTCTCTCTGTCTTGCTCTCGCTCTCGCTTTCGACGTTTCATGACAAAGAAATGCGAAGCTCGACGATAAAAGGAAGAAAGGCACGTGGAGAGAGAGAGTAAAATGAAAGAAACAGCCGTGGCTGCTTCAAGCGACGATTCGAAAGAACTTGTTACGTTCGTGGAAAAGAAGGAAAGGCAAAAAATACGAAGGAGCGGACAAGAGTATGCGTCCGTGCAGAAGAAGAGAAGGACGAATCATCGGAGGGTTGAAAAGAAAAAAAAAAGAAGTAATGCGGAGAGAGAGAAAGGGAGATGGGAAGGGAGAAGACGTAAATGCGAAAAGTTTCGCATCAACGGGTTTGCGAAATTTCACATGTCAAACGTTTCTGCAGCCCCCGTGCAAACTTTTTAGTGAAAAACTTCCCGCGCACAGCCTCGGATCCCCTGCAAAGCCCCCGCCTCCCTGGAAGTATAAAAATTCTCGCCCAAAGTCATTCGCCTAAGAAGTGTTATGAGAGACTTCGCGCGCGCGAACGTAAGTGCGACGTCGAAAGTTGCGCGAATATGCTCGCGAGATTTCGCCTAAGCGTTAATGATTGTTCGGGAGTGGGAAAGAATCGCTTTACGTCGTCGTCGAGCACTTCAATTAATTCTGATTGTAGATCGCATTGTTAACAATTTATACGTCTATGCTCGTTTATGAATATCAGCTCGGCTACCGGCATTGAGAAATTGTACGAGAGGAAAGGGTGTCGGATCAATTCGAAATAGAAATACGGCTTCTTCGTAATTATTGTAATTATCGTCACTGCCTTTCCGGAAGGCATTGATTGCATCACGAAAGAGACAGAGAGAGAAAGAGGGAGAGAGAGAGAGACGCGGGTGTGTTTGCGTCTTCTTCGTAGGTCGTACCGTCGACCGACGTCGACTTTAATTCTCCCTTTAGCAGATTTCCGCCGGCTTACAACCGGTCCACAAGGCGCAGCTAACGGCAGCAGCCGCAAATGCATTACCGCCGTTGAAAATGATCGAGCTATCATTAAAACAGTTTGAAAATGCGCAATCGCTGCGATTGCCCCCGAGAGACGGAGATGATTGAACTGTACGACTGGTGAAAAAGTCGCGAGTAGACGGGGCACGAAGATGCGTCGGCGTCTATTGAGTTCCCGAGAATTGAGGAAGTGTTGATAATGACCATTCTAACCGTGAAACATAGCTGTGCTTTCGCGTCCACGTTTTCTCGTCTTATCCGTTCCGGTTGAAATGTATCAAATAAGAATTTGCAGAAAAATAATCGATGCTCTAACGACAGTGCACAGTCTCATCAGAGAATTATATTCTTTAACATCGAAAAGCGCTTGTACGTGGAATTTGGATTGTTACCCACATCGGTCCTTTTTCGACTTTGATGCAGCGTAGGAAGGCTCCATTTACACGTGTGTTTACATAGGAACATCGTGGTCTGTCTACACTACCCGCGGCACACGCCCTCGCATATATGTGCGCGTACGCGCCCACATATGAGCACGTGAGACTAACAGTGGAGAATGTAAGGTGAGCCCGCAGTCGCTCGAATATACAGATTTCAGTAAAGTAACCGGTAGAGATGGGGGAACGCTGCAAGATAGAAAGAGTAGAAACAAGAGTGTGTGCCCACGTACACGTGCACGTGGCTATATACGCGTGCGGGCGTGTGTGTGTGCGTGTGTGTGTAAGAGATAGAAAAAGGTAGGATGAGGAGGGACAAAGACGGGCGGAGGGACATTTCCAGTAGGGAGTTAGAAAAAGGAAGCCCGAAGGTAAGACGAGCTTTTCCTACCTGCTTGGCTGCGCTGAAAGCTGAAAGCACAAAGCCACGGGAATGCGATCCTGCTAAAAGCCTAGCCCAACCGAGCGTCTTTACCGTGTATAAATATATACAGCTCCTCCTCCGTTCTCTCCATCCCACCCACCTCCACTTCCACTCTCCTCTTTTCTTCTCTTCCTTACAGTAACGCGCGTCGCGCTTCTTCCTCCACCTGTTCGCAAACGAGAGAACGCGTTTTGCGCTCGTATGACCGGACAGTCTAGCGCGCGCTGCAGATGTTTACCTCGGAGAAGGAAAGAAGCGGACGGACGGGTGCCATCTGTAATTAGAATATCGCGAGACCCTTCTCCTCGCTTTTTCTTAGCCTCCGCCGACATAGATTTACGCCCTGCCACTTTCTGTCTTTTCGTGTCTCTGTCCGTCTCCCTGCGCTACAAATATGCTATCCTCCAATAGAATGCAACCTTAAAACGGCGAAACTATTTGCGATAGACCGGGAAGCAAGTAGTGTTTTTGAAGCACTTTCGTGCTCTCTCATGAGATGCCACCGATGCCGACGGAAAATCGTCGCGCTCGTAACGGGAGAGAAACATGCTCTAACAGGAGGTCCGTTTCGTTGATTGTTTCAGCTGAAGGCGCGGGCGGTGACGGCCTGGAGGCACAGCGGCGAACACGGCAACGAGCTCTCGGTCTTCTGCTGGTGAGAATGGTGAGCCGTGACCCGCGGATCCGCATTTTGTCGATCCACGGTGATCGGTCAACTGATGATATCGCCTCATCGTGAGCTGGCAGCCGGCTGATTGCTCCGGGCAGAGAGAGGGGGGTGTGCCCTCGTTACGGTCCTGCCCGCCAGCGAAATTCCGTCGTCGATTCCCGCGACGAAGATTCCTCCTCGTCGTCGAATTTTCTGCGTCCCCCCGACGAGGGGAAGGTGGGATCCTCCCTTTGATTCCGTCGATAACGACGATCGGGCCGGAATGTCACGAAATCGTTTCACTCGCCGCCGGATCCGCGCACCTTTTTCGCACTCGCCGAGTCGAGGGGCGGCCGGAATGAGAAGAAACGCTGACAATGCGAGGGAGGGAGAGAGGAGAGAGGAGAGAGGCGATGAGAATAGACTGACGCCGGGGCACGGGACGGAGGAGACGGGACTGGTGTCGGGAAGCCCGGACCACGGGAACTCGGGGACAAATGGACAGATGCATTGACGAACGAATGCGAAGACGCGTGAAACCAGCGACGAAGCGGACGGTGCGTACCGAAATCAATGGAGATGAGGGACGTACGACTGCGAGTGAAGGATCGAACAGGATCAACAGGACCTTCGGATATAAACGGAATATATTGGCCGAAGAGAAACGTGGGATTGTGTACCGGAGTACGTGGGGTGATGCTGTGGGGCGCGTATGTGTGCGGCGAGAATGGAACGTGACGAGCTGATTGAAATGAGTATGCAGGGGAAAGAGTTTGGGAGAATTCGGCCGTGCCGAGACAACCCCGAACGTCGCGACGGCACTCGAAATATTCTGCGCGACTATCTAGCCGCTCGCACTAAGTGGAACAAGAAGCATGTACGGCTCCTTGGCGAAGCTATGTCGATACGGAGCACTCTCAGCGCGCGCGTCGAACACCTTCGAAACGGTCGTCGAGAGGATCGGGAACCATGGCAGAACCATTTTGGTCATCAGACAGAGAACGTCTTTTTTACTATAGTCACGAGGAACGCGCCCGCCATCGACTCGTCGACGTAAAAAATCTCACCATTACGACCAACCCTGTTTCCCTTTTACGCTCGCTAAAAGAGTCGAGTCTTCTGCTTTCATGATATGACGCGGACTGACCAATGCGACAACGTACAAACAATTTTTCTAGCGTTCCCTTCGTCCAGAGGAGATAGAAAGAGTTCCGATGGAACGGGAGGGAATCAATTTTACATCTATTTTACTGCCCGACCGACGAAGGAGCGCGCCGTTACTTCCTCGAGGGAAGAACTTCAAGCGGAACGAATCATTCGCTTCTTCTGCGTCGGCCGGAACGTCAGAGATTTCTTTGCGAAAAGTGAGAAAACGAATGGTTCGCGAAACGATGGCGGAGTGAGGACGCGAAAGGACGAACGAAGGCAAAAAGAGGGGATGGGCCGGTGTCGTGGGTGCGAGGATTTACGGTTTATGCATGGACACTGACGTCCGTTATACGGCAGAGACTTTACACGGGCGAGAAGAAATTGAATTTACTTCGGTGACGCGACGCAACGTACACGCCGACGAAAAAGAAAATGGGCGAGCACGCAGGAGACACAGCGTTCGTCTACGGTCTAGGCACATACACACGTGCGTGCAGATGTGCCGATGTGCATGATGCTTGCGTCGACGGCGATGCACGCTTGAATGGACCGGCGAGAATGGAGAACGCTCGGGCTCAAAACTGTCTTTTCGACGTTGCGCTTACAGTTTGGAAGGAAAAAGGGACAGAAAACTTCCCTCGCGCTTCTCACGCAGGATCCCTGCGTCCTAATACCATTCTTGCTTTGTATGTAATTTAGCGGGCACGTGTCGGAAGAGTGTAAATGTTTTTCACGTAACCATCGGCATTGGACGAGCGCGCTTAAGAATTCTCGAATTCTCCTTTCCGCGAGTGATAAAGATGTATGTCTCGAGTAACGTGTCCGACTCGTGATTCTTTTTTGCACGACAAAGAAACACGCGCGCATCGTCAGACTTGAAGCGAAATACGGTATCAAACCTTTGTTTCACATGACTAACGTTATCCGCCACTCACCAGCAACAATGGCCGGTTATCACGGTCGATTATGGCCGCCTTCACAATTGTGATCGTCATCGTCGCTGATTTATGATCATTCCCACCGTCACAATCATGCATAATTTCTCATCTTCAAAATTGTCATCGCTGTCGCAAATCGCCATCGAGCCGTCTCAACGTCATCAGCATTAACGCTGACATCGGTATCGTTATAATAACCACCAGCGTGCGTAGTCACACAGCGTACCTTCTACAATGTGCCGAGAAAGTGCGTACGCGTGCGGGATCTCTAGGTGCTTTTGTACTTTCGAACCGTGTGCATTATTACCGATAATAGACTTCAGTGCACCGGAAAAGAGCTTCTTCCGTTCCTCTAATGGAGCAGACGGCGAGCAAGAGACTCATGAAAGATGGCGCGAAGAGAAGGGCCGAGGAGAGCCGCAGGCAGGGTGAAAGAGCGCTGGAAAAGGAACCGCGACGTTTGTGACTCATAACGCGAACGAACGTTCGACGACGGCAGTTTTTGTGCACGATACCGTTCTCGTACACGAGTAACGTGAGTGTAGCTATTGTTCTACATCGACAAACGATTATTAATTAATTAACGAGGTACACTGATATACCATTATATGAATATCGATATTATTAACTATTAATATTAACGTCGCCGTTGTCTGCCGAGTAGCCACGGCGTCCGAGCGACGCCATCGGATTTTTACGCAGGTGCTCTTCTCACATGTTCGATTTCTATTTTTTCAACGTGTAATATCAATAATCCGGGCGCGGGTGCATACTCCCCGCGCCAAGTAAGATAGGCGTTTTTCGAGGACGAGACAGAAGCGGGCGAGCGTGCGAGCGTGCGAGCGTGCGAGAACGCTGCAGGACGGACGGATGGGAAGGTGTGCTGAGGAAATTTCACGAAAACAGGGCAGGCTAGCGGAAGGATGGGGAACGTTTTCGATGGGGTCGTTCGGTCGCTGGACTCTCTGTCTCTATCGACGAGCGGCAAGGCCCGCGAGCGAAAAAGAAACTCTCCAATCGTCCTGGGAACCAGCCCTCTTAAAAACTTCGTACCTCAACGTTTCGCGTAATGGCGCTTACTTAAAACGTTGGCCCTTCGAAAGCTCGCCGACAGGCCTTTCTCTCTCTTTCCTCCTCTCTCTCTTTCTCTCGTTCTCTCTATCTCTTCCTCCTCTGTCTCTGTCTTTCTCTTACCTTTCGTCTGTGCTTCTTTTCAACGCGCTACTTGCTCACGAATCGCCCCCCGGCGAGAATCGTCGGCAGGCACGTTGAATGTATGGAAAGTAATTGTTTGTATAGCGTGCTCGCATGGTGTGCAACGAACGAGTTCGGTACATAGTCGGTTCTGTAATACTTCACCTCCCGATTCGGCGCTCCAGATTCTATGGAGAAGGAAAAATAATGTAACGGGTTGTGTTTCGATTATGGAATTTTTGGTTGTATCCACGTATGCGCCGATGATGTCTCATGTTATCCCTTAGTTGGAGTGCGCTTGACACAGTGCACCTTCTACCACATGCATTCGTTATGTACTTATATGATTAATTTAAGGAAAGTACGATATATCTTCCAATGTATGCCCACTCTTGCAAGAGGAACTTATAAATCGGCATTTACATAGTGTCGATGAGTCGAATTATCATATACGGCGTGCACCGCTAATGAAACGAAATAAAGCAACACCCATTCAATGATTGCCGCGTTTACAACTTATTGCCAACAAACTATACCCGTAACAGAAGATAGCGAGTGTTACCGAAATTTACGACGCACGCGTGAAACGAGGTGCCGCGACCCATGGCGCGTGGAAGGAAACCGTTTTCCTTCCTGGAAAGTTTTCCAGGCGCCTTTCCTCGCGACATCGACTTTCATCGTCCAACGTGAGTTTCATTGTCTCGGTTCGGCCGCGTGACAGACTTCTCCACGTGAATGAGGAAAAATTGAACGGGGAACGGCGTAGGGTGTAAATTTACGGCGGCATCGCGTTACACGAATGGTTCTCACGTAAAATATTTCCCTCCCCATTCGCGTGCGCGCACATATACACTCTCCGGCACCACGGAGGCATGCGCATTAAACTGATACTCACACATTGGCCCGCTCATCTGTTCCACGACGCAACGATCACAGCGACGATTACGACAGACGACGACGACGACGACGACGACGACGACGACGACGACCACAGGTACGACGAGAACGTGCCGAAATGTATTTTAATCGCTCAACCTTTTATTACCCGTAACGGTGCGCGCACGCTCTCGTGCACCTGGCCGCGCTGAAATTGGCAAGTGCTTACCGATTAATCGACTAACGACGCACGATGCATACGGGGCCAGTCGTCCGCGTACGCTCTGCGGTTATTTATACAAAATCGATACGCACGGGATTACGCGTTTCACCCCGTGTCCATCGGTTCGCCGTCAATCGACGTGTCACGAGTGGCGCGCAGTTCAGCGGCGCGGTTTAAGTAACGCCACCGCCGTTAAAAGTCACTCGCCGGACATCGCGCTAATTAATCGCGGCTATTTCTTTACACTGGCACGGATGCTCGCGTTCGACGCAACTGCTCGCCACACGTTTCGGCAAGTCGTGCGGACGGAATTGGTATGACGTTGATTTTTGCGTCATTCGTGGTACAGGTGACAGTGGATCGAACAGTTGACGTTTTATCACACTGGAATTCGTGTGCTGCACTATCACCAAATTATTTTAGTTTCCTTAGTTCAGCATCTGAGCATAGAACGACTCTTACTTGTCCTGCGTTAAACTTAACAGAATTCTAAGGTTTCCTTTTGTCAAATATCGATGAGTATAGTATGAACGTGGTACATACGTTACGGCGTATAAATCAGAAGCAAAATTTGGATTCGTTTCATGAACGCCGAGCCGAGCGACGCGACGAACGTACCTTGCCAAAATTTAAAAGCAAATCTTCGCGCGTTGTTCCGAGAATAGAACGTAAATCGATACGCGCTAGTAGCCGGGACTTGTTTGCGTTAGGTGAAAACTTTCGTGGCGACGCGAGTCATCGTAAAAGCGTTCGATCCTCGCCATCCTTCGTGTGAAAATGAAACTTTCCGGAGGCGCGCTGTAAAGTCCGGAGTCTGTGCGTCGCGAACGAATTTCCGTTGCAATCGCGTAAAAGCTCAAGGCTAATTAAACACTGCGCCGCACTCTTTCAGCTCTCCACTAGAAAGACATCCGTCTACTGAGAAAAGTCCGAGTATTTTGCGCTCCCGCAGTCATAAACCAAAATTTACAAGTTTTCACTCGCATAACGACTAACAAACAAGGCGCAAACTAAGCCATTGTTTCGGTCAATGTCTAGTACTCTTATCAATTGATCATTCATTTCAAATAACATTGCGTTTGAGAGGTAGAAATGTTGATTCGGCTAAAGTAACTTGTCGTTTGCAAAACGCATAATTTCTCCATCGTTTCGCTATAGAAAATATTGAAGAACGAGAAAATGATTATCCTGACACTATTATGTGGAGATAAAATTAAAAAATTCCTTTTTAATATTCTCGGATTATTACGAGATGTTTGTCAGCAGCAAAGCACGCTTAATCGGATAATAATGAAAGGAAGCACAGATGCGCACTCAACATGCGGAAAAGTTGATTGAGAATGATATATCGGGACATACTTTGAGGCCACGACCATACGACAGACTGTCTTCTACACTGAATCATAATAATTAGTAATGTTAGTAGAATGTAAAGTAAATGTATCATCACGTGCACTCGACCATTAAACGCTACCTATCTTTAACCCTAAAATGCTTTTATATACTCTTCTTACTTATTTTATTCATTTCAGACCAATGCAAAATTCCTTAGAAAAGCGTGATCCCTCCATATCTCTCTATATATACGTATATAGACGTAAAAGTGTATATAGGTATATCGTCCTGTTTAATTGGACACATACGCATGCAGTTTATGTTGCGATGTACTCTACATCCACATTTTGAGAAACTTTCTATTGGTTCCAAGTAGTGTATAGCAGACAATTTTTGCATAGAACAATGGTTCACGGCAATCAATTCAGTTATCAAGCCTGAAATAATAAGAGAACTCCACAGGAAGTGTGCTAGAAAACCGTCTCTTTACTTAATATCTTGTCTACAGTTTGTCGAGCATTCTAAAAATTCCGTTTTGAAGATTTTTGTAATGCATCCTGAGCAATTGCAAACATTCTGACTAGTTTCAACTGCCGTAATATAATACAGCGGTATATGCTGATGTAACGACTATCGCCAAGAATCGATATAATTTAACTTTGAAAAGCGTGAAACAGCGATCTATTCAAAAATCCCTCTTAAATCGCTCTTGGACGTCGCGCTTGTTCTTGCCCGCATAATATAGATATAACCCGTGTGTATCAGCGAGAAGTACGCAGGTGACAAAATGCTTCATTATACCGAAGTCCGCGACAAACTTTGCCCAGCTATCGCCCCCTAAAGCTCTGTCTGCCCCGATATATCGCGCCGATGCATTAACCGTGATTGCTATTGGACCGAGAACATTATTTCTTCCTCGTGGAGCGTAGTTAATGGGGCAAGTAATGGTAATCGTTATTGTCGCCAACCCTGCGCTATCGAAAAACACCTTCGCGAAGCATTTCGATAACATAGCTGGGAAACCGCGACATTCTGTCTTTTATTCACTTCATGCGGGACGCAATTTTCGTTCCAATAATTGTGCCGCTGATTATGAGTGTGGTCGAAGTGAAAAGTTTGAAACACTAGTTTGGTTTTAGACTTTTCATGTCGGATCGGTCTCATAATCTGTGGCGCAATGTCTATCGAATCGTGACGCGAGTCTCATTGTGAACGATGTTTCGTCGAAAGTTGCCTTCCTGCTGAGTCGGTCGCATACAGTGGTCTCTTTCCATGATGAGGGATGTAAAGGTAATAATAATAATAAGAATAATAGTAGGTGGCAACGCACGAATACGAGAATTATTTAGGGGAAAATTGTTAAGTTAGCGTTTGCTTCGATAATGGACTGACATGGAAGATTACATTTGAAGATCGGTATAGAAGATTACTAAATACGTGATAAAAATGGTTGTAACAAAACTAATTTTCTATGCGGATGTTCGCAGAGTGCAAGCATTGAACATAACTTGTGATATATTCATAAATATGCGTCAACCTAAACGATTGCATCCCAAATTTGCGCTCACAAAAAAGTATCTCAGGTATTACGCTATCTGAATAGTTCGGCAAGTTTATTGAAAAAAGTCATGGAAAGCGATCTCGGTATGCGACCGTTCTTAAAGCGAATCAGCGTAAACCATAGGTTAGTCGCCAGAATTTTGAACGTCATCGTGCTGTCGATGGCATCGTCAACGTCCACGTCCCAACTTCCCTTTTTGTCAGAACGATCGAACTGCGATCGCACTGTGTGATATACCCTACGTATAATAAACATATGTATGTGCCAGTGATCATGAAAGTGGTCAAAGTCAAAAGTCTAAAGGGAAAAGTTCAATTTTCCACACTGTAAGTGAAAAATTCGATCGCTTCAGACATTTTCTACGACAGCCACTCTCAGAGTCACCGACACGAGTAACGCATAGAGCTGAGACAAAGACACAAAACCGAGGCATCGATTTAATTAAGGCAAATAAACCAGTGTATAACGATAAAACTATAATTACGCGGTCTAATTGTACGTTTTACGCGGAACGGATAATAACGCGGTCCCGACGTCGAGATGTGGGAGCGCGCATTTGCCTTAGTTACTCTACTCTCCTCTTATTTTTATGTCCCACGTACGACCACAGTCCTCCTATATCTCCGTTGTTCACCCAGCATGTTTCAATGAAAAATACCATTTCGTACCGCTAATGTAGTCGTGACGAGTAAGTCGCTCAACTGGTTGCCCGCGGAACGGAGATTTTAATCAACGCATCCTGCCACCTTCGCGAAACATTCTCCGTTAAACAGCCAGCCCGGTAATAGTGCTCAATGCTGGAGATCCGAATCAACAATACTGTCCGCGTCCGATCTAACGTGGCGTGCCTAGCGAATCAAGCCCTGTCATTAACGTTGCGGCGTTTTAAGAATGAAGTCTATCGAAGAAAAAAATAGAAATTCGTTCGCCGTCGAAGTAAATGCCCGAGGATCAATTTTTTCTCTCTCCCTCTCTCTCTCTCTCTCTCTCTCTGTAACGACGGGCAATATCGGCGCTGCCGTTATTTCGGGAAAGCAAGCGCCGTTTACGACTGCCAAGTGCGCCAGTCAAGTGTGATGAATTCCGTGTCAGTTTAAGTATGACACCTTGAAGATACCATCGGGCATTTGCTTGTCGGGAAAGATTAAGATCTCCGTTACGAACGCGCCGTCGAGTTGAGCAAGGCTTGAATGCGGGCAGCACCCGCTACGTGTTGTTCGCAGGCGAGATATTAAATGGCAGGAAGGAGAACGGAGAGGAGGCGAATGTAAGAAAATAAGCAACACAACAAACAAACAAAAAATCGAGAAACAATGGACCACTGTGCACACAATGAATATAAAGCATCTGTAAAAGGGTATCGATACATTATAATCCATACGTTGATACATACTTTTACTACTCGTAACTACCGCTACTACTACTACGACACTACTACTATTACTACAAGTACTATTACTACTAATACTAGTATTATTGTTATAACTACTACCGCTACTACTACTACTACCACTACTACTTTACTACTACTCCTACTACTACTACTACTACTACTACTACTACTACTACTACTACTACTACTACTACTACTACTACTACTACTACTACTACTACTACTACTACTACTACTACCACTACTACTACGACTACTACTACTATTACCGCTACTACTACGGCTACTATTAATAACTACTTACTACTGTAATTGCGTGAGTAATTGAGTGACTACGATAAGTACCTACTAAGCGCATAAAAACTCGATAATATTGTGCAAGCGGGAGACACCTCGTACATACATACTATTTTACTATACTAATGGTATCATTTACAGTGATAACGAATTACGATAATTAAGGGGACATGAGCGAAAGGGAACTTAGCTTTAAAAAAAAAAACTTTGTCGACCTTCCGCGCGAAAAAGCAGCGCGGAATCATTGAGCAAGCATCCGAGTGGACGCGTATTTTATTGTATGCGTGTTGCGCGTGTCCGTTGATCAGAGAGCGAGAGTAAGCGATAAAAGTACGGGGACAGAGAGAGAAAGAGACAGAGAACGGGTGACAGAGTGCATGCGTGACGAGGAGCACTGTACAGGCTGTTTCAGAATTACAGGTGCAAATTGAATAAAGTACATACCACGATTCGCACGTAAACATGAGCAATTACTAAAACACTTACGCTTATTTTAATAGCATGCGTCTTCTTCTGTATCATCCATACTATTATTATCTATACGTTTTCTCATAAAAAATGTATTATTGATAAGAAGAATTCTCAGAATATCAAACTTTCTACGGCGTGTGTAATCGTACTATTGACTTGGAATCCAAAAAGCTGTATTTATTAAGACATTTCGTTCCTTTTTATCAGTTCTATAATCAGGTATTTATGCGCCCATAGTTCCGCGACGGTCTGTACAGTTCTAACAATAAGCTGCATGACGCAGCTAACGTGAGTACGAGTATGAAACTGTGAGAGAAGAGCGAAATGATGACAGTGAGATCCAAGGGGCAGCAAGTTATAATCGAAAGGCTCCGTTTGTACACAGAAATACTCGCGACCAGTCAATATGAGCAGAATTATCGAAGCGGGTACAATTTCACAAGCCTAGCAGGTGATCTCACCCTGGCAAAGGAAAATGAACTTTGTGCTGCGGTCGATTATCGTCAGTCGCCGATCGAATTGCATTTTCGCCTGCCCATTAACGTCAGTGAAATTAATGAAACTCAGATTGTACCTGTTTCCAGTCGCCGCGCGACGTAGAGGAAAGAAGCGTGTCTGCGCGTTATCGTATGACTTTTTCTTTTCATTCCTTTTTTTTTTTTTTTTTTTTTTTACCACTCTCTCGGTGTTGCATATATCGATCCCCCGCCGTGGAAAATGAAAAGCTCAAGGAATGCCGCCCCGGCGAATTTATCGCAACGAAGCGTGCCATGCTCACATTCACACAGTGAGGGGGCCCACATGCACGACGCTCCGTTGGTCTACTATAAAGCGATAATGAGCATTCGTTTTGGTTGTATATTCAGTTGCAGTAATAAGTTGCGCTGTGAGAACAGGCTTTTTCCAACGGGGCGAGCGAAGCAGATCGAAGGTTCGGTGACCGTCGCAAGAACAGGTGTTTTCGCGATGTTTTACCATCCCAGCTAATCATTGTACTTTTCATGACTTTTTCGAACGGTGCCGAATTTTGTCAACGAACCGAGGACGACGATTTTAATTTCTAACGGACGGCCGGCAGGAAGGTCGGGAAATTTTCTATTAGACAATTTGTCGGATATCGCCGCGCGGCAGGCGTGCTTTTTTCTTCCCCACGATGCGCGGAGACCTGCGCCGCTCGCGTGAGGAAGCTTGCCAGTCGGGCGAAGATTTATGAATCGCGCGAGACACGCCGAGGAGTATCCTCGTTTCTTTTCTGCCCGTCGCCGCGGATAGCAAGACGGTCGGCGGTAGAAGAGAGGGCAAGGAGACCTTCCTTCTAGCAGCGATTGTACAGATATCACATTCGTAATATACACGTACGCGATGAACATATGTATATGTAATGCATATATCTATATAGATTCGCGGCGCGAATGGAGTTGACATGTGTATAGTATATATGACGGTGTGAGTACATGTCGCGCGAGCAGGACGTGAAGCCTGCAGTCTCATGGTGTATGCACGCGTGCGTGCGAGCATACGCGAGGAGAGAGCGTGTGCGCGTTCGAGCGATTTATTGGATGCCATTACATTTGTTGTAATAACTATACCTTACGTAAGGAGAATAAACGTTACACTCTAATATCCGACTAGTAGTGTCTCTATGTAACTGGTTTCTCACACACACACACACACACACACACACTCAAACCTGTCAATCGCTGCCTGATCATTTTTCGTGTGTCTCTCCGTCGTGCTAGATGAATGCCGTACCGCAGAATTTTTTAAACTTAACGATTATGGCGACTTTTTTAATGTATTGTAAGGCATAACGATTACCTGTATATACTGAGTATCTATAAATAATGGAAAATACAGTAGAAAATTGCAAAATTGACAACGTTCTTTAATTGTGTACCTGGTTTGCATGCACTATTAAGTTTTGATCCGTTTTGTACAATTTGCGCGTTTGAATCGTATCGTAGATAGTTATGTGACTTATGGTCGAATTAGTATTCATACCTAACGCAGTGTTTTAGACGTGGAGATGTAGCAGCAACTTTTTCGATTGTATTGAAAGAGAATCATTATTCGGTTTAATTATTATATATCCGTTTAATTAACCTGATTACCTGATTCGACTTGCAGAATATAACACAATCGTCAAAATTTCTCTCCCACCCTAATCTCTCCGTTATCATCGTTTACCACCCGTAGCTTATCTTGCAACCCCGTAATTGGCAGCGTAACATTTCAGCCGTCCTACATGTAGACCTTATCCACGGATTTAATGATAATTAAACGATTTTACGAGAAATGCGCGCCGAGTCACTTCAACCTCTACCTTTTAAAATATCAGCATCAACAAAGGTGAATTTACCCCTCATCTGGAGGTGACATATTTTTGGTAAGTGTTATATTTCCATATAATAAACGTAGTTTTAACGTACAGAAATAAATCGAAATTACAGAATAACATTTGTGCACATAAGTCTTTATTTTGAAGAAATGCTTCATCAGATGCACTCGACCATAAATCCAATCTAAAGAATAATGCAAACGACAGCGGAGCACTGCCATTGCGCTTGGAGGCGGGCAGACAAATGCGTCTAATTTTGTAAATAGCATCGAACGTTATCGATAGCGTGCAAGCACCCGTACCCACGTGCGACCTCATACATAATCCATACCGATAGAGAATCGAATCCGCCGCTCGGTCGTTTTCATCTTCCCGCACCTCGCTCTTTTATTTGCGCGTTAAGTGCACTTACAGCTAATTAAACGGGAGCAGTGGCGCGTAAGCAAGTATATGTCGCTGTGGAGCACGTTGACCGACCGGACAGGCCACGACGGGGACGGCGATTTATATACACGCGAAAACCCGTACAAGTGCTGGCAAGTAATTGAATTGATCCGCCGCTGCGGCCGGTGTACGTTAATCTTCGAGCACGAAGGTAGGCTACATTGAGCGAGCTGAAGAATTATTCCGCACTGTTCGATCTCATTGATCGCGCGTGTTATACGTTTACTGATAGATTTGACTCACAGCACGAAGATTGCCAGAATGTTGATGATTAACGCCAGGTCAGTTTTGTATGAATTTGGGCTAGATCACGGAGAACGTAACAATTAGATTCGATAGAATGACTAAGTATACGAATGCATTAAGTGTATGCATGTGTGTGTGTGGTGGTGGGCGTGTCTGTTGGCGCCCGTTGAAATGAATAGACAATGATGTAAGTAATCGGACTGAAGAAAGAAGCAGAAAAACGAAATAGTGGTAATATTTCCGGGCAATGAGAAGCCCGTCTGTTTTGAATATCGCGCGCACCCAGGGTCGTGTACCCTCTAAATAATAAATAGCAAATCATTACTCAGAAAGCAAGCGAGCGGTCGAGCATGGGGAACGATTTATAGTCATCGCAACGACTAACAGTGTTCGACGCACTCAGGGGGCCGTACGGCCATACTTGAGGCATCGATCATGATTACAGATCGGTCGATTAATGATCGGTGGCCCGGAAGGATTTCATTCGGAGGCTCTCGCGCGCCAGCCAAAACCCTGTCAAACGCGCTGCTCGACGAATTGCAACGGACGACTTTTGACACGAGATACCAGCGGACCGGGGTGGGAGAATGATGATAATAAATGACTACGACGATAAGAGACAAGATAATAGGAGTATGACAATTACGCTGAGCCATTGTGACGCGCTCGCTGAATTGCCGATCGAAAAAAGCCAGTCGAGCTGAAGAAATCCATTCTGATTTTTCACGCCACGTTGACATCGCGGTAAACGGCGAAACGCGGACTAGACGGCAACGATGTTTATCACGTCAGGCGGAAAGAGGGAAACGTTGACCGAATGAAATATGTATGCGGAATGTAAAAATGTGAGGCGGTCAGTGGGAGCGTTCAAGGTAAGCTCCCATTGTCGTCAATTTAATAATCGATCAGCGAGCTATTGACCGATTCAATCCACCGAGCGCGAGAGGGCCGGGTAGCGTGACGCAAACCTCGATCGTTCGAAGAAATTTCGACAAATATTCCTTCGCCGCGGTATCGGTATCCGTATCGTCGCGCTCGTCCACGGTAAACACAGTCGTTTCGCATAGCGACACGTCATCGCCATAAAAGAAAAGACACGCTCTCTCCCTTTATTGCAATTGCGCTTGTGCGAATCCGGGCGACCACGCTAATGGAAAGTGGCATAACCGTTTCAAGCAACCGTAGAAATACCCCGACCTCCATACACCCGCTCGTCCTCCGTAAAGACTGATGCTCATAACCAGGCCTCGCCAACACGCGGGCCGCCACGTCAAATTGTGCGACCCGCCGGCGATTTTATATTTCTATTGAAACTTTCGTTTCTCGTTGTCTAATCACCGAAATGCAGTCGGCAACGTGCACTGGCGGCATCGTACGCTGTCGGCCCGTTTGTAGCCGCTATTGTTTCATGTTGTGCCGATTTCATTTTCTATTTGTATTCCATTTTTTAAACGCATGTTCACCTAAAGTGCGGCCCGCTGTAACGTTACGCGTCATCAAAGTGACCCGTCAAACCATTTGGGTTGGCCAGGCCTGCTCATAACGCATCATCCGACTGGTTCCGTTTCCTTTTAAAAACCCATCACATTGAACCCAATCTTCCTCGAATCCTTCGATCGCGAGGGCCCGTATTTTCGCTCCAGAAGCACATTCGAAAGTTCGAACGAAATCGATGCTCCCATCGACCGCCGTGTCTCTCCCTGTTAGTCCGAAGTCAGTGGGCTAGGAGTCAGCACGTTTTCGGGGATTAAGTAGAGAGATCGCTCGCATAACAGCGCGTTCGCCTGAGCGTCGAGATCGAGACTCGGGAGTAGAAATTTCGGGGCGACGAAGCGCGTGCTGATGCTGACGATAGCACGTGCACGCCCACGCAATGCCGTCGAGTGGCATCCCTTGAAGGCACCTTCGGAACTTCCACCGTTAACTTTTACGGCGCCAGGTGCCGGAGAAGCGGCGCGGCGCGGCGCGGCGCGGCGCAAGAGTGCGAGAAACTCGCTGTCAACTGAAATGGGTCGCGGCCGCGCGCCCACGCGCGCACACGAAAACGCGGAGCGAGCGAAGAAATGCAGGCAGACGGCCGACCCTCCGGTTGCCGGCGGCCGGCGGCCGGCGGCGACCCGCGCGCGTAATAACCGTTAATAATAATCACCGAAGAAAGCTGCAATTACAAAGGTAACGCCTAGCCGTTATCTCGTCGCAACTTACGAGGAGCGTTTCGACGAACAATCTTCATAATGGCGAACCGTTAATAGTTTCCAGCAGGCTCGACCGGCACCCGCGCCGCGCCGAGCGTTTAGAACTTCGACGTTTGCGTTTCCCGATATGATCTGCGCGAACTCGCCCTTTGCACTCGGTTGGCGTGAGGCTGATTCGATGTCGCGGACGGCGACGTCACGTGTGGGGTCCGACATTTTTAGGTCCTGATGCGTATATGTGGATTCTGTTCGGGGTAGATTAGTAGTATTAGCAGGTATTTTGACTGGATTAAGAGGGTGTGTCTTTCGTACATTTGGCGGCCTCTATTAATGATTCTTGTAAAGTATGAACGTGTTAGTAACCGAAGGCGTGCATTTGAGGGCAACGGACGTTAAAAGTTTGTCATGTATAAGAACTGTTGGCACAAGAAACGTCGAACGCTCACAAATTGCAACTAAATATACGTGGCATGTCAAACCTCCTTCCCTCGGGGAAAAAGTTACAGAAAACACGAAGTGCATTGGGCATTATAGATCTCTGAAATGCGATTTTACGCGATATTAGTCTCTCGCTTCGTGCAAGTCGCGTTTAGACACGACCATAAACCAAATCCAAATTGCCACTCGTTATTTGCGCATTAGCTGGGACAAAGGAAAAAAAAATTGACGGGTTCGCGTGGGCGTATCCTAAGTAAAGGGTTCAGCTTTTCAGAGGCTTTGCGAGCGTTTGGCGTGGATGTGTGTTCCTGTGCTCTTTCAATGCCCCCAGTACGCTGACACGTCACGTTGCTAATGTTTCTTTCCATTATTCGTATGGAAATTGCGTGTTCTTATCGCGTACGCTGAGACTCGTCGACGCCAATGCTTGGCACCGATTCTATTCTCGCTATTAACAAGATCTGTCACCGATTTAACGAGTCTTTAAGCGGTACGTTGATCGGTCGGAAACTTTAACAAACCTGAAATCATTCGTTTTTGCACATAATCTACGTCTACGAGATAGGATGCTTTTGCTTAGGGATACAAAATATGAATCCGGATAATCGGATGTTCAGATAATCGATGTCCGGATAATCGAGATTCTACTGTATGCAGTGTGGACATCGAAAACATCTGCCTCGCGACATATATATGCGAGTACATTTTTCCCGATTTATCGAAGAAGCAGACTCGCAAATTGCAGCCAAGGCCGCTCTAGCCATCGTCCATTTGCTCGCGTATTCGCCGATTTCGTCGACTGCGGAAATCCTCGCTAATGACGAAGATTCCTTCATTACGACAGCGACGCAGTAAAATTTCAATTTTTCATCCTGCTCGCCGAAGGCACCGCTTAATCCAAATCTAAATAAAGAGTCTCCGCTAACGAGCGAGCCGTTCGCGAATACGCGGGCGTACGGAATCCCTTGATCGGCTTTTAAGCGGACCGGTCTTGCAAAATGCTTTTACCGCGGCCCGCCATTTTTGTGAGTGAAAATATTTTTGCGCGCAACGTTCATCCAGCGACTCGCGCCCGACCCGACCTGGCCAGGCCGGGCGTTTTCGACGAGGAACAGACGTCGTTGCGAGAAAGAAGGGTGCGTCAAGGGATGAGTGTATGTGTGTGTGTGTGTGTTGGAGGAACCACGGCGTAGAACGTGCGTGAGTGCAACGTTATGTCATACCGAGCATGAATAAACAACACCAGCTCGACGTCGATATTGAATACCGCTATCGCGGCCCGATGTTCTTTTTCGTCATTCCTATCGTCGACTGCTATTAAAATGGCGTCTCACGAATGTGCCTTAACGTCTTAGTTCTAGATGGAACTTTAGGAAATCGACCTCAGCACATTGTTAAACAAAATAAAGAATTATGATAAGATTGAAGAATATGAATAACAGGAATTGAGAGATGTTTAATTCTTCGGCAGACAAATTTGTAAAATATTCTGAGTGATTGAATCGGCCGAAGTCGCACGATTTATGTGTGTTTATTTGAGACCTGCTTATTGCAGAGATCTGGAAGATATTAGAAGTCGATAGCAGATTACTCATTTATAAGAGATTACGTATATTTAATTTTTTTACGTTTTCAATACAACGGAAGGCAAATTGGAATCTTATTCGTTCGATTATATTGGCTGAATCTTATTAATCAATCGCATGTCATTGCCTGTTTAAAGTCGATGCATCCATATGCCTGATCCAATACAGATAACGATGAGAATGTCTTGTTTCTTACGCTTCATACAAATAACGCCCGAATCGATTGTGCCGCGTTCGATACAGCACCCATAACACCGGATTTGCGGAGATTGAATTGATTCCCGAGACATTTCGCGGGATTTATTTACGCGCCTTAAATCTCATGCTACGCTTGATTTCTCGTGAATACTGTAAACCCTGGCAAGCATTATTTTATGCGCGGCTTTCACTGGTGGGTGTTAAAGTCTCTCGTCAAAGAATATATCTCGCAAAAGTTACTGTTAAACGGAATTTAAGTTTTTACTGTTTAAATAAATTACACAATTTACATGTTGTTTCTAAATAGCGGAAAGTTGAACTTTTGTTACGGTCCATATATTTGCCGAATACGACAACGACGTCACAGAATCTAATAAGGAATGTTCATCAAAATTTGGGAGAAAATTTACTGATACCGTATAAAACCGTGAAGCATGCATGGCGAATTATTTTTACAAACAATTCGAAAGAAACAATACCGACAACGTAAGGCAAGAATTTCTCTTAAGCATTAGTTTAAAATACTTTCAGAAGGTGGCAGCATCAGTAAGTGTACCGGTATCATTGAAGCCCCTTCAACCAAATACACGTAGTTCCGGGAAAAATTCAAAAGCACCCATTCCAAAAAAATCCTCATTTCATCATTCAACCATATATCATCCCCTCATCCCTGTAATTTTCACACGCGACGCGTTCCTATTACAGTGAACAGACACGTGAGACGAAACGCATTCCCCTGACAGCCAATGCAAGAAAGCATCAGAGAAGCAGCACGAACATTATTAAAGATGATGTATGTCATAATATGATCGATCCTAAAGAATTACAGCGACGCGTATAAATAGCTCAAATATTGAACAAGTCCGCCATCTATGCGGTCGGTAGGATTTTCCGACGTGTCATTCATTTAGCTCATGCAAACTCGATAGCAAACGAACGAACGAACGAACGGGAGAGGAACGAGAGAACGAAATGCGTATGCACGGTAAAGCGCAGGTGCGTGAAACATTGAAAGCCGGCTTCTCTAATTTGTGAACAGTCGCTGGGAGCGATGAGTTTCGTCGATAAAGAAAGAGGTCTCTTTCGATGTCCGTGGCACGGCGCCGGGGTGTTGCGTTAACGCGTTAAGCAACATGAGTTCAGAGAGCCGCACGTCCGACAGACTGCTGATTCTAGAACCCTTTTACGGCGGCTCGCACAAGCAACTCCTGGACACGTTGCGTAAAGGTATCGATTTTCTCGTTTACACGTGCTTCTGCCCAATCCACAATCACGCCCTGTCTTCCGTCCCGGTTTCTTTACACATACGCTATGCCCATGTTATTTCTATTTTCGTTTCTTATTGCATGCTCGTTAGTACAGCGTTGCACTTGTTACTAGTACTACTATTTATCATGATCAGGAATTTGCTAGTTACTGCTGAACTATAGCTTGACCGCCCACGCTGAGGACCAAAAATGGAACGCCTCACCGCACGCGATTGGGACCGCTTGCCCCACTATACTCTTCACTTCCCCTCGTCACGCTCCTCCTCTTTGGTCCATAGCACTTGTGCTCGTTCGACAATTATTGCTCTGTGTATGTTCCCAGAATTAAATCTCGACTCTGACGTATCCTCCCTCTTTACATCTATGACATTACGTTCGCGGACTTGGTTCAGAACGAATAACCATCGTTTTCGTCGCGGTCCACTCTTCCCTCACTTCTCACCCCACCCCTCCGCCTCTGCGACTTGGTGCATTGCGCGCTATACCACCACGTCATCGTGTCATCGACCTTCTTCGACGTCCAGATCGCGATCGGGGAGAGTGTATATCGACACTCTGACCGGTTGTGCGAGCCGATCAACCGGACCAATGAATTTTAATCGACTGGCCAATTATCGCTTTACCTATCACGTGACTTTAATCGTTGCACTTCCATCCGCAACGCCGCTTTCAAAGTCTTCATGACGTACCGTGCCCCGTGGGACAATATGTAATTTAATGAGCCGGCGTCTATGCACGCACTGCGCGCGAAGTGCGCGGAATGCCAACGAATTATTACTACCGTGTTACGCGTGCGCAATGGACTCGTAAATGTTGAATCGCGGGCGCAAAGTGTGCGCACGAACGGGCTGCCGGCAAATGTTGGCGACGATGTACGATATAGCACAAATTCCCGAAACGATCGAAATATCCGAACCGTGTGCGAGTCGCTCGTGCTTCGTGGTCGCGTTTTGGATCGGTGATATTTCGTATCAACTGCAATAAACGACGCAAAGAGGTACCTGTACGAATTTTAAAACAGTCTCCTATCACTCATTTTTTCGGCGAACCTTTGCAGCGTCATCGTCATCATGAAACGTTGCATTGTTTTTCGGGTGAGAAAAATTCGGCGATGAACATTTCGTAACGATTAATGTGCGGCAATTACGTAATGACGTTATGTATCGTGTACTATAATCGATAATTGATCAGCGGAAATCAATTTTGAAGACAGTTTTTGGAATGCACGTTTTGTGAGATCGTAAATCGTACTGACGCGTTTCAAGGCGCCAAAATGATCGTATTACGAAGGCATCACGTACGCGACACCGTTCCTCGTCTTCGGTAACAGTACACACGTGCTTCATCGTTGCACTTACATTTCCGTTATCTAATACGACTGCGTTATCTGCCGAATGTAGCGCGAGAGCGTTCGCAATATTTCTGGACTTTCCGAGTCGATACTGATATCGCGTGTCTTCCCTCGGTCTGCTTCCAGAGTTCTCGGAGGGGGAATACGAACTTTACACATTGCCGGCGAAAAAATGGCACTGGCGAGCCAGAACGAGTGCGTTGTACTTTTCACAGGTGATTCCGACTAATCACGAATATAGGTAAGTTGGTAAGAATCTAGTAGTTGAGTTTTGAGTTGATTATCGTATTTCATGGGGGCAGAGGTTTATGACTGACGAACATAGTTAATTAGCGATAAAAAACGTTTTCATTCGGATATAGCAGTTGTTCGATAACTCCACTTATCCCCGGTGCATTCAAACTGCATATAAAAACGACATTCAGACATCGTAACTACTATTTTTAGAGTACTGTTCTCGACGTCGGTACTCAATCTTGCTGAACTGATCGCCTTGCGAAGAGACTTGTATGACTTACGGAAAGTGATTTACTTTCATGAGAATCAGCTGGTGTACCCGCGGCAGAATGAGAAAGAACGTGACTTTCAGTACGGCTACAATCAATTACTCACGTGGTTAGTAAATTATTCCAATTACTGTATATTCTAAATGTACTAATCGCTTATTCCGTCAATCGACATTTCAGTCTGGTGGCCGACGTGATACTTTTTAACTCTAAATACAACGCGGACTCTTTTCTGAATAACATCGACCACTTCCTGAGGAAGCAGCCCGATCATCGGCCGAAAAGTCTCCGTGCCCAGATCGAGCCGAAGTGTCGTGTGCATTATTTTCCGATCGATTACACCGTCTTACATCCACGTTCTGGCTGCACGTCACCGTTCGGCAATCTCGTACACATCGGCTGGTCTCACAGGTAGCCAACATGTCCGCGACATTCGAGTGACGAGAGAACAAAATGTGAGGACGAACATTCCAGATGGGAGCACGACAAGAATTTCGATGATTTTTACGAAGGACTGAGGGTCCTCAAGGATGAGGGCTACCATTTCTTTCTCTCGGTGTTCGGCGAACGTTACGGCGAAGTACCGGAAGTCTTCGAGAGAGCACAAAAGGAGCTCGCCGAGCGCATAGTGCATTTCGGTTACATCGAGTCCAAGGAGGAGTACTATGAAGCGCTTAAGAACGTCGACGTCGTCGTGTCCACGGCAAAACACGAATTCTTCGGCGTCGCTATGTAAGTATTGTCGAGTACCTGCTTCTAACGAGTCCTCGGCTATGTTTTTGCGCGTTTTCTTTCAGCTTTGCTTTTCCTGTTTTCTCTTGGTTCCGTAGTTCTTTATAATCCGTTTATTTGATTGACGAAAGTTCGTGTGAATCGCAGGTTGGAAGCAGCTTATATAGGCTGTTTACCTCTCTGCCCGCGATCTCTGGTATATCCAGAATTGTACCCTGATTGCTGTCTATACACGCCAACCGTCGCCGGTCTTGTGGACACGTTGAAACGATGGAACGATCCGGAGAAAGTGCACGAAATGCGAACGGGCTTAGATATAAACTGGGAAAAGTACGACGCGAGCAACGTCCTGCCAGAGCTTCGGAAAATATTATTTCCTCATCGCGACGCCACGAGTTCCGCAACTGAACAACTCGTAAGATCGTCCGTAGTCAAATAATATCGTCCACCGATTAAAAAAGAAAAAAAAAGAGAGACATGCATTCAACAAGGTCTAACCATTCTTTTCATGTACCCCTCTATTAACACACAATCCATATACTCAAATCCTATATTTATGTAATAATAATAATTCAATTTTCCGTTCAACTAAGTCCGTTTGATGAACGATCAATCACGCTGATATAATGGAATACAAATTATTGTCACTCCCCGTGCACGACCGTGACGTGAAAAAGGTTGGGAAGCACTGCGTCCAAGTATCAGCCTACAAACAGGAACAACGACTGCACATTGCCTGAACCGCCGGCACACCGACGTATTTCTACTAGCTTCAACCGAGTAACCATTTCGCTTCGCCTATTAATAGTCTAATGTAAAGTATCTCGCGCCCGACAATACCGTCTGCACAGAGAGCGTTTACTCGTTGTTGGCGAGCGACGCGCTTCGTTACTCGCGAACGTACGCACGCCGCACTGACAAACACGGTTCGGAGCCATGAGCGACGAGACGGGGGACGATATTTGTGCGGTATGCGGCATACGTGCGACACAAAAATGCGGCAATTGTCGGACCCAACACTACTGCAGCCGCGAACACCAGAAAGATCATTGGAAGGAACACTCGAAGAGTTGCAGACCGCTCAAGGTAGACAAAGCTACGACTGCCGTCGATCCGTGGACGCGTGTTCTCACGAATTCGTAAGAATTTCCGTAGGAATAATGATTCTTAAGAATAGTCTGAAATAGATTTAAGCGACGATATCGGTGAAGGGGAACGGTTTGGGTTAAGAGTAAAGAAAAATCAAAGTTATCATTCGCGTGGTAAGCAGAGTAGCTGTAGAATGATAGAGGATTTCTTTAAATATACTTTTTTCTACGTGAGCTCGCGGATGATTCGAGCGTCGGACGTCATTACGTGGCATCGAGAAAAATCGACGTCGGCGAAATCGTGCTGAAGGATGAGAAACCGCTCGTGGCGGGTCCGATGCCCTGCACTCTTCCGGTTTGTCTCAGTTGTTACGTCGTTTTAACCGCGAGCACTGCCGTGCCTTGTTCAAAATGCGGCTGGCCTCTGTGCAAAGACTGCACCAGCCATGGACCGGAGTGTGACTTCACGCATCGTTATAAGGATGGAAAGGTAATTGTATGAAGTTCGAGTCTAGTTCAATGTGACAATCATCAATTTCGTAAACGTGACATGCCCTTGAAAAACGGTAGAACTCTACTTCGCGTTTTTCTAATTAATGGTGCAATGAGCAATAAATGGCAAAAATTTGTCCCATTATCTTCAATTCGTTGTGACGCTTTGTTACTGATTTGATCGTTAATAGCCCGTAGTTGTTACGTAGGTATCGATCACCGACTTTGAATATCCTCATCCGACCTACCGATCAATCTGCCTGATAAGGGCCCTGTCCTTAAGGGAAACCGAGCCGGAATCTTATCGGAAACTTTTAAATCTGGAAGATCACTGTGATTTAGTGACAAAGCAGGCAAATTTTACATTCGAGGAGCCGCTCGACGTAGCAAGATTCGTCAAGAGGTTCTTTAAAATAGATGACGTGCCCGAAGAAGAAATTGCTAGGATAGTCGGCATTCTTCAGGTGGGAAATATGTGGTATTAATAGTTGCCGGGACGCTTAATTCGTGGCATATATACACAGCACATATACACTACTAAGTATTATTTCAAGACTGATTAAATTTTCATAATGACTTTTCAAATATAGTATTGCGCTTAATCTATGTGCGGAAATTATTTCTTTGTATTTGCGTATGTTTGAAATAATGAAAACTCTTCCATTTTTATCAAAAACCTGTCTACAATTATGCGATTGCGACAGTACTGTCCGTCGGATAAATAATATAGAAGACAAAAGAGACATTATGCAACGAAATTTTGAATGAATAATCGTTAGGTGAATGGGCACGAGGTGCCAACGACGGAACCACGGCACGTGGCAATTTACGATGCAGCCTCCTTTTTTGAGCACAATTGTCGGGCCAACTGCTCCAAAAGTTTCACTGAGAACGGCGGATTAGTCGTTCGTGCTGCGGTTCCTATTGTCGCAGGTGAGAGCGATCGAATCGTTTGCCATATGTGTCGACGATTATGAAAGTAGGCTAAGCAAAAAACCAGAAAAAAATAAATCTCTCGCTAACATCGTAATGTTAACCAACGTCAACCAGGTGTAAGAGAAAAATCATGGTTTTTAAGATTTTTTACATAGACCACTTTCATATTCACCGGCACATATTTGCTGGCCCTAGACAACTCTCATTCACCTATTCAACACACACAATTTCAATAAAGTCGTTCCCACTTTACATTCGCTTCCCTCTCATCGCGCGGCGTTCTTCGGAATTACAGGCGACCACATATCCATATGCTACACCGACCCATTGTGGGGAGTCGCTAATAGAAGGCATCATTTAGCGAGAACGAAGTTCTTCGAATGTACGTGCAAGCGCTGCAAAGATCCGACCGACTTTGGGACCATGTTCAATGCGATATTATGTACAAACCCGTAAGATTGAATCAGCTCTATTCGAATGATAAGTTAGAGACTGTATATACACGGTATGTGCAGAAAATGCTACCCTTATACCTGAGAAATCCCGGAACTCGAATACACACAATAAGCCAGAATTAGAAATTGCGCAACAACACGATTGATCGTTGAAAATGGCTCGTTAACATCGAACGCCTCGACGTTTCCACGCAATTTATCGCGCCTGTATGTGTCTCGTCGCGAACCGAAACAATGTCCTGCGCGCTGTTTTTATCCGCCAACAAAGAACGGAGGCGAAAATGTACGCGTTCAATTTGCCCGATAACATCTTTTTCCCCAGCGAAAACCATTACCGTGAGATACCGGGGTACGTAAGTGTCCCCGAGGACACAATTATTTCTGCACCCCGCGATCGAATCTATCTCATCGCCGCGAAGAATCCCCTCGCCTCCGAGGCCACACGTCCGAATCGTCGGCGAGATAAAAAGTTAACGCGACTCGTCGTGCCTCGTTAACGGCCGAAAACCTCGTGGAGAACGAAGAATGTCTCTCGCGATAAACGCAATCTAAAATTCCCCGCTATCAATATGACACGGTAACGAGCCACACAATTCTTCTCCCTCGAGAAATCTCGTTGACCGGAAGGATGCTGGGTCAATCCGTAATAACTGAACCCTTTGCACTCCCCTGTCCACCCTCGCCGAGGGTAGGGTAGGGAAGTGTGCGAGACCGATTTGCTGCTCCTTCAAATTGATCGCCCAGTACGAAAATCTAAGAGAGGCGTATTTTTTCATGTCGGCTCATTTTAACGTTTCAAGGGGTATACCACGACGCGTCTTTCGGAAAATTGGTTCTTTAAAAATGTGCAACTTTTATATGCGATAGCTTATCGGTCTCGGTACCTCATTTGAAGGAGCGTCGAAATATCTTAAAATAGTCTAATTCGCCTAAATTAATATACTGCCATCTTTTGAAGACGACTGTTTTAACTCACACAGATGATTTGTTCGTAGGCAATGCACCGGATATATGCTTCCTAAAACTTATATCGTACAGGACGATGATCTACCAAATTATTCATGCAACAAATGCGGATTGATGACTACGTGGGAGGAAGTTGAGCGGACATTGGAGAACATTGGCGTTGATCTGGCAAACATGAAGAAGGACGACGCGGAAGCATGTAAGGTATTCATAAAACGTTACAGGCACATATTACACGAGAACCACTTCTACAATACCGACGTCAAGATCGCGCTCGCACAATTGATCGGTCAGAAATTCGGCGGACTGACAATCGTGGACGACGAATCGTTGGCTGAGAAGATACTGTTATGCAAGAAGCTCGACACGCTTCTCAAACTTCTCGTGCCCGGTAAGAATTTTACAAACAACAGAAATAACGCATAACTCATCGTTCGCGATCAAAGATTTATATAATCGACTACTTAATGAATAAATTAGCGGAGAACAGGATAAGAGGTCTGTTGCTATTTGAAATGCACGCGGCAATGGCTGAATTTGGAAGAAGGCGAGGCGGTGACGAACTGGGAGGAATATTGATGGTAATGCCAACTGTAATCAGCAGCAAACCTACTTTTAGCCATTGATACTCTGTTTAACTCTTTGTTTTTGAACGCAGCATTTATCGGTCGGTAATTATGAAAATGGTCCAAGGAAAAATCTAAAAGAATACAATTTTTCATATTTGTAATATATCTTCGCATAACACTCTGCAGGATTGTACGATACGAACTTATAACACATGCAAATATCATTGTGTGAACAGGAATCCAGGAAAATGTTACTCGAGGCATACCAGCTGTTGAGACACGAACCGAAATGCTTGCCGGAAGGCAAAATTGCGTTGCACGCTCGGAAAAATATTCAAGACATGAACGTGATTCTAAAGACAATACTCCATAATTCAGTCACCCCCTTATAAGGACCACATCCAAACGGAAGAGGGAAACATTGTATAAAGCACTTGAAACATTATTTTACCCAACACATTAATACTTCATAACACCAAAGAGATGTGAGAAGTAAATGTATGAAAAAAAAAAAAAAAAGAGTTCATCTTTTTTGTTTGCTGTGGCATCTTTTTAAGTCGCGGAATAAATAATAGGTTCTATTGTTCAAACTTTTCACTTACAATTAGAGTATCGTCCCAAGCGCTACCAAACTTGTGTGTAACTAATACCGTGATAACAGTAAAGAATATAACTGAAAAAAAATTTTCCTAATGATATCATTTATTAGAAACAAAAACGTCATATAATACGAGTAATTTTTTTTTTACACGATCCGCCACAAATGTTCTAAGATAACCCCACTTTTTCCTAACCATAATCCCATTACATTATTCTTGTATCACGCCCTGAAAACATTTATTAGGGCCAGAAGCATAGTTGACGCCGAAAGGAAACAATTGTAGTAAACAGTTAATACACGAAACTGTTGTGTAAGGATTACCGTAATTCACTGACCTGAGACAATTGCATGGTTAGCAAGTATACGCGGAAGTGTCCGGATCCGGAACGAAGAGGGAACACTGTTAGAGTGCACTATGATTTCAGTTAATCTCCGGCAAGATTGTTTATTGTAAAGCAGAACTGTCCGCCTTATTTGAGATCGTCAACAGCCTTACTTTAAGTAGAAAGAAATTACACGACACAGAAAAATTCAAACGTCCGAGCACGATCTTCGTTTCAATAACGACTGACTTCGATTACTGCACGATTCGATACGGTTCGATAATGCTGGACAATCGATAGTTCGAGACGCCTGGTCGAATGTTTGATAGTTCAGCAAATGGCGCAGCATAAAGGGGCTCCGAGCCGCAATTGTATTTCTTTACTTTTTAAGGGAAATGGAAACATCGAAACACGAGGAGTACGCTAAATATCCCGAGGACGTTGAACGAATTTCCGGCGACGAGTGTCGTGTATGCCTGAAGAGATGCAGCGAAACGTGTCAACTGTTTCGAAACGGTGGAGGGATACCGCAGAAACTAATGGCTATCGCTGGCGTGCAGGTTAGCTTTTCCCATTATTTAAGGAGACTCGATCCTTAGGGATTTAAAAGACCATCCGTGTCACGAAAGTCACGCGTCTACATTTAAAAGTCTTTGCTTTGCTTGACCGACAAAGAAAGTATATTTCGCTATTGTCTTTCTACAGGATTTACGTTGGAACGTACATTCCTTTAGCTTGTTTTGTAAAATGAAGTAATTCGAACTCGACTTGTTCAAGTGGCAACAAAATTATATTTTGTTATTGTTTTTCGGTAGCATTTAGTGTCAAGCGTACCTTTCTTTCTTATTTTATAAGATGATCATTAATTAATGTACTGGTTGGTAATATTATATTCGGTTTCATGATGGCATTCAATATTCTGATATTCAGGTGGAAGAAGGAGATGGGTTGCCAGGCATAATTTGTTCTTCGTGCTACAGGCTTCTTGACGTATCTTATGACTTCAAGTGTCAGGTACAAAATTCAGATGTGAAATTGCGTCAGATCTTAAGTCTGAAAGTATCCGTGGGAGACAATAAGAATTTGTGCATAGAAAATACCATTACCAGTGTTTTATGCGAAGTGATAACCCCTATAGAAACTGATCATAGTGATAAAGATGAAGTGCATTTGACAGAGAATATTTCTGCGTTAGAAGTAGATCTGACTGCCGTCCAATCTAACATACAGCTCAATGTACAAACTTTTACAAAGGATGATGATGCACAAATTACAAAAATTGAACATAATTTCGAAAACGAGGCAAGCATACAAGGAAGTATAACAAAGAATATAAGAAGGGGAAGTGAAGTGTTAGAAAACAAATCTACCTCCCAAGAATGTAGTGAAAGCAATGTCTGTATAGACGAATTAGCTTCCCAAACAACGGAATTATCTAGTTGGGTAGCAGAAGTAAAGTCCATCAAGGAAGAGGAATTATCTTTACATGACGCTGGTGAAATCTTGTGCAGTGAAGATCCTTTAGGTGATCAAACTACTGCTCAGACAGAAGAAATATTTAAAATTGAAATAAAAACTGATGCAGCCCCCACGGTTGACAATCTCCTAAGAGATCCTGACCTTGATACATTCTCTGATAGTGCTCCTAATACACTAGAAGATAATTCCAAAGGAGGCATTAATTGCAGCGATGATGAAGAAAAACCACTAATATCAAGAGCTTCAAGACAAAAATGTCCTCACTGTATAAAAACGTTTGCAACAAAATTGGCACTACAAAGGCATATGATTATACATAAACATAAAACAAAACTACGTTACGTTTGCTACATATGTGACAAGCAGTATTCTAATATAGCTAAATTGAAAAATCATGTCTTTAACAACCATGATACCAACAAAAATGAACTGAAAGATTTGAGAGAAGTCCAAAAAATGGGTCAGAAAGATATCTCTGAGAAAAGGGTAATCAAAACTGTTGTGACACCTGAAAAAACTTGTGATAATTCTCAGGACATGATAAGAGGAGAAAAAAAGAATTTTAAATACACTTGTCAAGTTTGTTCGAAGCAGTTTACATATCAGAAACCGTTCTTAGCGCATGCCAAGAGTCATCCAGAATACAAAACTAAAAGTCACAAAGTAAAGACCAAATCTTCTGTCCTGACAGAGAATGAATCTGAAGAAGATGAAGAAGTGGAAGAAGAGGAGGCTGAGGAAGAAGATGATTACGACAGTGATTTACCTATTGAAAGTTTACAGTGTACGCAGTGTGGAAAATTATTTGCTACAAAACGAAATCTGAAGAGGCACATTTCAACGCACAGTGGACTTAAATTTAATTGTTCAACTTGTGGGAAAGCATTCTCCAGGCTAGACAAATTAAAAGATCACGAACAGTCCAAACATAAAGAAGATGTGTTTGGTAATTCAGATGATGAGGCAGAAAATGATACTGACAATGAAAATAAAGTCAGTGATTCTTCTGAGAATCACAAAAAGGTATGATGAGCAACTTCACCTTAAAAACTTGTTTTGTTAGATTTACACCATTTCTTTACGTTGGATTTGAACATTATGTTACAGGATAGGCGTAATAGGCCACACAAATGTGCTATGTGTCCAAAGGCATTTGCACAACCTCAATCATTGGCCAATCACGTGGAAAGGCACAAACGGGTGAAGGATACGCAAAAACGGTTTCTGTGTGAAGTTTGCAGTAAGTGCTTCGCTCAAAGTGGATCTCTAGTGGCTCACATGCGTACCCATACGGGTGTCAAACCGTATGTGTGCAATGTATGCAGCAGAGCGTTTACGAAAAGTACATATTTGCAGTTGCATTTAAGGACTCATAGTGGAGAGAAACCATACATATGCCAGTACTGTAGTAGGGCCTTTGCGAGAGCCAATACGCTAGCTAGACACATCACAATGCATACGGGGGAGGCAAAGTATCATTGCCAAATATGTACAAAATCCTTCAGAAGATTGACTTCCTTGAATGAGCATACTTACACGCACACGGGTCAAAGACCTTACGCATGTAAAATTTGTACAAAACGATATAATAACGCGGGCTCCTTGTATGCGCATTCGAAAAAGTGTAAAGCACAACAGTTACCCGTCTCTACAGCTACGTTCACAGTTTCAATGGACAATTCGTCGCAACAAAACGGTCCTATGCCTCACGTACTGATATATTCCCAAAGAAAGTTAATGGAGGACGCTACCGTTGGCCAGGTCACTCCGACGCCACAATACATGATCGCAAATGTTCATAATCAAAAGACATTACCAACCAATGTAATACAACCGTTCACAGTTGACGATCCGAATGTATATACAGTTAACTCAAAACAATTTAAGAACCCCTATTATGCGATTTATCCGAACATGTAACATAGTTCATAGAAGCTTGGTGACTAGACGCCTTATCGAGAGATTCGAAGCTCTATTAGGACGATATAGTTCGTGTATCAGTTACGTCTACCATACACGTGTTTGTACAATCATATATTTAAAGATAAAAGTGCAGTAGTATTATTAGTAAGATTTGCAAGCTGCTCTCAGGTTTCGAAAAGTTGAATTAAAATGTACAAGAGCCATGTGAAGCATAAACAGATTTCAAATTTAGTAGTACGTATCACCTGCGAACGTACATAATAGTTTTTATCATGATTGAAGGATAAAACGCAGTACTAAATCATATTGACGTATATCCTACCTTTTATAGGTCGATTATTTAATTGTTTTCAAATATCTTTACTTTCTTAGTTTCTTTAGCAACATATGTTATATGTTTAAGATGTTAGAGCAACTAAATGCATCAATCGGAAAAGTTTTCTAACCGGTACTGACGTTTACAATGAAATTTAAACTTGGTTTGCTCCTACAAATTTAATCTCCTTATTTGAATTGATATGTCATATATACATGTAGGGATTAAATTATGCGCTCATTTCATTACATACTTTTGTAAGAACATTCATTTGGAGATCGTGATTATTTGTGCAACTGGAATTTTGAAGAAGGAACAATTTCAAAGGGTACATATGCACATATGTATGTATATATGAATTTGTTCATTTCAAGCTCATCCTGTAGAAAACATTGTATATAAATCCAAAGGAAATCACAATAAACTATTGTAAAGGTAGTGTTAATTACAAAATCGTTTGTATACTATATTATATATATATATAGAGAAATAAAATCCACGATGAGGTCAATCTTATTTTATAATAAACTTTTTATAAAAATACGAAAATATATCATATTTTCCTGTCGCATATCCTATGCTCTTTTAAAATATATATACATATATAATTGTTAAAAAGCCATATATACATGTTTGTAAATATTTAAAAGAAGAGAAAATAGCTATTTCAATAGGAAAAAATGTTCACTGTATAAGATTAATTATACAACTATATTACCTATACAATATTATCAATAAGTTATAGGTTAGGTACCTGAGGTATACATGTACCTGCAGAAGCAAACCGAACGTCTAAATAGGATATTACATAATTTCAGCACACGTCAAAAAGCAATGCTTCTGTCAGAAAGGAACATTCTTACTTTCCGATACAGTCCTAAAGATTTTTACCTTAGTATTAATAACAGTGCAGTAGAGTCGACGTTTGATCGCCTGGTAAAAGAAAAGTGGCAGGAGGCTGAGAAGAATGGAATACTGCGATATAAGCTAAATATCAAAAGTTCGAAAGTATTAGAAGGACAACATCAATTCTTGATGCAGGTAACTTCAATAGAACGTTTGTAAGATTTTTTAGTTTTTATATATGTATTTGCTTTATGTTACTTTGATATATAGTTGAATCTTGATCGTGCATCAAACAGACGAACACCGGAGCACATGTCGTCCATGACGCAACCATTCGATCCTCACCGCTTTAACTTCACTAAGCTGCCACCTGAAGAGATCATGTTTGATATAGAGAATGGAGACGGTAATAATGTCCTGGCAGTCAATGTTAGCCCAATGGAATGGGGACATTGTCTAATTCTTACAGATCGTTTATTATGTCTGCCGCAAAGTATAACAAAGCATAGCCTTCTTAAATCTGTTCAGCTATTGCTCTTAAGTGGCTCACCGTAAATATCTTCTTACATTTTACTGCCAAATAAATTGTCTATAAGACCTGATACTATGATTTCTCCAAATTACTAGGTATTTAAGAGTTATATTTAATAGTTTGTGTGCCCATGCTTCTGTTAATCATTTGCACTGGCACATATATTATTTGAAACACAAAATGCTCCTTGAACATATTGTAAGTTGTTGTAAGTATATACGTAACGTCGCATATCTTTCAGTACATTTATTCTTTGATCTATTATGATTGTTTTAGCATCTTCAACATGCAGCAGGTCCAATGTTTCTGCTGATGGACTTTCCAGGCAAAGGATTTTGCATCAAAAGGTCCTGTACACCTGACATAGAAAGTCTTGTGTCATGGGCATTTCTGATTATAAGTTATTTGCAACAGCATGAAATTGCTCATAATGTTTGTATTACAAGGGCCAAATCAGTGTTAAATATTGAAAATTATGATGATATACGTATATATATATGGGCGAGGACATCATCTGATGCTGTGAAAGATGTATATTCATTCATTCCTGCAGTATGTGAACTGTTTGGGCATTTGTCCATTAGAAGTGTGTATACGCAGATGTTCACAAATTATACCTTTCAGCTGCATATATGTACAACATTTATAGATTTTTATTAAATTTCAGCAGAAGAAGGATACCGAGATTTAACAGAAGAAACAGTGTCCAACACTTTACATGGTATCACAAATGATGTTTTTTTATCAGTGAAAGAGAAGCTCATACAATTAACAAATGCACAACTAGATAGGCAAAGTAAACTTGACAATTCAACATAAAATTAGATTATTTGAATTATGAAACTGTTTGAGAGAATGTTCTTAACATATAGAAAATACTGCACAGTCAGTCTATACGCACATATTACAATAAGCAATGTTTATATTACCCCCCTTATTTATGGAATGCTAACAATTGATAATATTTCAATAAGAATATGAAATTGCACAATTATTACTTTTTTCTGAAAAATACAGTAATGTATATAAATTTATGAATATAATATAAGTACTTATTAGCATAGATTAAAAATAACATTTCTAAAATACCGACCATATTTATTTATCTTTTAATAGATTGCATAATTGTGTATGTAACACATGTTACATCAATTCAAGATTGCCATAGCAACCCATATTACTCTCTTCATTATGAATGGAGGTTCTTAGTAGATGTAGGTCTTTTTCAAGCTCAAGAGTATAATTTGAAGACTTTGATAAAGAAAACGTACAGTTATTATGACTGACAAAGATGATGGCAGTGATTATTATGAATATGATCATCATATGAAAAGTACTCCAACATCATCTCAAGGGGTAGTTTCACATATAGAATATGGCAGTCAAACAACAAATCTGTTTGAAAAATATGCACATTCAGAAGAAGGAGAAGCAGGTGAATCATATAGACACAGAGATCAAACGTTTAAAGTGAAATTCGACTCCGCAAAACATATCTCTGAACCATACCGTGTAGAAAATGGAACAGTACCCATGAATATTTTAGAATTTCAGTATCCTTTTATAATATCATTGCGGACAGCAATGCATTTTACAAGATCAGCAACAGTATAAGTGTATCAAAGTATACAAATTCCTTAACATAAAACAGACACTCTTTTGCCTACGATTGTAGAAAATTATTCAACCTTTGCGTAGCAGACCCCAATACTCTCATTTTTGCATCAGGCAATTTAATCCATTTCTTCAACGTAGTTCAGAATAAAATGTGGTTTAGAAGAGGATCGACAGGTGGTGGAATAGGACACATAGTTGTATGCATCATATTTTAATGCGTTGTTATGATAACATTTAGACTTAGTAGAATTATTCTTTTTAATTAGAAGAGTCCAGTTTTTAATCATATTGCTGTTGGTGAGAATGGAACCAATCCCCCCATAACAATTTATGAATGGCCACGTATGAAAATTGTAACTGTGCTTATTGGGGGTGCTGCAAAATGTTTTTCTCGATTGGCATATAGGTAATTTTAGAATTTATATAAACTAATTTGATATAACTTACATTTTATGCCTCTTTTACACTGTAGCACAAATGGTTCACTATTGGTATCCCAAAGTGGTCATCCAGATTATTTAATTACTGTATGGAATTGGAAAGAAGATAAAATTGTACTACGGTGTAAATCCCATGGTCAAGATGTTTACAATGTTATGTTTTCGCCGTCAGTTCCTGGGCATTTAACGTCATGTGGTTCAGGACACATTAAATTCTGGAAAATGGCAAACACTTTTACAGGGCTTAAACTGAAAGGACAACTGGGCAGATTTGGCAAAACAGAGATTAGTGATGTTTTGGGAGTATATCCTATGCCCGATGAGAAGGTGAAATATTTTGGTATGCTTCTGAATAAAAAGATTAGGGAACTCGTTTAATAAACTTCATCCAATACTTGCAGATTGTATCAGGTTGCGAATGGGGCAATATTCTTTTATGGGATGAGGACTTAATCAAGTTAGAAGTTTGCAGAAAAAACAGACAAACGTGCCATGACAAACCAATTACACAGTTTGAATATGTCAATGGAGAACTTGTATCTATTGGTAAAATTAAGATACATTATTATTTCCGTATATCAATAAAAGCGAGAAGTACTAAATCATACCTGCCTCAGGAATGGATGGCTGGATTCGGGTGTGGTTTTATGAAACTATAGATCAAGCAGATCCTCCCGATGAGGACCGGTTCCTCGAAATTCAGCCAATCTATGAAATTCATGTCACTCGGAAAACACCAAGCGGCCGTGAAAGTTCCATGTTAATGTGTATGCAAAAACAGGAACCTGACAATCCTGAGAAAACACTATGGTATGCACAAGTAAGAAAATCTATATTATGTAATTAGCAAAATATTGCAGACTGCATCCTGAACGCTCAATGTAATCAATTACCCTCTCGTGAATAGGATGGAAACGGTGGACTATGGTTAATAGATCTGGCTACATTTTCAACTCCACAACCCCCACGAAAAATATTTACATGTCATGCTGGGCCAATAATTGATATGGCAACTGCAGACTGGGGTCCCTTTGTAGCAACTTTTGGCAACAATGGGCGTTTACACATTTATAATTATCTGAGAAATAAATTGATTTTGGTTCATATGTTTCATGACATGGGTACTCAAGTCATTTGGTTTCCATGCAAGGTACTTTATCTTTATTTGTAGTTTACTTATTATAAGGCAATATATATCTCAAAAATGTTGATGTTCTATCTTTTTAGATAGAGCCTACAGGATCAACGTTGATGTGTGCCTTTCGCAGCGGTGTAATTCGTATGATTACCGTGTCCACGTTAACTGCTGATAAAGCCAAAAACAAAGAAGGAGATTATGTTAGATTGATAAGAGCTATAAAACCTCATACCATGCCTATTACTGTAATGTCATTAAATCCTTCCTGCAGGTATCATATAATCACAAATCAAATTCAGATATAATTAGTCTGCACGCGCGTGAATAAATATCCATCAATGCTAATAATACAATTGTTTCAGTATACTTGTTACAGGTAGCGAAGATTCAACCGTTTTTGTATTTAGTGTTAATACAACCGAAACTTATCCACACGTCGTGCCTATTGGATATGTACGCGTTCGGTCGTATGTAACTTGCTGCAGCTGGAAACCGGAAGAAGTAAGTTTTAAAAGACTACGTTTCTATATTATACATACAAAAGTAAATTATATTATCGTATTCGTGTGGAAAAACAAACATTTTTAGGAAACAACGCTGTTGGTGGGTTGTTGCGAAGGTGATTGCGTTCAAGTCAAATTACCGATGATTCCCCAATTGTACACCACTGTTTCGTACGAACTTGTTCGCAGCAAATGCATAGTGTTCAAGTTTCACTCTGTTAAATCTGCTATACGACGAGATATAGTTCGAAAAGAGAACGATAAACGGAAAGAGGAACACGCTCAAAGGAAATTGGAGCAAATTCAACGGCTGCGGGATGCAAATCCTGGAATTGAAATCGATGAGGAGAACTTCTTTTGTACGTGAACTACTGTTCCTAGATCTTCTTTATCGAATGGACTCTATTAGACTTTTTACGCTAGTAGTGGGCTCTGAGGAAGATCAACCTCTCCCGGAAATTTACGTACCGAAAATACCGAATGAGGTATTGTTCGTGCAATATACTGGAAATAAGACGATTTGGTTATCGATGGCTGGTTTTGACGCTGGATACATGTATGAGTATCCATGTCCAGAGGGAAATAAACCCATGCCGGATGAACCCATTAGAAGTACTATAATTCACGATGCTGAGGATACGGAAATAAGAAGCTTCACATTTTAGTAAGAAAATCTAGACGTTTTTACTCTATGAGGCACAAGGCACAAGTTGATTTTTATGGCCCAACGTAAGCTTCTTGTCTACTATCTTTTAGTAAGAATCGCAAATACCTATTTCTTGGAATGGAACACGGAGAAGTACGAGTGTGTAGATTAAAAGAAACAGACCAGACAGACCTTTCCGACTACTGGATATTACCCATGCACGACAATTACAATGGCCGTATATCTAAGATGCTGCTCAGTTATGATTCGAAGATGTTACTAACGTGTGGTTACGACGGAAATTTGTTCTCCTATGCAATTAACGATGACAGTCCTCAGGAGGAATATAACGTGCCGTTAGTAGCGGATCCTCGACCACTGGTGCTATTACATTACTAAATGAACGTATACTAATTCGTGCATTCAATCAATAATAAGTTTACATGACAAGAAAGGCAATTTTCTTTTTCAATTAGCCAGAGAAGAATGCAGAAGACATAGAGGACCATGATTATCCGAGTATCGAAGAAGTAATCGTAAGAGCGGAACATAACAGAATTATGGCAGCTGCAAAAGAGAAAAAGGAGCAAACTCTCGAACAGTTGCACACATTAACTAAAGTATACGGAAAAATAATGGAGAGGTTACTACTGTCTATTATTACTGAGGCCGCTAACTAAATACAATATATAAAGTTACACATCGTGTAAAACCACTTGGATGACATTTTAGAAATCGTAATCTGTTAAAGTCTCAACAAATTCCGCACCAAGAATTTGAACTAGATCCGAGAATTACAGCGGATTTAAATGATCAGCTAACTGCGGAAATGGATTTGGTACATGCAAAGTTGGCGTTCAGAGTTGAAAAGAGCAAACTCGCATTGCAAAAGCTCATGGACCATTTTATTGAACCAGTCACTAGCTTGCCGTTTGCAGTTTGCAGAATAATGTAAGATTATAAAGTATTCTTCACCTAGATATTGACCTCAACTGTCACCTTAACGGTATTTCTACATAGGAAGCCAAACACCATGGTACATTCGCTTAGAGAGCAAAAATTGGATTCTGGTTTTGCCAAATCTTACTTGGAAGTCATAAAACAACTTGATGAAAGGGAAAGAATAGGCAGGTATTAAGACTTTACCCTTTGACATACTTGTGCGAATATTAATATTTTATTTACTGCTATAAGAAGTGGAATTGCAGCAGACTCGAGACAATGGCACTGTGACATCACGTCGCAACACGATACATTCGTATATTCTTATTTTTTTGTTATTAATGTCATACGGTGGCATACATGTTATCAACAAGTTTTACGATTCTAGAGTAAAGAATGATGATGCAAATGAAGAAGCTCAGGAAGGCGAAGAAGTACAGAAGGTACAAGTAGCAGAAAGCTTTTTGAAGACCTTAAGCAAGTCCACTGTTGAGTTCAAATTGGGGGTGCAGATTAATCAGATGTTACGGAAGTACAGAGAACGGAAGGCGAGACTGCAGGAGCGGGAACATCAAGTTAGAATTTTTCCACTGTTTTGCACCGATTCGGTGCAGCGAGAGTTGGCTACATTGTTTATCAGTCCATTTATTAATTTCAAATACTTTTCTGTACATATCCAAAACTATTGAGAGTTCAGCTGCTAGCCGTCAGTGGTCTATTTTTATCGCAAAAAAACTGTTTTTTGAGATAGCTTATCGCTCTTGGTCTCATGTGAAAACGCGTAAAAAATTGAACCCTGTTGAAAAGACTATGAGTATGTACTTTCAGTGGAAAATGATGCATGCAAAAAAACCAAATCCATCAATGCTGCACCCGGATGACGTTGCAGCAATTAAAGATGCAAAAAAAAGCATTGGCGACTACAAGCTAAAATCATCGCCAGCATTTAGCTCAAGAAACGAAAAGCGCGATTCGACACTCTCAAAATACAAACAACTATTAGATAGTAGAAGGAAGGTACAACAGATTTGATACGACATACGATGAAACAATATACGAACATAATACATTTACTTTGGCTTTCCCGTAGCTTCATCACATACGAGAAGATTTTAACATAAAGCTTAAACGCATCGGAAGGAAGAAGCAACATTTACAGTCTGAGGTGGTGCAGTTAGTGCAATCATTGAAGAGAATCCACGCTGAAATACCACAGAAAAATATCAAACCGCTGCCGATGATTCCGATAATCGATGTAAACATTGAATATCCTGAGAGAAGTTTAGAGGTGTGTACGTACTTTATAAATAACGGAGACCAACACTCTCGCCTATATATTACTGGCACATACTGTATGTTACTTGATATATATAAACTATGACATGCTTTCGTACAGCTTGACAAGTATACGTCAATGGCTCAGCGAGTAAAAGAAGCGAAACGTCAAAGGCAATCTTTGAGTATCGATCTGACATTCGATCCAACGGACGAAGAATATGAAGTTTTGTTGCTAGATGAAAAAATGATGTATCTCGACGAATCTGATAGCGGATCAATGATAATTCGTCCTTCGGAAGTAAAAGAGAGACCACTATCAATTGTGCATGTGGATATGCTTCAAACTCTTTGTACGAGCGACCGAGTCGAGACGGTATGGGAGCACGAGATGAAACGATCGCGGATGATACGAAAGATATACGAGCAAGATTGTATTCTGAGATACATTCAGCATAGTTATGAAGAATTGGACAAGAACCTAGACGACATGGAATTCGAGAGAATAGATATTGTAGCTGAGAGCGTAAACTTGGAGTTATTTATACTAGCGCTTCATCAAGAGTTTATTATACTAAAAGATTTCGAGTCCATGGAGAATACGCTAACGGAAAAGGTCAACAAAGAATTAACGGAATGTGTTTCAATAAAACAAAGTGTTAGTACTGTCACACTGAGTATATACGCAACAAATATATTCTCATGTTTCAATTCTTATGTTATAGATACTGTCGACGAATGTTAAAATTGATCAAAGGAATCGGGAAATTGGGAAGTTACATGACAAAATTAAAGATATTACACTGGAATATACAGATATAATACGAGACAATAAATTCTTTGAATTTCTACGCAGAATTTACAGGAAAAAATATAAGCCACCGAAAGTGGACGATGGTAAAGCAACGTCTGACTTATCTCCGAAACTAATATATCTCTATCGAATGGTACAGATCCCTGGCAAATCATAAAGTTTGAAATATTTCACTTATTTTGTACCTTATTTAAGTATTTTTAGTTTTACATGTTTCAATATTTGAAGAGGTGCTTTACCCTTAGAATATAAAAATGGCCATATATAAAAAAACACTCTTCTCTTAGGTAGCTTAACAACTTATATCAAGCATAATGAAATCCGATTCAGACACTTCCCTGCCCACCCTTGTTAGAACTCTGATTAAACATAGGAGAAAATTTTACATATAGCGGAGATGATTAAAGAAGCGTCGTTATTGGTTTTGTCAATAGAGTCATTGTCATCATCCTCCTCGTCATCGGAGTCAAGCTCTGACGATGACGCAGCAACAGCAGATAGTAGAGAAATAGAAGCGTTTCATTTCGACGAAAACCTATGTCCTCCTGGTTGTGACAGAGAATTGTACGACGCGGCGTTTACTGAGAGGGATAAACGTTATGACTACGAGCAACAAATCAAAGAAGAACAAAAAATGACAGAGGTGTTAAAGAAAGAAAACGACACTTACACCAGAAAACTGAAATTTGCAGAATCTGCTCTCAAAAGTAGAGAGGACGAGCTGGCTAAATTCATGGTACAACTGACTCTATCAATGGCTTAAGAAAACGTGATTCTTCTAACCGAGGATATGTTCTCCTTTGCAGTTACAAAAACAGGAGCGGTTGAACAACATCGATATGACGGTGATACTGCATTTACGTCAAATGCAACACTTTACTAACACTGGGTCAGTGGCAAAACTACACGATTGTGTTGTGTTCGATAAAACAACATTGTCTAACTTGTACACCAGGATTGCGGAACTACAGCAGGATACATTAAATTTGCATGCAAAGCACAAGTATATAACATATGAATATGAACATGTGTACATGTTAATACAACCATTCCAATGCACAATACTTAAAACTATGATTATATTTCCCTTGTATTCTATAGGAAGAATAGAACGCATTTGCGCAGAATGGATATCGACTGTAAACATATGGACGTTGAAATTAAACGCTTAAAAGAAGAAATTAAAGCAGAGATGATAAAAAAGTTTGGCCAAGAAGTATCCTTGACAGCGCTGTACGAAACTGTTTTACGCAGAATGATTTATCAAGTCAAGGCGAACTTGAACGAAATGATGAAGAGTGTCGACGATCGAATTAAATGTGAGGATATCATTGCAATATGATCGAATGCACATAAACTGTGTATGGATAAAGGAAATGTCCGGTAAAACGCTGTTTTTTGCTGTTTCATTGCTGTTCCAGGTGTCAAAGGGAATTACAGTAAGGAATTGTTAGTATTAGAAAATCTTATTCAAGACAATACAGAAAAACTGAGTTTCTTGGCAGTTTTGGAAGACGAACAATTGAAGCTTCGAAAAATGTTAATGCGAGACACTGCAACAGAGGTAAATGGTGTACAATATATGAAACCGCATATTTACGATTGAATAAGTAATGAAGACATCAAATAATTTGGAACTTTAGGAAGAAATAGCGTGTGTTGAGTCGCAATACAAACATGATCTGATAAAATTGGAAAACATATTGAAGAAACAGGAGGAACAAAAGCAGATGTTCCGCAATGACATCAAGAATTTAAGTATGAAGTCAAGACCGCTGCCGCCAGTTTGTTCAAAAAAAGTGGATCTTCAAACTCATGCAATAACTGCAATTGACAATGATCAATTAATACTACAAATTTCGGATCAAAAAGATGGTAATTACAACTGTGATAAAAGCTAATCATTTGGCCGACATTTCAAAATTATTCTTAGAAACGTTAATTCGTAATGAACTTCGAGAGGCTTAATTTTCATGTATTGTATAATATAATACATGGAGATTACATGTACAATATTTATACAATGTTTTTGTTTATATTTTCCTGATCCGAGGTAATTAAATAACAGAGATTTTCACTGTTACAGAAGATTCTATCAAAGAAATTGAGGAATTTCTCGACCAAGACGAACAGAGAGATGAGAATCAAATGAAGGTAACACCACTTGAGGAAAAAGTTTAAAAACGACCATAATTTCGGCATTTGATGTTCCGAACAATCATTTTAGATATTAATATTTTCATATTTTTACGTTATGATAGATGGACTTTCTATTAACGCGTTTCGTGCAAGCTGCTTTGAAGGAAGTAGATGCACAAGAAGTAATGCATGAAATGCTACAAGAGCTTATACCAGATTTATTTGAAGATGATAGCATAGACAGAATAACAACAATCGTTAAGGCCAGCTTTGATCGTATTTCGAAGAATTTATCCGAATACAGTGTGCAGACGATGGATTTTATTCGTGAACTACTTGTGGAAACGTTAAATGACATTACTGAAAGGTACGTTTTACACATTTTTACACCAAATACCAATTGTTAAATCTGTACGATGAAGTTACGTCAATTAAATGCTAAATGTACGATAAACCATTGGTGAACAATATAATTCCAGAGTAAAATATGGAGGAACAAATGACAATATTGTCGGCGAAGAGCCCTTGTCAACCGGAATGAAATTATTAAATCAATTTTTACGTGACATTGGAGTGACCAGTACAAAAGAAATACGCGATGAAATTATACGTCAATTAAATACGGAAGATGGAAAAAATAATGCGCTGAAATACGTAAGGGAAACTTTACTACCGGAGGTGAACAGAGGGGAAGCAATTTTGGAACAAGATATAATGAAGTCACTGTCAGAAATTTGGATGCACATAAAGAATGTAGTGTAGCTATTGATAATTCATTAATTATTATCCTCAGCAATCCTCGAACTCGTACTTTAACGTAATTTATCTTTTATAATGCCAGTCATTTAGTTATAAGATTACAGTGTCAACGTTGTGACTTAACGATATAAACAAATTTGAAGTTAATCATTTTATTTCAAATACAAAATAATAGTGTCCGATGAACTCGATGATACCGTAAAACCCGCATACGTCCGGAAAAAATATGAGTAGATCAATAAATGTAAATAACTTTATTGTAATTAAATATAAACATACATTTGTACAATAAGTTATTTTCGACCGCGTGGTTTTTGTCACTCGTGAACGTGTCAACACCCCTTAATCCGTCGGCAACAGCAAGCAGTTACACAAATTAACAAAAACCGTAATATCTAAAAACATTATATATAACTTATTCACAATTTTATCATTTTTTAAATTTAATTATTTACATGCGTAGGAAAAAATGTTGTTCAGTACATGTCCCTCGGTGGAGTTTCATCAGTATAAAATACCTTATAGCTTGTGTCGGTTGCGGACCAGAAAGTATTAACAATTATCTTTGTTGTCACGAATAAACTATTTTGCGAAAACTGTATATTGCTGTAAATACATCTTCAGAAAGTTTATTTCGGAAACTGATGTATTTTAGAGCTATGAATATACAGGCGATTATCCTTTCACGCGACCAAATGTTAAAATTCTTGCAAAAAAAAAAGAAGTACAACGTTTCAGTTACCTGCTACATAGAAAATGCAGGTATTTGGATTTGCAATTTAGAATTGAACCTCGGACTTTTACGTTTGAACATTATAATATCATCTACTGTGGCTATATCAAGGCACTGCGTCGTGGAAAAATCATTATCATTCATTTTATGTAATACCACTCTAAAATACATTGTCATATGAAGGAAGGCAGGAAAGGAAGTTCTAACATGTTCATTTAAATTTAACGTTACGACTCCTCCAGCCTTGTCTTTATAAGATTTCGACTAATATCGTATAAATTACCTTTTTTAGAGCACACATCTCCAATGGCAGGGCGGCTATCTGCCATAAATTATCAACAAAAAACGAATAACAAGACACATGTACATCATATCATTGTCAACAGTACTTTGAACGAAACTTCTTCACTGTTAACAAAAGTAATTTCCACTATTGATATCGTACGAAGCCTATACTACAGTTTTCACTGCATCAAATCACTGTATTGTTTTTTATGGAAACTGCAAATACCATTGGTTATAATCACTGCACGTATATGTCAACGCCATCCTCTGTTAATACTATGGTCTTAACAACTGACGACTATAAGACAGGATTCATAAGCAGCAAATTCCAATAGTGACTAGGGCAACAAAAATCTGTCACTGTTTCTTGAAACTTTTTAGAATGGGATAAATATTATCAAAAGCCTCGTAGATTTCTTGCCGTACCTTAGCACCTAGACATTCAAAAAAGATTAATTTGTAGCAAGACCAAATTACTGGTAATTATTTACAGGGTATAGTTAAGATAATTAAAATTTACCTGTTAACACAACTTTTCCAGATACAAATATAAGTAATACTATACGAGGTTTGACCATCCTGTATATTAGCCCAGGGAAGAGTTCTGGTTCGTATGAAGAAAACTGTCCGTGCGTAAGAACTAGTCCCTCTAATCTAATTGGAAATTTAACATCACAACTACCCACCATATTCTGTATTTTAAAATCCAAGAATTTTGCCTGTTGACGAAAAAATGTTTAAACAATTATTTCCGCGATTCGAGCATGCACGTACAAATTTTGTGTGAAAATATTATGACATTCTACTAACAGGAAAACCTAGTTTCTGAATAATTCGTGCATATTTTCTAGCTGCGAGACGAGAATCCTCCTCGCTCTTTGCACCTGTGCAGACCATTTTTCCACTACTAAATATGAGAGCTGTTGTCCTAGGTTCTCTAATTCGCATAATTACTGCCGCAAACCTTTTTGGATTGTACTCTGCATTCCTAGCATGAAGCGCTATTTTTTTCAAATCTAATTTACAATTCAAGTTAACTGTTGACACAATGTTCCTGGAAAGAAAAATATCTAATCAATAAATCTAAAATTTAGAAAGTGTTTAGATATACATCTTTTATTGTAGCACCCTCTAACTCACTGTAACTGTGGCAAAATTCCTGGATCTGCGGAAGCTGGGGTCATAGGTGTCATAGGACCTGGCGTTGATGGACCTATTGACGCAGGTGCTATTTGATTATTTGGTTGTACTATTGGAGACATCATATTTTGCTGCAATGTATTAGTGCCACTTATAAATTACGATATTCCATATGATATAATATAAAACAAACTTACAAACTATTAATTATCTACAGTAGAAGTATATATATTTATCTGTGCTATTCCCACGATTGCATAAATAATATTCTGCACTTGAAAATAGTTACCGGAGTTTGCGGCTGCATAAGACTTTGTGGAGTGGCAAAAGACGGCGTTGGAGCATAGGTATGCATTGTTTTCTGGGGCGTAGTGATCATGAGCATTCCACTTTGCATATTTGGACTCATGGAATGTAATTGTTGTAATTGATATTGCTGCGATTGCTGTTGTTGCTGCTGTTGCTGTTGCAAAGCGTTTGGTAAAATCTGCTGGTCCTCCTCCGGCTGATGCATCGGCGTGCCGATGCTGGGTATACTGAACCCAGGACTTGGTAGCATTTGATCCATCTTGGCAATTTTGCCCAAAACGCTTGTTCAGGTAAAAACGACTACTCTACTTAACCCTATCTTGGAAGACCTGTCACTGATGGAGATAACAACCCAACAAACTAATTTCACGCGTGCATACTTCTGACCTCACGTAGCGTCGACATTTGCACCGTAAACATTCAATTGCGGCACCTTCTGCGCGAATCGTCAATTCTATTCATATTTGAATTAGGGCTTCAACTACACTCAAACCCTCTGTCGCTCTACATGTGACCATCGGGCCGATACAAAAAGCCTTAACTTATTGTCGTTATACAAAATATATTGTTTCCTGTAAATCCAGTCTATTCGAGATATTTAAATGTTTCATTCAACCTTAGAATTCCGTGTTTTAAGTATTGTTTGTTTACAGCTAACTACCTTAAACGTACGACTACCATGACCGACTATCACTCTCTCGTTGGATTTATTATAGTTACGAACGCAGAAATACTGTAGACGTGCCAAAAGCTCCACCCAGTGATAGCAGATCTGGCACGAAAACACCGTTGGTGTTTTTTGGGTGGGGGAAACCTCGGCAAGTGTGCGTGCGTGTCCGTGAGAGCTGCGCGCGTCGTTTCTCGCCGAATCGCGCTCGGCTTTGAGAGAAGGACGGAACCATGCTGCGTCCTCTTTCAACCAGCAACGCGTGTTGCGTCTTTGTTCGACATGCAGTCGCGGCGTCGCGTCTTCGTTCCGCACACAGGCCGGTGACAGTGGTGCCAGATTTCGCATAAGGCATCGCACGTACCATTGCGTTCTTTCAGCCGGAAGGCAAATCGGGCACCACCGCTGTGAGCAGAGCGCGATCCAGAGAAAAGTGAATCGAGGAGAGTTTGGGATTGACTCGTCGTACTCATCGTCGCTCGTCGACGCGGTTTTTGTTCGTGCGGCAATACCTCTGTCCACTTTGAACGACGGAGATATTCAAGGTGGACAGAGTTATTGCCCCACGCTGTAGAATTAAGGGTTAGAAAAGAAATGAGAGGAATTTTTTTTTTTTTTTTGTTAATTTTATTTCATATTAATGTTGACATTGTATTTTTGTGTGGCGCCCCCCCCCCCCTCCGCTGGCGCCACCACACAAAAATGCTCTCATTTCTTTTCTAACCCTTACTTCTACAGCGTGGGGCAATAACTCTGTCCACCTTGAATATCTCCGTCGTTCAAAGTGGACAGAGGTATTGCCGCACGCTGTATGATTATCATAAAATGTGGTACAATAGGGCTATAGGCGACGGTCCACGTTAAAAAACCGAACGCGCTAGTCGTGGCACCTCATGGGTGGCGTGGAAGTCCACGTATCTTAAATTTTATAAACAGAAACCTTACATACGCATTTGCATTTGTCGGGTGCGGCGTTGCACTTTCGAATTGAATGAAGTCTCGTAGAATATAGATATTACGAACCCATCGAACCCTTTCCTGTATAATTTTGTGTAATACTTACCGTTTACAGGAACAAAGCTGACTATCACAACCTGTGCACCCTGTACATGTGCATTTAAATGTAATACATATCGTACATAATGATGAATAAATGACATTGGAAAGTAGGTTACAGTTCCGGGGGAATCATTTCTAGTACGTACGTGAAATACGTGCTAAGAATGGTTAGACTTTTCAGATATTTCAATTAGTCCAACTGCGACCCGCGGTCGGTCGGGAGCGGCACAATGAAAGTTTCGGTTTTCAATTCACAGGGATTTTGTTATTATTGTCCTGTTTTATCATGCCTTCTTTGACAATACGCACGTTGCGGCATTTCGTGGGCAGAATGCGACAACGGACGTACATATGGATTACAGTATGAACGGTGAATTGCCTTCAACCGAACAACTTTTTCTTTCACGAAATGGGGAGAGCGTTCTTAAACTAAACGTGCGAAGTAAGAAAAACGTTTCAAATCAATGTGATGGGACTTGCTGAGAACTGTTAGAATATATACACAATTTGATCACCTTCTATTTAGAAAAGAAATCATGCAGAACAAATCATAGAGAACAACTCATAAAAACATTTGCACCGTCGTCGCGTCGTGTCAAGCAAATTCTTCCTGACGTACGCTGTCGTGTGTTAAAATCGCGTGTTAGTACGATCCCTCAGAACGTTCTAGTGCAAGAAGTGCTCCTATTACTTGTTTCACGGTTAATGCATAATACGCAATAATTGACATTTATTATATACTTTCTCATTTATTACTACCACAGAAAGATTAATGTTACTGAAACCAAAATTTATGAAATATATATTTTGCCCATATCTATTATAAACCAATACGACACATCTATTCCGCTGACAAAATATTAAAAACTATCCGTAGTAAGTAATAAAATATTTTTAAATGAATATCGTTTGTTGCCGTGTGATGAATAATTAAAAAAACAAATTATTCTGTGAAAAAAAATTGAACCATGGCTAGGCGCGAACGAACGAAAAAAAACCGCGTCGACGAGCGACGATGAGTACGACGAGTCAATCCCAAACTCTCCTCGATTCACTTTTCTCTGGATCGCGCTCTGCTCACAGCGGTGGTGCCCGATTTGCCTTCCGGCTGAAAGAACGCAATGGTACGTGCGATGCCTTATGCGAAATCTGGCACCACTGTCACCGGCCTGTGTGCGGAACGAAGACGCGACGCCGCGACTGCATGTCGAACAAAGACGCAACACGCGTTGCTGGTTGAAAGAGGACGCAGCATGGTTCCGTCCTTCTCTCAAAGCCGAGCGCGATTCGGCGAGAAACGACGCGCGCAGCTCTCACGGACACGCACGCACCCTTGCCGAGGTTTCCCCCACCCAAAAAACACCAACGGTGTTTTCGTGCCAGATCTGCTATCACTGGCTCCACCACCTTTTTGCGGCGATTTGAAAGTAGTCAGTGGCTCCACCGTGCGAATCCGTTAATTTCCTTACAATTCCCAAGAGAAGGTTTTAATGAAATTGACTGGAATAAATTCAGGTTTCCAGAATTAAAGGAGCTCAGTAATCTTTTGTCAGATCAAACTAACAATGAAAGATATGCTAAATAAAAAGACACACCTTGTTTATGAGAGAAACTTTGAAATGTTACGACAGTATTGATTAGGATTCATGGGCTTCATCACGCCTCTCAGCCTCCGATGTTAAAACATTCGTTGTACTAATGCATACATGACTTGATAATATTGAAGCATCTCATTCAGTCATAACATATACCTTTAAATTCGATAAACTTGGATAATAGTATAATTATTCTTTGAAGGCAGAAGAAACATACATTTCAGAATAAAAATAAACTGGAGTCATTGTGCGTACATTCACAAAGATGGCTGCACTTGCTTAATACCTGACAACAGCATTGCTGTTTCCTATATACAAAGTCAACTAAAAAGTGCATGTGGCTCGAAAAGTACGCGTTGTATTTATTTAATTGCGGTGAACATTTAAAGAGTCTACATATATTCCAATAACGATACATAGAAAATGGCTGAAGCAATGAAACAAACCGTAGCTGGAATGCTGAAAGGCATTGAAAGGTATATTAATACATATTGCTTCAATATAACCTCTGACTTCCATTTACTCCAAATGTGACGTTTCTCAAAACATATCCGTGGAATTCGAATTATCGCGCAGTACAAAAGAACAGATATGTTATTCTGAGATCTTTCGCAGGTACAATCCAGATAATTTGACTACATTGGAAAAATACGTTGAAATACAGTCAAGGGAAAATGCTTACGACTTGGAAGCAAACCTGGCGGTGTTAAAGTTGTATCAGTTAAATCCACACCGCTTCAACATGGATATCACATGCCAGATATTATTGAAAGCTCTCACAAATCTTCCACACACCGACTTTGTACTGTGCAAATGTCTGCTAAGCGAGAAAATTGTGAGTCATATTTCAGTTTCTAAGATGAGGCATGTGGATTTACGTGGAAGGAATTTGCACATAGTATATTTATATTTATGTACACAGATGCAAGACGATCCTGTTAATCAAATCATGTTTTTGGGAAATATCTTGGAACAATGCAACTTCCAACATTTCTGGGACAGAGTTATATCAATGTCAGATCTTTGCGAGCGAATAGTAGGATTTCAAGATTCTATAAGGAAGTTTGTATGCCACGTCGTTGGAATAACTTTCCAAACAATTGAAAAGAGCCTTTTAGCCCAATTACTTGGAGGCGTGGATGGTGAGTTACAGTATTCCCTAGTTTAACAATATTGAATTTACGTTCATGTACCTACTTGTAAAAAATGTTTTACAGACACAACATTAAAGCACTGGGTGAAGAAATACGGATGGAAAGAAGAAAGTAAAACAATCATTTTTATTGCCAATCAAGACGAGAACATTAAAACAAAAAATATAACAGAAAAGATTGACTTCGAAAACGTTGCCGGACTAATGGCTGCCTGTTTATAAGCCCTATAATAAAGTAAATTATCTGTAAAACGGATTTCTCAAAAATAAACATTTTCTATTGTCCGGCGTCATAGACGAAATGTACACGTCACCTTTCTTTTATTTATGATTTTGTTTACAAAACGTTACATCTTAAAAGAATATAATTTAATATTGATAAATATACATATTGCTTACAAATGTGTAATGTGTCTTATTGATACAGATACATGCATATGGACTATACATTTATAATTTGAAGTAACCCATTTCACTGTGCATAAATGCAAAATAAAACCAAATTACGTCACACTCACGTTTTCGTTTATTACTTGCAATGTTATGAAAAATATGATACAAATCTTGGAAAGAATTAATTTTTTTCTTCACAGGATTACATGTAACGGCAATCTAAGATTAAATACTTTCACCATCATAAAAATATAAGTATTTAAGATCAGCATATATGATAGTTCTTGTTGCCTTATTTAATATGTAATATTTATTCATATCCTGCTTACATAGCACAGCTAGTGTGCATATCTAAAACTGACTAAAACATTATTGATAAGTAAATGACTGGATAATAGAATTTTTGTAAATATGTTTCAAATAATGCAGTATTTGTAAATTGCAGTATACAGTACGGAAGCTTAACAAAATTATTATATAAATAAACGAAATATTGCTTTGAAGAAAGGAATTTTGGTAATTTTTAATTAACCACTGCGTTATCTGTGTTTTCATTATTAAGTACTTATATCTATTAATACTTAACATTGCACTGAAACAATGTTGTACGAAATTAAATATTACATAATACAAAAAACTAATTGGACAGTTTAGTCATAAATTTGTGTCATCATTTCAGTTTTCATAATACTTTAAACAGATTTTTGTGGACCGAAATATAGCTGTTCCAAATCGCAACGTGATTCTTAAGCATGTAATTCAAACTTTCAGAATCTCAAGATGTATGTATGAAAGTGTTGACAACAATTTTGCAAGTTTACCTAGCTGCACATTATAATAGCATTGTTGTTGTCATGAAGCAAATAATGACGTTACAACTGCAGTGTATCTTTGGAAAAGGCTGATTATCTCTACAGTATATAATAATAAATTCTGCCGAAGAATTCCAAGCACTCTTTCTTAATATGCCCTAGCTTGAAAACTTAAAATTTTATAAAAATGAGTATATATAGAAGATAAAGCATCTTAAAGACTTATAAAATAAATATATGGGCAAGTATTAAAATGTCTTTAGCAAGACTATGTACAGGAATACCAGCATAGATTGTTTTAATGCGTGAATCGATTGTACTGAAAAATGTTATCTAAAAATGCACCTTAGACGAACAGAAGAATAACAAATCTTATTTTATATAACCTCAGACATGATGATCAATTAAGTATGCGTCTCTCCTGAAAGAGTATCGCGGAGGATTATGGCAAGGAAACAACCATAACGCTGGATGACTTTTACCACAGACTTGAGACAGAAGAGAGAATGTATGCGAAATACTCTTAGCATGATGAAGATGACCACCTTGTATTCGCTCAATAGCCGTTTCATCTCCCAAAATTGCTTGGAACTGGTCTATCAATATCACTATTACAAACATTCCAAACAATGCAGACTCTAGCACTAATATTACACAGTGCAAACTGCAATGATGAAAGTGTTTCAGGATAATTCTTTAAATATTATGTTTCAATGATACTTACATGCGGCTCTGCTTTATAGCAACATCATTACTGCACTCTGGGCAATCAAATACCCATGATACAATGACAAGAGCAATAGCATATATTGCCAATATGCCGACATACACCAAAAATTGTATGAAGTATTTCTGATTTCTTTCTCCGACACAGTTATTTATCCTTGAAAGAAGTTATACTTATTAGAACAGTTTCATATTGTCGTAACATAAGTTTGTTCATTATAATGCTAAATTACCATGGGCAGTGATGGTCCATCCTTCTAATGCATCGTTTACAAATACGACAATGATGAGCTCTAGGCGGTCTGTAAGTTTCGCATCTTGTACATACGGTCCAATCATTTCTCTCATCGCAATCATCTATTCCCCCAGAGCCTGAGTGAATATCAGAAAAGTCCATCCGGCTCTGGGGCAATGGTACAACACCAGGGTCACTACAAACTGCTTTGAGATGCGACATCATCAATAAAAGCACTACCGTGTTAAATATTACCACGTGAAAAGGACCCCATAAGCTGCAAAAGCACAAGAGCACACTTAGTTCCATTAAACCTACAAGTCCTAAAATAACAATTTTAGAGAAACCCTGATGATACAGCAGCATAGTACAAGCAAAGCATGCGCACGTTACGTTAGAAGTCATGCAAACCATTAGTTCGACAGGGTATACAAGCATGTCATTGAAATTTTACAGTCGTTCGAAAGCTGTCAAACCCTCAAATGTCAATCGGGAAGCATAACGAAAACCAACCTATCCTGCATAGTGTGCAGAATGATCCATCGTATGACGACATAATCGGCGTAAAACACGGCGACGTATGTGACAATAATGCACACGATGCCGCAAGGGTCCCTCACGAACATTTTTAATAATGCCGATTGTTACATGTCCCTGCTCGGTGGCTCGATATAGCGATTTCCCATTATTACCGCACATGACAGGCTCTCAGGTCATATTTGAAAGCGTGAGTACGATGTGCGCGTCGCGCGCTGCAAGGACGTGTACAATTAACGGCGCGAACAATACGATCAACAAACTGAAAGATATCGTGAAGATTCGCAACGCAGACAGAATCCTCCCACTGACAGCTCGAAACTTTCTCTCATTGTGTCAATTGCTAATGCGAGCACAGCGAACGAGCATCGGCCAACGTTCGACCGGGAGCGTGTGTCAAAATAGATTGTCTGTAGAACTGACGCAATTTCATTTACTTCAAAAGTTACTAGGTCGCTCGTCGGATGGCGCTAATCGGCAGAATTTGTGGCGGTGCTGAATACACAGACGAGGTATAGAATAGACACAGCATGCAATGCAATTTTTTGTCACACGGCCGAGGGGCTCTAGAGCCCCCTTACCATTTCCGAGTCACGTCCAATATTACCGGCCGAGTGCAGCATCATATCACACCGCTGCCCGTGGTGAGAATTAATACTAAATTCGTTGATTGCACTTGTCACGTGACTAGCAGCAGCTGCGTAAAATATCAGCGCGCTTCTTCAATACAGGCTTAAATTTACGTGCTGTTATTTGTGATCAGTGTAGTAATAATCAAAGTACTATAAAGAATATGATTTCTGATGATCTTTCGTATGTCATTCACGGAAATTAACAAATATGTGTAATCTTTGATATTCCGCATATGTAAAAGTCTTGGAAAGACGTACGCTCATTATGGGAATTAGAAAACGGTGCGGCAACGAGAGCTGCTGTTAAGTTATCAGAAAAACATGTAAATCCTAATTGCATCGAAAAAATGAACTGCCGTTTAACTCTGGAACTATTTAGTCGCGGGGTCTCAGCAGCCCTCTTAACTCAATCGCAGGAACAGTAGGAGAAATTGAAAACTCGGCGGTCATGCACCCGGCCGAATTTTTTTACATTCTTAACGACAGTTATAATTCTTTAACCAGCAGAACTTGCAACGATTAAAATCCAAATAGATGGGCATTATCAGAAATTCGATTAAATGCGGAAAATTAAAATATCTATTAAAAGGATGTTTCAAAAATGCGGTCAGCGGTCTTAAGACTACCACGTTGTCAGGGCTTAAAAATGTCTTTGAAATCTATCTTAGAATTGTGGAATCCGTCTGCCAAAACTTTTCGTTCATCATTACAAAAAAATATTCTATTCAATTTATCAAAATCTGCTCAATCTCCAAATTGGTTAGATGTTAGATCATGAAGATGAAGCTATAGGTACTCAGAACAGAAGACAAGAGAAGCTGTCGCTTGGCGACAGCGATTCAAAGGCGCAAAACAGCTATATGTAAAGACCATTTTACATCTGCTCAGCTAAACCGAAACGTTGATCGTAAGTTTTTGTATTACTGTATTTTTCAGATTGATCCGCTATGGAATATATTGTTTTGTGACACGCTGGTGAAAGTAATAGTGGAACTAAGATGAAAGAAGGGCATGTTAACTACCCTGAAATTTCTTATATCTTTGTCTATGTTGCATTAGTATTCTGGGTAATTTATCCGGAAAGATCTTGCTATTACGTGAAAAAAAAAGTCAAAATTGCAAAATCAATTTTTTGGATACAACGTTTTGTTGCTGATAAGTTTTTTTATGGTTCTAATGGTTTCATATTCTGTTTACAGTATGTTGTTTTTTAAATAAACGGAACACTGTTACGCCCGACCGCGGTGGTTTAATTGAATATGTCGAGCGGTCGGCCACTACTTAGACGTAACGCTGAATAATATTTAAGAAATACTAAATATAATTATGTATTTTTATATATGAGACAGTATGAACAATAGAAATAGATTGAATGAAAATTATAGGATGAATAACAGGATAATAGAAGGAACTACTAGTAAAAGCAAGGCTAATACGAGTGAATCTAAATGAATTGAAGTTATAATATTTGTTATCTAATTTGAGATTAATAAAGACAGGACTTATAAAATACGTGGTTCCAGAAGACCCATACAGCTCCCACACCGTGCTTGATATGGTCGGGGTATAAATTATTTAACTAGTCGGCAACAAAAGGATTACGTAACGGAGTTGCAGATAAAAGAAAATAGAATGTAAATGGGAGAATGAAAGTACAGTAAATTCTGTCACATTGTCGTTAAGGCTCCCTGCCACACTGTCGCAGCGAGTTGTGCCTACGCCCAGGCACGCGTCATTTTGACGCCTATGTAATCTTAACCGAGTCAGCGAGGCGTGTGATGCGACGCGCGACGCGGCTTCTTTGATGAGAGTTGACGGTTCAACTGTTTATAATACAATAATATAACTTTTTGAATTTTACTTTTATTTGTCCGAAATTGTGATTGATATATTGATGACATTTTTCCGCTTAACATGATATCAAACATGACATAATTTGAACAACATTTATTTATTTTATACTTATTGTATCAGTCATTACACTTGACGAATTAATTAGTAAATGTGGTCTCAATTACATCATGTTTGGTCTTATTTTTATACAAACAATCTCATCAATATGTTATAGACTATCATACAGAAAAAGTTAATAAAAATGGTTAAGAATCGTCTGTGTTGCAGCATTTCGCACGCTGAGTTTCAACTGTGTCAGTTGCCTCGACTGTCGTTTTCTTGTCGTTGGGCAAACTGCAACGACGCGTGGCTCGAAAACCGTATCCACTCTTTCCAAGTTGTCGCAGAACGATGGACAGGTGCACGACAACGTGAGAGGGTATGCTACGATTAGTAAAAATTCGTAACATACCCTCTCACATTGTCGTGCACCTGTCTATCGTTTGCCACACTTGGAAAGAGTGGACACGGTTTTCTAGCCTTGTGTCTTTGTAGTTTGCCGAACGAAGAAAAGGACAGCTCTTTCATTCGCTGTCCTTTTCTTCGTTCGGCAAATTACAAAGGCACCAGCTCTTTCATTCGCTGTCCTTTTCTTTGTTCGGCAAACTACAAAGACACAAGGCTCGAAAACCGTGTCCACTCTTTCCAAGTTGTGGCAAACGATTCCCAGATCCGCGACAATGTGACAGAATTTACTGTAGTCGGAAATTGTGAAATTTGGTAAACTCCTTTATTACATTAAAATGCATAATCCTTAAAAATTGTAAGAAATTCTGCGATTTTCTTATGTGTTTCCAATTCCTCCTCAAAGCCAATCGTCAGCACTCGTCGGCGTTTTTTCGGCGAATTCTATTTCGTTGCGAGTAATATATGGCGGTACGTGTGTCATTGCCTAGCAAGAATCAACACACACACATAAGCTATTCATACTATGCCAACTTATTCATAAGCATGTCATGTGTACTGTACAGCCACTGATATTTCTGCCCCTAGCTTGATTTTTTCCCGATTCGCGATTTTCCGAAGTCGCGTGTTAATATTTTTATTTGTATCAAAGTTATTGCTTGCAAAATACTTCAAAAGAATTGTAAATTTCATTCCGTACCTCTTCCTCCTTAAAAGCTTAATTGAAAATACGCCGAACGGAATAACACAATACATATAACACAATACGTAGACCCTTTAAATCTGAAATCTGACTCATTCTCAGCGGCGAGGCAGAGCATCGAGCCTGATCCAGCCAAGCTTGCGAGACAGCGCAGCGATCAGATGTACATTCGTAACAAATTCATGATATGGCAATCGTGCATTTATCGCATACATTTGGCAACGCCGCCAAAGTCAGTCAGAATGTGAATTGTAATTATGACTTCTGCCGTTCGCATACGCAGAGGGCGCTTCAACTTGCCTCGTTTTCTGCTCCGTCGGTATTTCTAGACGTGTGACACGAAGGTCCATAAGATGCGGTGTCTATTCTATACCTCGTCTGTGCTGAATATGCTGAACGCCTCAACGCGGTTTACACTTCGAAGCCGCAGCGCGGCGCTGACGGTCGCGTAGACGGACAGGAGAGGCAACAGCACATCTAGAATAAGTTAGACTTAGGTTAGTTCCGCACGCACGCAACACGCGGCGCATTTTACTGTGTTACCTGGTGTTACCTACCAAGTACAAATAAAGAGTGTTTTTATATTATTAAAGCGTTGGATCTCCTCTACTGCGAACTCGCACAATTACGAATTATCACATCATAAAATTATGTAGCATACGTGTGTAATGAATGAATTACATGTGCATGGAGTCAAGTCTCATGACGATAGTACATAACAGTTGAAAAAATTTATTCACTTCCGAAAAATTGTCATGTCTTTGAAACTATTAAGAGTTCAACGGTCAGCTGGTGTTCTATTGCCAGCACAATTTGCGTTATATAATAAACTCATGTATAAAAAGAAGAAGAGGAAAAACATCGTGACCAATGCACTACTAGAATATAAATGTTTTCCAATGTTCCATATTCAGTGGCCGCAGACGTATTTAGCGCCAACTGCTCGTTCGCCAATCCGCATCGACTTAGTGCTTGGCCAATCGGCGAGACACGCCACACAAGGCCGCGCGTGAGCGGCTTAAGTCTCTCACAATTAAGTTGTCCGTTTACCCTACAATTATATCGCCAGCGTTTAAATTCTTTTTGCGCTTGTCAGAGATAAAAAAAATAATCTTTCAATTGGGAACGCTCGCGAGGCAGTCGTCAATGAGTCGGTTGTGCAGATGGAAAACATTTGAACTCGCACCCGTGATGCACTTGGGAAAACTACAGAATATAAAATGACATAGGTCGTGCGGCGTGCGTGACTGACACGCTTTCGTATTCGTTCTAAAATAAGATTTATACTGGCCGTCTCACGACGGTATTGTCGTTAATTTTACAGTCGTTTAAAATTTATCGATCGTTCAGAATGCAGCGTGCATGAGAACAATAGGAGACGAACGTTTACTGACTGCGGAATATCCCCAACTAATTTACATATTCACCGCATCAATAATCAACAAAGCGTTTATGCGTCTGCTACTGTGAAAGTATGAAATTCGGTGATAGCAATCAGTTTCTGGGAAACGTACATTATACTGTAAGCTTTAGGTAAACTCTAAAAGTGTGGCTCGCATCTTGGATTGGGTGACGGTTCGGCTTATGTTCTTTTCACATAGAATAGCGAGTGCATACATTTCCCAGTCACTGTATACAATTGCTGTGTTCGTGCATTGACTGTAGCGTGTTTACTACATTTCCGATGATTTACGAACTTTGGAGGCTATTTCAAGCGTTTCCTACTGATAGTTGGAATCTCTGTAGCGAAATGTGTGGTGTGATAGGTAGTTCGCGCATGCGCGCACGCACCTAACTTGCCATAGTTGTTTATTGCAGTATGGTTTACATTCTCTGATGCCACGATGAATGAACGGTCAATGAAGTAATTCGGTATAGAGCACGGTTTTACAATTAGATTTAGCCGGCAAGGTTAAATGTCAGCGAAAGGTGTCGGTAGATGTAATGTGAAAAACCGCGAAGCGAAGTTATTCAACGTTCAGAGGATAAAGGGGTCGGTGTCGTAGTGGTTAGATCTTCCGTCTCATGATATTTCACAAGATGAATCTCGAGGTAAAGTATTTGTCGGACGAACACCTTACGGGATTTGAAAATTACAAGGTGAGTCGAGGAACAGTTTTATACGATCTTTTCGTTGCAATGAGCGATATTATATGAGGTAGACTTAAGTTGAGCGGACTACGAATGTCGGTGCAGGTCTTGCTTAAGGAAGTTTCATTAAAAATCGCTGACATTACTTAATAATGTGGCATGTTACTCTTGTATCGTACAACCATTCGCATATAGCTCTACAGATTATAACTTTTATTGGGAGCATTGTGTTTGTCCCAGTCAAATTATATGAATGTTAATGTTAGTATAGGATGAATACATTTTCTTAGCAGACGCTTCTCGCATCGTTATGATTACGCTAGAAATATTCATCTAATATCCTCAGTGCAATGCATCTTAAGCTATTTTTGAAAACTTTACTTAGTCAAATGGATTACTCAACCTTTGTTTGAAATGTTTCTTTCAGTATAGTTCACTGGATACGAGTCCCCTAAGTGTATATGTTATGCACCCATTTTGGAACAGAGTAGTCCAAGTAATTACCCTTATTATTCATTTTCTATAAAACACTGAATCATAATAATCTTGATTGTATGTTTTCAGTATTGCCCAAAATGGGTAGCTCCAAATATGTTGACTTTCTCCGGATTCCTTTTTACTGTATTAAATTTTGCAATGTTTGCAAGTTACGATTATTATTTCTACGCATCCAGTGATGATAAAACAGAATATCCTCCAATACCAAGATGGGTGTTTGCAGTAGCAGCATTCAACATTTTCTTGGCATACACTCTAGGTATTTCTAGATCAATTTCAAATTAATGCATTATTAATTGATAACAGCTTGCAATATTAACACCTGCAACTGGTCTCCCATTATCCATGTAACTATAGTGTAATTTTACTTAAACAGTTGCAGGATAATTAAAACTGATGATTTGTGACATTACGTGTTTTGAGGTAATTGTTAGTTTAGATGAACAAGCAACATTTCTTGCACTTACAGATGGTATTGACGGAAAACAAGCTAGACGCACACAAACGTCTGGTCCATTAGGAGAATTGTTTGACCATGGACTGGATAGTTGGACAGCTATGTTAATTACAGTTTGCATGTATTCGGTGTTCGGAAGGACCGATCACAGCGTGTCTCCGATGCGAATGTACTTCATTCTGTGGAATGTTTTTGTCAATTTTTACTTGAGCCACTGGGAGAAATATAATACAGGTGTATTGTTTTTACCCTGGGGATATGATGCATCCATGCTGGTAAGTTTAGATTTCTTTAAGACTGCCCTTTACCCGTGGTACTTAATCAGATGTTACCAATGTTGCAATTTCATGTTTTGTTCATTTGCAGGCTACTATCCTAGTCTTTATTCTAACGAGTGTAGGTGGTCACGAAGCTTGGAAATTTGAGTTGCCGGGCGGTATATCAGCCGGCATAATGTTCGAAATGTTACTTTACGTTAGCGCACTTGTATCAAATTTACCTGTAGTCCTTTGGAATATATACAAGTTCGTATATTTTTCTATTTTGCTTATACTCGTTCAATATCTTGTTTTTCACATGAAAATCAACGATTCCAGATCGTATAGAGATAAGACTGGGAAAATGAGAACGTTGCCAGAAGCTGTCAGACCTTTGGTGCCTTTGGCAGTGCTCTTCGCCATTTCAACAGTCTGGATTGTACATTCCCCGAACAACATTTTAGAAAAAGATCCGAGAATAATATATTTTGCTATGGGCACAATCTTTTCGAATATATGCGTAAGTCGAAACCTATACAAATTCCATCCACTCGACCCCGTGTACGCGTTACGTAATTTTCTATTTACAGTGCCGATTAATCGTATCTCAGATGAGTAATACTAGATGCGAAGTATTACCGTGGATTCTACTTCCTGTAGCAATCGCAGCCATCCTTTCATTCATTCTGCCCGGTATAGATTTGGAGTCTATGTATTTCGTTTCGATCCTAGCACTGTTAGCGCATATTCATTACGGTACCTGCGTGGTAAGTACAATCGTTACATATTTTTTTTGTACACATTTTGGATTAATTCTTTTTCCCATTTCTGTGTTAAGAAATAATCGTACTATCGTTCGTGCTGTTATAAAGATCTTATCAAGTGTGTGATATACTTTCAGGTACGTCAAATGTGCCGTCACTTTCGGATTCACACATTCCGTATTAAAGATCATTCAGAATGACTACTTGCCGACGATACATGTTAAAAACGAAGAGCATACACAGGTGAGAAGAAAACAGAAGGAGAACATATGAGTAAAAGAAATGTCGCGAAGGGGTAGGAGAAAAACAAAATAAGAGCAACGGAAAAACAAAATAAACAGAGACAGGGAGGATGTAGGGAAAAGAACGATGAAACAAAGATTAAACAGACAAACCGAAGAAGAGATCTGACACACGACGCCATACAATGAATACTAAGAATTTGGATTATCACGGACGCAATGCTTCTCAATAAAACAAATTCAGAGACTTACTGAAAGACAACTAATGTCAATTTAAACAAAAAAAATGTCAAGCGGATAAAATTAGAGGATGTTTAATGTTGTCACATTTTCACTCACTCATTCATCAACATTTCCATGTACCCGCTAAATAATTTATTTATTTATTTATGGAAGCAAAATTATCTTACGCCATGTAGAACTGTGATATTTTCAGTTGCAAATTCATTGTTGTGTGTCACCATGTGATGCGACGTAAATGTGCTATCACAATATGTTCTCATGATCATCATATGTTCAAAATTAATTTAATAGCATTCAATGCAATGCATCCTAACAGAGTTAAGCATGGGTTTTCATCTCTTCCTAATATCTTCACGTTACCCTCAAGTGGATTTTGATTGTGTGTTCAAATAAGTTTTCAAAAGTGATATTGGTTCTCACGACGAATCTAAATCAAAAGATGCACCTCTTCGTTTTTATATGTATTGTCCCTCGGACGTTATATAATAATATTATTAAAGTGTTCTTGAGGACAGCAGTTGCTTCATTGACTGATATTGTGTGATATCAGTTCGTTACGAGATCCGATGAAGCACTCTTCATTGTTTCTCCATGCGTGTAAAATCTTCAACAACATTGTATGCACTAGCGTGCAGTTTCGTTAAGGTTCTGTTAAGCTTCCGTTACGTGTTCTTTTTTTTGCGTAATATTTACACGTTCGAATATCGCGTGTATTCGCTTCAGTTTATGAAGTATGTGTACATGTTTCGTTGACACCCCAAACATAATGTAAATTCTTAATGTCTGGCATAATTGAGATTGCGATAATGTGCACTATACATATACCGGTTAAATAACAGCTGTTACCATTTTTAGTTTTTAATACTTTGTAAGATTATTGCCACCATTAGGACATCAAGACTAACTATATACGCGATCATTTAATAATATGAAACTGTATGCCATGCCTTTATTCATTCTGGTTACTTTCTTTTACATCCGTAAAATCATAAATTTATGAACTAATTTAAACTGTATTTTTAGTTTACTTTCAAATTGACGTTTATTCAACCATGACAATTTGTAAAGTTTAAGTAAGAACACTAGAAGGTATAACTTCTATCACACGATAACATCAAAACTAAGTTGGTTACACTTTACAAATAACTTGGGAAATTCATAGCATGGGAGCATTAGAATGTATAACTTATGTGTAAAGCATTTTAAATCTTGTCATAGCCGATATGGGGAACATTTGAATTAAGTTGTAGCAATAAGATTTTAATTAAGTTAATATTAATGTGCATCTGGTAAGTACCAAAAAAAATGGTGATTCCATACAAACCCCTTGCCCAATTATTTTCCGAACACATTGAAGTGAATTTAATCAAATCAAAGAGTTACAAACAAAAAGATAATTTGCTTTCAGTCATTATGCATATTCCTCCATTCAATAGCGTTTTATTATAAAAGAAAAGTAAGAATTATTAAATATCAGGTCTTATGACTATTGGCATCACTGTGTGAATATTCTGTATAGAAATATTTGGAGTATGTCCTGTCTTGCGATATCTGTACACTGTAAGCAATATTTAAAACTGGTATATAAACACCTTAATTACTCTGTAACAAAAGATATATGTACATAATAGCTGTACATAATTTGAGTATCTTAAGATTTATGTATTAGTAACAATTAAAAAATAACATGCTATACTATAACATTGTATCTTGTATAGTATTCAATTGAAATACCTCGTATATAAGAATGTTATTTTCCGATATCGTTAGTAGCTTATGTTACAACTCCAAATTTATTATAAGAAAATAAGTTATACATTCGCAGATAACTTGAACCTATTAAAGCAATATCAGCTTACTTTTGTGTATTTTTACTATGTACATCACAGTGACTCTTGAATATTAAGTTTACTCAATCATTAATCATAATACATGAAATCATGTCCTATTATTTTTTACTTTTTAGAGTAACTCTCAAAATATTCTCTCTTTATCTGTTCACGCTCCTCAAGGGGTGGAAGTGCAGGATTTATTCCATTCCTTATCCGTTCCTTTTTCACATCACCCTAGAATGCGAAATTCCTTAATCGCATGGAATATCTTCAATTATGCAATAACAAAGACCATGTAATAAATACCCAAAATTTTAGACAATGCTTATAGTTAAGAAAGTAGATACGACACTTCTCCCGATCTTCCTGATTCTCCGAAAGACAGCTTAGGGATTGGTTATGCTCCTAGTGATACACCAGTTCCAAGCAAAACCAATATTATTTTTGAGTTCTTTCAACATTGTATTTAAATAAACCGTATGTTACATGTACCTTTAGGCATGGGTCGTGTAATTTATAATTAAACGTCAGTTTAGCACGGTGCTCTTCTTGCGTCATTTTCACTTGCATTGTGTATATATAAGAATGCTACTGTAAATAGCCTTCGATTAGAAATCTAGATAAAACAGCTGTCATATAACTGCTTGGGAGTTTGGGACATGAATAAACCGATGCAATGGTTATTACGGTTGAACGTAATTGCATGGGTATATAAAAGAAACTGAAAAAACCGATAAATATAGAAAGTAATGAAATAAAAACACGGAACAAATCCACTTGTGATAAGCGGTTAAAATCAGAACTAAGAAACGTGAAGAAACTTATATCTACATATATACATAACCATAATGCACCGGATTAGGCGTATGGACTATGAAGTATGTAATATGCATCTTAGTCTAAGATATGCATTAAACGTTTGATGTAAGTGATTAAATTTCAATATTAATTCGTCATTTAAACGTTTAGTTATTATTCTAAAAAGATTATCATAAGTGTATTTGTGGTTGTGAATAATAAAACACTTTTAATTCTGTCTCATTACTCAAAACTTGTTTCCACTCTTATTCCCAGGTCAGTGTTAGAAATTAGTATAAAATATATACATAATATTCTGTTACATATTTCATATTTTTGTACAGTTACAAATCTTCAGGATATATAACACCAACCTGTCTTCGAACTTCGTCTTCTAATTGAGCGATCAACAAGGAGGTACTATGAGGTACCTTTGAACTTTCAATCATACCTGTAAAAGCATAGTTTAGAAGATATTAATTCACATCTGGATTCAGTTTAAATAAAGTAGAAATACCAAGCAATACCATACCTTTCTTAATGCATGAACGGACTTCATTGGCTTCATATGATAATCCAATGCTATTTATAAAATTGAAGTCATATTTTCCATTAGGTAATGGTATATTCATAACTCCGCGGGGTAGTTCAATGGTTGTAGGACACCAGAAATTTGGTACTCTAATGCGTCCTTTTGTTCCAAGGATATAAGCTTCTTGTGGAAGATCTACCAATGCACTGGTTATCATAGTAGCACTCCTTTTCCCTTTGTATAGAAAAGTTGCGGTAACAGACTGATCAATGCCATCATCATTTAGAACACCTGTAGCTTTAATCGTCTGCGGAACCTCATCTTTGAAGACTAAACAAGCTAATTGAATTGTGTATACTCCAAGGTCTAGAATTGTTCCACCGCCCAAATTTTTTAAACTGTAAAAATGATTCCACAGCAATAGTTATGTAATTCCTGAATGCTGTAAGATACGAACACAATCAAAACAATTAAAATATATTTGACATACGCCAGTCTCTCAACATCCGGCATTTGAAATCCAAATGACACAATAACTTGATGAATTTCACCTAGACTGCCGGAAGCAATTTCCTTCTGAATTATATCGTACACGGGAAAGCAACGACTCCATATGGCTTCCATGAGAAATCTATTCTTAGATTTAGCATGGGATAATAATTTAGTAGTTTGCTTGAGGTTCATTGTCAAGGGTTTTTCACACAAAACATGCTTCCCTCGATCAATCATCATCATTGCTACTTCAAGGTGTTGAGGATTGAGTAAGCCAATATAGACGACCTCTGAAAAAGGAAATCATAATTTTTCTGTAAATATTTTTTATACAATATTTATAAAATTAAATATTGTGTTTTATATAATCTTATTAAGAGCTACTTGTGAAATAGACCGAAAGTTTTACATAATGACAAGTAGCGTACCGACATTGCCGTCCTCAGCCAATTTTACATAATCGTTGTAAGCCTTCTTAATTCCGTGCAATTTCGCAAAAGCTTTTGCGCGATCTTCACTCCGTGCCGCCACAGCAACCAATTCATGTTCAGTCGTAGGCAAAGTTTTTAACGCAGTTACGAAGTCGTTCGAAATTTTTCCAGCGCCGGCAATGCCCCAACGTGTTGCCATTTTGATTCAAAGGTGAGTAATAGCTATACAATAAGGTCAAATAAATATTTGCTACATTTATGATATTATTATGCATATCGAAAATTTATTCAGTAAATTTTCTAGCCGACAATAAATTTTGTGTTCGAATTCGAAATTTGAAACTGGAATCAAACGAGATTCCACGCACTAGTCAAATAACTATAAAACTTGACTCAAGTTCATATAATATATTTACTTTACATTCATGACACGAATAAACTTAAATTGTACATTTTATGTTCAATAATAACACTATTTCTCGTGTATATTATTAACGACAAAACTGATATTAAATAACGTCATTCAAATAAAACGAAGTACATCGTCCGTTGTGACCATTTTTAGACTTATTTAATTCGGTACTTACTATTAATACGTTACAATGTAGTAGAAAGAACGATATTCGATGACTTGGATTAACCTCCCTAAAACTAGTCTTTATCTATTATTTGGAAAAGACGCGCGATTTACGATCAATTACAGAAGGAATACTAATCTGAACATTATGCACTTGGTTTTATAGTGCTGATATGTCGTATTGCAACTGATATTGCGATTCTTTCACTTTAAAGTCCAGCAATATATCATATATGTTGATTTGTTATTTGACCTTAGAGCCAATAAAATGTAAGCGATAAGATGGAATCGGTATTCTCCATTCTCCATCTCCATTAATACTTGCTCATCGTTCCATTGGTATTTAGAGAAAACAAGAAAAAAACAATAGAAACAAACTGATGATAATTAATGAGATGTTTTGGTAAAATTAATGATAATAGGTGTATGCATACGTGCGTTAATAATTTTAAACAGAAATTAGCGTACCTAAGTATACAATAGTGTGTCCTTGAAAGTGTATGAAAATATATACTTTGCAAGGTAAATTTGTAAGATAAGGGAGAGAAGTGTCGTGTCGACTCTGTGTCGAGAGATAAAAACTAATGAAAAGCGTGTGCTCAGTCTTTTTTTAAAAACGTTATTGTTTCTTGCATGCTGTTATAATTAATCTTCGAAATAACTACATTTCCATGACGATCTCATACCTAAACTCTGCCGTTGAGTATAAGGTTTAAGAATTCAAGTATGGCTTTAATTGTCAAGCGAGGCGAAGATCTCCACAAAAGTATTTCATGATTCTACCGAAAGACCGCGTATAACTCCATCTGTGAGTGGCGACACATATTGGGACGTTCGTTACGGGCTTATGTACTAAAGAAATTCGTAAGAGATGGAGCTAAACGAGAAATATTGAGATACTGCTAAATTGGTACGTGTACTCGGGAACGGTATATTTTGAATCTGTCTATATTACATAGTATAACTGAATTTTCCAAACTTTCGGTTGGATTTCGAATAATGGACGCGCACTATGCTCGCGTCGTCCGGCATTCTGTGAAGCATCGCACTATGACTTTCCTACGGTGCTATATACTTCCCTCATTTTTACTCGGCGAAGCGCCGATCGGCGCCAACTTCTGATATTTAATCGGGTATTGCTGAAGTGCCGGAGAAAAACAAATTGATTGGAAATATTTGATAAGTGCACGCTGAATAAGGGAGAAATATCGGGACCGTCGATGTCGTCGGGTCTATCGAAGTTCGCGAGTTTTATAATATCGCATAGACGTTCGACACTGCCATCGTGTGCGGGAGCACTGTTTTATTTAGTATTTCCGCTTCTTTGCGTTACTGATGCCCCGTCGCGTGTTTTCCTTTCCGCGCCCCAAATCACATTTGTCTGCTTGCGTCGATCGTTCGAGCGTGTAAGGCGTGTGGGATGGACAAGTAATATGTAAGATTCCTTGTCACTCATAACAGCAATGCAATATGGGTGTCATGTCTATAGATTGTAAGAAATAAATGTATTTAAATGACTTAATAGATTTTTATGCTTTTGCGTAGTCTGCATCAGTGTGACATTCTTGAGACGCATAGGGCTTTTAAATTATTTTATTTCTTTTCTATTCAAGTTATATATGTACTACGCTGACTGGCGGCTGAACTAGTCGGACTCAATTGCCACTTCGTTACGTTTTACACAGAGTAGGTGAACACAATTGTTTTTCAATTTATAATGCTGTGTTGTTTTTTCGTTGCTTGGCGTGACTGAGAGTTTGTCAGACAAACGTGATTTGGCATTCTATTTTATAACCATTTAATCTTGAATTTAATCCCTATGGTGATTTAGGTTTTTTCCTATAATTCTTACCAATCTAGTTTTAAGACCATCATATGTGTATATGTTTAGTTAGACTTGTGTACTATAGAATAACACTTGTTTACACTTGTATATTATCTACAGACTTAAAGAGCAGATAAGAAATGGCGACGCCAGACAAAACTCTCCCTTCACGGGGATTGAAACAAGTGAAGGTTGACAATTGGGGAACGTTCTTTCTCCAACGACTTCAACAACTTTATTTTGAGGAGCAACTACTGGACCTCACGATAAAATTTCCTACTAGCGACATTACTGTACAGGTTTGTACTTTATTCTCAATGAAAAACGTTTATGTAGATCTTTTTATTGCAAATTAAACACAGTGTATGTCAGTGCATTAAATATAAATCTAACATCATTCTATGTTGACTACTCAGGCTCATCGTTTAGTGGTGACAACATGCACAGATTATTTTATGCAGCTAGAACGACAACAGAAAGAGAAAGATAAAAGTTTTGATGGAACAATCGTGATGCCACCAGATATGCCTTATGAATGTGTAAAATCTATTATAAGGTATTGTTTTTAAATCATTCATTATAGCAGAATTCAGCTAGGAAATAATAACGTAATACTCTGTTCTACAGTCTCAAATCATCATTTACACAATCCATTATTACTAACTTTACTAATAAACTGTAGTTGTGTAGAAAGCAGGTACAGCAGATTAATGTAACCAAATTCATCTTTTAGTTTCATGTACACTGGACAGCTGGAATATTGGACTTCAGAGCAACACGCTTTATACCGTACAGCACAAAATATGAATATGACAGTTTTAACAAAGTTACTTGATGCACAGTTTAATACAAGTACTTTGCAAACAAACACTTCACCTAAATCAAATGCAAGGCCTGTAATAGCAGTTCAAAAGCCAACTCCATCGAGTATGAAGTTAATATCAACTTCTACATCTTCAACACCCTTGATGTCAAGTCAACCTTTGCCAGGGAGAAAGTTAGTAGCCAATTCTTTTTAGCCGTGGAACTGTCAGATAAGCTTATTCCAAGAAATGAATGGTAAACTGATGATGGTTTCAGATTGCCTGTTTGGAAGAGGAAACTAGATACATCTCCTAGCAGACCTATGATGAATTACGAACTACGATCCTTCGGTTCATCGTCAACAAATAGATCGACTGAAATGACCCCTGGACCATCGCGATTCGATCTTCCCGAAGCAGAAGATTTTACGCTGGGCGTTTTCTCGTCGTTTGACGACATTACATACAATACAAAACCAATAGTACAAGCATCGGATAGGTCAAAAACGGGAGGTTCATCTCCTAATTACAAATGTTCGCCTGACAGAGACGATAAGAATGACACTACCGAGGATGAGGACGATGAAAACCAGGGAGAGAAGAAGGATGTGCTGTCGGATGACGACTGGACAATAACGAAACCCTCACAAAGATCACAAGACTTACAGCCATCACCTTCTAAGCGCGTGAGATTCGACCTGGAAGAAAAGGAGAACCTGGATAAGATGAAGTCGTCTTCGTTTCAAGGAAATTCCGAAGATTCGATAAGTAATCACGCGAAAATCATCAGAGAGGTGCTGAAGAAGTATCCTCACTTAGTGAAAAATAATAAGAATATACGGTTGAAGATAATGCAGAAAGAGGCAAAATCTGCGGAAAGTAATACTCCGTGCAAAACGAAAGTCTCATATGTGGTACTGAAGTCGGACCATCTCTTAGCCAAAACGAACGACGACAACGATGCCAAATGTAACGGTGGCATCGACGGGGGTGAGACAGGACCATGGAAATGTAACAAGTGCGACTTAGATGAGGAATATACGAACTATTACATGTACAGGAGACACATGCAGGATGTACATGAGGAGAAATTCGATCCGCGCGTGTGCGAGCACTGTGGCTACAAAGCGACAAAGCGAAATATTTTGATGTATCATCTTTACACCAAACACAATGTGCCTCCGCCAAAGAGCATGTGTTTCCCGAAGTGCCAGGCATGCGCTTACGTTGCCCTATCAGAAACATTGTTAGTCAGACACCAGATAAATCATAATCATCGACCATCATCTCGTCATCACTCTACCGGCTCGGACGAAGTTCAATGCATGCAATGCTCCCAAACCTTCAAAGACCTAACGGAACTAACGACTCACGAAATAAACTCAGGGCACGGCAATTACGCTGAGGGGAAGGAGAAGGGACATCGATGTCCGCATTGTGGAAAGACTTTTGTACGAATTACCAACCTACAGGTCCACCTGGACTGCGCACACAAGGACTTGCGGGATTCCGAAGCGTCGAACGTTGCTCCTATTTCGCTGGAACCGTCATCGGAAGCGGAGGCTCTTAGTCATGTCGTGAGCGGAATAGCAGCGTCCTTGGGCGTCGAGGAAACCGTGTCCTCCGAGTCTCAAGACATGACCCAAGGAGTGGACGAGTATATGGTACCGGAAATGCAATTGAACAATATGTCGCACGCAACGGCTTATAATGCGCATGACCTCTCAGGTCAACACATGATCATGTTGATTGACGGTGATAATTATCAGGATCAGGGGAAGGGGGAGCATCACCAGCAACCACAGCAACTGGACATATCTAGCAACGAGCAAATCGTAATGCAGGGCACCGATGACGGCATGATAGTGTACATTCACGGCAACGAGGAGGCAGACCGACAGTCTCATGACAGCTACCAGTCGGTGGAGGTGCCGCAAGAGCAGGAGGAGATAGTAGAGGAGGTGGTAGAAGAAGTCGAGGAAGAGGTGATGGAAGAGGAGGAGACGCAAGAGGAACAATCGGAAATATTGGAAGAATGTAGTGTTGATCAGATAGAGGAAGTGATACAGTATGTCGAGGAACAGACCGAAATAGTGGAGTATGACGAAGTGCAATGCAGTGAGCAAAATAGTAACATGGATGGGTCGCAGGAGTCAGTTATGATTATCGAGGAGGAGCATGTTGAAGGGCTGGAGGATGCCGAAAGGACTACCAATGAGAACGAGCCGAAAGAGTCTCAGAATTTTGCTACCGACTGGGACGAGGATAGTACAGAAGTAACGGAAACATGAATACTATGTTTATAAGATACTTTATTCACTTCCAATATTTCATTACTCGCGTCACTGAATATGTTTAACAGATTTCACGTGATTCAATGGCACATTCTTTCTGCTTTCTATGCTTCAATTTTAATTATGAATTCGGTGCAGCATGTGTAATTTTATATTATGATGATGTTCAATAACATAAATATTAAATGCATTAATATTAAATATTATTAAATGAAATACTACCTAACGACCTACTGTATTATGTAGCATAAATGTATCCTTCTAGCGGTATATACTATGTGAATAAGATTTTCTTTATATTCAGAAATATTGCATCTAATGTAATAAAGCGAGTGTCGTTATGTTCCCTATGATCCCCCACGGTTTATGCATCATCAGCTTTTTGCTGGTGATCCAAGTAATGCTCAACGAATAATAAGATTTTCTTAATCGATAACTCATTGTAAAATACGGGTGTGGACATGATGAAGATGTAGATCATTTTTCAAGTTGTCCAAATAGAATGGAAAAATGACAGAGATTGTATACATAAGCTGAGCGAGTTTAAAAAATTACAATTTGTTTATTCGAAATTCGTCTTATTCGGAAGGAAATGGAACTTCTTGCGCGTCACAGTTTCTTCCTCACGCAAAATACACGTTCTTTCAATTACATGATTTAAAAACAATGTTAAAAAGGATAGTTAATGTCAGCGTCACTTTTGAGGAAACCGTACAAAGTGATTAGTGCATCCCAAATTACAACAGTACAGTCTGACCTTTTAATTATTGGATAGGCCATTTGTAGAATAAGAGAAATATTTTTATTCAAACAAAGAGAAAATATTTGAAAACTACAAGATTTATAATAACGGCAACTAAAAACATTTAGTAGCACTTCTATTTTTACTAACGGTAATTAGTAATATTGGTTTGACGAAGCATGCTACTTTCTTGTATAAATGAAACGTTGACATAGAGATTTATAATTTGTTGAATTTAATAATTTAAGTTATGCTGTACATTTCACAATCTTATGAGTTATTTTTCTGCGTTACCACACCAAAACAACATACGTCATTAAATAAAGTATACGTCACGATATTTAAAGAATGTCATAGCTTTATGCTTTTATTAATTCTCTTATTATTATTTAACTTTTAAAGGATTTTAGTTCTAAGTTTAACTAAGAAAATATAATTGTCTAGAAGGCAATGAATATTTTTTCTGGACAATACCAGCGTAGGCATAAGTTTCATGGTGAAGATAGTTATGCCAAGAAAGCATTTCTTTTCCAACATGTTCAGTACAGTAGAGTAATCGGAGGAACCTTTCTCTTAGCACGTCCAGATGTATTGAAAGTAATACATACTGCACGATACCGTAACATTTGCATGAAAGAGTATTGATCACGCTAAGAGGAGAGTGTCATTAGCACTAATGCCGTCGTTTAAATTTATTTATATGGACACAATAAAACGAAAAATTCAAGAATTCTTCATTATTATTTGTAAAGGTCTTTTTTTACATCTTGTCATTACGTATAATACTTACTCGAGTAACATTTTGCACATTTTAATTGTCAGAATCTTTAAAATAATTTCTTAAACGTGAGTGGTTGTTATTAATGCAATCATTAATTTCTATATTATCATGATAAATGTCCAGGATGAGTGACACTATTTTAGCCACAGTCCTATTAGCATACATCATTTTTACTACGATACGAAGTCTCTAGAACTATTTAATTGACTTTCGACTCTGTCAATAAACATTCCGACCAACGAATGAATGTTTACGCTGACGGTGGCCAAATATACAATGCTTTTATTGTGAATAGGACAAAGATCATTAGACGTTAAATATATTTAAATAATACAGTTTACACGTCATAGCTTTCTAATAAAGTACTGCGCAAATGGAAAATAAATAAAATGTAATAGACCAATTATAACAGCAATGCTATAAACGAATTCTGATACGGTTTCCTATTTTAATATGTTCTTATTGTTGTAAGCTGTATGATTTATGAACTGCTTAATAATACTATATATGAGACGTGTATCATTTATAATATGAAACTCTGACTGGTGTGCTCTTAGTTAACAATATTACAATGTAAACATTATTACATAAGTTTACGTAATATATATGAGACTTTGGTAAAATCAACATCTACAATGGCATCCTTGTTATATCTATTATATTTCATATTACCTCGAAAGATGGTAAGAGTTTTACATTGTTTAATACTGTCCGTAATATGCGAAAGGAAGACGTACCTACATTAATAATAAGATATTGCTTAATTGCCAACAGATAAGCGTTTCTAATGTTGTGAACCAAGAGCAACAGAAATGTTTAAAACAGACAAAATTATGCCAAGCTCTTACATGCTTATATACGCATATTATGCTTTATTTAAATGTGAACTTCTTTGAAAACAGGTGTTGGTGTTAAGAGTTTAGACTAATTAGAAATGAACATCACCGCAAAAAAATATGTAACAACCGTTCAGAGAGCAATATGCAAATATTAAAGTCATCTGAAATTTGCCAGTCTTTGCCAACAACTTACAAATTTCTTGCGAAAGGACTGTTACATAATAGTTATTATCGGTATAATTCACCCGACTAGGCTAAAAACACCTTGCACGTGTATTATAATATACTACTACATTACATAAATATTTTAAATTATGCAAGCGGTCATGCAAAATGACTCTCGAATAAAACACGAGTTATGGTTAATTTAAAGATTTTGTTAGTATCATAAAATAGTTCGTCAACTAGCTGTCGTTATAAAAGTTTAATTTTTCAACAATTTTACAGAAAACTTAAGTTTTTACATCATCTTGACTAGACAACGAAAGTCTCCCTAAAAACAGTGTTTGTTTTTTCAAAGGTACATCACTATTGCGGCATTAATATGAAAAGATTGGAATCCTAATACAAAACTGGAGAATCTTCGCAAATTTGCTATAAGGATTAAAGAAAATTTTAGGAAGCTCTAACGTTATTATTACTTTAACAATACAATTGCACTAAAAGTGCACATGACATGAGTCTTATAGAAGAAACGTTTGAAAGTAACGGAACGGTAAATTTGAAATCACGAGACTCATGGGTAAGTAATTATTATACCGTCTCACATACGATACAATCCAACACGTAACGATTGCAGGTAATTGTTCTGCTTACGTAACATTATTCACTGACATCGCAGTTACTGAAGGTCATTCATACTTTTATGAAAGAAATTAGATACGAAATTCAGTGCATTATAAATTATTTTTTAACGATGATTAATATGTACAGTCACAAGTAATGTGCAAACTAATGAACAGTGTATCACATTTAAACAATCTCTGCAAACTATTTTCTCATCAATAATTCGATCCGTCGTTGTACATTACATGTTTCCGTTTAATGTACGTAGGAGGGATCAGTATATTGCGTCAACATGTGACTGTATTGTTATAAGACATAAGGATAAATTCCTGACATGAATGCGGAGAATTATTCATTAACTAAACACATTGTTGGAATCCTGCTAACAACAATTCCAATACTGGGTACATGATCTAATTTTTTAAATGATGTTTTATCCTACATTAATGATAACATTGCGAATAATTATTTGTGCTAAGTAGTTGCAGTACACATAACTCTTGAAGAGCAGTACAGCACTATTAATTTACCGTTATTACAAATAATATTCGTGACTAAATTGTCCCACTGCTACTCTACTATTTAAAGAGCCACACTTTCACTTGAATATCACCTTGAACATACACTTTAGTTTTCCACTCAGTGATTAATGTTAGACATTTCCTCTTTCAAGTCTTTCTAGTGTTAAGTGCTTCATTTAAAAACTTATGTAAAAATTATTGTATACGCTTAGTTTGTGACATTGATAACCCTATTTATGTAAGCTTACAGGTACTAATTATGTGCGTGAATACTGAAAATTTAATCTTACAAGAGATGCACCATCAAACAGTGACAAGCGACTTATACTCTTTATTAACCACGTAGAATTTATGTTTCTTACCAAACAAGCCCCATATTACAGCAACATTCTCAATAATTAAGTTGAAGGGAATTGTCGACAAGGCACCGCATATGCACAAAAAAAACCGTGCGATGCCGAAACGATATAATGAAAATGACTTAACTACTCCGAATACATACATATAGATATTGACAGCGCCAATAAAAGCACATAGAAAATCTATGAGCGGTGGACAGGTAATTGGACATAGTCCAGCTAAAATTATATTAGACGTAGATAATGGCATAGTTACCCACGAGTAACATGATATACCTAAGAGTAGTTTCTTCTTTAAAGGAATCGCTTTGGAATGCACAACTAATAGTATACCTTGTAACCATCTTTTTCTTTGTTGCACAAAGTCCCACAAAGTGAAAGGTGATTTTTCCCACATTTCACCATCCACAAAATTGAATGTGTACCCCTGTGTAAATGCTTTCATAGCAAAAAAGCAATCTTCTGCCACTGATCCATCAAGCCCATTATTGAATGACACTTGCTTCTCTGCACCCATCTACAACCAAAATATATAACATTCTGCTAGTACATTTTATTTTAGCAATGGCTTTTTTGTACTGGATGTAAAAGTGTACAAATATGAATATAAATTTGCTTATGAAATAATTATGGCCACTTTGAACATAATTTATTACCTGTGTGACAACATACGAGCCTTTCATACTGAAGAGAGGTTTATGAAACATAGTAAATTGAAGTCTCAATTTTCCCATGTCATCCGCCACTCTAAAACTGTCTGCCAATGTCGTTATCCAATTTACAACATCTTCATTTGCATAAGTTATTAGTCCTTGACCAAATTGGTGCTTCCCATCTAGTACAAAATTCAATATACCACGAACAGAGTTTTCTGTCATTAACGTTTCTTCATCGAGGTGGACAATCCAGTCATGGTCTGCTAGTTCATTCACTGTACCTTCCAGGCAGTATTGTAAAGCTCGGGCCTTAAACAAAGCACCGCTACTTGTGCGATAATTTAGAGGCACCACAACTTCTCTAATTCTACGATGAGGCGTGAGTCCTATGGGTTTATCACTCACTACTTCTATTTGGAAGTTTTCTAAGCCAGCTTCTAAACATTTGTTTAAATTTCTTGTAACATTTGTTTTCACTAATTGGGGATAGTCCCCACGTGTCACTATTCTGATACATATAAATGGTGCAAGCAGCGGTGAACCCTTTAAGACAACTTTATCAGGGAATGCATTGTATATTGTCAGTCCCACAAAGTTAAACAGAACTTGTGGGAAGGAGAGGAAAGTAACCGTGCGCAGCAGGTACAGAGTAAAGGCGCCGATGAATCCATATTGAGCCCACGGATCAAATTCTTCCTTTTTCACTGCATTCCATCGTAGACCGCCAGACACAAATTCAAATACAAGTATTACGATCAGTAGTAAACAACAATGTAGGATATGTTTTGCTATGCTACTCAGCATAATTCCTGAAAGCAAAAACATAGATTATTATTTATGACTGATAATAAAAGGCATTCAAACTATAGTAGTAGAGGGAATAAACTGTTTGCAGTGGAATATTTCTAGATAATGCGAAAACGTTACAACGTAACAATACATTAGCCACTTTGCATAATCAACTGTTTTGTGTCATCGATATTATTAATTTTATTGTCACACTGGGAAAAGTTAACAGCTTACTACTGTATGTACTTTGCTATTTCCTACTTGCCCAATTTTATATTGTCCTCAACTTGACTTATAAACACATCTCAAGCGGAACAAGCGGATCAACAAAGTCCAAAATAAGCCATTTGAAATTCATAAACTACTTACACAGTATTAATCCGCTTTACACACGTTAACTCTCTGGCGTGACGATAATCGACGGGGCAGAATTGATAAAGAATATGAATCACACCGTTTCACGTTATACAACTGAAATACAAATCTCAACCGCGAGCTTATCAATGTTGTACTTTGCCCCGATAGGTGGTATACGATTTACGAAAAATTGGTTTTAAATCGCCGCGCAAACGATTAGCGTAACCAAAAAAGGAAAAAGTTACGAGAAAAAATAAACTTTGAGCCTAATCCGAGCACAGCGTACTATTCAAGTACTGAACGGACACAATACCTACGGTTTTGTCAACATCGATAAAGTGCAATAGCAATGTTGAAAGTTTATTGTCGAAACATTGACAAATGTGCATGTGTACCTTCGTTTCGTAAGAAGCTTTATGATATGACACTCCTCGAAGCTTTTTCACAGCCCATTGCCCGCCGTAAAGTGCAGACAAGATATTGTTGATGAGCGAAAGTTCACGAATCGGCCAGTAGCGCATACGCTTCCATAATTACGCCTGCCGCATCGCTCCGCATTCGTGCCTCACCCAACTCTGACTCGTTCCCTGCTCTTGTTAAGGACATGGGCGGATATGCTTGGATATGCTCGCAACTGCTCGTAACGAATATGTCAAAGTTAATGAGCGACGAGAGGTTGGGAAGGGGTGCCGTCCTGAAGCATCTGACCACATCTGACTCACTATGTTATGTTATTGGCTGGATTTTTGAAGAAACTCTACCACGCGAACTGAAACTTTCCGACGCGCAGGCGAACGGAAACGACAAAAGTCGATTTTGAAAATCCCACTTTGCGCTAGCTAGGGCCAAACGATTTCCAGGTTTCGTCGATGTCATAAATTTCACGAAACGCCAATGATCCACGGATGTGTGCGTTTATTGAATTAGAACAAAACAAATGCACTTAATCACCGACTAACCGTTCCGGTTGCGGTAAATTTGAAAAGGCGAGGCTTCGCTTAAAACGATAAGAGCCTATTGAAACATTTCGATGCATCAAGGTTGCATAAAATATGTGTAACGTATATATTTAATTGACCGAAAGCTAGGTAATTTGACGGATTAATAGAAAGTCAGGATCATTAAGGTGCGATTTTGAATTTCCCGCAACAACTTTGTACCAATGAATACTGTATTTAGGTGAGCTCGTGAGCCTATCAGAGCCTACACGCAAGTGTCAGAATCAGTCGTACGCAAATGGACGCAAATTAGTGCTCCTGTGTGGACGGTTAAGTTAACCTTAATATCAGCATGCTAGTGTCCTTACACAATACCATATTTCAAAGGGATGTAAATTACCGTCAAAGCAAATAGCAACAAAGGGAATAGACATGGATTCGAACCTGAGCAAGAAAGACGGATGGCAGGTCGTTGCGCTTGCTGACGATTTTAAAACGAACTTAGCCCCGGTACAAAACATATATCCAAGTATTCTGATACCAGTCATACATGTGCCACTTTTGGATTACTTAGTCGAAACATTGATCAGATCCGGAGTACAGACGCTCTTTCTCTACTGCAGCAGTCATGTAGATATGCTGAAGGAGTATGCAACTAAAAGAACATGCAAAGACTTTACCGTTTCTCTGATTATATCCGATGGGTGCAGATGCTTAGGAGATGCACTGAGAGACATTGACACTAAAGGCTGGATTCGTGGTCATTTTGTATTAATTCGTGGTAATGCCTTTATTAACACTGATCTTAGGAGTGCCATGAGTGAGCATTTAGCTAAATGTAATGCCGATAAAGGTACGGCGATGACTATGGTTCTGAGAAATGTTGGGTCTACTAATGATTCCTTTCTGAAAGATGAGGCAAGACTGGTGGTCTCTGATAAGAGTAACAAAAAGATCTTATTTTATGACAAACTTAAACATGCTCAAAAGAAAGTAGAATTGGAATTGAACTGGTTCTTAGAACACAGTGAAGTCGAAATTAATACTAATTTAATAGATACGCATATTTATTTGTGCTCTCCATCTGTGCTCCCCTTATTTTCTGACAATTTTGATTTTCAAGTAAGTAGAAAGCTGGTACCGTAAATCCGAATAGACTGTGCTATCTTTTAATAGCAAGTTGTGCTGGTTAAAATTATAATTGTTATAATGCTTGCTTTTATTGTTCACAGACTATGGGTGACTTCATTAGAGGTGTATTGATGAACCAAGACACTTTAGATTCAAGGTTCTATTGGCAGCAATTAAACTTGGATGATTATAGCCTACCTATTACATCTTGGAGAGCTTACCATAGTCTCAGTTGCGACATATTACGTAGGCACAGTTTTCCCCTAGTACCCGATATCTTTCCAACTTTGAAAAGTTTCATGTATATGCCAAGGTGTACTTATAAGCACAAGACAGCGACACTGGCTAAAGGTTGTACGCTAGAAAGAGATTGCATACTCGGAAAAGGCAGCGCATTGGGGGAAAGTTCTTCTGTCACAAGATCAGTGATACTCGACAACAGTACCATTGGTCAAAACGTAGTCATAAAAGATTCCTGTATTTTATCAGACGTTCATATTGGAAATAATTGTGTTATACAAAATAGCGTTATCTATCCAAACTGTTCTCTTGACAAGGAGATACAGTTAAATGGCTGTCTACTGTTACCCAGGGTAAAGATAAACGCAAATAAGGAATATACCGACTCTATACTGGAACCCGGTGATACCGGAGCTATCGTGTTAAAAATGTCAGACTTAGATAATCGTCACGATTGCCTGTTTTATAAAGAAGTCGAGGATATGAAGAACGAGGATTTTTCGTCAGATGAATCGAGCAGTGACGTCAATTCGGAAGCACACTCGCCAATTCCGGATGACACAAACATGTTCCTATCCGAAGTCATAGACAGCTTATTAAGGGGCTACCAAGACAAGCTGAACTGTGAAAATTTAATTTTAGAGATAAATTCGTCGCGATACGCGTACAACGTTACCGTAGCTGAGGTAACGTATAACGTCATGAAGGCGATATTGAGTTTGCCCTTACATCAAATGGCGGAAACGAAGACCCCGGTAAACAATCAGAGTTATCAGAAGACGTTATCGATGATGCTTAACTATTTTCAACCGATCATATCGAATTACGTGAAAACGGAAGACGCACAAGACGAATGTTTGCGCGCGATAGAGGACGCAGCTAGTACAATACGTGAATTGATACCGTTCCTGAAGTACTTGCTACATTTGTTTTACAATCGTGACATATTCACTGAAGAGAGAATCTTAGTATGGTATGAGGCTGTACCACGAGGCGAAGAGGACCACTTGCATCAGGAAGTGCGGAAAGCAGTCGCGTCCTTCATCAAATGGTTGCAGGAAGCTGAAGAAGATTCGTCTGAAGACAGCGAGGATGATTGAATATAAGTTTCAACGTTGACAAACAGAAACGCCAAACCGCTTATTAATCCAAGTGAAATAAGTATCAATGTACATAGAATGCGCGAACACGCACATACTACAGCATTAAACACATTTGTATCTAATATAAAACCTTTCGATTCGTGGGAGAATTAAATATTTTCTGCCAACTTTGAAGATACCTCGTGTTCAAAAGTATATACGTCATTCTATGGGTTAGAATTACAGGAACGTTGACTACTGTGAAATGCTTTATTTGTTCCAACAAACGTTACATTTGTTATATTTAACGTGGTATCAACTGCTTCGTTCTTTGTAATACTTTAGTTTGAGCAACAACACGTCGCAAACTTCACAATAGCGTTATCATGACGATTGACCCAATAATCAGGCCAATGCGCTGATTAGGTATGATGTAGCTCAATGTTTCATTATTCACAACCATAATAGTAGTTACTCCGCTGGAGTCATTTCTTGCGTCAGTTCGTGCCAAGCTTGGTGACGGTGATCAGGGAATTTTATAGCGTCTACCCAATGCCGCAATCGTGCTCCTTTGCTACTGCAACCTAACGTGAGACCGCCTAAAATGAAAAACACAAAATAATGTAACAACTTCCAAGATCTTCCATATCGAACAAGTACTGTAGAACGGCCATACCAAGGTAATCGTTACTCTTGCCGAAGTCCTTGTCCCATACCGACAAGCACAGGGTCAATTTGATGAGGTCCGTCAGGCGCGTCCCAAAAGCGAACTCTTCGTTCCACTCTGGGTTCAGCGTCTTCCGCTTGACACTCGTATTGTGGACGTTGCGACCTTGGCTCGCCTTCTTGCCAGTTAACTTTCTTACAGTAGGGCGGCTGATCGCATTCTCCACGCCGGTTCGCTGCTGCCGATGATTGTCCGTCGCGTCTTCTATAAGGCACAGCTTGACAAATGGGTCAGAAAACCCGTTGCTGTCCATGGGCAGGAGATTCATGGCACGATGCACCATGATTAAGAGGGCCCGACGGCGTGTACAGTAACTCAGGGTGATCTGGATCTGCCCTCGGCCGTTCGTATGCACACCCCACGTTTCTCCTTCGTTCTCCACCTACGTCATCGTGAGTATAATATTTCACGTACAGGGTGTGTCAGCCTGCTTAATCATTTTAAATGTTTCTGAATCTACGACAGTCCGAAGAATTTTGCATAGTTGCAAAAGTTTCAGTTTTACAGCTATCCCCAAAAACTTCTGTATGCGAGTTTCATAAAGCGATTCTATATACTATACATACCCGGTAGTGGTCTTGTAGTCGCACATTGCAACGTTTTATCTGGTAAGCTTGCAAGTCTCGCAGGGGAAACTTCGCCTCTCCTAAGAAATCCTGGCCCGCTTGATCGTCCTGGAGAATCAGGACGTGCAACACTTTGCTGTTCATCTGCATCGAATATTTCTCTATAAATATCTTTTGTCAACATGCATCCTCAGAATATGAACGAGAACATAAGAAGGGATTACCTAAAAACGGATTGCAAACCAAGTAGAGACTTTAGGTAGAAGAACTTTAGTTTCAGCTTTAGTATAAAGTATGAGACATTACCAATCTAGCTAATTCGTGAATTTCAACATTCGCGAGGGTGGTATTAGAACCACATTCTTTGGAAATGTTGAGGGGCTGATATATTAACATCGTCCATTCATTGGAACGAAGGTAATACGTAACTTTCATTAATTCTACTAATGGCTTATATTTGAAATAGTAGGATAGATGCGTATCGTATATCGTACATCGTTCTCCGTGATGCCGTAGAAGTTTAGGATCTCGTTGAACACTGGGTCGCAGGTTTTGTGGACCGTCTTTGTTCGGAGGCGGTGAGTAATCCCGGCTCTCCCGGCGGGTAGTATGTTGAGCTTGCAAAATGGGTCGGACAAGCCGTGGATGTCCATAGGTTTTAAGCCCCGTGCACGGTCCACTTTGCACTGGAGGCACTGAGCCGCTGGGTCGTATTGCAAGGATACCTCGAGAGTCCCATAATCCTGCCCCGTTCCTGTCGCCGACACTGGACACATACACACAATCAAAAATTGGCATTATATGTAGAGCAATTGGCTCGTTTTAAAATATTCGAAAAATAATCTGTCCTATACGTGTAGACATTATATTCCAAACGGACGTTTTTAGGATGAGTGTAATTGATCGGGTGTACATTCTTAGGGTGTTTAGATTGACCTCTGAGACATTCCAGCGTGTGAAGCCGCGGAATATCGATCTGGCTGCTGGCACGTTTGCCCAGTGGATTGTCCTGCTCCCGATTCCTGTTTGGGTCCGCGCTTTTTTCCTGGAGAATTGCCATGGACTGTTGCTGATCCGAGGTGCGGTTCAGCATGATTGACGTTAGCGTCGTCGTTGACGAGACCCGTCTGCGAACCGTTAACGGAGCGATCTCAAACAAACTTCCATTCTTGGATTGAGCGCGATCAAGCTACGTACAGACTAGACAACAATCACTGGAAACTTCGTTACCCGGTTATCAGCCGCGTCAATCGTAATTGCTTTAAAGAACATGTATCACTGGTCGTCTCGGCCGCCAATTTTCAGCACACAAAGGGCACAAGATACACGTGAAGGTAAAGGGCTACAGCGGAATTTTCAAATGATAAACTGTAAAATTGTTTGAAGTTTTGTCGCATCTTGTTTCATTTTATTTCTTCGTTACAATATTCATATAAAAGGTCACACTTTTTGTATAATTGAAATGAAATGCCAATGACGATTGATTAACAGTTCGGAGTCTGCGAGTAGCTGCGCATCGTGTGCTTCCTACTTATCAGCTTCTGCTCAATGAAGCGACCACATGAAAGGCACAATCCGCTGCCAACCGGGACGGCTTTCAGAGATCGCCGCATCGTCTGTACGTAGCTTTACGTACCTGAGTGATTGTACCTGAGAGCCCTTCGAACGGTCTACAGCAGACGATTCTCTGTGCGCGTTGTCGTCCTCGTACTCCTCATCGATGTCCGCGTCGTTCGCCTTCTCGTCAACCGTCACTTCGTCCTCGAACGAGACTCTTTGCTCGCTCGTATTACCATTCGGACTCCTGCCGCCCGATCTTGAGCGAAGTGTGGTGGTCGAGTTCGAAGGTGAGAGACGACTGCATTGCGAGGGTATCGACAGGGTCGATCTTCCGAGTCTCTCGGAAGGTGTGCCCACTTCCTCTTTTTGACTAGAAGGCGACAAACCGTTGTTCGATCGTCCACGTTGCACTTTGGGAGAAACGCTGGGCTGACTAGTGGTAGAAGGTGTTCTTGGCTGATTATTGTCACGAGTACCCTGTAAGCTGGTGGTGGACACGGAATGGCCTCGAGCGACCGCCAAACGTCGCGTCGCATCTTCATCGGATGAGGAGTCTTGCGGTTCGCTGGTATCGAGGGACTTGCAAGTGTTGATAGTCCAAGCGGACGTCCGGTGGCCCGAACGAGTCCAACCGCGTTCCTGGTAAGTGTGGATTTTTTTATATACTTTCTTACAACCGCGGCTGCTTATGTTTATCCGTGATCGTATCCGCAAAAATTCAGTGGAGGTAAAATTCTTCGACGCGGTAAAGGACCAAACTTGCATAAGATGACATTCTTCACAGCGTTACAGATATGTATCTGACATGTCTGTACCGTTTGTCACGATGGGTGTGTTTGAAATGTCAATAAATCAATAACTTATTACGTCAATGTCGTTACAGTGATTACACACTCGAGACTAACTATCGCCTCTAACTATTTCAATTACTGCCACCGTCGCCCTTACATAATTCAGCCGCGGCACGCAATTATTACGTAGCAGCCATCTATTTTCTTCATAAGCACCCTCGCGGAACGCAACGTATCAATTACACTCAATTGAGACGATTTAAAAGTAGCTGAACCGCTAACATAATACTTTCAGCCGCAATATCGGCCACGGATAAAGAAATAGCGAAACGGCTGAAGCAATCATTCTAGGCAGAACATCTGACACGCAGTTACGGTAGCACTACACGTCAGCGCGGCCGATTGTCTCTTAAACCTATACCTCAGCCGACCGTCACGTACTTTCTTCTCCGGTAAGATGTACTTCGGCATTCCCTTGAAGAACCACGCGCCGCTCTTCTTCCACATCTCCCTCGTCTCCGCGCATATCCGACAGAGGAACTGCTTCTGCGCGCTTCCGGCCGATCGTCGAACGATCCTCTCAACAGTCATCCTGTCCTGGCCGATCGCCGCTTTATTCTCGTTGAGCGCCGGGTTTGCCGTGGTCGCCTCTATACCGCACTTCTGGCAGATGTACTTCCGGCAGTCCTTGCACAAGCTCGGTGACGCGCCCAGCACCAGGCCGAATTTCTCGCCGCAGAGAGCGCAAGCACAGACGCATCGTGTGCCGCCGGAACATCGACGTCCGCAGCTTCTTCGTTCGTTCGATCTTGTCGAGGTCACGATGCACACGTTTCGCTTCATGTTCTCCAGTCGCTCGACGAGTCTGCCGACGCGCTCTTGCTCCGACAGGTCGAGGGCTTCCGCACGCTGGATCACCTTCATGCGGATAGTTTCAGTCAGAATTAGTCAGAGGGTAAAGCTTTTTAGAAGTGTGACGACACAATTGTTGGCTGTGTCAGAAGTTAATGTGTCTTCGAACATAATGCTAGCGAAAGGAGGAATTATTCCTATCGACACCGTCTTCATCCGAAAGCTCAAAATAATGTTTACGTAAAAGCGTCGCCGTCGAAGTATCGGTTCGGTAAATAATCGGAAATTGCGACTGGAGTATCAACCCGTTCAATTATTTTGCTGGCGTCGCTCGACTTCTGTCGATTTACCGGGGACTTTGATTCGTAGCGGAAATTGGCTAAAGTCTATTTGCAACGCTTCCGTCACTACTACCGTCGACTGCAGTATTTTATATTGTCGATCTAGGTTCTTCCTAGAAACAATTATATTTTTCTATTTTGCAATCTGAAAGATCGATCGACTTCTTAAGCTGTTTTACGTCAGGTTGTGTTAAATATTCTACACTTTTTAATCGTATTGATTTAATATTTTTACGGTTTTCATACATACTCGTAATCTAAGTTTTATAAAAGAATTTTGTTCCGTCAATTGTACTATAAGAATACGTACTTATATACTGCCTACATTATAGATTTCAAGCAACTACTTTGTTGCAGACTATGGAGGTCATACAGTGCACAGTCTATATAAAGTTCGTTCTATATTTATAACAATTGTTCGCTTGGAAGATCAAATTCGAACAGACAACGTAGAAAGAGTTTTGCCTCGTAAAGTTATTAGGGTCAGCGTTTTTCATTTAATTTCCCATTCGCGGTTTAATAAACGACGGAACCGGTATTATCAGATCATATACACTTCTCAAAATCTACAGCAACTGCAAATAATTATTTACAGATAATGATCACCTGTATGATCGTACGGCGTTCTTCCTCGCTAAGTACAAAAGATTGTCCACAACGATTGGCACCACCCGAGTAGGAATTTGAGCCTGGATAGCCACCCCATCTCGAGTCTAAAGTGCCCGTTTTCACGGACCATCCAGTCCGTAATCTGTCAAAGCAAAGCCGTGAACACGTTCAAATTATGAAATGCGCAACATCGTCCAATTTTCACCTTTCAAAGAAATTCTAAAGATTCTTCCGAAAACTAAAATGATCTCCCTTCAAACATATATACATGTACAAGCATTTGCGCTTCTTGAAAACTCACATCGCCCTCAGCGCCAAATGCCGATCATTCGGGCAGACCCAACTTGTTCCTCTACTTGCCGGCTCTTCTACCGTAAGGTCCATTCCTGTGCTCGTCTCCCTGCGCCTTTGACCACCCGGCTTCTTCCAAAAGATTCCGATCTTGGCGTCTCCTACAGAGCCGAGACCGTGCGAGCCACGAGGCCGTTGCAATCAGACAGCTCAGACCTAAATAGCCGCGTGCTGACGCTCATTGCCTGCAAAACGAGCGACATTTCTAGTAATCGCTTAATTAAATCGTGAAATGGGACTGAGCGGAATCAATCAGCGGTTGACAGGTGCGCTACAGAGAAAGTAGATAGGATTCTGAGAAGGGGATCGTTTGGCCAGTGGACTCGCTTTAACGAACGTATTTTTCCTGTCATATCGAAGCGCGGTCTTTAGAAGCCGCATCAAAATTGGATCCTCGCGTCGGCAGCGGCGCACGTCGAATTGGAGCGTAGCACTTGTTGGATTCCCCTGGCGGCATTAATTGTTTCCTTTTAGAGCTCAATCGAGCTGGCAATTAGCAATAACCGAATAAACATCGCGCTGACGCCCGCCGCTTCACATTCGAGCGTTCTAGGGTTCGCGCGTACGTCGCGACGGATCGATCGAATATTATTCGTGTATCATTAATGGGTGTTGATGGCGCGATAATGAATGAAATATTTTGGTTAAGTGATGCGGTTCGAAGCTTTTAACGGGTCATTGTTGCGCTGAATAATGCCAGAACACTGATGAACGCTGACCAACGGTGGTCGGCAAACTGTTGATCGTAATCAACCGGTGTTTAACCCGTTACTCTGGCGTGTCCACTCTCAGTGGCCCGAGTGGGATAGTGAGTGTTCGACGATACACGGGACTGTTAATAAATAGTTTGATTTGTACTTAAATACCGAAACTGTGCAATCTTCGAACGCCACTTCGTGGCCACTGAGAGTGGACACTCGAGTGGAAAGGATTAATATACGGATTAAATTCAGTTAATCCAGGCACCATTTTCGTCGGCTACGAGAAGCTTGCAGATAGACCGGTCGAGCGCGATCGATTACTACAATATATAAGTACTGATAGAGTGTAGAATCACGAAGCGGTTGAATAATACGATCGTAATGGCTAGTGGCAATGTCGTTAATACCATGTCTTGTCAGCGTAAATTGTAAATGATTCAGGCAATTACTGTCAGTCCCTGTTAGGTACTTTCCGATCGACCAGAAAAAGCTTCGAAATACAACAGTTTATTGAGGTCGATTGGTATAATATAGTTATAAAGCAGGGCAATAATAAGGATACGCTGGTTTATGAAAATGATATTAAAGCTACTTCTCGTTGACGTCAATTATAAATGATTGAGACGATTATTATCACTTTGAGTTAGACACTTTCCGAGCAGCTGAGTTAAGTAATTCTAAGCCTATTAAAATACAACATTCTTCCTTAAACAAATGCTGAGAACACGATGTATTTGTTAAACCTGCCTTTCTCTGACAAAGTAACTTCATTACTTGAGGATTAAAGTGCAATAAGTACGTAACGCAATTAAAATCGCGGACGGTTCGCTGCTTAACTTTCAAAAAGCTTCAAAAGACATTTAACTCCTTTGCATTGACAGGAAAGTCATCCACTAGACATTTATTCAACCTCTTACCGCGAGATGTTAGAACTTCCCGTAAATAACTGCAGCTTAAAATTTGTATACCCGCACGATTGCCAAATTTTCCCAATCGATGCGATATATATGTATGACGTTACTCAAACTTGATTTGCGGGCCTATCTTGACATCCCTTCTTCCCATTGGCAAGTACTATACGTCCGAACATTCTTGAAATACCGTTGTGGAAGACCCTGTAGTTTTCTCGGCTGCCCTGTGGATAGCTGAGAAATTCCAGCAATTTCTTCGGAACCCACAGAGCGAAGCTATGAAAATCTTAGCACACTGAAATATCTCATGAACAAACACACATGTAGTGGCATTCCTAAAAGCCTTAATGGAAAACTGTAACAGACCGCGATTCAACTATCATGACAATGCCGTGTCGAGTGTCGCGATTGTGATAATGATGACTCCGACACATCCGATATTCGAAGGGAATCAAGGAAACAGACTGTGCATGGAAGACTGCATATGAACAAAGTGTTCGCATTCGAGGCGACAAAAATCGTTCAACTAGCGCATTGTAGTCGGAGGAAATAGTTTCAACCGTGCGTTAGTGATTTAAGAATTCTTGTTATCAATACACGGATATCAAAGGTCTCTAATTCCCGGGTATTCTAACACACGAATTGATGTGTATCCGAGAACATTGGAAAATCAAATAATCGTCGCGCGTGCACGTGTATTGAAATGCATGTGAAGTAGGGACCTCTAACTGTAACGCCGTTTTCTTGGCCGCACGCGGATCAATGTTTATTACGAACTTCTGCAGCTTTCACCTTGATATGTACGTAAGTACGGAAGAAAATGTGGGTAAAGGTAAATCGAAGAAATCTCAGGAACTACAATGGATCCGGTTCGGAGGTTTATTGCGAAGGTGCTATACGACGGCATTGTACAGTAGTTCATCCTAGACCATGTGTTATAGCAAGTTAGCAACTTCGCACAATGAATTAATTAGGATTATTGATACTTATACATGATAATAATAAACAACTGGGTAATTCTGAGAGTGAGGTGTTCTGCTACTGCGCTTCAAATATTCCTTTGAATTTACATCATGCCTTGATAAAGTTGATCAAGATCCACGTGTGCACAATTGAACGGATGAGCTTCTCAGTATAATGTAAATGTCAGTTGCAGCGATGTTTCCCTGACAAAGGAAACTTTTCTCAATGGCAAATGGAGTGTTCCAAAGGAGAACGAAAACGTGACACTTGCGTAAAGTTACGAGTCGCGTAATGTGATAGAAAAAATTAGTCGTTCTTCCGTAAGAATTTCGAGCATATCAAAGGAATCCTTCCCAAATTGGTGTGAAATTCTGACATTTTACACTTCCTTTGTAAAGCTCACCGTCCGCAATAATACACGTTGTTAAATTACATTTGCATTATTTACGATAGCACAGATTTCTTACAAGTATCGTTCAATATGTTAATCAGTCAAGGCAGGATGAGAAGAAAGGCTGATCTTTATAAACACAATGCTGATACGGTATCATTTCCTATTAAGGAAAGAACACGTGGTAACCAGATAATAGGCCACAAGATCAATAACATGAGAACGCATGGTGGTAATGGCTATCAAATTTTTTGCTATTTTCGGAATATAGTGCCAGTATTTAAAACTGCAAACGCCAAAAACGAGCAGAATTTGCCAATTGTGAAATTGTTCGGACGAAGATTTACTCTATGCAACTCCGTGTGAATATACAAAATTGCTGAGATTGTGCTTTCACCGCAACGTATACACAATTATGTAAGGATAAGGGACAATTACCGAGTGAGTGACAGGCAAGTCACTGTTATCCTAACTAAACAATTGATTTTGAAAAGCTGCGAGTCTCGGTAACTTTCTGGAAAAAGCTATTCGCCACGAACTAGCAACTCATCCAATTTGAATACATTATGATTCTCAACGCTCGCACAAGGGAGCTCACCATCGTCAGATCGGGGAAAAAGAACGAGAAATCGCGACGATTCCTTTGAATGGCATTTACAACCACGAGTTTGCCACTGTGCAGCTTCGCGGCTAGTTGAACGACAAATTTTATTATCAGGAACGTTGACGTCGGCGTCATTCCCGATGCTTGTACAAAGCGTAGATACGTTCAGCGATGCAGTATCTATATTCGCGCTTAAATCGATACTTCTATGGGTAATACACAGATGTGAGCGTATTTTTTTTTTCTTCATTATGCCCGACAGTCGGAGGCGATCTAATCTGAACAATCTTGACGAATAAATAGGAGAAATGTCGAAGAACTTCTTTGTTAATACGATTTGTTCGGTTGGCTGCTACGGGTAATGCTCGATGAGTTTAGTGTAATTGAAAGAAACACATGGTTTAGGGTTGAAAGTATCATCTTTACAGTGATTTGGAACCATGGAAAATGATAAACTGTCATGGTGTCAAGTCTTGACAGCAAAAAAATTGCATTTGATAGTGCGTGAGGGTATGACACTGATCTTGTGAGGGAAAAAAAGCTGACAATAAGTGGTGGAGAGTGCGAGTACAGAACGATCAATCGGAACTCGTGACGCGTGCCGTCATTTTGTTACACACTCTCCGCCGGAGGTACATACGTCAATTAAATATCGACTCCGTAACACCACAAACTGTTGCACATGCGAACCACGAGCGCATCGTGGGTGTCTCTTCGTGATTGTTACTGTCGATCCGTCAATGTACCTGATAAACATCGACGGCTCGAAAATCAGCCTGTATAAATTGCTGTTATTTACGATTCTACATTATTTTCACAGTAAATAGTGTCTGCATACCGTCAATGTGGCTTGATGTGAATTAATAGTTACAGACCATCTATTATATTACAAATTGCTGTTATCTGGACTACATACACAAATACTATCTTTGCTATTGCCTTTTGTTGTTGAGATAAACGTTATATCGACCATTATATATCATTTGTAAAGATCAGATATTACAATTGTTGATGTTAACGGTACTTTCTATCAAACATCCTGTCTCTGTTATTTTCTGATAGACAGTATCAGATCCTACTTTACAAGAATTTTACTTTCGACCAATAACACTGCTATAAGATAGTTTAAAGAAAAAAGACGCGATAACTTTGACTGTTCTTTATCAACGTCTTACCTCGGTTCCACCGTTCATAGGTTTCACGATTCCGTAACTTTTCTTCTCCGAAAGCTTAGCTCTCCCTTTCAAAAAATCCGGGTACGCGCGATTAAAGTAAGTTAGCATACGGATTAATGTCACGAGACCATGCCAAAGAAATTGCACCCGTCCTTCGTGCCTTTCCTTTACCGAAACGCAAATTTTCATCAATACTCCCTTCGGGCGTACGGAACGTCAGACGAATACAAAGGCGAGCAAATTTTAAAAAGAAAACACCACCCTCACCAGCCAATCCTCATCCCGCGCGTCACGGCTATCTTCCATATTCTCATCGTATCTTACAAATTTCTATCTTACGAAGGCACGTCGGGCAAGCCGCAAGCATCCAACATCAATCTCACGCGTCTCAGCTTCTTCCCCCGTATCCTCGCGTATTTCTCTAAAATTCGCCGACAAGCTTCGATCTCGAACGTTGAAGAAAGCCGCACGCCAAGCACGCATCCCACGCATCCTTCCATACGCTATCAACAAGTTTGCCTCAACTCACACCGAAGCCCTCCGCTGCCGCAGATTCGGGATCCCTGGCAACAGGCTGTTCCTACTCCAATCTCCTTTCTTTATTTTTTCTTTCTTTTTAGTTTGTCAATTTAAATACCGTACACACGTACACGTTTCCGATTATCAATAGCGACGATCGACAGCATGCGGCGCGCTCGCGCTCAACCTTGAACCAATTCGCACGACACTCGTGTAATCTCACCGGACGTCGAGTTACGGGCGAGAACTTTTATACGGGCTCGGAGTGCGAGAAGCGTCGTGCTCGCTGTCGCTGCTTTTGCTACGTGGTCGTTCTCGCACTGGCCGGTGCCAAGTGAGGCAGAGGACGACTTGCCCGCGTTATCGGCCAGCCGACAAGTGGGTGTCACTACTTCAGGGGACTGGCTCGCCGCGACGCTCTCCGACGCTCCCCGACGCTTTCGGAATAGAGGGAGGAGAAAGAGAGAGAGAGAGAGAGAGAGAGAGAGAGAGATACTGAGAGGGGTGGCGAGCTGTGCGTGAGTACCTATATACACACGTTCTTACGTATATGAGTATATACAGGGTGTATCATGGCATATGGGCTACATCAAACGGAAACCCGAAATTGTTGAAAAAGTATGGAACTCCGTGGAACATCGACTGCATCCTCCAGGCCGAAGATGGCCCGTTAGAGGTCGGCAGCTGTATATTCGTAAAGTACAAAAATGGCTGTAACTCGCTAATGATGTCATATACGGCGTATCAACCGGTGGTGGCAATATGATCTAAGTCAGTGAATCTGAAAAAATTGAATTGTTTATTATCAGTGTAATCGAAATGGATCAAACGTTAAGCAAGAAATGACATTTTTTTAGATTTTGTACGTGGACCACGTTCATAATCACCGAGACATATGTTTATAGGTACTTTTTTCATTGCTCTTGCATCCCTCATCCGTCCCTGATGTCCGTCCCACATCTAAGGATACACTCTCTATACGTGCGTGAGTACCTACATACATATATACGTACGTATATAGGTATATATAATATACATTCCTTCGCGGGGATGTATCGTCGCGAACTAGGACATCGAAAGGGGGGTGAAGGAAGAGGAGCAAGGTTCATCGGGGAGGGAGAGAAATCGGGCGGAAAAGCACGTGAAAGGTGCACAATGCCGAAGCAACGCTGTACATCCCGATTGTTTCCCTACTCTAGATTCTGACACAGAATGGGGCTACGTGCTTTGCATGAATATGAATGATAATTGTCGTGACGTGCGTTCGATGATATATTTGGCGATGAAGAGCCATCGGGCGGTCAGGAATATAGAACGACTTATGGGGTGGTATTTGTAGAGTTTGGTCCAGGACTTTCATTGCCTTCTGCTGATTCAATGCAAAAGAGATTGCGACAATGTAACAGTCTAGCCATACGTTTCAACTGTTCCCGACATTATAATTCAGTAAAAAAGGAACACGTCAAATGGATTGCTAAATGGCCCAAGGTGTTCTTGTTCTATATTGTAATTATTGACGTTTACTGCTTTGCAGTTACCACGGTAATCTGCACCATCTCGCGTCAGGGTCGATGGTCAAGAAGATTTCATTTTGACGACATGGCAAGATTCTAGGAAACCTAGTGAAAAATTCTGCCATCGCGTACAGGCATGCGCGGTGTCTGATACGTGTGGACGTTATTCTACTTAATGCTCTATTTGTAAGAATTGAATTCCCTATCTAACATTCAAATTCATTCATGTGACAATATCCTGTTCATATGTAAACAAATTATGTAAAAGGTACTTTTTCACCTCTAATACATACACAGTTTACCTGAGCTACAGCTTCTTTCTCGGTAATAATAATATTTCTTAGTACATTATCAACCATGTTTACAGCGATTACGCTAAACGTTTATTGCAACATACGGCTATTTTACAAGATATCGGTCAGCGTAATGCAATACTTCAAAGCCGACTTCTACCATAATGAGAATAATGATCATCCATTCCAGGCGAATATGGTGCCGATCACTCAAATGCGACGATAAGATAGCTACTAACTCCACGCAGTGATTTAGTTTTTCGTTTATAACCTGGGAATAGAAGCATTGTCAGGAGTAATGATAGAGTAATTAGAGTAATCTGAGTGAGAAAGATCATAATGGCAAGAAAACTTTGATCACACTGATCAAGTTAGTTACATAAAGTATTAACGGCATGGTTCTTACCCTTGTTCGTTTCGCAATGCTAAAATATCCACAAGTTTGCTGATATAAAGACTCTAAGTCATCGCGCTCCCAATAAAAGTCAGGCGTATCCAAAAGGTCTGAGCTGAGATTAATCAAATGTCGCAGAGCAAACAATTCTCCCTGCCTCCTCAAGACCTCTTGTTGCGATATTCTGAGCTTCGACCCCGTTTTCAAGTCCTGAGTCACATACTTCATTGTATCCACATAGTGATCCAACCAGGCTTCCCATACGCCTAGTTTAACCGATTGTGACATGGCATTGGAAAATGTGAATTTATGAGAATCACTTGGATTTTGAGTCAGCACGATGTTACCCCCTTTTAAATGACTCTTCCGTCTGTAAAATATCATTATGTACCGCAAATCACATATTCCAACAAGTTATGAGCTTCAAATTATTACACTGTTACCCAGGTTCTGCATAAGTATATGACATCATTTCACTCTCAGCAGACATCAATTCCTCATTGTAACTGTTAGCTTCATATTGTTTTAAGAACTGTAATATGTTTCCGCATTCGAGGTCCGCAATGTTCCACATAACGATGGTACCCTCTCGAAAAAAAAAGATTTCTCTGGGTTCTTGATCTACATCATACCTCGCAGTAGCATGTATAACATCAGGAAATGCTGCAAACAATTTTTGTTTAAGTCATTGAAATATAGTAAAGAATAAATATAATATATATTTACCTTAAACAATATTAATTTAAAGATATAGTGTGAAAGGAAAAATCCCAACAATGTCTCATATGCAAAAATTGTATAAACACATTTTTAAAAATTACAGAGTTTTTATAAAGTAAATGCATGTTACAAGAAATGATCCGCAAATACTTCGAATATAAAATATAAAGGGAAACTACTAAAGTTTAGTTTAGTATTAATCACTTTTTAATTATTGGTGTACAATATTGTGCTATAATAGATTCATTCTATCATTGTATTGTGGCATAACATGTGATTCCATATAAATGCTATATTGTTTCAGACCCTTAAAAATGTTTTATTCTTTTATATCGCTTCACGAGTATTATAACATTATTAAAGTATATCTTGCGACAGGTAATAGTCAGTCTGTCTGGTAAATACGAGTACGATTGAATTGTATTATGTCGATTATGCAGCACCAATCTTACTATTTCTTCTTACAGCTTCATTATTTAAAAAACCTATAACAACTTATGTATAAATATTATGCGTTTACATTCATTTTCACCGTAACAGGCGATTATCTTGTCGTATGAGTTAAATCGCCATAACTACAGTGTGAAGAATGTTTGTAATTGTACCATAATGAAAACAAATGCTTTACAAAACAATTATTTAGGGCAGATGATTAATGTGACTGACGAGAACATTTTTCATAACTCAAAGATATTATTTTTTCCCCGAGCTACCTGATTAAACAACAATTTCATATACCTATGACACTTTCATGGCCACTGTGGTCGTGCAAAACAATAATGGAATTAACGCGTTTATTAAATAATACCAAAAGCCGATTACCGGTCAAATAATTTTCTATCGTTATTTTTATTATTACAGTCACACTTCATTTAATGTCCATTCGCTCAAAACCTAAATATGCCATAAACGGTTGCAATCAACTTTGACGTAGTTACGGCTAATGAGCAGTAATAACATTATTGTATAGATAAAAAAAAATGATTCATCTAAATTAGCTGCACGCAGAATATTCTTCGATACATAAACATTGCAAATATAAAATATCATAGACGCCATAAAAAGAGCAAGTTGCAGAGTATTCTTAAACAGTAAAAAATCTCACATTTACAAATCAGCAAAATCTTTTTAATCCTTATGTGTTAATCTATCAGAAACGGACTGTCACATGCTCCTAATCCAGTTGCCACACCACCTTCATTCGCAGTATTAATTTTTGTGCGTAACATATGGCCACATTGCTTGTTAGTTATGATGGTTTTGCCATTAGCAATAATTGCACCAAAAATTCCTAACTCTGACACCAATTCTTTCTCTTCCATGTGGGTGGTACTGCCCGGTCTAATCATATAATTTTTATGCACTGGCGGATGAATTCTGTCCATTAGAATCCAGGCCACTCGTTCCTGGTGCTGCTTAACTTTTTCTAAAAAGTCTTTAATCTCTCTCCCATACACATTGTTGCAACCTCCTTCACGCTGCGGTTTTAGCACATAACAATCTGGGCTTTTAATAGCCATCTCTATAGCGGCATCCCCGTGTGCATCGAAATTCAATGCATAAAGTCCTACAGTTAGATCAAAATATATTACAGATTCTCCATATTTAATACAGTACTATTCATTTCACTGAATAGATTGAGAAACTTACATTACATACCGGTAAATATTTCTCCGACTTTAGCAACAGATCTTTCATTCCTTATAAATCTATTTACTACATTTGGTTTGGCAAGAGCTTGTTGAACTTTCTTTGTTCCAGCTAAATGATACTGAATTGCTGGGCATTTAATCGCTAATGATCTTTCTATAAGAAGTCTTACATTCCATTCTTTTTCCGTATGATATTGTGCAGGCTCATAACCACATCTGAAGTATACTAAAGACACAGTTAAATCATTAACTAGCAACTCTTTGTTTGGGCCCAGCTTTGCTGTCGCTGCTAACTGCGTTAAAGTGCGTCGAATCACTTGTACTTTAGGGTTTTGTCTTCTAATTTCAAATTCATGAAAGCGCTGATCGCAAATATTATATGTTTTATCTTCTATAAGAAACAAAATAACTGCTCTGCAAAGAATAACACACTGTCAACTATTTCTCAGATTATCATAATTTTCATTGTTATTATAATGCATGAAGCATAGTGATATGGAAAATAATTTGAACTTACTGCGGGTCACCATATATTTCCCAAGCCTCTATCATACTACTGCACAAACCCTCTAATGCATTATTATCAGGAAGGTTTTTTAATTCAGACTCATACCCGAGTTCTTGCAATACAAATTTATGTAGCTGCGTTGATGCTGGCCCCAACCAGCCAAACCCAGATGCTATAGTGTTTATTTCGACTTGTTTCCAGCAACAGTAAGGGATCTGCTTTTTACCGCAGTGTTCTGACGGACAGCTAGTATCTAACATTAAGTCTGATCGTAATAATCCCAGAGTAACGTTTTGAGCAAACCCTTCCTCATATACAGTCTCATAAATACTAAACAACTTCTTTGTAAAGTTATCAACTTTTATTGTTTCCTCCAAAGTCTCTTTCAAGAAACTATAATCATGTGCCACTCTGAATATTAATTCGTTCAAAATTGTCTGAATCTCACAAGCATTCTCAAATTCTTTTCGAGGAAATGGCGATGGCATCAATATAAACGGAGAGAATTGTAAGCTGTCTCTATCAAAATTGACCCTTGATCTCATACACATTCCATGCATCAGTGTCCAATCAATAGCTATATCTATTAGTTTCTCCAATTTATCTTTGTTATCAACCAGTGGAATTGGTGAAACCATATACGGTATCTCTTCACCACCCTTCATATCGAAAAATATAATGTCCTGCTTAAGCTTTTTGCAACGTAACGTTTATTCGGGAGTACCCAAATGATGCAATATAAATTTTTTATTTCATCCGCATACTTTGTACACAACACGTTACACCGAAACAATATTTTGTATTTTGCTGCTTAAACTCAAACGTTTATTGTTTTCTAAATATCTCAAATCGTATTTTCATACTATCCTTGCCTTGTTCTCATTAACAATTTCAATATTGATGTTTACTTAACAGTACTGAAGTCTTCCATTCAATTACCTCTGATATTTATGACACAGTACAGTGAATAATGTCACAGTTAATGATCCTCAATACACCACTCCGACCAACTCCGACACACAGAATTCAACTGTTCAACTTCTCAAGCTATACTTTATATATCGCCCGATAAGAGATAATAGAATGCCCCTTCCCTGTATTTTTTAAAACTGACTGTTGACTTTCACTGTTACGGAAGTCAGTGAACATCTGCAGCAACGAGGTCCCCGGGGACAATTGTTATTTGACATATAATTTCGATAACGCTGACACTTAAGCGATGCTTATATAAGATGGAAAAGACAGAATGACAATTAAATAAATGACATATCTGTATCCCGAATTTTCACGCTTAAGGTTAGCTTTGCCGGTAGTTTAGCGTAGATTCCAAACGCCGGCTATATACTATACTGCATGACCTTGAAAACCTTTCTCATGAAATTGCACCAATATCGTGTGATAATGGAAAAACCCTATGGCCCTATGGCAATGATAACGCTGACTGATGAATCGCTTAAATGGAAGTGACAATAGAGCACAACAGAGTAAATGACAGAATTTGTAATGCGCATTTTCACACTCGAAAATAACACATGATGACGCTTGCATATATCACATGATGACCTTGAACTTGAACATTATAAAATTGTAGCAGTCGTGTAATAAGCGAAAATCCCTATAATAAGGACAATACGGGTGACTTTATTACAAAAATTTGATTGAATATTTTCGAGCGTCTCATGAAAATTGATTCATTCAATTTTTTTATTTGGGTTTTGACACGTTTGCATGAACGTCAACTATTATTCGTTATATTAGTCATTGTCGTGAGAAGGCTGACTTTAATCTGGGATGATTTTATTCTAATAAAGATAACAAAACTGGGTTTGATTAAAAATTTGATCTGTTGGTAAAGTGCTATTATTATAATGCTTTAATAATAATCAGCCAGAGATGATGTTGTAATTGTCTTATAGTGATTAAATAACTGTACTTACCTAGAAATTGTAACTTTCCATTGTTATAGAAGCACATCAATTGTTCATGAATGAGATGATGCAAATGTTTATTAATTGTTCACCACAGTTTTATCTTTGACACTCAATATGTTTGTGTAAAAGATAATATTTTATTTTTCACTAATAGGGCAGTTTCAAAGTAACACAATTTTTGTTGCAATTTTTTCAGGATTTGCAAAGCAACTTTTTACTTAGTGAAAAAAAATATGTGTTACCTAATACTAATTAAGTTTTATATATATACACAAAGTTAACTTATAATTCCATGAATCATAGAAATTGTTGATATTTAGGGTAAACAAAAATTATTGATAGATACAAACAATAATACATCACAGCAGATATATTGTAGGATCAGTGATGAAATTTAATTGATTAGTAATAACAACAATATAGAATACTTACAGTTAGATGATGTGCATATGTCCTTTGGTACATATAGGCGTTGATTGAGCAAACCAATTACTAATTGTTCTAAATTATATTCTTCTGCCGTAGCAAGTGCCTTTACATTCCAGACCTAATAATTTTATATTAGCAAATATTCAGCACCTCAACGGTTGAGAAATGTTGTTATAACATCTTTTTCTTGTAAATTTACTTACCCCAGTTAAAGGTATTTCTTCAGCAGTTATACTAGAACGTTTCTTCCTGAGTGCACGTTTCTTAACTTGAAGTAATGAAATGTTATCTTCGATTTGTGCTGCTTTGGTTTTTGTTGAATAATCACACGTTGGATGAATCAAATATTTACAATTAATAAACAAGTTCACATTTTCTTTCTTTGGCACTCCAGCTTTTCTGTTTTGGACTGACGCCACTACGATTTCATACTTCCGACACACACTGAAATTGATACTTTGTCTACAGTGTACCGTAACCAACCTCTGGACTAAAGCAAAACTCATTGTCATGAGGTTTATACAAATTATTTTGTTAATTGACGTAACACAAAATTTAATCCTGTCAAGATATCAATTTGTTCTTTAACTATATACAAAGTTACAATTAATATACGCTTTGTTTTTGTAAAGGTAACCTATGTTTATATGTCTACACTTGTGCGGTCTGTTCAAACGACTACAGAAAAAGAATAACAATTAACAAAAATGTGTTTAAGAATGTGGTAAACAGTCATTGTTAAAAATCATATTGTACTACATTTGTATTCTAAGAAAAACACTTAAAAGAATTCGGCTATCGAGTACGTTTATTGACCATGAACTTATGCGTATGGGTATTGTCAGCGATCTTAGGGAGTGCCTAGGACTATTTAGGTTAAAGATAAGTCATACGTCGATTAACCAAAAGCCGATGACTCTCTTTTCGTAAAGGATAAATAAGATAAGAACAAAATATATCGTAATAATAGCAGTGGCAGTGGCACAGTGGCAGCTCTTCAAGAGAACGAGTTTGAAATTTGGACCCAACACTTTGGCCAACAAAATGAAAATTGCATCGTTTTCGAGTGACAGATTCTCTGGCACCACAGTAACAAAAATACAGTTGAGTTCTGCATGAAAACCTGAATCGAATAAAAGAAATTTCGAGTAAAACATATTTGAAAATTATTGTTAGTTCGGGCGCCATGCGAGGAATGGCGTAACATGCATGGATGAAATTGGTTAATTTCCCAAAAAATAAAATTTTCACAATTTTTATATGAAAAACGTATATTTAGTGGTATTAATATGCGGGGGATTACGAGCTTAAACCATGCGAGAATAAACAAGAAGTATGGTACACAATTTTCGCTATAAAGCTTCCATCTCGAGGAAACAAATGATTTCTTTAAAGATTGAAAAATTGTTTGAACAATTTCTTTCTTGTCTTATCTAATAATAAGAAATGTTTATCAGGTCTAGCGAAGCGCATTGTCAAAAAGTTTTCGACAAACAAAATGTTTTCGAAATTGATAATTGGAGCCTAATCAATTTTGGAATATTTGGAACATTGGAACAGATGTTAGGCGTGAGCAGTAACGTTGGCGACCCTGGCTAGTCTTGCAGTATCGTCGAAACTGTTGTTTGCGTATCAGCTCGTATGCATGAAAATTCCAAGTTCGCATTTCATAAAATACAAACTGACGGCATAACCTCTGCTTCTCTGACATGAAAGGTGAAAATCGTTGGATATGTCAAAACATCGATGTCATTTCTCTGTGATTCCTAATTCTACGAAACAAACATTACATTTGAAGTACTAAATAGACAGGACGAAGGAAATATGGAACTTATGCGAAAATTTATCAGTTGCAACTTTCGGCATTCTCTCCTCAGCATCCCGACGAACTTGTTTGTTCAACATGCCAGATACATCAAGTAAGAGTCGTCATTATTCAAGCCTGTTTTTATAACAGCACGTTATAAAAATGTGTATTAATTGCGCAATCCTTAATACTATGCACTTGACACCTTAGGTATAGTTATTTTTAAATATACATACATGTGGAATTGCACCTATGTTTTTAGGTATATAGACGATAACGTATGATACAGTATCAGTGCAATATCAGTAATTCTTGTTTCAGGCTTGCAGAGGTTGGTAAACTTGAAACGCCAAAATTACAAGGGAAGTATGAAACAGGCCAATTAATATTACACAGAGTTTTTGGGTACCGTGGCGTAATATTGTTTCCATGGCTAGCAAGAGTATACGACAGAGACATACCGAACAAAAAGGAGTAAGTTGTCATAAGTCCACAGACTAGTCACTATATTTTTGATATGATAAAAATTCTCATGTGTTTAGGAACGCAATGGGAAATTATCACAGTGTGGGAAAGGAAGTGAAAGGAAGAGCACATACGTTTTATCAAGTCCTAATCGATCAAAGGGATTGCCCCTATATTGTAAGTAACGCATTCAGGCATACATTACATAAACTGTTTTTTGTACATGCATATGAGTACATGAGTATCAGTAAATATGTTATATAATTTACTAAATATTGAGATTCATTTATACACAGTTTTTTGAAATGCTAATTGTGAAACTTGTGTATTTTGCTCTGAAACTCTTCTATGCATTCTTTTTTTATTTCCACAATCCAGCGAGCACAAACGGAAGCAGTGACATTTTTGGGTAACAATGAAAGCAATCGTAGCCTTTATGCAATACCGGGACTGGACTACGTTGCGCACGAGGACATATTGCCTTACACGACAAACGAGAAGACAGCGTTACAGCATGAACTCTTCGACAAATTTTTGAGTTATGTTCCGAACAGAGACCCCTGCTTCGTAGCGCAGGAGACTCTTATAGCTTGGCAGAAAAAGAACCATCCATGGTTGGAATTGTCGGACGTGCACAAAGAGACTACTGAGAACATCCGTATTACAGTTATTCCATTTTACATGGGTTCTCGGGAGAATCAGACGACATCCGTTTATTGGGTACGTGACACGGCATCATTATCATTGGTACCGGCGAGGGGCCTAAATGATTTGCTTGACCATTTAGTAGTTCTAGTGTTTAACATAAAACGTCTTTATCCTGTCTCAGTGGCGATACTGTATCCGACTGGAAAATCTGGGCGATTTGAGCGTACAATTACGTGAAAGACACTGGCGGATATTCAGTCTCTCGGGTACATTAGAGACTGTCAGAGGGAGGGGTGTGGTAGGACAGGAGCCTGTGCTATCTAAAACACTACCGGCTTTCCAGTATAGTAGTCATGTGAGCTTGCAAGCTCCGAGTGGACACATGTGGTATGTACCAGCTGTTCGTCGAGACAGAGTAATAAGAGAAGAGTGCATTCTCATGGTTGTTTATTTCCGACAGGGGAACGTTCAGGATGGAAAGAGAAGACGGATATGCGTTCGACTGTAGAATCCCGCCGTTCTCGTTGGAATCAAAGACAGAGGATGCAACGATACCAAATATTGATTCGTGAAAAAATGTCGAGCCGTTTATTCCCAGTAGGTTATTTCGAACTTCAAATATTTATTTTTCGTTTGATAAAATTTTATTCGCACCGATCTCGCTGCGTGATTGTTTTCTTTCATCGAACGTAAACGATGCAGGCTGAACGTATGTCTTTGATGGTGATAACTGTTCCAAACTTTGTCTGACATCAACTTTTTGATGTACAAAAAAAAAAAGAACGTACAGATTTCAATAACAATAAAACAAAAATGTATGTACATATTAATCATGGAGTAAGCACACATACTCACAGTACCGATATGTGATTTACTAATCGTAATTTTTGTATAAGTAAACGACGTGTGTACGCTGGCTAAAATAGGTAGAGACTTATTTTTTAGTATTAACCTCGAGTGTAATTAGAATATAATAATAGCAATCTGAAGTGTCATATTCAATTTCCAAGTATCGGTACTTCCGAGCAACATTACAAACGAGCAATTAACTCATTAACGTCGTTACGATATCGTTGAGGAGCGGGCGGCGATTGGGCTGAAAAATCATTGGCCACTAATGAGAGAAAGGTTAAAATGGAATGTCACTCGCGCAGCACACACAGTATCCGTACGCCATACGGTAACGTTTCTGCACTCATTTCTGGCGCTTACGATCACGCAGGCTAGTCTGCGCATGTGCTATTTCGGCCTTCGACGTTAGGACATGCGTACTGCTGATTCCGGGCCAACGTGGGACAAGGAGGGAATCATAATTCTTACCTTGTCTATCGACTATATGATAAAAACGGCATGCCCTCTCCGTCTATAAGCACAGCGTGGTCCTTGGTGTCAACGCCTGAATCCATTGCGTACGAAAGAAGAATCCGCCCAGCACGATGGTTGCCTGTAAGTTTCATCCTTTTTCGCCGACCAATCTAAGCTCCGTCCGTTCCGCTGGCCGTGACGCTTTCGAAGGAAGATTATCGTAAGGTTAAACATGCATATGTCAGATTCGGTCGCGGGCGGGGTGCGAACGGGTTAAAACGGTTTTTCCGAGATCTCGACTTACGTTTCGCTCGTATGAGCCCGGCCGGCTTCGATTCGACGTCGGCACTAAAAGCCGCATACACTGGTCGATCGCAAAACTTCGAGCTTCGCGTTCGACGATCGGCTTCTATTACGTATAGACGACAGCCGTTCGAAAAGTGCCAGAAATTCGTCGGCATTTCGGCGCCCGCGGCATAGAACGATTCGCACGACGAATCGTGATAAAAAGGTCAGGCAACAAATCCGCTTGACAAAGTCCTGCTGATTGGCCCCGAAGAAAGTGGGAAAGCATTTGATTGAAGGGTCAACGCTACTGTACGAGTGCGACACCATGGTTTGCGGGATGACGTTCAATTTTCGCGATTTCGAAACCTTTCCGCCCAGTATTGCGATAATTGCGAACTTCTTTCTTTCTTGTCATACTCAACCCCCCACCCCTGCCCGCGCCCGCCGTCACGGCCATCACCCTTCGTTACAAATTAACGTCGGCGATATCGTCTTGTATATTCTGACTGTTATGATTGGGAAGATAAGGTGATTTGCTGATGCGATAACGTAGCCAGTACGTTGTCCTTAATGCGCCGCGCGCAATGCGCTAGAGATAAGGGGTGAGCACAAATATACGCTCCGCACATTTTGCGATTTGACGTCGTTGATCGTTAAATTATCTTTGGCCGCGTTGAATTTATGGAAATTTTATTGGTGTCCAATGACGCGCCGGCACGATTGGCATATACATCAAGCCCCATGACTGCATTGATTAAACCGCAGAATGATATTTGCCACTGTCAAATTTCTAAACTTAAGAAAGGCCATGATACACCAGACTTTTCTGGAGTTGCGCTTAGTATGTATTGCATGCTATTGTTGCCAGATTGTTTTGTAAACCGTAACCGTTTTCTCCTGTTAAACAGCTGGCGTTTTAACAGCGGAAGTTTTGGGTCAGCTTCGTAAAACTTTTTATGCTGACAGTCGAAACGTACTGGCTCAGAATGTCTGCACGAAGACAAATCCTATTGAGGCCTGCATATCACGGAAAACTTTGGAAGAGTCACAACATGTTTTTACTCACAAGATCGAGACCGAAGGCAAACCCATCACTAATCAGAAGAATTCTGGGCGATGTTGGATATTTGCGACATTGAATGTCATAAGGACTGCTTTCATGAAACATCATAACTTGGACGAGTTTGAGTTCAGTCAGGCATATCTGTTCTTTTGGGATAAGGTGATACCTTATATATAATCCTTCATAGTTGGTTGTGCAATACTGATAGGAATAGTAATTATAATGACATGTTTTAAAGGTTGAGAGATGCAACTATTTCCTGCACAATATTGTGAAAACTGCAAACCGTGGTGAACCAGTGGATGGTCGTTTGGTATCTTTTTTGTTACATGATCCAACGAGCGACGGTGGTCAATGGGATATGATTGTCAATCTTATCAATAGACACGGTTTGGTACCAAAAGCCTGCTTCCCAGAATCGTACAGTTGTGAAGCCAGTGTCCGCATGAACAACATACTGAAAAGTAAATTAAGGGAATACGCTAAAGTTCTGAGAGATTTAATTAGCAATGGTGCCTCTGACAAAGAATTGGAGTCTGAAATTTCCAACCAGATGACTGTGATTTATAGAATAATTGGAATTTGCTTGGGCATACCATCAGAAACAATAACTTGGGAATATTATGATAAATCAAAGAATTACAATTGTGTCGGGCCAATCACACCCTTAGATTTTTACAAACGATATGTGAAACAGTCCTTTAACGTAGATGATAAAGTGTGTCTGGTAACAGATCCAAGACCATCAAATCCTTATGGAAAATTGTACACTGTAGATTGTTTGGGTAATGTTGTGGGAGGGAGACCAACTTTGTATAATAATCAACCACCAGACCTGCTAATGAAATTGTGTGCAGAAAGCATAAAACAAAATGAACCTGTTTGGTTTGGGTGTGATATAAATATGCGGCTAGTGGGTAAGCAGGGTATTAATGATATGAAAGCTTATGACTTTGAATTAATGTTTGGTACCGACATACACGTTAATCTTAAAAAAGCTGACAGACTACTTTATGGAGATTCTATGATGAATCATGCAATGGCATTCACAGCTGTTTCTATCAATGTAAGTTGATGAACTTTAAGTTTGATTTACTATTGAAGTAACAACAAAGTTGTTAAACACTATATCGATGTAATGTATATTTTTATTGCAGAATGAGGGTAAGATCAAGAAGTTCAGAGTAGAAAATTCCTGGGGGGATGATCACGGGCAAAAGGGTTACAACGTTTTGTCCGCTGAATGGTTCTCAGAATTCGTGTTCGAGGCAGTTGTAGATAAAAAATTCGTACCTGCGGATGTCTTGGCTGTATTTGAGCAGGAAGCCGTTATATTACCGGCATGGGATCCTATGGGAACTTTGGCTCACTGATAACGATGTAGATTAACTTGTACCTTATAATTTTTTTTTCTTAGCTAACAAGAGAGATTTATAAATATGTAAAATCACGCATTTAATAAAGTTTAAGCGCAGTGGTACAATCATGTATGGTAATCATCATATTTTATGCTTGTCTTAAGTTAACTACTAAAAGTTTGCAGATAATCTATGTTTGCAATAAGTTTCATTCATGAGTTACCGCATATTTTATAATTTCAGAATAATAACTGCGTACCATGTACGAATGTTTCAGTATTAACGGCAGTCTTTATACGCGATGCAGGATTTATGTTAAGAGACCTGTGTGAATGATTAAACCGTTGTTTCACATAGTGCAGGAAACATTTAAAATAGAACCGTGAGTTAAACGTACGATAGACGTATTTGTTAACAGTACAAATAGAAGTATGCCCCTTATACATTTTATGTAAACAGTATGGGAAGAAAGCACGTCTGATTATTAATTAATTTGAAGGAAATAAATAGGATTGCAAATGCATAGTTGCTAATTCATATTCCAGATGTTGTAAAGAAATACAAACTAAGTAACTTCAGTTTTTATATTAAATTCATGCTAAAATAGTACTCAGTATACACAAGCATTTATACCTCTGCTTATGACGAATTCTTGATTTGACAGTATACAACACATATCTACATGTACACTATGATTTAGATACATTTAGATTTCTTAAGGAACATATCGATTGATTATACAACGGTTAATAAACAGTTTGCAAACATTATCAAAGTCTTTAATTTATACAGAACCTTCTATTGCCATTTCCAAATTCCATAATATTGGCACAGTAACTAATAAAGAGATACAAATAGCCACCTTTCTGTGCAATGTGAGTTTTTGAAAACTGTTCTTTTGATGCTTGTAACATAAACAATGTACCTCAGTATGCATAATTTCACCAAAATAAAAGAGAATAACGGCATATTACACATTTTAAAGTGTAATTGCAATAATGTAACTTTGTGTTTCCTCATGGTTTTTTTTTCTATCCTCATTTTCTTTACGAACGTACAAAGAATAAACACCTAATATTTTGTATGTTAAGTGACATTTAGTTGCAAAGCTGGGAAGATTGTTTTTGTTGTCTCTTTAATTTAGAACAATACTTGAGTTTAGCCCAAACACCTTGACACATGTTTTGCAGTCGTATATCTTTTGCAACAATTGCTAGTTTATAAATATTTATTATAATTTCCCTTGGTGTCCTAAAATAACCTTGCTGAATGAGACTTAAGGCTGCATATAATTTACAACGAGCAACAAGAAGAGGATTTCCAAGACGAAGAGCCAATTCAAATTGTTTTACAGAAATTTTTCCTGCCATCTCAGCCTGCACGAAACAGACGCAATAATATATTTATAAGTCCACGTATTAAGATACCGATCAGATTGGAAATTTGAGATTATATTTGCGGGTACACGGAAACCAAAAGAATTGAGAAGTATTTATAAAAATATGGAGCACGTATCAAACTTACACAGTACTGAAATTCTTCACCTAAAGCTGAAAATGCTCCGCCTAAGGTGGACAACCAAGACATAGCGCAATCAGCTTCCCTTTGTTCTAATACCATGTACATTATTCTATCATTCCTGCAAATATAGAATAACACATTCTTACCAAGCTAAAATACTCAATACACAAAAACAGATATTAAAGTTAAATTGAGATACATTAGGTGGTTCTTACCATTTGTAATCTAAAAATTCTTTTCTCGGTGTTCGTAACTTAATTAGAATTATCGGTACGTCTAAATTCGTTGTTTCTCGAGGTAGAAACTGTTGTAACGATTCGACTGCTGCCTTACGATATGCATCTGAATTTCTTAAAGCTACAACGTAAGCGGAAGCTAAATAGGCGTCAAATCCTCCTTTATTCAAATGTACAGGTATTAGGACTCTATTTTCATTATCATTGTCATCACCAAATTTCGAGTGTGATTTTATTTCCCTTCTGATATCGTCACACGTAATCGCACGGTCGTGCGTGACAATGACATTTTCGAATATCTGACTACGTCTATAAACTATTAATCTCAATGGTTCATCCATTATTACAAATCCGTAAGCATTCTCCCGTAATTCTGTATAACGTTACTCATTACAGTCGATCGCAAAATCATTCCCTTTCGATTTCGAAGGTGTGCATGGGGTGCATCTTACGACACGACGGTTCGAAACTTGACGTTAGGGCCTAACGGTTAGGCTTTGAGAACTTCTACACGTAATGAGAAAACATAAGCGTACGCAGTTCGTGTGGAATAAATTCTTAGGGCAAACTTTGTCGTTCGTAAATATTCACTTCACGATGCGTGACATACTAAGGAAATTGTGAAAATATGCTTAAAACTTTCTTCGACTCGCAATTTGATATTCTCCGGCAAGGTTAAGTTTGTAGAAGATTCTGTTGTATACATATATAGTAGGGGTGTGACATACGTACTTAGCATTTTGAGTACTTCGACATTTTAACAGTTTGACACGACACAGCAATAATCAGCATTCACTTAATGCGGAATATATAGAGTAATGCTGATAATAAGCAGAATTTTAATCCAATAATACGTCTCTAATGAAATAGTGTGAGAACTTTTAATTTTCCCGCCATATCTAATTTCTTCGATACGGTGGCGCCATTGGCAAAACCGGAGAAACGCTCAAACTAATCATTGGACAGCAGTCGGTAATATTGATAACTGCATTGCCTTAAAAAAATACCGACTGCTGTCCAATGATTAGTTTGGGCGTTTCTCCGTTTTTTTTGGAGGCGCCACCATACCGAAGATATTAGACCGACGCGGGAAATTCAAATTTTTCTTTGAATATTAACACTAAACTAGATTTTTAGCATTTTAGGGGCCGATCTTTCCACGTCTGGGTAAACTGTCAGGTAGCTACCTAACAAATAAAAGTGTTACTAACATTGTCCCATAGATCATATATACATGGACTTTGGTTTATTAATTAGATTAGCCAAGCAAATTAAATTTACTCCTAACTGCTCGCGAGAACATCGACAAACGTCAGTCAGGTGTGGCAGCGACGATTAAATCCATTAAACTGCTGCAGAAACTCATAGAACGAGTGTAGTCTTTCGACTTTCCTTAAATATCTTTCCAATCTAAAGTATCTATAATATTCGAGAATTGTTTTTACTTTTCATCGGACTGTACAGTCTACATTGCGGAAATGTTAATATGTACACGCGTTTATGCACAGATTCGTACATTAAACGTTATAGAAATACGATGAGAGGCGCGACACGCAAATTCCGAATATTGTGGCAGTGAAATGTGCGATCGTAGGCTCTACATCGACAATACTCGTCGAAACGGTAAATGCGCGAGACAAGATTTCTCAGCGACTGTCACACGGGGAGCACGAGGTTCGACGTGCACCGCTGTGCGCTAGACACAACCGCGCAACTATTGGCATTTCCCAAAAACGAAGCCAACCAATCGGAGGCCAGATCGGCCGTACACGCCTCCGGACGTAGCCAATCGTCGCTACGTCGGCTATCATTACGGGACTGTACTTGGGGCAACGTGTGACAATTGAATTTCAGTTTGGCCGCCGTATATGTCGAGTATAAATAAATAAGTGTCGTCGCGGAAAAAAATCGTGTCTCTTTTAAACGTGCCTGGCCAGCAGGGCCGACGGCCGTGGGAAATTCCTGCGAACGTTAACAGGCGAGGTGGTACTTCGAATAAGATGAGCACTTGACTCGCACGTCGCTTCATGCCTACGAGAGTACCCCACCTTGTGATTCGACCTAAGCTTCGACGAGCCACCACCACCACCACCACCACCACCACCACCACCACCAGCACCTCTATTGGTATTGGGGTCTCCGTCTCTCGATCGTGGCAGGTTGGATTCTTACCCCATTCCGCACTGAGAGAACCGCCGTGGCAGACGCATACATCTCGACCGGCGGCCGAGTCGACGGAGTAACAATTAAAGAACCCGCCTCTGTCTCCCTCCCTGTCTCTCTCTCTCTCTCTCTCTTTTCTCTCTCTCTCTCTCTCTCACTCTCACACACTCTCGCTCAGTGAAAATCGCACGGAAAAGCCTCGGCGCTGCGCGGATACCGAGAGACGGGATTTTGTAAATACAGTGTAACGTTCCCGTTGCTCTCTGGTCGAGGCACGAAAGTCGAGCGCGCGCCAGATACCGCGACCGTGCAAGGTATGGCGTTTTTGAGAACGGTGCCGCGGTGCTGTGCCGGTAAAAAACTGGGCAAGTGTCTGCCACTCCCCGTCGGCTTCCTCGAGAACGTGACGAAGCCCTCGGCACAGTTGGTGCAGGTGCACGAGCGGAGATATAGCGGGCCGGCAGCGGACGCAAAGCCGGCGCAACGACAGGTCGACCCGCTGGATTTGAAGTTTAACGACCCGCTGGCCTCCTTTAAGAGTAAAACGACCAAGGAGCTGCTGCGCGCGTATATTGTCTATCAGATATGTTCCATCGAGTACGTTGTCGAGAACAATATGAAGGTGAGTGGTGCGCCGCCAGAAGGACGTCTGCGATCGTCTCTGTCCGTCGCGCGTAACACGTAACACGTAACACGTAACACGTTTGCCGAGTTCCGACCCGCGGACTCCTTTATTCGGCTGCTCCGTTCGTCTCGTTCAGGGCCGAACGGAGCGGGCCGACGGTCGTTTGCGTTCGTTTTCCTGCGAATTCGGCCGAGCGCGGCCGGGGTCTCAGTCTCGCTTGGCGCACGGCTATCGTTTTCGCGCATACGGAGCACGGCCTTTTTGAACGTGCGTCAACGCTCATGGCGACGTCGTCGGCTGCTACCGACATTGGAGGTTATGCTTTTTCATTCATTTTGCCGATGATTCACGAACGGCACGCCGGACGATCGTCGAGGAAGAGAGAAGCGCGTGTATGTATTGTGCGCGCGTGTGCCAGCTTCATCCTTCCTCGCTGTCGCCATGGGACGTCGAAGTTCGCGCGCGTCCGTTTGCACGCTGCTCTCGCTAATTTTTCATTAACGTCTCTCCACCGCAGGTCGCTGGCTTCGATTTATCGCGATGGATCGATTCTATAGTCTGCTACGACTAACGTGCAATCATAACAGTTTTATTCTTTCGCCTCTCTGCCTCGTACGGTACCCAATCTGAGAGATCGACGAAATTTCGAGCCGCATCGCGCGCCGCACTCCTACATACATACGTGCAGAGCGCGATTTTTGTCTAACGACGAACAAGTCTCGTTTCATCACCATGACTTTTTGCCTTCTTAACGAGGTCTCGGGTGAAGGTGCAACTCGCACAATTTCTCCGAACGAATTCCACCGCTCTTTACGTCTGACGTTTTTGCTAAACGTGCACTGGGCTATCGATTGGCGTCGTGCACACGGGCTAGGAAATTATGTAACGCCATTGTTGGCGGATTGCAATAATTCTTTCGACGCGATCTTCTCCGACGTTGTCTACGTTGGCAGCTGGGCCCGACAGGGAATATCGCAGGATGAATTATATCGGGCACTGTGACGATTTGCGCGATATATCTCACGTGGCCCACTATAGAACTCGATCGCTTCATCTCGGTGTCGTTTCTCGCACGTTTTTACTACGCTTCAACGAACCTCGCTGCTGTTCGCTCCTATTTGCGTGCCTTCGCAGATCATTCGGGCCAGAGGTACCAAGAACGTCAGAGCCAACTCGTTTAACATTCTGTTATAATTGCCGGCGATTCTTGAAGCAACCGTTTTTTCTCAAATTCTTCCTGACTCGTTTTCTCGTATCGATGATTCATATACTTTAATCAGAGCCAGCCAACATATATGAAAATAGGACGTTCTAGAAGTGACCAGGTCGTTATGAGAAAGTGTTAAGGAAGTCATTTTGAAACCTCTGGATATATCTGTTAAAGTCCTTATTAAGTATTTTTTCATGGTTTCCACGGAGTCTAACGTTATAATGTACGTTGTTTTATCGATTTTGATACCGATGTACATATTACACCGCGACATAGGAAATTCTGCCGCATACCGGAGAATGCGTCATGTTACATAACACTGGTTCAATAACGAATTCCGACAGCTACGAATAACGGCAGTGTAAATATTGTTTGAGTGAAGTTTGTCAGTTTTCTTAATCTCAAAAATTACTTTGACCGTAGTCTTTTTTTAAATCATATTTCGTTTCGGAGTTTTCGTCAATTTATTTATTTCAGTTTCTTTCTTAGTATTTGCAGTAGTTTTGTAAATAATAGTCGTGTCGCAGTACACTCTGCATAATCGATACTTACTTTCTGAACTCTGTTGGAGAAAATCAGGTTCGCTATGTATTTTTTATTTTTCACGTCTCTGATGTGTTACATACTAATTGTTAAGTGATCACTTTTAAACTCCGAAAATTGAAGAAACTTGTCTTGCTTCGGCTGATTGAGGATGATACATCCGAAATGAGATTAACTAATCATCCAATCGTAACACAAATTAATCCCGCTAATTGTTCTGCTAGGAAAAATGTTCCTACAAATCGTACCAGTACGAACTATGCTTTGACGTTACCTTATCTTCAAACTAACGATCGCTAATTCATTTTACGACAATGAACGTCATAATTCTTACCCGACTCGCAGAAAATCGATCATATTCGCCTCTCGGAAATGTTCAATTACACCCGACTTTTGTTCAAAACATTTTCACATTTTTCCCTAAAATACGACAAACACAATTTTTTATTGCGACAGATCCTTGTAGTTATATATTACCGTACACGTGTGGTCGCAACATTACGTAACGGCCGGTGCCTGCTTCTCAATCCATGCGGTCGACCTGAACTTTCATTGCAGTTACTTCGTCGTACTGCCTTCGAGATATCGAATATCATCAAACGCCATTCTTAAATCACTGCCAACTATTATTTATCGTACAAATACAAATCGCCTGTCTCCACAAATTCCCTCCCTCACCTAGATACACCGTCGATAATATACACCGAAATATAATCATCGAGGAGCTTCGCAAAGTTCTATCTCACCCACATCCAGCAACTTCTTTCTACGGACTATCGATCCCCCAGCTTCAATACCTCTGCACACAAAACATCCAGAAGATTCGATTTACCTACAAAAACGAGTACAGTCCCTTCAAGAGAAAACTACACCCACCCGCCTCGAGCGCATTATTCGAACCTTTGAGAGAAGCAATGAGTAGATGTTTTTCAGTGGCCAACGAAACAGGACCTGCAGCCGGTCCCGGTCGCGCGACACTCTCACCCCGTACAAGTTCTAAACGAAATGAAGGGGAGTGATCAGGGAGGAAGCCGTTCGATCGGGGCCCCATGTCCCATGACTCACTCCACCGAAATCAGATGATTCCCGACAGCTGGACGCGCTGCCGGGCGTTTCCCTCGTTCTAATTACACACCTTGCCGGCGAGCCAGCGATGCTCTCCGCGGGGTCGAGAGTGCAGGGTTGTAAAGTGTGCACGTACTCGCGGTCGTTGTTCCCGGTCCGTTCGATCGAGTGGCGGAACTATTCTTTCCTCGCGCCACACGCATCGATCGCACTTTCGCGAAATGGGTCCGTCGCAGAACGACACGGACGGTCGTCGTCGGGGGATGCTCGCGCAGCTTTTGCGATTGCGTCACGATACGGGATAGCCTCGATCATTGGGCTTAAAGGGTGGCCTGCCGCCGAATGGCGCATTTCTCGCGGCTCGTGTGTTTTTCTCGTCGAGCGAGTCGATAGTCGGGTGTTTGGGGTGAGGGTGTCGTTTCGATTGTCGAATTTTTTCCTCTTCTTGGGACGTTGCGGTGCTTAGGGAGGATCTCTGGGTACGATCTGGGAATAACTTAGTTCCAGATATTGCGGTGAGGGTATAATGTAGGGGCCCTGTAATTTATTCTTCGTAAGGTGTGGGTTTCGATGTTACGCGCGTAGTTTGAAGCGTTTATGGGCACTCTACAATTTTCGCGCGGACGTCTCAAATCATTCTCACCAAATCGTAGCGTGCTGCGCGTAGGATGATTGAAGGAAAGTCTACGTGATTATTAGAATATAAGTGGAGATGTATAGGATCTATCTGTTACGTCGTGTCACATTGGTCACGCGGACAATTTTCTACGAGTTTAATTCAGTCTGCAGGGTACACTTTTAATCCTTAACCATCTATTCCTATAAACAGCTCGCGAACGCCAATATGGACCCAGCATAACGGGTTCATCGATTCATCGAGCACCGGCCAGTCAAACGGTTGCATTTAATCAGTCGGAAGTACTCTGATTTAGCGTAATGGACACCCATGAACGACGACATCGCGTCGATGCATTGATGCATTTTCGCGTCAATCCTCATCTGTGTCGCAGCCTTGAAAAGTTCGTTCGATGCAGGCCGTTTGCCTCGGGGCATGCCTTCCGCTGCCAGACCTCGGTTAGACGACTGCCAGACGACACCGGATTGTGAAGACAGAGGAGGAGGAGGGAAAGAGAGGAGAGAGAGAGAGAGAGAGAGAGAGAGAGTCGTCTTTCCATGAGCTTCGTCGCCGTACGGTGAATTGCATTACGCGATCAACTCACCACGTGGGTTCACGTACACACAGTCATTGCATCGGTGACTCACGACGCGTATCGCATACACTTGGCACGATCAAAGTATTCCGTTAATGATAGCACGCGACATCGCACCGAATTCTTGATGCGCGTGCAATTCGCTTGCGGACACGTTTGACTGCTATAATTTCAAAGCCTGGCACGGTACGCAGTGTAGCGATGATCTGTGTGAGACCTGCAAGGCTTCATATTGGTGCGTCGGTCATATTAATCGCTTCCCTACCCAGCACTGTGCGATGGTAGTAGTTGCCAACGCGTTAAGAACACATTTTTTAAACTGTTGGACTGTCAGATTGAAACATAGTGTGCCGTGATCTGTCAGGCACGTGCTTCTAAGACGGGTCGTGCATCGATGATTCCTGTGCACTTGGCAACGATCGGCAAGCGAGGTGATGCTTGTGAAAGATAGCATGCGTTCGCAACCCTCATACGAAGCTTGTTCCGTAACCGGTGGTCTCACATATCCTTTTTCCCAATTAATTCATGACCAGTTTCTCAGGACAGTCTATCCACGTAAACAAAGTTTTGCGCTTCGTGACGCAAAGAGTCGAGGCTGAAAGGTGTCCGCGTATCGAATCTCGTTGCGCCAAACTAATTTCACAGCCGCATAGTAACGTCTGTAATCAAGGGTGTGAGACTATCAAAGTCGGTAATACGAGACGGCTCACGTTACTTATCGAGAGCGACGATAAACTTTAACTTCATTCACCTACCGCCTAAACGTTCTTTCATTCTTTGTCGCACGAGTGGCGGTACACGTATGACGTGCCGGCGACTGCAGTGGTCGTAGCGAAGAATTTGTCAAAAATTAGATTTGTTCGGAATTTTTGCTTGGACCACTTTCATGACCACCGTCACACGAAAGTTCAGTAATGCGCGGATCGTGGGCGGGGCTGCGTGGGTGGTTCGAAAAAATGTTTAAAGCTCCCGATCACTTGATGTTTTCATCACAGAATGTGAGGGTGGAGGCGGGGCTGGGCGAGAAGTGGGGAAGCTTTCGAAGCAACCGATCATCCTACAATAAACGCGTCATCGTTTATCTACTGTCACAGCTCGGCCAAATTCGAGTCAGATCGAGTCAGATCGCGAACTGGCAGGAATAAAACGTTCATTTTGCCATCTTCATCTCTTCACTTAAGATTTCCTTGAAACCATAATCACTCATATTCCCATGACTGTTGGTCCGAACTTGGAGAGATTAAGCGGCGCGACCCGTTTCCACGAATCCGTCCGGCACACTTTCCTCGGTTCTCGTTATCCTCGTGCACGCATTCCGACTCTCTTCCTCCGGGTCCTCTTTCACTTGCCCTAACCCCTTATCCTCCCCACCCACTCCGCGCTCCTCCTCGATCCTCTTACGCCGTGCGAGCGTTTTGCCGCCATACCGTTCGCACGCGAATCTCTGTCCATCGACCGCGCCACGGCCGCTTCTTTCTGTCTTCCGTTTTACGCTGCCGCGCGGTCAGGGCCGTACGAACGGATCTCGCAATGTGCGCGAGAGTGTGGGCGTGCGGTGGGACAGAGAAATTGTCTGAGCGAGGAGGGCAGAGAATCGGTGAGACTTTTGCGATTGGTTGCTAGCTGCTGCACGTGATAACTTAGTCCCAAGGCCATCCGGTTAGGTCTGGCGCCTTCTCGCCGCAGTCCGTGCCAGGGGCGAGTCCTTTCGTCGTTCAATAGCGTCCTGTACGTCCAGCAAATTCGTATTTTCGGTTCGATCTGTCTGGAATCAGTATTGACAAATAACTGTGAATTGATGATTGATGTAAGAAACAGTTGGATGTGCAGCGATGCTTGTTCGGGAGCGGATTGTTTTGTCGTACTGAGACGATTCACGTTGGTTTCGCAGGTGTGGCTAGTGACATACGTGGTGGCTTCAATTATATCGGTAATTCTTCTTACGGTCGTTCATGTAATCCTATTTTCGTATTTAAGAAACGACGGCTTTTAATCAATCGGAAAAGTGTGCTACTATTTTGGGCATAATTCACAATCAGATAATAATTAGCTACCAATCGGGTGACTCGGTATTTACAAAATACGTACAATTTCAAGGGGACAGTCTGAATCAACGTCAGAGTCTTTCATTTGCCAAATTTCTGGCACTCGTGAAACATATTTACTGCTAAACCCAATTGAACCTGTTTCGGTCACACAAATAGCACCACAGACGCTATCGATCGATATTTCACAATCAGTTTGAAGTATTCCTACGCTGACTTATATAAACGACCTTTAGTTGTCTGAACATCTTTTATCCATTACGATATTGCAGAGAACAGTTACTAATTCATTAAAAATTAACTTCACAACCAGGCTACAAGATGTGACGACTTGAAATAAAATACAGTTGGATATACAGTTGAGCAAATGAATCCTCCATTTTTCATACCTTCTATGTTTGCACTCTCGCATGCCTCCGAGGTTGTACAATCATCGCGGATAATCTGGTGAAAGCTGTTAATTACGCGACCAGGGATTCCTTTGTCAATGAATATATATGAAATCCGTGCGTTCGTTACCGCAATTATGAGTTTTGCTCTGCCATATTCCGACGCGATTCGCTCAATCAGTAAAGCGCTCGTTCTGTTAATTGCCATGTTGTCGTCGGAGGCCACGCGTGGACGTATTAGTACACTTGTTACGTATGGTGGTGTTATTAGCTTTATATGAGAAGCATGTTTGTATACCTAATTCACTGGGCACTCAGTACCTTCACTGTCAACACGCAATACTTGTAGAAATGAAGATCGTGCCTCAACGGAATATCTTCTGAGATATCCTGTTATAAGACTGAATGGAACACTTACGTCAGTATAGTGCAGATAACTCAAAGTAAAACAAACTTGAATGATCTAGTTGCATATAGCATGAGAAAATCAGTGAATTTTGGCCTATTCTTCTATTCTACTCCGCTCTATGACATCGAAATTTGTCGAATAAATATAGATCGTAGAATAAAATATGCGCAGTTGTTTTGATCGAATTATGTGTGGAATTAAAGCGTTAATAGCACAAGTTCTGCCGTACACGCACGTGTCGGTTTCTGTTGCCCGTGTGAGTAATTTCGCAACGTAGGTCGAAGCACGTGCCGACTACCTGTGGATGGTACGGAACACACGGTTCAACGATCTACGCGTATAGAAAGAATCTCTGTGGAGTGCGGTGGCAACGGTTCATTGTAAAATTGACATATCCGCTTGAATCGAAACAGCTCGAGTAAGCATGGTGGCCACACGGCTCACATTGTACAGAGCACGTGTAAGGAAATAATCGAAAACTCTTCTGAAAATAACGTTCGATTCGACAAAAGAATTGACTCCACAGCGACGAATATTTGAAATCTGAGAGAAAGTCAAATAATGTTGCTTTCAACACTAATCGTCAGTTTATGCGAAGAGACAAAGTGATCTTTCTGTACTTGCGTACGGCGTGCCTTGTAAAATGTACAAATATCTTGAATCTGAAATTGTTCTTTGAAGACACATTAACAGCATTGCCGCACGCGATATTATTCAACACTATTCGTCTAACAATTATTATCGCCGTTACCAGTTCAGCAAACTTCGAAACTGAAAGCAGGAGCACGCCAACAGACAGACCTACCTCGAACACCAAATGCTTCGTCGATTTTTCTGGAACCGTTATAAATAGACGCGGGGCTGACTAAATTGCACACAAGTCTGTGACGTTATTTTAGAATCACCCTAGCTCGTACAGGAACGTCAGGAGACGCTTGTGTCGAGCACACGTAATCGTACACAGTAATAGGCGACCTCGCATAAAAGCAAGTAATACTATTACCGCAGCCGGGATATTCCCAGGTTATTGAGAGGTCGGGGAACCGTTCGGAGCACGTTCGCAGCGTACTCCGGCGTATTCGGGATGCATGCAACGTAACAGCGACCCACGTGGAATCACACACTTCGCTCCTGTATTTATAGGCACGCTGCGTGGGCCTTTTCTGTCTTTCGATTTCGGCGCGGGTCGAAGCACCGCGTCGTGTGAGAATCTGACCGTGACATATAGTCAAGAATGAAAGCGTTCGCGAAACGATTCACCGTGCTCCGCAGATGGTCGGTCATTTCAGAAATTCGCGAGAAATGTTGGAAACTTTCGTTGAGGTCAAGAATTATAGAGAGCGAGTTTTAAAGTCGATAACCGTACGAGTAGATTTATGCATTACGGGATGCGTTTCTTGGTTCCTTTTGACTCTTTGCCCAACCAAGGTTGATGAACGATATTTTTATAAAAAGAAGAAAAAAGTTATCTCGGGGCCAATTTGACGGACTTGAGGGCATTCAGCAATGATGACAATTGTGCCTCCCATGCTTGCTTGCCGGCACAGTCCTCTTATCAATAAGTATATATAACGCGGGTAAACCGTGTTAATCCTTTGAGAAACTCGTATCGGCATTGTACAAACAAACGGTAGTCTTTACGTACGACTTAAAATGACACGTTTACTTTCTCTCCATTATCATGGCTTACCGTGTATACGCACTTATCCGTATGCCCCCAACAAAAAATGTAAACACTTGAGTTTCAAGTGTACGACAACTTTCATTCTACTGATTGCGTTTATTTCGACGACTATTTAATATCAATTAAATGTACACAAGATGTCGTGATAAATCTTCGACCGTGTGAATACACGATAAGAAGAATATACCTAGTTTTGTAAAAAAAGAAGCATTCAATGATATTACGCTGGGGTGTATGAATCATTGGCAGTCTGACATTTTTCTACAACGACCCCAATTTCTCAAATAACAGTACTACCCAAAAATTTTCCCCCAATTCACATATCGATGATCCATACACGTGCTTCAATGAAAATCAGCCAAAATCGCTTCAGACTCGATGCCTCAAAAGCGAACCTTGCCGATCGGGTCAGGTAAGGTAGAACGGTCAACTCTTGGACGATGAACGAAGTTCAACTAGCGTAAAAAATTTCCCACGATGGCGCAAGTCAACGACGGGGATCAGACGCGAGAAATCGGGACAGTGCGTCTCACCCTTCGTCGGCCGGAGGCTGTAAGTTTCCTCGTCGCGGGACGCGTCGCACGGGAACGTGGCCGACACCGGGTCGCCCTCCTGAAACCCATGGAAATCAGATCGATGGGGAAACGATTGCAATTACGCTTCAACCACCGCCCCACCCGCACCACGCCCCGACTCTTGCGATCGATCGTTCTATTTCAGTGCTGCCTCTAATTACGTTCCTTGCCATTGCACAAAACTCGCTCGTGCCCAGGACGTCGCGACGGACGAGCGTTCCACGATAGGTTGCAGATTCGAGGGCTGCTAATTTCGACCACGCGTCCGCTGCAGTTTCCGGCACTTGTTGCGGATCGGCAACGTTCACCGTCTCGCGCGGTCCGGAATACAAATTGGAAGTGGTGCGCGGCGTGGAAGAATGGGGCGCGAAAAAGTACGACGGACGATGAATATTGCACGGTGTCTGTTGACCCTAGCACCCTCGCTCGGGCACGTGTTTCTCTCTGGCAAGACGGTATTGATTCTGCCGGGGAGGGAGTTTGTGGATACAGTGCGCTCGGTCGAGCAGATTGGGGGGAGGGTCGATTCACTAGGTTCGACGTGTGGTGGTCGCGCTAGCCGCGGTTGCATAACGATTATATACTCACGTCTGACCGAGTAGCATGCTCCTCGGACCGCAACGACTGGTCTCGACTGTCGTCCGCATGAAAGTTCGAAGACATCGAGGCTGCGAGGCCTGACGATGATATCGTGTGCCTGCGATTTCTCCACGAAAGATCTTCGTCGGATATTGCACTTTCGGTGCCAAGCACGTTTCGAAGAGATTATCTCAAGACATCATTGCTACTTGGTCGTAAAAAATCGTCGCCCATTCATGGGTGACTTGTCACTGGAAATGTTAAACGGTCACTTTGAGAATCTTGATGAAATGGTGATTTTTGATGCAGCTGCTTGATTGACCGTCAACATTTTCTTGTTATTTCGAAGACTGCTATAGGATACTACAGAAGTGATGCTGTAGGCTTTATATAACATTTTTTCTGATAATGGAGGGAGTATGGCAAATGATGCGAATGTTCGTGACATGTTCTGTTCAGAAAATACTGATGCCATAGATCAAGAGAAAGAGAGAGAGAGAGAGAGAGAGTATTTCTATCTTTCATGCCGTACTGCCGTTTCCATGGCAGCGGGGTGTATTGATGATCGAGTTCCAGCAAAAAGAGACACGCAACCGGGCCGCGATGGTACTCGCATTAGCATGTAAAAGAAACGGCGAAAAATGGCGACAATGCCTCTTCGCGGCCGTTTTACGCGAAATTAAATCGGTTGCCCTTTCTGCCGGCGTTAACGGGAAATCAATATGTGCAAGCTGGCCGTGCTGCCAAAACATATGACCCGGCCGAATCGAGGTCAGCCGTGAGATCAGCAGTAGAAATCATCTATGACTGCTGCGACTTTCAGCGACGCTGACCGCACTTGTCTCGTACTTAAATAGCGGTTATTTTCACAAAGCAGACGTCTATGACAAGTATGCTGGTAGTGATGAATGTGGAATGAATTAAAAAAAAAAAACGCAAGCAGTCTAATATCTGGGGACAAAATTGATTTGTAATGAAACATTTTTGGGAAACTCCGAATTTCGTTCTACATTTTCGAATAAAACGTCCTCAGTAAGCACGGTCGCCGTGTAAGCGTTATCGATCTACGGATGGCACGCTAAACGTTTCTCCGTGTATTCACTTGTTCGTATATACATAGACCTTCACATTTGCATACGCGTATAAATGCACATAGTTAAGCCTGAGCACATAGAGTGTAACGTAATTCCATGATAACGAGCGTGCGCAGGTGTCGGCGCAGGCGTCTCGATTATGTTGCGTTTATTAAAAAGATGAAACGAAAAAGGATAAATGTTGATTCAGCGAGCAGAGAAAATTTCGCTGTATGGGCTGAGTCTGGCTAGGTGGCTCAATACGATATTCAATTGACAAGGCGTGCGAACGAAGCTGTTATTAATATTCTTGAAAGTTTCGTATTTCATTATGAATTTCCAAGCTCAATCCCAAAACATAACATCGACGTTATCTTTCTTGCGGGTAGTTTTCCTTCTCTTGCTTTTACCTGAAAGATTTTATCGGAGGATCAGAACCTCGCGGCGGGGATTGATGAATTTTCCGGAAAATTGTTAGAACAAAGTTACCAGGTTTGCCATGTGCACACAATGGAGGGTAACGTTAAGTTACAGTACGTCCACCATAAAAATGTGTAGAAGTTGGCACTAAAAAAAAATGCTATTTTTTGTGGCCACACAATTATTATGAAGAATCGTGTTCATGCTTTCACTACAGATATAGAATATCATACATTCATAATAATTACTTTTAGCATTACCTACAACTAGATAGGTGCTACAGATACAGAATTATCATGAAGAATCGTGTTTCCTTCGCTTGTATTATAATACATTAACGTCCGGACAGTAACGGAGAAATCGTATCTTATTTTCGACGATCTGCCCTCTCTCTCTCAGCATTCCATTCCACGTGTCCGGGCAATGAATAAATTCATTGACGAATCTCGCGGTGGGTCCAATCAAGTAAACAGGGAGGAAGGGATTGCAAGATGACAAAAGCACTTTAGCGTTCAGCTTGAAAATGCCGACAGGGCGAGAAATAATCACTTCGATTTCTATCCTGGCCTCCATTAGAGCCAATAAAATAAATTTGACGGATGGTCGGTGCTGTGTGGCGGGTTGCTGTGGCAAGTGACGCGTCTCCGTGGGCAGAGTGTAAATTATGACACATTGCGTATATGTCGCAGAAGAGCGGCGCGAAGCGTATTCCCACTCGTTTAGTCATTATCGTTAAAACTTTTCAGTTTTTATTAACGCGCTCATGTTAATTCCGAGCAGCTCGCGCGGACCTTCCTGACTGAAAGTAATGATCGCGCACTAATTGAGAACACTTGTCTTGGGGCTGCATAAAAAGTTGATCGTGTCTCTGTATTAAAAAGCGTATGCGTACAAAATGCAAAAATGACGAAGGAATAGTTAGTGAGACAAATGAGAAATATATGAGCGATGTAATTTATGCGTTGCAAATGTACCCGTAACTTTAACGATGACTCGAATGGCTTTGGCGTAAAGTGCTTGAGCTGCGTGAAACGTGTGCAGTCGTTTGGTACCTATGAAAAATGGTCAAAGTACAAAAACTGAAGAAATTCATTTTTTATTAAAAATATCCTTTATAGTTACTGGCACATTTATCGTACAAATTTTTCCGATCGATGTATTTTGACTCGGAACATCCGCTGTCTGCAAGAATACTCAGACAAATCCGATCGACATCGGCCTTAGAGTGTCGTAAGCTTCTTGCGTGACGTCGTACCTTGTCTTCTTTGTTGCGGCCTTTGAATTTGCTTCAGAAAATGTGTCGTCGCTGCAAATGTCGTGTGTGCGGGTAAAGGCAGGGACACACTATTGTCACGTCATCTCACGTCACGTGACAATAGTGTGTCTCTACGTTTGATAAAGTTCGATGTATGAATAAAATGTCAGCACAAATTAAAACATTCATGTTGCTTATCTTGACACAATTTGCTCGTCGGAGAGATTGATGCCTTCTAATATCCACATCGTCACTTAAGGGAAGGTGTAACCTAGATTTTTATTAGAAGGGCGTCTCTTTGCGATCGTGTTACGGAGACTCTCCTGCTTGGTTCAGCAATTTCGTCTTGAGGAGAATTACGTGAGCAATTTGACATGAACTTTGAACGATCCACTTTTCGGCAAACTCTTCGTTATCATTGATATTCATTTTTACTGTACGAAACATTTGTACTGTAAGAAACGGTTGAGATTAAACAAAGGCAGAGCAATTGGGGTTTAAATTGAGTTATCATAACATTTTAGATATGAAAAATTTTTAGACGTTCCAGAAACCATTGAAATCGGATAGGAAAAGTTTCTTGAAAAGAACCGTTGGGTTATGTTCACCTGTATCGAACCTAATCTCCGTCTGACCGTCTGTAATGCAGTCTAGTAGACACACGTGGTTCAGGGATATCCGATTATCCGCATTCTGTCGAGAATCGTTGCTGGACAAGCTTTTCGCCTGACCTTCGCAACTTAATCGCTAGAAACAGGCTCTCTCCTCGTTCCGTTGCATTCGGCGAACATTTAGCTCTGTCCAGTAAACCTTCCTGTCGTTTTATTATTGTTCTATTCTATCAGATTTCTTCCCCTTGAAATCTGTCTTACTGCTACTTATTTATGCCGGTAATTATGAAAGTGGTCAAGAGTGAAAGTGAGACCTTTTCTTTATTATACTACTTCCATAATCACCGGCATATTACACTAGGAAAATTATTTACGTTTCAAAATGCGATGCAATTAATTTTCAAACACCACAAATATACAGAAACTCTCATAACGTTAGTAATCCGGTTAAAGAGCAATACTATAGACCAGTGCTTGTATCAATAAGACTTTGTCCTCGTTCATACAATGCACAATCAGATTGTTGATAAAATACGTTGAGAACTATAATTTTTATGCTCTACAGTAATGTTATGCTACGCGGCGTAATGCTTACGAATGTGCTTGCTGGGTAAATACGTTGGCTTCTACCAAACAATTATGTACTTGTGCTTCACAGCTCGTATCCTAATGAACGTTACGCGTACCGCCAGCAAAATACCTAACCAATTAATTTCATATATATTGTACTCGAACGTGAGTGCATAACAGGGCTGAGAGCACGAGATGTGCATTCAAAGCACGTCGGATGATCGCATATGTATAATGACCGACTTGGATGGTGACAGTATTCGCGACTGACAATAAGCGTCTAGAACGTACGCACAGCAAAGTTCTATCGTAGGAATCTCTCTGCCGAATTAATGACCGTCTACTTTCAAAGCTACCTTCGTCTCCTGCTAACGAGATATTTTAGAGATGCCGTGGAAATATTGATATAGTAAATTAAAATGATCAACACGCTAACGAATTCGGAATGAGTAGAAATTGGAAGCACACCTTTTTATAAAAGAAAATATTGAAGACATATTGTCATTATTATTTTAGGATTTATGCATTTAGATACAGAGTGATTTTACAATTAATTTGTGTTCAGATATGCCTTCTTATATATATTAAATGCGAGTGTGACATTAGAGATCATATGCCATTAGGGATCGTCAGCCAAATTTGAAGCAGAAGGTCGCGTGGAATGAGATCACCAAACACATGGTGGGGCAAGTTATTCGTAATGTAGACGTACACTGTCCAAGTTTAATGTCATATACGATGTTCGGATACACTGTACATAGATTATTCCCAAGCGAACGTATGTGTATACTGCCATATTGTAATCGAGTAATGATTGAATTATACGTTAGAGCGATCGAAGAAAGTTCCATTCACAAACAACTGAGAATTAACGGAGGATTATTGTCGGCTAATGAAATTAATCTGGCGCGATCGATGGCTTTGAGCCAATGCGACGATATTGACGAATTTTTCCACTGCAGATGTACGCGCTTTTGGATCAGACGTTAAGTCATGTGTAGATATATGGATATGCATATTATTGCCATATTTATGCCTGTGATTATGAAGGTGCTTAAATAAAAATGGTGCAAAATTTTATTTTATGGTACTCTACATCAATTTTAACATTTACAAGCAGAACGTACACACGACACTGTATATGCTAATATCATGATTAAAATATTATGCCGCGTCGGACACTTTGAGTCTTACCGTGGAATATTTCAAGTTCATTATTTTCAAACCTCCTCATTAGACAAACAGGGCTAACCAGACATTGTCCTCTTCGAGGAACACGAACGCTTCCATTGAAAAACGTATAAAGAATAGCCTTTCCTTGTCTTTCGCTCTCGGTTGTCCCATCTGCCCGGTCTTCTAACATGGAACGGTCTTTAGAGGACAGGAAAGGGAACCGGTGTGGAATCCAGACATTTCTTTTGGAGCACTGCACATGCTTCACGGTTACGTTACGCTCAAACGAAGAATATCTTCTGCGCCGTGCAAATTTTACCCGATCCATTTCTCGTTTCCTTGTTAGCGCAAAACGAATAATTCTTGTGCGTCATGCCTTTTTTCATCAATTAATGGCAACGCGTTCTGTTGTATATTTTCAGTTCATGAAGCTGGCGAAGACCTTGCTCGGCGAGAAGCTCTTCACGAAGATGATGAAAGCCACGTTCTACGGCCACTTTGTCGCCGGCGAAGACGAAGTGCAGATCACTCCTGTCCTGGATAGACTGAGGCAGTTCGGCGTAAAGCCGATCCTCGATTATTCCGTCGAAGAAGACATATCGCAGGAGGAGGCCGAACGGCGAGAAATCCAGTAAGTGCCGTGGCTAATGCCGTGGCCGTGTGACAAGGATAATCGTGTTTCCTAATGATAAGCTCTTACATCGCGCAACGATAGGCTCAAGTTCTGTTACAGACATTTGTTCGCGGGTGGTGCGTACAGGATCTTGTAAAGTTCGAATCTTATAGAACATTCGTTCCGTCATGGTAAACGTTTAGGGTTTATAAGTTACGCGTGAGAGAACGCGTTAGTATGAATAAGAATAAATCGGTATTAATAATAACGTTTCAATGCGATGTATTTTTGTGCGGTTGTGTCAACTTAACTACTCTCGTTAATCGTTGTTTGTAACGACACGCAATAATTCTAATTATGCGTCCTTTAATAGGCTTTAAACGTCTTAATACGTTTTTAATGCACTGAACATCATTCATTCTGGAAAGGTAATTCTTTACGCGGTTAATCGTGGGTTAACCGCTGTTTGCTTCGAAGATTTACGATAGACGTGGATTGGCACGTTTAAATTGCAGGCTTTATTAAGCCAGCACACGTATTACGGGACACGGCGCGTATCGAAAGTATTCGGAAAAGTCTAATACCACAATCCTTGAAAATTGACAAATCTGTTTGAATTATCAAATATCTTACAGGCAGTACACATGAAAAATATTCAATAATACCGACTGCTCAGTAAATCTACGAAAACTTGTTCTAGCGTTATTAATATACAGGTTGAGTCACCGTACATTAGCGTCCCAAATAACTGCTTTATTCTTGCTCTTGAGAAAAGAAACTCCGGAAAAAGTTGCATAGCTTAAAGAGCAAATTAATTAACCTCAAGGCTAATTTTTGCCCTGTAATTTCAATGTTCTAAGTCATCTGAGATGTCAAAGGACTTTCTCGTAAAAGGACATGAAAAAATATGGATCTCTTAGATTTTGATGCTTAAGTTTCGTAATCGATTAACGTAATCAAAAAATTGCAGAGCCTCGGTCTCTGAAGCGGGCGACGAGAAAAGGGAAGGACCTATGAAGAAGTATCACGTGGATAAGTCCTTCGCTGATCGTCGGTACAAGGTACATTCCGCGAGGACGTACTTCTACTTAAATGAGGCCTCTTGCGAACGGAACATGGACATATTCAAGAGATGCCTCGAGGCTGTCGCAGGTAAGATGTGGACAAAAAGAAGAAGTTTCATCAAATTCGAGCCAATTTAAAGCGGCAGCGCTGCCAATTCGCTTAAGATTCCGTCCCGGGAAAATTTACGCTGAACATTTGTGCTAGTTAGCGTGTCGGATTACTGAAATCTATGATCATTCGTTGAATTAAGTAGGAATTATCATCGGCACGTATGCGATTTCCATTTGTTTTTTTCGTTTTCTCCTTGTTTTCCTTAGAGATGTTTTGTAAGTAGCAATATGTGCTCTTTTTTTTAATATCTACGGTAGTCGCTTCATGGAATGGATGTACAAGATAATGGATGAGCAGAGGTGAACGTGAGATCTAGTTTGTCTAATAATAATTAAAAATTTTGTTTCGGCTTGATTGAAAGTTTTCATCCTGTAAATCACGTTCGAAAGTTTCCTTCCTCAATCTTGTACACGTTGAAAACTCGATATTTGTAACTTAAAATTTTACGTCCGTCGTCTCATCCTTCGTGTAGCATGAAGAACGAGCACAAGTTTACGAAAAAATATTGTTACCTAATATCGCATGTTTACGGCTAGCGTAAAGTGAGCTGGGAACAAAAGAGAAACATGTGCATGGTAGTTCGAAACGATTGTAATGAAATTTCTGACGGTACGGAAAATTGAATCGCGACCATCCACGTGTGGTGTACTCGATCATGTGGCATTTTGACGTGGCGCGTACCACAAAATCGTATCGGAATTCTTTGAAAAAAAAACATTTTTTTGGCGGCACTCAGAAATTTTCCATTCTCTCTATGTCGGAACGGTCGCGAATACTGTAACGATATACATACTGACGCATTTGAGAGTGTGGAAGGTTGCGGGACCAGTATCCCCGCACAGCGTGGAAGAACACCAAAATGAGCGTGACTCACAGAAACGAAGGGGGCAAACGAAAGAGACGAAGATGAATGTGGGAGCGGCGAGTTTATGTGCGCGCACTGGCCGACGTCTAGGCAATCCGAAACGTTTGAATTTTGAATCAGTCCGGTAATCAAGTAGCTTAAAAACAGGGCGAACCGGACAAAAATTTGAACATATTTCACTTAAAAATATAACTGTTTATTGGGGAAATAATTTAGAACCGCGATTGAGAGAATGTTTTTAAGTACGCGACAAAGATTTTCAATTGTCGAATACCGCGGTATCTGAGTACCTGAAAATCTTTGAAAATCCGAATACCGTGCGCAGTTAAATATTCGACAAACTTTGTAATTCCGAAAACGTGCTTAGTCGAGTGCTCGAACAATTTCGGGACTCCCGACATAGGGTACAGGATCTCCCCAAAAAAAAGGTGCTTAAGCCGTGGCTGAGAAATGAGAAATTCTCAGCGTCCGACCACTAGACGCTCGAGCTTGCATGCTCTGCTATCGTCGCGCGCTACGTCCCTTCTGACGATGGAGGAGCTTTCGAAATTTTCGCGAGCGAGAAAGCGGCGAGCGTGACCCCGCAATTGCTATAAATATCGGTGCGCAGATTCGAATTTCTGTTTTCCAGCCAACGGCATGACATAACTTTCTGCTCGATTCGTATCGCGGCTGTACGCGTTATCGCACGCACGAATAACAAACTTTCGAAAGTTATTGAGTAATTTCTTTCTCGTTACTAGTTTCATTTATTTTTTCGTTGTTCTTGTTGTTGTTAAAAACGCACCTCAGCAATACTTGGCTTCTCGTGCACGTGTTTCTTCAAAAGCCACCATCGACTCGTGAATGAGCGTTAATTTTTTCAACTACCGTCTGCCTTTACTCAACTCGCTTAGTTCGATTCACCTTGTTCACATATCGTTTGCAAATATGCTCGATGTAATACGCCTTCATAAGAGCATAATTTCATACGTGTGGAGACATGTCGTCGTTAAGCTGCAATCAATAATCTCTGAACTGACGTTAATTTTTAAGAACGCCGCTAGACTTTACATAGTACGCCGGGTGCGACGACATGTTATCGTCCCAATTAAGCATTTTCTTCGGAAAGTTTTTACGTCTAATAATTACTCGTTCTATCCGTTTTCTGCAATAGTTCCCTATGTTTGTGCATTACCTAATCCATTCTTACTGTTTTCCTGCGAAAACAAATGTTTTAATCAATGTGTGTGTGTTTTTTTTTAATATGCGGCCTATAAACGTTTATGTTCTTACATCATTCGATATTACGCCATTCTCACAACACCGATCTCCCAGGCCACCTAACTTGTCCTTCCTTTAATACTACTGCATGTGCTTTTCCAGAGGACGAAATAAAAACGCTCAAGCTGAAATATCCGAACATGCAAGTAACCACAAACGCTCAAATCGATCCCTCTCCTGGTAAGACACACCACCGCTTTCCTTCTCTCACATAAAAATTAACATCGCAAAGCACGAGACCATGGAAGCTCGGGAAAATTTTCAGGACGCAAACGCTCTGCCTTTCCACCCCCACCTTTTTTTTAAATTTATTTCGCATTGTAAGGATTATCTTGGCTATTGAAATATTTTCTACTCCTGCATTGCACAATCGTCGGTAATTTATTGTTCGCTGAGCTGTGTTACGTTTCTTGTTCGATTCGAGCGATCAATGTGTTTACAGGACGCGTGTGTGATAATCATAAAAGTGACATACTTTTTCTTTAACATTGCTTTTTTCTGTTGTTTTTTTTTCACAAGATTCACCCTGTACGTAGACTGCGCTCGAAACACACGCTCCTCCGTCGTTGTGCAAAGCCCAGTGCTCTATGTAATGCAAAACTTGTCTATTTGCAGGTGCTTCAATGGGTGTCGGAATTACGGCCGTTAAGTTGACAGCTCTCGGCCGTCCACAGCTCCTGGTTAGCAGCCTTTTTTTTACCACGGCGATAAGCGACCTTACTCTTACACTTGCGTATAATTAGCCGTTTGAACGCGATCCCTGCTCTTCTCCCGGAATATGCTCCAAGTGCGGCCGAACTTCTCGCTCACCTCCTCCCAAAACAAAGTTGTGTGTTCCGCTTTTAAATATCCGACGACGCTGTAATATTTAGACGTGCGATGGAAATTCACATTTGTCAGATTTCCTTTACGTGCAATTTTACGCTCGTCGCTCCGACCATTCTTTGGTTCACATGCCAACAATTCAAGCATCTTCCCAATTCCATTTATTTCCGAATTACTTACTAATATTCTTATTCCCATCGCATCCGATAATAATAGTATTTCTAATTTTTACTCTGGTTTGTACCTTATTTCAGCGTAGTACCGTCTTAAATAACATCAAGAGTTATATTAGATAGACATTAAGATATATATATATATATATATATATACATATAGACAAACAATTATTCGGAGTAATTAAAAGAAGCTATTCAGCGAGATAATAATAGTGTTACGAGCTACCATACAGTTATATCATAATTATGTAATGGATAATGTGGATACGTGTACGTTGGTATCGGTGTACATTATGTTGTAGCCCAACACTTATCATGTATATTATTAATAACGTCAAGGTTCAATTTCAGTTACAATTGTCAGAAGTGATTATGCGAGCGCGGCAGTATATGTCTGACGTTGTTGGGGGTGAAGGCGCCGTTCTGGCACATCACACGAAGACGGACGTTTTAGTGAAGAAATTCGAAGAGGCGCACATTAAAAACGAAGTAGTGGTACAAAAGTTCCTCGACAAGATACAATCGGATAAGGAAGGGTGCGTTGATCGTGAATCTTCTTCACCGTTACTGGCACTATACTTTGTCAAGGAAAACAGTTACAGCTATGCATGCTACTATGAGTTATTTATATCGTCTCGGATAAATATAGTTTACTGTGGTGACACTACGTTTACCATTTATACGTCGCAGTGAGAGCATGAAGTTCGGCAATTGTAGACAGCCACTAGTGAATGTATAGATGTACCGAACATATAATGTGTAGTAAATGTATAAAATTGCTGAGTTCATGTTTCACTGCAACTGGTATACATACGTACAATCGAATGTGTGATTATATGTAAGATTGTGCATCACAGTTTGTATTTGGTGATGTAAGGAAGTTGGGAACGTGGGAAGAATGATTTTATTTTGATGCAAATCAATAGCAGCGCATGATGTTATAGTGATAATCAATTTTATACATTACAGAGTCATTCATTTATTCCCGTGGAGCGGTATTTTAGATGAAAATTACGAATTGAGCGAAACGTTTCAAGTACCAGATATTAAGACTGGGAATATGGTAAGACTGATGTCGCAGCTTACATCCAAAGAGGAGGAGATGTTCAGGAACATGATTAGACGTCTGAATAGTATTGTTGCAGTAAGTACAGTTAGTTGTTGTGCGCATATATAAGAAATTGACGATAAAGTGAAGCTAATCGTATCGCTTTATATTCTTGATGCTTTCCTACTATATAAACTATGACATTTCAAATATACTTACTATTATAAATATACAAATTTCGCTCATTTTGTTGACAGATGGCTGTGAAGTTAGACGTGCGCATTATGATAGACGCCGAACAAACGTACTTCCAACCGGCGATTTCACGATTAACGTTGGAAATGATGCGCAAGTACAATACACATAAGGTAAATTCTAGCTTCGACGATTATGATGTTATCACTTAGCAAATTTTCAGTGAATGATTTCTCAATCCCAAATGGTCTACTCCTTAGGCCGTGGTGTTCAATACATACCAGACGTACCTGCAAGATGCGTTTAACGAGGTAAAAACAGACCTGGAACAAGCTGAACGTCAGAATTTCTATTTTGGCGCTAAGATTGTCCGCGGTGCTTATATCGAGCAGGTAAGTCAATGTCTATATGCGAATATCAAACGTTAGCGAACATCAAGATCCGTAAATAATGTGCTATTTTTTTCATCAATCTGTTCGATTGCTCGAGATTACGCGAACAAATTAAACCACGGATAAAACATTGGATTTTATGGGGCCGGTTAAATCGTACTGTTTTGTGTTTTATGTAGGAAAGAGCAAGGGCGGCGGCAATGGGTTATCCAGATCCAACTAACCCTACCTACGAGGCAACAACAGAGTCTTATCATAAGACGCTGATGGAATGTTTAAGACGTATGAAGCAGTACAAAGATAAGGGCGAGGATCCTAGAAAGATTGGAATTATGGTTGCGTCGCATAACGAGGATACCGTTCGTTTCGCCATCGAGAAGTGCGTAGAGTGAACAAATTACTTTGACTCGTTCCACGAACCTGTGATTAATCATTTTGAAACCGAAGCAACGTGTCTTCTTCTTATTTCAGAATGAAGGAAATTGGAATCTCACCGGAGGATAAAGTTATCTGCTTTGGCCAGTTGTTAGGAATGTGCGATTATATAACATTCCCCTTAGGTGCGTAAAATTTCATTGTACCTATGATAATTTTAGATAACGTAGCAAATTGTCGCATCGTAAAAGTGCAACGTAACGACCAAAGATTGCCAACCTCATGAATTTTTAGGTCAGTCTGGTTACTCGGCGTATAAGTATATACCATACGGACCTGTGAAAGAGGTGCTCCCGTATTTGTCTCGACGGGCCCAGGAAAATCGGGGCATACTATCGAAGATCAAGAAGGAAAAGCGGCTTATACTACATGAAATTAGGAGACGTATTATGTGTGGTAAAATCTTTCACACGCCCAAGGGCAATTACACACCCGTCTGAAGGGTTGATCTCAGTTACGCAGACACAAATTAAGTATCAAATTTACGTAGTGATTGTAAATTATTGAAAGTCCAAGACCTTAAATGGCACTTCGAATTGAAGTAATTAAAATAATCTGACAGACTTGTGGTATTCGCAGCGGCGCCGCGTGAGTGTGTGTGTGAGAGTCCTACGGAGAGAGAGAGAGATAATGCAGTGCTATTCAATTATTGTAAAATCGCCTAAGTGTGTCTTTATCGGGTGCGAAACTGCTCAATGCTGTGCGGCCAAGCTGGCTAGAACTACGTTCATTGCTCGTTTCGCTCGTCCCAAGAGGCTGTCAGTGATTGTGCTATGGCGGTTGTTTTCGAAAAACGTACATCGAGCACGTTCGGTCACGCGTACGTTCTAGTAAATGGACTTTGCGTTGTACGGTGCCGAGTTCGTTGCCTCTGTTTCGCGTCAATAAAGCCATTGATGAACGACAGACGCATCGGATTCCACCGATTACAGCTTCTTTGGTGATACATTCGTTTCCTATCCCCACCCTTGTTTAACCTTTTTCTCGAGCGCTGCACGTGCGTATAGTATTAATGCGATATATACACTTCGAAATGTTTTTTTTAACTGGAAAGAGAGCGTAACACAAAAAAAGCGTAGTACTTTTGAGCTTTATACCTTGTTTGAGAATCTCGCGCAGTATTTTCTGTACATATATATACACGTTTCTATTATTTATGCCCCATTATTCAGTACTGTCATTTGATATTATACTCTGTCCTAACGATTGTTCCGAGGACATGCATATTCGTTGGAGAGAGAAGAAAGAAACGTGGAAGGATCAAGTGTATGTTTCGATAACGTGAAAACAGTGTAACGTCCGTTTTATGTATTCGGTGGAATAGCGAAGTGACGGTATACATAATACGAACGTTTGTAGCGCCCAAGTCTCACTGATCTGTCCTGCAATCGGTTACGTTACATGTACACGTACCGTACGATATTACCGAGAGAAATAGGAAAAGAAAAGAGTAACTGCACGGACGATCATGGTTATTCATGGGCATACCTTTTGGACCCGAATATCATCAAACTTAAGGTGTTACGAATAAATTCCAAGGAACGATGCAAAGCGTGTTAGAGTAACGGTCGGGACGAAACTCCGCGCGTATTGTGACAGAGAGATGGTTGGTAAGAGTACAAACTTATATCAGCGTCAGAAGCACAGCGGCGAACGCTTGACTATTTTTCACGAAAGCATCGAAGTACCATGATGAGAGATTCTCCGAGAGAATTTTTATCAGCGGCTCCGTCTGTCCTCGGATGTTCACTACTTTTACTAACCATTCTGTGCATACGCCGAAATTGTCACGTGTCATGAAATGAGCGCGATAACGTGTATTGGGCTGAAACACTGCGAATGAGGTTGCGGTACGGAGAGAATATTTTTTGTGATAACGTTAGTGACCATCTATGGAAATACAACATTGTTTCCGGTGCACTTCAGCCTAAACGTTACTGTTACGGTATGCGCGATATGAATATTACGGATATGTGGCCCCTACATTCTTTTTAAGAACAAAATAATAAAAAAAAAAATAAACAAGAATTTATAATTTCAAAACAATAAATTCGTGACGAGTTTTAAGTATTGAGTTCTTAAGTGTCAAACAAATCCTATGTCTGTTCTCAAACGGCGGAATATTCTTTTGTCATTGCGCAGCGATAACGAAACGATTACAATTAGACTCGTGAGAAATGTGATTGACATTGTTACGAACAATCGAGAATGGTTACGCCTTCGGAGTACAATAATTTTCATGTCATCGGCGTCGACGTACAACGGGTTCCTCCCTCCCTTTTACCAGTATTTTCGTACATGTCTCCATTCGGCAGTATACAAACTAATGCTAATTTTTTATCGAATTGACTTTATACTGAATACGACTCACAAATTTTGATATAATTACGGATCTTGATTTTGGCAATGTACGCGAATCTAGTATATATTTATGATCTCTCATATTTTGCTGTGTGTCATCGATGCGACGGAAAAAAGTATGTATGTAGAGTTTCCGCGTTTACCATTGTATCTAATGGCCGTATATGCTGTGTACAATAATTGCTTTCTCTAGTGCGCAGTTTGCGAACTTTCGTTTGAAACAAATGAAGCTGAGAAATAATCTCTGTGGATCATGTTATAATCGTACAAGTTCCCGTGAGGATCTAGAGATCGGATCATGGACGTTTAGAATGCTGAAATAAATAAAGGGGCATTGTTAAAGTTACACAGGCTGTAGCTGAGTATTTCCATGTGTATCTAGCGCGGTATGGTGAATGTGAGTGATTTAGACATAATCGTATCTGTTATCTATTTATTATTCGCCTAGGCACGGCAACGACACGTAAATTCGATTCTCCATGCTCGTGTATGTGATTATATCACGGTATACTTTAGGTAGGTAATATAATTGATCTGAACGTACGAGCATTTATGTGATCGTATTTGGATGCGCGTACACGGATGGTACGAGGAAGTTGATACAAGACAATACTACACGAATCCGTATCTCAAGAGGAACGACAACGAGAGCGGATATTTTCAAGTCAATCATTTTCGTATAGTGCGACATTGAATGCAACGTCAAATGCAATAGAAAATGCAACGTGAGATGGAACGTTAAATACAACGTAAACTGTACATTGACGAGTATTTTCAAACATTACTGCCATGATAAGCGTAAACCGAGACGTCAATCTTAATCGGGGCACGCCTCTGATTATCAATAATGCGGACAATACTCATGATGAAAGTTACTTCATTGGCGCTAATTGTATGCTTTTTATGGGTTATTCGCGGGATCTGATCAGATTTGCGCGCTTCGGCGACAAGTAGTCACACAATATGGGATAACAAGCTATACATAAATGTGTATCATTTGCTTTCTGTCCGAAAACACTGGAACGTGCAAACGTCATCTCTCCAGAAATAGCAAATACGCAGTGAAGAAGACAGGAAAAAAAGACAGAACTGAAAAGAAAGAAACGAATGAAAGTAAATTGAGAACGTCAATCGATATAAAATATGATAATAATATTTATTATTTCATGAAATACAGTTAATATATGCCTTTTCAGTGTCACTTTACAATTCTTTATTTTGCGACGGCTAGGACACAAACATTTGCTTTCCTCCTTATAACGCGTCTCGTAATTGTCGGTGTATGTCGGCAGTCAATCATTTTGAGCCCGGTTTTTTCAAGAAAACGAAAAACACGCAAACCGGTCGTCATATATGAGTACGCCCAACGAGTGGGCTGATTTATTGCTGTACATTGAACAAATCTGTGGAAAGAAATTGTTTCATGTCCTAGCGATAACAAACGCTTCATCATACATTTTCGTCACGCGATTCACAAAAATCGCCACACGTCGAATCGTCCCAAATGTCCCGAACGACATCAGAATCGCACGATTATCAACCACTTCGCACGCCCACTCACTCTCACTATGTTTACAACGAACAGGTAGATTTTTTTTCTATTTTTTCAATATTACGTAATTTAACACAGACTAGATTCGTTCATTTAAATTTATACAGTTACGATTTCTTCCGCTCTCGTTTTCGGGAACCATAGACCTTTTTCTCGGATAGTTTATGCGTGATGTATGGTATTGAATAATAATAATGACGATGATAATGGTAATGATAATAATAATATTGAAAGTGACAATAAAAAAACGGTATAAACATGTATCACATATGGTGCTTTATATATATATTAAAAGGTAGTTTGCACGGTTACTTCTGTTAACGCTGTGTACACCTATGTACTCCATTTAGCTGCGCTTGTTGAGCTGTAAGTTTTCATATAAGATATAAGTACCATACGTTTAATTTGAAAAATGCGATATCTTGAGAAGGGTTTAACGTTCAATGCGGATTCGATCGAGTACAAAATGACGAAATTTTTTTTACTTTTTCCCTTTTGTTAAAAACTTAATAATTACATGTATCAACAGACATTAACGTGGTTTATGAGGCGCGTGTTTCGTACACCACCCTGTCTCTTTATCGTGTCAACGATTTCAACTTTAGTTTCGTCGATGTATACAATAAATCTGTAACGGTAACTACGTTATTATAAATACAGGCTACTCGTTATGTAATAGTAATTAATCGTCGTCGGTCGTAGCCCTTTACGCTTTGCCGCTATGATATATTATACAATATACAAGAAGAACGATATTCCTCGTGTCATTGAGATTAAACTTTAGTTTGAAAGACATCAGGTACATTTCGACGGTCGCACGTCAGTTATTTAGTTCACTCGATAGAGAGAGAGAGAGAGAGAGAGAGAGAGAGAGAGAGAGAGAGAGAGAGAGAGAGAGAAAGAGAGAGAGAGACAGAGACAGAGAGAGTCAGTCAGAGAGAGAAAGAGACAGAGACACATAAACGGTGCCCCATTTTAACAAGATCGATTATTCGTTATTATTATTATGATTGTTTGTTCTCTTAGCCTCTTACGTCTTACGTTATTTGCTCGTTTTCTCTGCTTCCCTTCCAGTCGTGCGCGCGGTCGAACAAATTAACTGGCCGCACTAGTAGCAGAGACAGATGCACGTTAGTCGTGATGAATATTCAACAATTTTCGCCGCTGTTTCTCTTTGCGAATTTATTGTACACAGTCTTCAACGTTCCGTTCAGCTTTCGTGGCTCTTTCAATGGTCACCAGGGTCGGTGTTCCGTCGTCGAGAAGGTGCGAGGTAATGTGAAACTTCGGAGTCTACTAAAGAGCGGTAACGTCAGAACATCGATTTGGCAAGTCAAGTGGGTCCTTCGTGCTTCGATCATTGATCTTCTATTGCCGCTTTCAACCGTTTCAAGGATCTCGTATATACATGGCAGTATTAAAAGGTGCAGCCTGCACAAGGTTACTTTCGTAATGACAGGTGTCGTGCGATGGTGGCGAAATTCGTAAAAAATCCCTGAAAACTGCGGTTGCAGCCTTTACTAAGTGATGTTTATGCGTAATGTCCTTGTTCCGGTCGCCGAGCAATTTGTGCTTTGGCGCGCGTTGTTCGGCGTGAGATGATGCTATCACATATTTAGAACGGTCTCTTCACTCCCAATTCGCGCTTCCTATCGCGGTGACAGCACGTCTCGCCAGTCTCCACAAGCCCTGAAACGAAGCCTTCTCCAGAGAACACAAACAATACCGATGAGTTGCCGCAATTGCATCGTGTCGCGACTCCTGCAGAACCGAATCATTCTCCATTTTGACGCTCGCCAAAGAAGACCTTCGCACGACAGAACGCACCTCGTCCAAATCTCGTTCGACTCCCACACTCAAGCTCGCCCTGTCTACTCGATGATCGTCACGAGCTGAGCACTCGACGGCTCCGGAACTCTTGCCCGTCCTCCATGCAGCCCTGCGTAACTGGCGAAACGCTTGGCTGAAAAGGTGACCCATCGGAAAAGCCGTGCTCACGAGAGGGAGAATACGGCGCAGCCGTGCTCCTTGCCGTCCTGCTTGACGTCGATCTTGACGTCCGCCTCGACGACGGTGCTCGGTCTGCGCTGCTCGTCCGCTTGCAACGTCGGCGTCGCGCTCAGCTTCCTGACGTCCTCCAAAAGGACGCCGAAGTCGGTGCGACAGGCGAACGCGACGCTGTTGGCCCGCCTCCTGGGCCTACCCTTGGCGCTCGCGCTCGCGCTCGCGCTCGCGCTCGCGCTCGTCACGACGTAGCCGGCGAACGGGCTACTTCTTCGTCGGCTCCCTCTCCTGACCGTCCGCAAGCTGGACGGAACGAGTCTGCCTCAGTCCCGATGGCGGGCCTCGGCCTCGAACGTCGAGCCACGGTCGCTCGCCGTCGACTCGCCCGGTCACAAGGGCGCCATGCTCTTGCCGCGCTTCGCCAGACGAATCTCGAGCCACATGTACGGCACCACCGACAGCAGCAGCATCGAGGCCAGGCCGAGGACGCGCACGCGGGTGCAGACGAGGCCGTGGAGACCGAGGGCGAGCGCCAGGCCTAGCCAGCGCCAGAAGAGGGATGTCGAGAGAGGACCCTGCCAGGAGCTCGGGTACAGACCTAGGACTAAGGCTGCAAATTCGGGAAAACGTTGAAGAATCCTTTAATCCTCACTCTTCGCTTCGCTGTCATTTTTTCGGAAGTGACTTACTGTAGACTAGCGTTTCCCAAATTGTGTTGCACACTCCCCATGCGGCTGATATGACGTGGAAAAGTGCCGGGTCGTCGCCCGCCGGCCGCCACGTGACCAGCACAAGTAGCAGACACGCGTGAAACGCGAACCCGACAACTGCGAAGCAAGCCAGTTCAATGACCTTGGTATTTATGAATTCGAGAGCATAATTGGTCATAAAAGCTTACCGACTACGAAGTATCTCTTTATGTGCCTGAGTAGCATGGAAAGCGTGACGCCCGCGAGGGCTTGAAGCAGTGCTAGACTAAGGAAGCTAAACGTCACTGTTCCTGCTCCTCCAAGCGCGCAAACGACGTATGCCTGTTCAAGACCAACTTTCCAATTTTAGACATCATTCGATTTTACTGTCGAGTGAGAAAATAAATGTAATACCTCCATGAAGTCGGCATAGATGAAGCCCTGCTCCAATCCAATAAACAGCGTCAGCGGCGCGGCCAGCTGTAGCTTCGGATCTTGAAAGGCGCACTTCACCGACTTCAGGATACTCCTCTCGCTTATCTTGTCGTTCATGTTTTGCGGCTCCTTCATGCGCGCGTCGAGAAAGCTGCACGATATGCCGAAGCCGAGAATGGCGAGTCCCAGCCAAATGCTGACGAGTATCTTTGACGTGCCCTGCGGTATCGTCGGCGGATAGAGCGTTTCGTTATAGAAGTACGTCTCCTCGGGGCAATACTCGGCACCACATCCGTCGTTCATCTCGCCGTCCATTACGCTGACCGGTACTGTGTCCCTCAGCTTAACTAGAAGGGCCGCGATTAGGCAACCTAGAAGTTGAACGGCCTTTATGGAAACGGCTTGTGACGTTGACTTTCAAATGTCCTTGCATGATTTTTTCACAGCTCCGACGGCGGCATCGTTGGGGTCGATTATGTTCATACATAGTGTAATCATTGATATTAAAGATAGCGTTATACAAGCATACTGCTTGTAGAAGGATAAATTGATATATTCATGCAAAATAAAGCGTTGCCCGAAAAATGTTCCCTACCTAACGCTAAACCCATGTCTTCGGCAAGCTTGATTCCTCGATTGAGTCTCCTCAGAAGGCACTCGCGTCTGGATTCGTCCGGATCTTCCGGGTCGACGCAGACCAGTGCCAGACTGGTCGCGGAGACGTTAACGTGCATCGTTCTAGCCAGGAAACTCGGACTGGCACAGGCACCCAGTAACGCATAACTGGGTAACAGCACGTACCTGTGTCAAATCATATGAAGACCTTCTCAAACCTTTTCCCTAAATACTGTCACAAGAGGAAGAGATTGAAACAAGACTTATAAAAGGTGCAACCTGCACAAGACAAAGACTTGCAACAGGTGGTAGACTCGAAAAAGCGGCGCATTATGTTGCGCACCCTGCGTTCCATATTTCAACCAGTCGTACAACTAGACTGAGAATACATAGAGAAGATCTTTCGAGAGTGAAGCAAAAAATGAATAGTCCCGCATCTCCGACACTCTCGACGGCGCACTCTGTTGCGAACGACAAATTCGCTCGATCAAACGCGATAAATTGTGTGCCGCATGAGGTGTGTCGTGGATTGGCACGTACCACTTCGGATACAGATGAACGCCGACGAAGATCGTGGTGACGAAGTGGCTGGCACAGATGGCGAGGTTCGTGCCAAGCCTCTGGACGAGAATTGGTGCGAAACACGCGGTCAACGTGGCCGTTGCGTACAGAAGAGCGAGGAGTATCGGGCCGAGATGAGGACTGAACGCGCCCAGACCGGCCTGAAGTGGAAACATGGGCAGAGTGGCGGCGGAACAAGTGGCGTGTCCGAGGAGAAGTGCCGCGCAGTGTCTCAGGATCGCTTTCTTCGGAGGACGAGGCCCGGATGGCGTCGTTCTCACGGCTGCTATCAGTCGACGAACCGACGAAGCACCGGCAGATGAGTTCATTGAGTCCCGTCGACGCCAGGACAGGGCTGACGTCCTTGCCGATCGACATGAGATCGGTGAGTACGCTGCCATGTGCTGAAATTGGCACAACGGGAGTGAGTTCGCGACTGCGAGTTTTTGGTTGCTGCTATTGTGGATACGCTGACGCGTGCTAAATATTAATCTGGACAAACTTTTTGTACGATCTTCGCTAGTGTTGGGATTATTGTAACGAGTAAGCTTTATTAAGCCTGATTAGACGTGACTTATTGAGAATCGGTATCAGCAGAGCGCAAATGCCGTTACCGGTGGATCATCGCGCGGTCAGTAATGTTTGACGATTACTACGTATCTATTTGAGAGAGTGCTTAAGAGCTTAGAGCTTTGCATACGAACAAGCATTGCGGCGGATTAGAGAATTACCGCCGGCATAGTTCACAATCCCGCGTGCAATAAGCCGCGGCTAGAAATCCACGCCGGCTTGTAGGAAACCAGTAAATCAGTTTGTATGCACCACTGCCGTTCTATATACCAAAAAAGTATTGAGTTTTTGCCAAAAAGTAGAAATACGGCCTATCTGACATCGTAGAAATAATTATTATCACTAATGTTCTAACAGTAAAATGTTGTTAAAGTCAATAAAAAAAGTTTCTCTACCGCTAACTCGTGAATCCGGTATATCAAACGGATAACATGACGAGCATTCTTTGCAGACGGTTTACCGGCTGCTTAGAATATGGCATCGCTGCGCAGACACCGCTGTCAGAAGGGAAATAAATCTTTCTGGTAGTCGTATACAATCGCTGCAATCTATTTTCTTAACGACCGCGCACGCGCGCGCATGTAAAGTGCAATTGATGAATAAAATATTCCGTTCGCGTAACGCTCAAGATAATGATAAGAGAATATTCTTGCCCGATATGGCAGGTAGCCAATACATTTGCAACGCGTACTTTGAAACCAGTCATACTAAACTGAGTCGCTTGAAAGAACGAAGAATCGACCTGCTCGTAAATTGTCATAATATGTAAATCAATTCTGTGATGTCATGAGTACGTTGTTCTATAAAACGACATTACAGCGGGCGCTACTTGAATCGCCGAATCGTGTCCACACACAAGTTCATTAATTCGAAATTAATCAAAAAATGGCATTAACTTGAACAGCATCTAGGGTCTTAAAAGACTAAAAACCTTCGCAGGCGGCCCAGATTGCACCTTTTGTCCAAAAGTACTGCCCTCGCTATTTGCGTGGCCGTTGCGATCGCGTTAATACAAAAATGACATCAACCCGGCTAACACCTTGAGTTGAACGACCAAACTTTTGGAGTCAGCCCAAACTGTTGGAGCCAGCCCAAACGCTACTCCGAATAGAACGCGCCAAACTCTCAAATCAAATCTAGTTGGCACTTCCACCGCAAACAGTTAGTCCTATAGCAGATAATGAACGGAAACGTCGCCTTTACCTCGAGCATGGCATCGTTGTCCCACAAAGTGGCATGATGATGACCGCTGCTTCTCACTCGGCGATGGGTGTGCGCCAATGGCGGAGGCTGTGCCGGCAGTCTGACAGGACCCAGGCCGCCGATCGGCGCTGCTCTGTAAACAGGACTTTCCAGCTTGTCCTTCGACAGCTCGTGCAGATTCGGCAGAGAGCCCATGTTGCCTTCGTTTGCCTCCTTATTCGCTTTCTCTCGCTACGTGTCTCACGCTGCCACGTTCGTACGGGCCAGTTTTATTAGTGAACACATGGATGTTGGAGTTGGACATCGTCACTGAATCGCTCCTCCTTTGGCTCATCTGCCGGTCGGATCGAAATTAATGAATTAGATTAATGAATCAGATCTGTTTTGTACATCGAGATACGCGCTGTTATTGCGATGTCTTCGGCGGCACGCGTTGCGGGGTCAAGGACCGTCCACTCTCGACTACCAGTTAACCCTCTGCACCTCCGTGTCCGCGCTCAGTGGCCCGGCCACGATACACGAATCTGATAATCAACATTTTAATTCGAAAATCCTGAAACAGTGCAATCTTCTTATCCCCGCACCATCTTATCTTCCTACGCACGTAACGTCACCGAGAGTGGACACGCGAGCGGGCGAGACATTCGGATTGGGCCACTGAGAGTGGCCACGGGAGTGGCTAGGCTTAAAATTCGCGGATTCGCGACTTGCCACGATGCAGCCAGCACCGTTCAGTCATCGTCGCGTGCGATAAGCTCGGGGAGGATTTCATTACCCCCCCACCGCAACAGCCTCCGTATCCTTCGCTCGGCCGACAAAAACTCGTCCTCGCGGGGGCAAAAAAGTGCGGCCGGCCGCTATCGAACGACACATACCGTTTCCCGCGCCTCTTTTTCTTTTGCCTCCCCTCTCCCCTCTCCCCTTTTTTTCCTCTCCCTCGTCCACCGATTCTAATCGCGTATCGACGATCGTTCGGCGGTGCCGCGCGCATTTTAATTACCGACAATCGGAGAGCTGTGAGTCGCGCGGACGTCCAATTAGGCGGGAAGTGGTAGAGGGTAAAAAAAAAAAAAAGGAAGCCGCTCACGACGCCAACGGGTAGAGGTATAAGGAATATAAAGAGAGAAAGACAGTGTGAGACCGAGGGGGGAGGGTGGAAATTGTTCGGACAACCGTGGCGACCTTGAACGAGAACTTGCGGCGAAAGAACCGTACTGCAACGGGTTGGCCTTGACGACAGCCACCTAATGACCAATCGCGGGTGCGAAATCGGATATGCAGATGCAGGCCGAATGCAAATTGAACGGCGAACGATTGGCGGGGGCTATTACGCGGCTCTGTGACTTAAGCGATTCGTTGAAAAGGATCGCTCGCAAAGGCTCGAGCGTGGTCAGGCGTGATCGTTATCGGTGACGTTGCGCAATCGTCGATAGCGCAAACTAGTCAGCCGGACACTTGCTCCACGTAGCCGCGGCCGGCTCACCGTTGCTTCGACGTCTCGTTTTCGCCGCAACGGATTCTGCCCTATTCGATTACGACTGTCCTTCTGACGACGCTGCGAACCAGTTGCCGGAAGGCTATTTATGTCGAGACTTTTTTCCTCTTTTTCTAGTATCGATTGTAAAGCACTTAGCGGACTTGACAGAAGAATATTTTTTAATTTGGATAAGAAATGTTATGGATCATAGGTGTGGACCCGGCCTAACACCTGGACGCTCGTTTTCCACCATGTCATCGGAGAGTAAGAAACCTTCACCGCTCACACTTGCCTGAGAGGAAACGTTTGAGCACGTCACCAAGGACGTGCTATGAGCGGCGATTAAAAAAATGATCGGTAAATACTCGGATTGAACTCTTCATTCGCGTGCAGCGATCACCGTGCACTATATAAATCTGCAATAATTTCATACGTCAGCGTGCGAGGCGATGGTAATTCGAAGGTGAATCGATTGAGAAAGGAAATTTTGAAAGGAAACGCGTTGCGGCGGAATGTTCCGTTTGTATAATTGAAACACGCTCTCGTCGCGCAATCGGATACCGGACAACTCGCTCGTTCCTTTCTTTTCGAATCGGCCCGCTTCCTCAAAGGTATCAACGAAGGTCAACGGTTGAACAGGTTGACGTCCGCGACGGGCTCCGACTGCTACCGCAAATCGATCGCGTCTTAATTCAGATCGCAATAAGGTTGCGTAGATCGTAGATTTAAGGAGGATACGTATTCATCTGCAGCAGCTAGGACAGTCGTCCATTTCTAACAGACGTTTTCAGAGCATTCTATCTGACAATGGACACGGAAGTTACCACCGACAGGTCAGTTTCGCTTGGTGTCCAGCTAATGGTAAGAATTTTGAGCGAATCGAATGCATATTCAATAGCAGAGTTTGAATAGTCAAGTTGCAACTGAAAGACAAATATCCTCTCGAAGCTAATTGTAAGATTCCTTCAAGCACTGTAGCAGAGGTAAGAGAATGCTACGAGTATGTTAATACGTTAATAGTGGCGCAAAAAATGTCTACAACGGATACCGTAGTTGAAATCAATCTTGTGACTAATCGATGAAAGATACGGACCGTTCGGTCTAAAGTTAAACAATCTATCCCTGGATCGATACATCATTCGTGAAGAAACATAGTGTTCCTGCGCAGCCTATTAGCGTTATGATATTATCAGAGTTTTCGCTTGGTTAATCACGTTCTGTCAGTATCGACTTCATCGAATTCTTCTCTCCATTCGAACATCGACCCAATCTCTGTCCTCTTTACTCTATCTCCCTACTCTGGTCGTGCAGCTTCACAGGAGCTATGTATTGCGTACACGTGCTATATGATTGGACAGATGGATATGTGCTGAAACGGGAGACGTGGGTGCAGTCGCGCGAAGGTGAACGGGTTTCCGCGACAAATCTCATAAAACTATCTATGACATCTATCGACAATCGTGTCTCAATGGTTTCTGTCACATTGCGGACAAGAATCGCGTGTGATTGAAATATTTTCGCATTTACGTATGGAATCAAGCGCACCTTTCCTGTTAATCGAGGTGTTGCCAATCTCAGAAACGACGTATTGAATCTCAATTCACGGCTGGCACGCGGTAAAGCTCTAGCGTTCGTCGTGCGGCAGGAACGATTCTATCCGGAGTGAAAAGAAAACAAAGGAAAATGTAAGTGAAAAGTGTGGGAGAATGAGATTTTATCCTGCGACGCTTTTATTCCGAGAAAGAAGCAACTTCGAAAGTTAGTCGTACACGCCATACGCAAGTTTCGACGTCGTTCTCTTAAAAACGAAAACCGACCCACAAACCAACATACTCGCTCCCTCCACGTCACTCTACACTCTCCACAATGTCGAACAAAGAATCGCATCTCCTTCTAACCAATAAAGAAGTCATTCGCCAACCTATAACGATTTGTTACGACAGTATAAATGAAAAGAGTAAAAATCGAAGTTTGTCTAGAAAGTCGCTCCATCTAATAAAGAAGCGATTCACAATCGTACAACGCTTCGTTACGAAAGAATAAATGGAATGAATGAGACTGAACGAATTTGTTCACAAACTTTCGAGATTCCGCGCACGTTCGGCAATAAAGCAAAACCGTATACACGCATCGCCGGCACAAATTCCGATTTGCCGGCGCGTCGAAGACACGGACGTGGACCGCAAAGTCTTAATTGTCGGCGAGCACGGGCGCGAGTGTCGCGTGGGTTTCTTGTTCGGGCAGGAGCAAGTGTGTGTCGTTAACGAGGCGCGAATTAAGTCGGATGGAAACGCGTGCCGCACTGGCCTGCTACCGTGAAACGTGGATAAACACGTCGCCGAGAAAGCCGTGTCGGAATCCAATCGATATCTAGAGCTCCATGAGCATCGGCTAATGCGGCCTTGAGCATTGTAGTCGGTTCTCGCGGGGGGTGAGAACAAAACACAATCCGGGATACGGGGCAAAAATGCGGGATCGGCCGAGTGTGCCGCGGTGTCGCTCTTAATTTGCGCCGAGTCGATGCTGATGCCTTTTTTTTTCCCCCCATCGCTTATCGAAAGCGAGATCGAGCGGTCGCGCGGCGATTGGAATCGCTTTTGGATACTTTGCGCGGTAGGGCTTCGTTCGATGATTGTTCTTTTTCTTTTTACTGATGCTGCGGTGAAAAGGAGTTTTACGTGTTTATTAGAAAATGCGCTCAGCGTTCTATGTCAAGGGAACATGGGCCGAACGTAAAGTCAATCCAAGAGGCGGGCTATGCATTCATGAATAAGTGTCGGTAATTAGCTGATTTTATAGTTTCAGTGTGACATAGACGTTTCAACGCTTCGCTAATTGCTGATGTGTCCCATTTTAATGTTCTTACGTGTTTATGTGTTGAATCACGTTTTGTTTGCTTATTTCAATATATAGAATCGTGTAAATGGGTAATGCTGTACGTTTGTGACGGATATATCGTAGCGGTGTTATTGATTGATATAATGTGACTGCAGTCTTGTTAGACCATTGAATATTGCAGACACTTCTGTCGTATGAAGAGTTTGCTGTGTCTGCGCTACAGTATTTTTCCGTTATTATGTCTAAATTGTGATCGAATTAAATCGAATAATCATTACAACAGGATTTATTTATCTAATCACGTGTGTTTACTTTGAAAAGATTTAGTCCGCGACGGGTGGCATCGGTAATTAATTTTATTTGTATTAAATTTGCCCCTAATTATATTTGCTACATGAGGCAGCGAAAAATATAGACAACAAATAATTCAGAATAGATGCGATTTTAAAGGCAAAATGCAAAAAAAATATGAATACAAATTAAACGACACGTATTTACGATACAACACAATGGGTATGATTCAGTAATATTTACACACGGGAAACCCAAATACTTATTCGACAGATGAGTTACGTGTCATCGAAGTTGAACATCTTTGTCCTTTTCCGTTCGTCCGAAAATACTGTTTTAAGATACACTTTGCGGAGAAACGTGTAACGTGCGAAGTTACGTATGTCGCGTTAAGTAAATTCCGGTTTGAATGATCCACCTTGCTTCGACTCTTTTGCCGTTAAATCCTGGCGATGGTTTTTAACGCGGTATGATCTACTGACATCGAAAACGGCGCCTCTACTCAAATTTGCACGTAATTAACCGGTGTCAGTTCAGTTACAATCAGCCTCATACGGATTAATTAAATAAAATAAAATAAAAAAGAAATTACGTTTGTTCGGGTAAAATGATGAATTCGTGAAGAAGCTAGAAATAGCTAATCTTCAAAGTGGCACGCACCAATACCACCTACCCTTAACAACGAAATACAACAACGTTTACGCATGAGACCTAAGAAACGTGCAAAAAATCAACGAAACGAAACGGTCGAGTTACAGAAGAGTTCATGCACAAAAGACAGAAATAAGAGTCTCACCATTGCAGATCAGAATCGTGCCTTCGTCCCGCATAGCTCGCTACACCAGGATATAAGAAAACGCGTCGAGGGGAGCCGCATAAGCTGTATATAGTCTTTACCGCAGCACGCTTTACCATGTAGAACATCACGCACCAGCACCTTCCTTCCCGATAACGCTACCGAGCACGATCATGCCCGTTGTTCTGGATCGATTGATGCACGACGCGAGTCTCACGCGCGAGTCCTCATTTCCGTCGACAGGCCGTATCTCGCAGAGGTTCGCGTCGTCCGTCAAAATGATCTCTGTCATCCCTCGAATCTACCGTCTCCGCTCTCCCCAGGAGCCTCGACGGACAGCTTCGCACGAACTTTGACCGATATACGAAGGCAAATTGACCGCGATTTCTGCCGATCCGCGAGAGAACGAGGCCGGAATCTGACGAAATCTCAACCACCCGCCGTACTCGTGTCGATGTAAACACGACACGACAGCGTCGACGATGGCTACAAGTGAGCGTGGTCGTTGCGAGAGGGCCAAGTGCTTCCCGTTTTCTTGCTACCTCGCCGCCCGAGCCCGCAGCCCGAGTAAGTGCCGAGCGAGAATTAAGGACGAGAGGTCCTTCGTGTCGCGAAGCGTGAAAGCCGCGGGCACCGCTCGCAGGATCGGTCCGAGTCCCGACGAGGCAACGACGCGTTCTGACGGCTCTCCCTCGAAGCGCCCCAACGCCGCTCGGCTGGCCTCGTCTACCCTCGGTTCGACTCGTCCTGATGGTCGATAACAGGGGAGAGTGCGTACTACAGGCAGACTCCTTCATTCTTCCCGAATCCCTTTCCCTACGTACGACGCGCCGCGTATATCGTCTTCGCACGCATCGCCGACTTCTTTTTTTTCTTTTCGGTGGTCTTCCTCCTCTCCCACGCGGCACGCATCTGTTGCGTCGTTTAGATGGCGTTTAGAATTCCGAGGTCGGGGGTGTGCTTCCGGTGAGACGCGATGGCCACGCTAAATGTCGCGGAGATCTTCTCGCGCTGAAGCGCCGGAATCGCTCTCTCCCGTTGCTCTACTTCAATCTACGCTTGCGTTCTTGGCAAGATGATTTGAACGTTCGTGGAGAGGCTTTGCTTTTAATGTAACGGATGGAACTAATGTCGTGTGAATGCTTTTCAGATCTGCTTAATTGGGTAGTTTATGGGAAGATTGCGGTTCTTTGAAAAGTGGCTTTTGGTACGGTCAGGGTTTGGTGGTGTGGTGAGATTGTTTCGGACGTCGCTGGCATCTGTTGCGTCGTTAGGATTCTGGTGGATTCTGAGGAGAGGCTCGTGATGGGGGTTGAAGCTGTCGCATGGAAATGTCGTCAATATTTTCTCGGGTTGACGCGTCAGCCCTCCCGTCTTTTCTTCGATGTACGCTTGCGTTCTTCGGTGGACGATTTGAATCTTCGTACATTTTTCTTTTAAGGCTAAACCATGAAAGTAGATATGCATCTTTATTTCATACCAAGCTATCCTGTTTCTTTATGTTTTTTTGTCTCATTCGAAGAGAGCATCTATAGGTAAAAATGATCTTTTCTGACAAACGCTCTCGACAGACACACTTGAGAAGATTCGACTTTGATCAGATCTTTGCTTCTGAGAGGAAAATTAGGTCAAGGTCGAGCGAGAGGTATTTGATCCATAATCAGAGTTTCCGCACAATTAACGTGCCGAAGCTTTAACGAGACGAAGGCTCTGCTGAATAAAAACCTCCTTCCTTCTTCCTAGATGTATAGAAAACGTACTCATAGCTGTGCAAAAAATTCTTCGTTAACTCTCATGCACTCCTTACATCAGTGTGGTCCAAGATCCGCACCTAGGTGCGATTTCGAGTCCCCACCCGACTACCCGTTGTTATGGTGACGGACGACGCTGAGTGCGTCACATGATCGCTTGCGCTGAGCCGGTAGGGTATATGGGGGGAGGGGAAGGGGGTCGGTGTTGCGTCCAGCTAGTGGAGGTGGAAGCAGCCGCGTGAGGGGCCCCACCGTGACCACACTGCCTTACATTAACATTGAACTGCAATCGAAACTTTTTTTCATTTAATCAGTTTCATTCTCTGCACAGAATTTACCATGATCATAAATACGCAATAGTTATTTATACAATGCACGATGCCAAGTTGCCGCTTGGCCGGTCGAAAGGTCTTCCTTCCCATTCCCAGCAAGTTTCGTTACTTCTTCTTGACAGCCGGTTACGTTTCCTCTCCGACCGACCCATGTCGCTGTCGAAACAGGCAGCTTCGCGCGGTGACGTCCTGTTCCTGTTTCAAGGAGAGACGTCGAACTTCCTTTATTACGTGCTGGCGTGTCGGTGCGGCATGACACTGGATACATGGACGGATGTGTGTCAATGTTACGGCGACGGTGTGGCAGGTACAGACAAGCCACACGTTGTTCCATTGCTCGGAGGGTTAATCACCTCTGGCTCGGAGGACAGCAGAGCCAATACGTGTACGTAGTCGAGAGGAGCGTTGAGAAAAATCTTATTCGTATAACGTATAAAATAACCAAATAACGAATGAAATTTTACCGGAGAAAAAATTCGTCCGAATAAAAATTAATTCTTTGTTTGACATTATGCATTGTCGGGTGCGAGGATGTGCGCGTTCTTATCTTCTGGTTACATCAACTGTGTCGGAGATTATAAAACGGGTCTAGGTAAAAAATCTGCAAAAAAAAAAAAAACACATTGATTCAGCAGAAAATAGAGATCAGTTTTTTGTTGTTGTCATACTCGGACCCTTTTTATTGCGGAACACTGAAGCCAAGGGTAAGAAAGACGGAGTTGCGAGGACGAAGCGGACGATGCGTACAAGGGTAGAAAGGGAGGTATGTCCATACACGAGGAGAGCTGGAAAAGGAAAACGTACGTGTGCACTTACTCGACTCGCATAGCGTCACTGTAACGATAATTATCTTTCGTCAAGGATCGTCGTGCTCGCGGCAACGTCTCTTTAATGCCACGCACCCGTTGCAGACTCTTTTGTTCTGTGTTCTTACGTACGCGACGCGATACATACTATGCTCACACGGAAGCCCTGCCATTATTTCTCCTTCGCGCTCTCGATGACTGGGAAATTAGAGCGAGCGTTCCTTATTGCTCGTCAAAGGATAAAACGGCCTTAGTGGGCTGAACGATTGCCAGGCCAATCATATTATGGGCGGCATTTCGGATACAACTTAATGCACTCGCCGTCGTCCCTACGAAATCGCGAAGGCTGAGCCAGTTCCTGTTAATACTACTGTAAGGCTATCGGGTGCAATCGAGGCTTTCACTTCGCACGCAGCAATGCGTGCTGGGCTTGTATTTGGGCGTGGTAGTGATACGCGAATGAAGTAGGATACGTTGTGCTGCTGCTAATGTTAATCGATCGCTAAAATCGAACCGGAGAATTTGATTATCTGGAGGCACTGCGCCGTATCAGGGTTGACGAAAATAGAGTCTATGGAAATGGACCTGAAACTATCTGTCCGCAAACCACCTGAGACCCAAGAATCCTCTGATCGGTATTAACACAAGTTGCCGACGTGTGCGACAATAATTGTACAATATTATCAATTCTCCTTACATCTATCAATTGCAGGAATGCCGTCAGCTATCCCGTACATCTGTCCAATTAAGCAGAGCCGCGCATCGTCATCGCCGATCCGGTCAAACGAAGCTCCCTGCAGTACATCAATCCAGAGGATAAGCCTGCCGCGAGCCGCGAGCCGCGAGCCGCGCCACACAGCAATCGCGTAACGCGTACACGCACTTCTCCGTCATTTCTAACGCTGACGTAACGAGTAAGGTGCAAGCGGTCAGGTCGCGCGCTGACCTTGAAAATCGAAGATCGGGAGTATCTCCTCCGCGCTCATTCTCCCACCATCTAACGTCAAGTACCCGCTGGATCGTGCCTGCTCGGCGCACAAAGTCCCCTTCCTTACGTCTCGACGACGTACGGAAGGCTCGATCCTTGGGCACTTTCTTATAAATGAAGGTTGGCCACTGGCTCGTGTCTCATTTGACTCTCCATCCCTCGAACCCGGAGGGATCGTCTAGTTCGCGCTTATCATCGGACACGTGCGAAGAGAGAGCACGGAGAGACCGAGACTGGCGTTACATACTGTCGAGAGTGCGGATTTCCTGTCCCGATACCTGAGATTCGTCGTTCCATCATTCTCGGGGTAGTGCGATCGAGTCAGCCGCCGTCTGAGGAATCGACGAGAATTCTATTGTGACACGGTGCAAGAAGGAATCGTGAGTATTTGTATTGTTGTCGTGGGGATACTGGAGAAAAAGATGAGCTTGCTTTGGGATACGAATCCGATGGGGGAGTGAAAATGAACTTCGAGAAATTCTGCTTAGATTTCAGTTTGGTGGAAAGATTGAACTTTGTCTGAACTTTGTTATTATCGTAATGCTACGCTCAGAGGGAAAAAGATGCTATCCGTCAGGATTAGAGGATATTGCTGTAAGCGGGGACGGTTGTTTAGCTACATGCCATTTCACGCTCATAGATGGACGCGTGCGTAAATGTTTACCCGTTTGCTCGAAACACTTCCACGATTAAATTGCACGTCGGCCTGCCTCGAGCATTCGTTCGTCCTGGAAACTTTAGTCGTGAAAGTTAAACGGGGCTGGGGGGAGTTTGCGTTTTGACATACGAGACGGATGATTTGTCATATTTTTTGACGTCGCGCGTTATATGCCCCCTCTCTAACCTTCAAGGTTAGAGAAAAAGGAAAGTTACCTTCTTATCAGTCTATAATGTTGCACATTGAATAACGGTCACTTCGTGAGTACATTTTACTCTTACTTCTTAACTACAATTATACACAATTAATTTGAAAATACGAAGGAAAGAAATAAAATGGAGGGGTAAGAAAACAACTGCACCTCATTGATATTATTACATTATATTTCCATATGAATATTTTGAACATCGTCGGTGCTGTAAGTGACTAGTGGTTGCAAGGATGAAAGGATATTAGCAGTGAAAGTGTTAACGAGAGCGTAAGGAAAGACAATACGTTTGACCTGCTCTATGCGTTCGCCTGCAAGCTCCTAGAAACGTTATACGAACGCATCGTGGATTTATTGCACGTATGCTGGCTCCGCTAATGATCGTTTGCAAAGGACAATTTCAGACAAATCTCAATAATTGAAGGTTGTGAAATGTAATGTTAACAATTATTGGAGATATAATTTATACTAAACATTAATATATATGTTATTATATAATCTATGCATAACCTTAGGAAAAATTAAGTTTAGGGGAACGATAAGAGAAGTGTTATTTGTAACGAATGAGTAAAGTTATACTGAATCATAACTGCCTCTTTAGATTTGCTTCAAGCAGTAAGCCCTGACATCCACATACACACACGCACACACGCATATGGCCGATTGAATACGCTGCATACATACGCTGTGGCGTAAGACAATAACATATGGAGAGAATAAAAAGGTGCTCGTTCCGTTGTTCCGCACTATTTGCGAAGCGTACAATATCCGGCTTCGATAGAGGTATATCAACCGTGATTGACTGTATCCATTACATTCCGAACGATACCCTTTTCATGCGACCGTTCTTTTCACTCTCTATAACTCACCAGCAACCATATCATAGGTATTGAACGTCATAGAACGTATTTTACGTCCATGCCGACATTTGTAACGCACACGTGACCATAAACAAATTTCAAATTTAATACCTTTTCGCGGTCTTCTTTCGATACATTTGTTTACTGTGAGTATATTGCCTCCCTTGAAGTTTAAGAGTTTTATTTGAATCGTACAAGTTACGCGAAATGTTTACTATACTGTACATAGTACGCAGATTATATAGTACACACGATTTGAACTGTAATTATACAACAGTGGCTGCGGTACTCCGTACGTATAGCAAGGTACGTTTGAAACCGCTTTGTAGCGGAAAAGAATACCGTTGAACGTGCGTCGGTGGCGGTCATTCGTAATCATTCATAGTGGGACTGACATTGCCCAACCTGAACATTGGATACATACATATGTATACCGTAAATGTATACTGCATCTATCGTCTATGCACCAGAACGGAGGGGGCTCGGTATTCTATGTCCAATCAGGATACCGTGTTCGGCCGGCACACGTTCATGATATTCACTCAGCCTTCGAGTTAATGCAAGTCTTCTAATTAAAACTTGCTGAGCGCTCCGATCATGTTCTGTCCCCCACCGTTTCCCCGCGCTGTTTCTCTTTTGTCTCGTGTGCCGTACCCTTTTACGCATCTTATCTTTGCGCTTATCGTGGAAGGAGAGCTTCGTAGCTCTATCGTAGCTTCAACTACCATCGCTCTCAGACGTTCAGTGTGTTCGAATTCATCCGATCTTTGGCAGAGTCGATCTTTTTTTACGCGATGTCCCATAAGATGATGCGTCTATCTCTATCCTATACCTCGTTTGCGATAATATCTGTGGTACCGATCGTTTAATCGACGCAAACGCGCGCGTAATGAGATAACAGGATAATATCTCGATGTGCCGCGTTAATCGGCTTGCGAATGCACAACGAGATAACATTATGCCATGCCTCGAGGTGCGCAAACGTTTAATCGACATATATACAAATACATACTCGTATACCGACTCGCGTCGCGACCTGTCCTGCCTGCCGCGTTCGAGACTCGCTTGACACGGACGTCAATGCAGGTTGCTCATGTTTAATGCCTATCGTTTCTAACTTCCGTCATTCGATGGGGGCGTGGACACAATCAGGACGCATTTACGATTTCGCCTTGACTTTTTCTACTAATCCACGCTGTCAGGAAGTGATCTCAATGTGCAGTAGCAGGTGCCCGTCTTCAGGAGCGGGCTGGAAATTTGACACCTGGGGGTGTAAATGTACTCGAAACCGAAACCCAATCGTAAATGTACGCGAACGGTACCCAAACCGATTTGCTTCTATTTTTGCATACTTGTAGACCCGTATAAGAGTCGTCGATTCCAGGTCCCCGTTTATTCCTGAGATTTCACGTTTATCGATCGCGATAGACGACGACAGACGCGCGATTGATTGGGAAACTATTGAAAGGTTCGCGAGTCGGTTCTCGAGCGGAATAACGGTGAGATTTGTTGCGAGTGCTCTTGAAAGTGTACGTGTATCGATCCCGCGGAGAGGAGCGATGAAGTGGGAAAAATATAATAATGCCGTTACAGCAAAACGTTCGCGAATGCAATATTAACGAGACCGTTCATTCTCGATAGTTGACTATATTTTCTGATACCGCGTTAGCTCCAAAATTCGTAGCTATCGAATACCGTAAACTTTTTCTGGACACACTTTCGAAGTCAAATGACAGTCCACAGTTTGATGGTCTTTCAAACGATATTTTATTCTTAGGCTGAGCCGCTCCGGGTCACACCATTGTCGTGACTTTTTATGCTAATCCGGAGCATCAAATCGATTTGAAAGGTGTATAGGATGTGAAGCTACCCCTAAAAGTTTACGTACCCATCGTCCGCGTCTGTGCGCGCCACAGTTCTTTTTCGTTCGATCGACATTGAAGTCTCGCGACTCTATCTGAATACGATTTTGCGCAGGATCAAGCAGCGGTTCGGCTATTGGCAAAATTGATCCTTCTCGTTTATGACTCTCCCCCGTTCTTTGTCCGTTTCTTATCGGGCCAATGATCGTATCACTTCGATCGCTGCCCGATCACAATTTCGCCTTGACTTTTTCTGCCAGTCATACTACCGAGAAAGAGGCCATGAGATCGTACAAGCATCTCCGAGCTTTTAATAAACGTTCCGCGACGTCGTTCGTCTCATTTTCTTACGTCAAATCTACGCGCCGACCGCACAGTACGATAAATGAATATTTACCGTGATGTTCTTGTATCGATCGGTCTACGATTAATGAAAATAAATGCGTCTACGTACGTCGCGCACGACATGACTCGTATTCTTGCGTCGACTTCCGACAACGTTCTGCGTCTGTAAATGTTTTTTCTCCGTAATTAAGAGAGTTAATTAATGTCAGGTATCGATCGTGTATGTATCATGTATCTGCTCGCGAGGGGCGACACTTCTCTTTCGTGAACTTTCGACAATTACTGACGTCAGTGAAATCAATGTGCACAGTTGCACGATGTATCCGCGACGCAAACAATTGCTGACAAGAACGCGTGGACAGCGACGGCTCGCGTTTACGTGATTCATTTGACGATTCTTTCTTCGTGCGATCAACTAGGGCCGCGCGCTCAACCAGGACAGATTCACGTTCTCACCTTGACTTTTTACGCCTATTAACGAGCCGGGAAGTGTGTCTCTGAAAAATCGTCCGCCGGATATCCCTTCCTCCGAGAGTCCACCTTCTCTCGCCGTCGCGACGCTATAATTGTCAAGCGTGGATAATGAGCGATCGCTTATAAAAGCCCGTCGCGAGGTCGAAGGTCGCGTCGTCGAAAGAGCCTCAGCTTTTTCTGTTCGATCACTTTTCCCCAAGAGGTACTTTGCTCTATTTTTGTTTCTTGCCGAACGGATCGAGTATTGCCAAGCGAAACATAACGCGGTTTATGTATTTGTTTATGTAAAATGTTCTTGCATGTTAAGTGAGTAAAATTGCATTGTATGAGAAGTGTAATCAATAACTTCTGTATGTGCCGATAAATATGAAAGTGGTCTACGTACAAAATTAGGAAAGGTGAACTTTTTACTTTGTATCGCAAATATTTCATAATTACTTTCATAATCATTGGCTCGTGATAGGATGCACGCGAGCACGCGATACGTGAGCATGTATCATGCTAAAAACGAACTTTCTTATTTGATCCGTTTCACGTGTACCTGTACGCGTGACGAAGTCTTTGCACTCAAAAGATTAAGATAAGGTGACAGAACTAATCCCTTTGAATCCGCACTCTTTACAAGAGCAATATATTTCAAGCACGTTTCTAAAAACTTAATTAGTAGACCTACGGGAACAAAAATTGATCGTCGACTAGAACTGTGTGTAAGCTGTTAGTTTTTGTTACGAACACAATCCCAGATTCTTTTTGCTCAGGATTCTTCACCGTTATTTATCGCATACCTCATTGGCACTCAGTGCAGGCTGCATTGGTCATTAATCATGACACGTACTAACTACAGTGTAATCAGTAAGCATGCCCCGTGTAAGATACTTGTTAATTGTAAATCACAAAAGATTTCTCTCAGTCGTTCTTTAACCGGTACTAGTATATCGCGGTGATGTAAAAAATTAGTTGCAATGTTTTGAAAAGCATTGTAGCATGTACAAATGAGGGTCAAGAGGCAATGTGTCAGTTAAGTATTGCTGTCGAAAGGACCAATTAAATAATTGTCGACAGTAGAGAGTAGACTACAAGTGAAAACTCACGCGTTCGAATTACACACTTATGTCACTGTTGTGACAAAAATTGTGTCGAGGACACTGAAATCATTAGTCTTTAAAGCGTTGATGAAGAGCGTGGCGACGTCAGTCATCATTAATTGCAAACCTTTCTCACTGTCACATGGAGGATTAAATTATATTTAAGGAATTGATTGATAGCCATAACGAACATGTAAACGAAGCGAGTACGGTCAATGATTAGACGCAAAATGAAGCAGGCCGAATAAGGCAGGCGTTAAATTGATGCCCGGGTTTATATGATTCGCTGCCTGAGAAAAGTTATTGTTCTCTTTTTGTACGAGCCGCGCAGTTACCGGCGCGCAACAAAGGGGGAATCCTTTTTTGGAGGCAGCGTTAAACGTTTATGCTAGACTGCAGACACTTTTCGTACAGTGGTCATTGCTGATTGCGCACGGATAAAAAGTATAAATTTGCATTACTAATGACCAGGTGACGAATAAATATTGCGGTAAGAAGACATTACATTTTACATACAACTGTTTGCGAAAATGCGGAGGTATAACTAGCGAGACTAAAAGCGACGAGGCTAAACATGAAAAAAATGGCAAATTCCATCATTGGCAAAATTCCCTTTGTATTCGCAAGAACACGGCGGGCATTGAAATATACTTCGCCTTTTTTCTGACAATGAGTGTTTCGCGTATGAGCTGAAGAAGGAGTTTACTGTTAGCTCGAGGATTGGCTGAATCCAGGTACGCCCACTATTGAGGTTGTAAAAAATATCGATCCAGTTTTTTAATTGTATGCATTCCTAGTACAGGAGCTAGCCTGTGCCGATAACCCGTAATTTCAACGGACATCCGTGTAATTCCGCATAACTGTTTGCATATTCGAATACCCGGATTCTGTACGTGACACGCGTGCCAGCGCGAATTTCCGCATGTTCGAATCCGGGCTCTGTGGGCACTGAAACGCTCGTACGGATGTACTGGCGTAATTATACTTCGGTCGAACGGCATTTTCGACATTTCGTTATACATTCTGCTTGGGTACTTTGCTTCTAGCAATCTTCTGTTTTGCCGACTGCTCCGTGCCTGCAGATCGTAGCTACGCGGAAATTGAAATGTCATTTGGAGAGAGATTCGAACTCTACGTACGCACGCACAGACGCACACACACACTGGTGTGCATGATTATACGTTTTGCCGATAACATCGTATTTGTCTTTGATAACAGGGCTATATTTAGTTGTGTTTCGTGTGCGTATCAAAATGACTAACCGATTAGGTGCGATTGTATGCACAATTTACCAAATTTATCTGCGGCCATCCTAAGAATGGGCACCGGGAGTGCATAGGATTAAGGTCGTATGTCGCAACACGGTCTTCCAACTAACTGATGCCGTCATTGCGGGAACTTTATCGGTTCCGCAAATGGCCTGAAAATTCCTGAGCTGCCTCTGCTTCCGCGAAAAGCCATCATGCCGGGCCCATGCTGACGTTCAGGAGTCGTCTGCAAACAATGTTTTGCGACCAAATTTAGAAACGTGCAAAATGATAAACTCTCTCGAGCGTATCTTGATCAAAGACTGCCATTTTCCACGGCTCCAAATAGCTACAGTGGTTATTTTTAACTGCGTGAAAAACGGTACATTGGTGGTTCTGAGGAGCGTGGGCCGTGCATTAAATTCCGAGTTTGCGGCGTGGCGAGCCATCAAGTGGTATTAATGCACTCATCGAAGTGGTCAAGCTAACAATGCGACGGGTCGTAGCGGGTGAGAAGCGGTACTTTTGAGCAATGAAGATCAATTATGAGGCATAGAATCGCGACAAGACGGGCTGCAAAAAGGTGTACCGTTCGCTGCAACGCACGTGCAATCGCGTCGCACACGGTGGAAGCACGTGTCCCGTACGAATCGGGCACGCCATGCATATATGTATAATGCGCACTGCAATTACGTAAATCCGGAAAAAAATCATGATCGATCTCCCGCTTATTGTTCGACGTTAATCAACCTAACGGAGGCTGTGCTCGAGACGTCCATGTACGCGGGGTGGGGCATGATTTGTGGCACAGATAGCTGAAATGAGCCATTAATTCCCCATCAATGTGCCAAATAAACATGACAATCATGAAACTGTTTGTGTTGTTTGGTTTAGAATCGTTAATAGCGATTAGAAAAGTATTGTTCGGAGGACCGTAGAATGGTTTCTGCACTTTACGAATCCGACGTTGATACGTCTCGTAAATTACGAATATGAATTGCAAGCGTTGTCAGCTGCAGTCCCTTTATCATACTACTCTTGAGGAGTCTTTTCAATATCATTATCCACGAATCGAGCGCACCAAAAAGCTTGAAAGCTATTTGCGTCCGGTCTCGTGAGTTATAATCCGAATCCCTTTGAAACGATCATATACAGAGGCGGTTCAAAGAAGGTATTCTCGAAAGAAGTAAATCCAATTCCTTTGAAGCGATCGTATATAGGCATTGTTCGCAGAGACAGTCAAACGACACTTTTCCATATATGCATCTTCGGCCTCGCTCATTACTTTATCTCCCATCGGGACTGCCATCTCGCCAAGGCTCCTCATGTTTCACATAAATCTAATCCACACTCTTCCGACAATTCGCTTCCGCTTCTTCGAGCAATTCCCGCGCGCAATAACGTGAACGCATCTCTCCCGGTTTCCCACCAAATCTGGAATCATAAATCATTCATCAGGCCGTGTTTTCGTAACGGCAATTTGTAATTGCGTTGAAATAAAGTAGCGCCGGAGTCGGCGTTTCCGAATCGAATGCTGCGAATAATGTACAATGTCTAGGTTGGATGCTGTCCACTCGACAGACGACGTCACTGTATGCTCTTCTCTGTTCCACGACCTTCTTCTCTGAACTCACTGTACGCAATCCGAGACGATCGCAGATGATGTCTGTATTATCGTTCTTACATCACAGATATAATATGTACGCTACGTAATGTACAGAGAGTGCATCATAAATTTCATATCGCGGTGACTTTGCCGCCCGCAAATTACCACATGCACGAGCTTTATAATGTGGACGTAAATTAACACGCAGATCACGGTTTATTAACTTTGAGATATCACCAATGTTATGTGATATTTAGACCTTGCATGACTATTGACGACGTTAGTATGGTTTCCTTTTTACATTGATTTATTAATATTCAATAATGGAGACGAATTTGTTTTGGCAGGTACTAAAGTTTACGCTTCGTGCAATCTCATATTTAGTAATTCGATTTCAGAATTGCTATATAGCTTGTAATTGTAAATGGCACTACGCTTATCGGCGAGGAACACAATTTTATGTTTACGGTACAGTAGCCATAGGGGGTAAGTTGAAGGAACCGTCGATAAATAAGAATGACCGCTCCGATTATCGCCTTTCTTCGTAATAGAGCGAAAATTGATTTTTCATTAGTTGTGCACGATTGAGCTCTAACGATTAGAAAAAGAGAAGTGTCGAAAGGATGAGACCCGACATTCTCGTCATTCCTTTATCCGTCAGCCTGCTCACTCCGTTCATTTAATCAATTCCAGGATTACGTTCAAGAAGAGAAATGTGATAATAATGTGATTAGACTGTGCGAAATAATGTTCGATTTATTTTAGTCGGACTAAGAATACTCAAGAAACAATAAAGGTTTATTTAATGAATTATATTCAATCAATTCCGCCATACGACGAATCACTACTGCAAACAGAGCACCGTATTCGTCGTCTGCATCTGTCTGATCGCGCACCGTGTCTATCGCACCCGACTCGACTTTTGACAACACACAAAACTCGCAAGCAGTCGGGGTGCCAGCAGTCAATCGGTCAGGATCGAACAGATGACAGGCTCCCGCTCGTTGACGAGGCGTTCGGAACGCCGTTACGATAAGAAGCGGAATTAACGTTAATAAAATGATAATTTTCGTTCCGTCTCAACGATTTTGGTTCAAGGCGACCAAGCCGCGCGTACACGACACACGCGCCTTAATGTCCACTTGCGTCAAAGTGCACGCGCTCACATTTCTATCCCGGACGGCGGCGTCGCGCCGTTTGTTTGGCTACGTAATAATTGCAAAATAATTGCAAACTAATTGCAACCGGCCCCCCGCCTCGCCCGTGCACGTCCGTCTTGTCGCCTCTAACGGATTACCAACGCAACGACAGCGGAGACTGTCAGATGTGGCCTTTTCAAAGGATTAAACGCTAAGGACGAACTAATTAACCCGTTTCTAGATTTTGGTACGATTGCTTTGAGTGTCCGTAGAGTACGAAGTCTTTGGCATGCTCTTTATGTAGGTCCTCTAACGTAGTCGTTGAAGCGCCGTGACAAAGAGTTTCGAGTACACTTTCGAATTTCTGTTTGAAAGTATTCGTACATAATTTAATTGCATACATCGAAACGTTTCGTTATCAAAAAATGCATATGTATGATGTGTCTTTATGACAGATACTAAAGTTGTTGATCTCATAAATTCACATTTGCCCAACAAAAATGCCCGATGAAGGAAGTATTAAGGAGTCGAACCGCTACTTAGAACCGCTTAATCTTTTTTCGGGGAGTACAAAAAAACTTGCCTTACTGGACAACATAATGACTACAGGCATTGCCCATTACACCTCTTATACAACTGATATCTGCACGTCGCTCAATGCAAGAAATGGCACTAACGGACATTTTTTGCCCACACCATACTCGGAAAAGCGAAAGCATCGAAAAGACGAGGTCACACTTCGGCGCTACGAAGAAAATGCATAAAATCGAATTTTGTAACCAATCCGAACGAGTAGGAAAGAACCAAACAGGAGAGAAATCTTTGTTTTTCCTCAGCAACTGGCAGTGATTGCGATTTCTGCTAGCTGCGCGTCGTTTCAACGTTCCCTTTAAAAAGGCTATGCCGATCGGAATCGATAAGTCAAAGCGTCGACATTACGTCTCGACGGGAGACGAAATTCTCACCTCCGCTCTTCAAGACTCTACGTTCTCAGGCGAGCCGGAGGTATTATTAATCACGCGGCGGCAACGCGAGCGCGTTTAAGTCGGCGTAAAAGTGAAACGACGCGATAAATATGCCGTTCGCCGGACGATCGATATCTTCGCTGCACTAAATCAGATAATCATTCTCTCGACCCGTCGTCGCAAGCGGCAGTCCGCGATTCCGCGAAGTTTCCGCTATTTCTTCAGCACTCCCCGCACATTTTTTTGCCGCCAGTCTGACGATGAGTCACGGGCTAATTTGCAATTGAGGAGAGGGCTCGCCGTGCAAAGCAGTCGGAGGACTTGAGGATGTGTTTCTGGAAGACGGTCTTACGGCATTGATAGCTTATCTGCAGCTAACGGAATTACGGGATATTGATTTGTCATCATGTTTTTGTTAATGCATAATTGTAATTGGAACTGTTAATGACGGAAGAACGTGCTGAAGATATACTGAGAATAAGGCGGATGGAATACGATAGTAATTGATGTTCAATATGATTTACCTCATAGATGTATGTCTGTTCACGATAGAGATCTTTCGAGTACGTCGGATGACGAGTCTCATCACGATAATTACGAGCGAGTAAAAAAAGGCGACAAGTGCACAGAGCCTAACGCAGTTAGATATTGAAAGTAACGTGCAAAGTTGTAGAATTCAGCCACCAAGACATTGAATTCACATCCTTAATCACCGTTCAAAGCCGATATCTTCAACCACCGACACGCAATTCCTGAACATCCGTCCCTGCGTCACAGTTATTACATTTCATGCGTGTGAAAGAATCCTTGAATATACGCGGAACGTCCGTAAATCATAATTTAATTATGGTACGACGCGAAATTGACCTATCGACGAGTCTGTAATAACGAACGTACATAAGTGTACACTTGGACGGTAGTTAGAACAAAGTCGGGATCTTACGCAAATGCGACATTGTTGGTCCCGCGGACGATCAAGCTGCAGGAAGCTTCTCTCTTTCTCTGGAAATATGAAGGGCTTCGTCGCTTGCCGAGGAACTTTCGCATCGAATGCAGCAGTCGCTCCGGCAGCGCAACTAGTGTTCATCGAGCGTGCGTTAGACGTCAATCGCGCCCCAGTTGTGCACCAACTTTGTGTAGGTGTAATTGACAAACGGCTAATGACAGCGAAGTATCCATAATCGTTATGATATAGGCGTGTAACGTGGGAACGAAGTCGGACGTGACGCGTGTGTCGCGACATTACGTAAATGCATCGCGTCTTCGACCTGTGCGTCGTTCAAAGAAGTACCTTGCAAAGGGTCTTTTTTTAGGTTCGCCGATGTTAATGCAAGTCAGGGGAGAAGATGTGTAAAGGTCTCAATCAGCCATGAGGTAAAAATATAATTGTACAATTGAAGGTAACGGCGTTCTAATAGTAGAGCCTAATATAGTGGGTCGTTCGATTCCACTTTCAGGACTTTCTACAGAAACTTAAGGATTAGAACGGGAGAGTTAAGGACTGCAGTCGGCCGACGCATTATCCGCGACATTGAGTGTGCTTGAGGCATCAATTGTGTCCTAGTTTTGCGATACCTGTATGCAGGAGTTAATCGACAAACGGAATAATGGCAAAGCGAATGTTCGCAATCATCGCAGTTACTCTCACGCAGCAGAACGATTCTGCTTCGGTAATGATGTATGCCGAGATTAGAGATATGTTCGTGACAGTGCCTACCTTATATCCGAACTCTTTTGCATTCCAGTACAATTGTCCTGTACATACACCTGCTTAGATCGCATCAGTAGCGATTCTGCTTATCGATGTCGGGGATTAATATACCGCGGCATACATAAGTACACTTCGTCTCCCATGCTTTTCATTAACTCAAAACATCATTTACATTGACTCTTAACATAGACATCGTCCATATTAGTTCCGTGCCCCCTTTCTCGGACAAAAGATTCTAACGGCATAGATATCGAACTTCTCGTTTCTCGCCGTTCCATATGTGAGCAGAAAAAAAAAGAGTCGATCTACGATAATTCACCGGCGACACGCGAATTCCATCCTACCCTGCCGTGACACGGGACCGTCGAGAGACATTGACCTCCTTCCTTTATTCCGCTTCAACCCCGTCTTCTTTTGTCCCGCTTCACGCAAAACATACAGTCCAGACTATCCCTCCGCAACGTTTCTCGTCGGTCTGTTAAACGTGTCAAGTTACACCTCCGCGCATTTCATGTGACAGAAATCGAAGCTACTCCCTTCAATTCGAAAGACAAAGAGGACGAACGGCACAAATACCATTAATCGGCATTGCCGAGTATTTTTCAACGCAGCCGGCGCTGAGTAGAGTTCAAGAATTCGTAGAATATTGTTAGTATTACATACGTTGTTTTTTGTAAGAAAATTAATGTTTCGTGCACGTGATTAGTGTGAGTTACGGTATGTTCCAGGGCACGATGTTAAGCTCAGTTCTGCAAAAGTTACGGTTCCTTTACAAACCGTATGCTCTTGCTGTCGTGTCGGTTGGCTATGTACTCGGAGAGTTAGGACACTATTTAATCGGTAAGTATAATTCAGTGCATCTATGTATATCTGACTACGAACGTGAATAACGAAATTGTTATTATTCAATTATTTGTCGATTTCGTTTATTTCGCTAAAATCGAGGGAAACAGTTCACGGCTTCATTTAGGAATGCGCTCTTCAAGCATTTTTTTTTCTATGTCAAGCTAAAATTAGCGCTCTAGGAGAAAGTGTCTCGTTGGAAAATTGCTTGGAATAATATTTTGACAAGCTTCTCAGTAACCAATGTTCTTGGTATTATATGAATTCTGCAGAACTTTGATAAGTCAATAACTGGATGGCAGGCGGTGGGGTAAATTGTGTGAAGAAATTCGTTCGGTAAAGTATCTTATCATTTTCCATAAGTATATACCTCCAACAATTCGTTGTGATAGTCAAGCGGAATTTTTTCTATAATATAATCGTTCCTCTCAACATTAAATATCTTCACGATAGCGATGCCAGTACTGTTTTTAATATCTTGAAAAGTTTTTCAATCGATAAACCGAAAGTTCCGTGAATCTGCAGAATGTTTTAAGCAATTTGTCCACCTTCAATCTGATACAGTCTCATATCGCGTATCGCGTTACGCAACCGTCCGTAAAATTGCATCGCGTAAACGTAGCTCAAGCAAATTGGTCGAATTTCTTCGCGACACAGTAAAACGTTATTTTTTTCGGAATACGTATAAGTATACACGTGTTTCCAATTTGAAACAGGGTGTGCTCGAAGGGTATTGACAAAAATGCAATATCAAGCAAGCAAAGCAAACATAAAACACGTCTCTGAATAGACTGTCATAAAACAAATATTGTTTGTTTACTCGGGAACAAGAAAATAGACACTGTTAGAAAAATGTTACAGTCGTAGCGGCTCGCGTTGTCGTCTCGTCGCGCAAAACTTTCGTTAAAAACATTTCGTCGCCGCTCCGGTATCGGCCAATTCCAATTCGAACTAGTTCGATCCTGTCACGTTTAAGATGAACGGCTCACACCTCGGCTACTTAATTTCCACCTGACAATTCAATTGGCCGTGCAAAACGCCAGACTCGCGTACTTGGTCAATAAAAAACACCCCCGACCGATTAGCTCGCGATATGCGTAAAACGTTGAACGTCTAAATGCAACGACGCGAACGACACGTTTTTATCGTGCACATACACATGTACCTGCTCGCGCACAGTTTAGTGTATTATGCGACTTGGCGTTTTTACGATTCGCACTTTTACGACTCGCCTTTTTATAATTCGCATTTTTACGAACCTCGCCATTATAATTCGCCTTTTTACGACACCACTGCGTTCCAGGCGTAACGAGCAAGGCGACCGCCGAGGATCTTCATTACGGCGACATTTCTTGTCAATTAAACTCCACGACGCTCGCACTCATCGATCTACCAGTCCAATGTGAAACGGCCAATAATTCCGAATAGTAAGTAACGTCATCGGCTCACTTTCCACTGCACTGTCCCCGATATGACCATTTGTTCCTTCGACGCGTTGCGAATCTACTAACGTCTCTAATACGTACAGTATCGACACGTGCCATTTCGTCATTGCGCGGCACAAATGTTTCGACTCTGATTACCATATAAGCGAGAAATTTACTTTATTCAGATTTCTCATTTGTACCCCTTTTCCTATAGCCGTTGTAAATTCGGGATCAACAATAAATGAAATAACCGGAAAGATAGCTTATACAGATTCGTTGAAGCGAACAAAAGACCGCAGCCTCGACTGCGTTAATCGCGAATCCGAATGTTCATTCGGACAATTTACACGCTGGCAAGCTTCTATTCGCGCGGCTTACCTTCTCTCGCCTCAACGATACATTCCCGGTGTTCCGTTTCGCAGCTGCGGGTCCCTGGAATTGAACGGGTCTTATTACTGTGAATGGAACTACAATGGCCTTGGTCTGGACTATCAAATCTTGGCCGGACCCAGTTTCATCGCGGTCTTTACAATCGTCGGCGTTATCCTCGGCGTCGCTGCGGATAGATATAACAGGTATTTAAAACTGAAATAATAAGGTATTTAAAACAAGACACGACGGCGAGTTAAGCATCTATGCATTCTGTACACATGCAAGTCATTCTCGTTTGAAAGACACACGAAGCGACGTCGACTCGAAAAATGATTAATAAATTAATAATTAAAGAAGTGCTTCATATTGTTGGCCTGTCGATAGCTAGGTGCATGTCTAATAATTTTCGGTTAGTCAGTGCGATGCAAAATCAATACGTTCGCTTTATGTTACAGGGTTCGACTTCTAGCAATATGTACGCTGATATTCAGCGCGGCAATTATTCTGATGGGAGCGGTGAAAGAGTATTGGCATCTCGTAGTTCTGCGAATGATCCTGGCTGCAGGGTATGTTCGATCATCTTATTCTGTCCCTGACGACTTCGTATAATGAATATATCTTATTTTGAATCCATTTTACGAGAACGTCAGAGTGGATGCAATAATGTAGGATAAAAAAATGTTGATCCGTTAAACAGGGAGGCAGGATGCAATCCTTTAGCGACCGGTCTCCTCTCAGATTGGTTCCCGGAGGAACAGCGTGGACTCGTCATGTCCATTTTTAATTGGGGTATATACGGAGGTTACGGCATCGCGTTCCCAGTCGGCAGATATGTGCCGAAGCTGAATGCATGGGGGTTGGTGAGTATCACTTTCCCTGTTTGATCGTAGCGACGCGATAATTCCGCTCGAGTGTCGCGGTCTACCAAGTGCATACGCAAAGGCGTAAGATATGCGCCGCCTTTGACTCGCTTCGTTGAAATATGCTGCTGAACAGGAAAATCTAAGAGAACCGATTTTTTTTTGTTATCATGCATTCGTTCCGACATTTACGTCTTGGCGCCGTGAGAAAGAACGTCGAAAGTCTGTTTCAGTATAATACCTGTGACGTGTCGTGTCTGATCACAATAGGGATGGAGAGCGTGTTACTACGGAGCAGGCGTGATCGGTATAATAATCGCAGTGCTCACAGGATTCACACTTTACGAGCCGGAAAGAAAAACGATTGGCGAAGAGACGAGCAAGGACGGCAAGAAGGTGTCAGTTTGGAAAGCGATATTGCAGCCACGCATCGTTCTACTGTGTTTAGCCGCCAGCATCAGGCATTGCGGTACTATACTGTTCATTCATTTGGTTTACGAAAAATCGATTTCTTCGCGAGTATGAAGCATTAATTAAAAAGGAAATAAAAATCACCTCGTCTCCTAGTATACTCTTATAGCGTCCAAGATTGCTCAAAAGTCCTTGTTTTGTTTTATAGGTGGAATGTGCTTCGCGTACAACTGCGATCTGTACTATAGGGACTATTTCCCGGATTACGATCTCGGCTGGTGGCTGTTCGCCGTAACGATCGTTATCGGCAGCATCGGAGTGGTAGTGGGTGGCGTGGTCAGCGATAAATTCGTCGCAAAAATGGGCATCAGATCGCGCGTTGCTGTGCTTGCTATCAGTCAGATCATCGCGACACCCTTTGCCTTCGGCTCTGTTTATTTCAACCCGCTCTGGGCCATGATCACACTCGGAATATCTTACTTCTTTGGTAGGTCATTTTATGATCACGTTATGCTTGTCGTTAACATTCGCAATAAAATTCGGTTATCCTGTATCTGATTTATATGGCATGCTACGTCGTATAGGAATTTATAGTGACTTTCTAATTGTGCCATATTTGATTGCGACGTCTCCCAAATATGACTAAGTTTACAACAATGCATTCGAGTACCTTACTCGAATTTGTCTGATGAACTTGTAATGAATATTCAGTACACGTCTCACATGTTTATGGCTTTCACACGAGTCATAAATTATCGGTAATCGTACAAGCTGTCACAGATATATTTTTAAGCAATTTCAATTACTGATTCTAAAATCGCTGGTATTCCTTAGATGCATATTGTGTCCCAATTATTGCGAGACGTGATCTCAGATTAAAACCACATATTGTAGAATAGATTTTCACCTGCTTATGAGTAGCAACGTATGCCATTGGAAAAGAGCTTGCACTTTTGTCAACAGAGCTGCGAATTGAACATGCTCTGTTCGTTCAAGTTGACCACAAACGAGTGAATGATAGGTTACTAAGACACACATTAATATTTCGACATACGCATGCCAAATATGCATTAAGTAATTAATACATCGCCATGTATCTTGACTCATGACACAAATCCCAGTTTGTTACGTGTCTACTACAAAAATAACAATTTGCAGCACTATCCGCAGTGAAGCTGTGATCATTTCATATATCTTACGTCACATTAATTCCAGCCGAGATGTGGTTCGGCATCGTGTTCGCCATAGTCGTTGAAATCGTCCCACTGAACCTGCGCTCCACCACCGTCGGCGTCTTCCTCTTCGTCATGAACAACATCGGAGGAAATTTACCAATACTCGTCGAACCTACCAGGATGGCGATCGGTTTCCGAGAGTCCCTGTACATCTACTACGCCGGTTTCTACGGCATCAGTAAGTAGACCGCACACGTTTTCTTTCGCCTTTCATTTCAAGTATTTACGCGGCGGGGAATCAAAAATATTAGCGACCGTGTGATAAGAATTGTTCGCAATGTAATGCTCATCTAAAGAACCTGACGACCAGAGAAATTTGATTAAATTTAAATGCGTGTATTGCGTCCTCAACAGGTTCCATCATGTTCTTCTTTACGATGTTCTTGATGGACGGCCCCGAGAAAAAGGACACCAAAGATTTGGAGAAACGAACTGGCATCGACAACAGAACGTTCACCAACGACAATGGAGGCGTAGCAGGCTTGGAGCTTCCGCGATTAACAGCGCGACCGTACAACTACGAGAACTCTAAGTTATGAATAAAGGAAAATTCTCAACGAGAATCTGTAAATAATCCATTGACCGACGAACGGTCGAGTTTTGTTCGTCGGAGGCTCCCGATTCAAACGTCCGCGTCCCTCGAAGCAAGAAGGGAGTGCGCCATTTTGTGCAGTTCCGAAGACGCGGCAAACGCGTTTAAGTATAGGACGCAGAACATGCTGGACATACAAATTTATATACATACATGTATATTGGGTTTCAAAGAGATGAATGAAGAGTGGTTATAGTTTACATCGATACAAAGCGTATTTCGCCTTTTTTTTAATATTTCTGTCAACGGAATACTCAAGGAAGGGTTCAACGTTATGCTACGTCAGCACGCAAAGAAATTAAAGCGAAGGTACGACGGCATAAAAATATGAACATGGATATTTGGGTGAATCATGTTACGCAAAACTTGTATCCAAATATATAGGGTTTTTCGAGAGAAGCGTCGCTGAGAAGTAGGAGATGCGAATAAAACGTATGAGAACTTATTTCTATTCCACTGTACACGTAGAAATTTGGTAATAGGTAATGCCCGAGTTCTGCACTCTTACGTTTCGCATTGCGGCATTCAAGGATCCTGTGCGGGATTTTGATATTGTACGACGCCACGTTGAACGTTTTACAAACGTTTTATTGGTAAATTTACATAAATTAATTAAGATTATGTGCGATTGATTTCAGTGTTATCACATGTTATCAAGACAGCCCGCTCAGCTCGCATTCGCACGCGGGAATACAAAATATGCGAATCGTACGGGTTCGTACGTGCGCGTGTACTACAATACGTACGTACATAAGATTACGAAATATTCTCAATAAACTGTCATGATGATTGCTCGTGACATTTTTCTGTAAACATATCCGATGCAATTGAAAAGATCGTCCAATATTCTTGAAAAATATCGCACACTGCTGAAATGATCATCGAATATTCTTAAGTAATTGCCATAACGATTAGTTACGCGAAGATTCTTTTTTTACAAAAATATTCGGTGCAACTAAAAATTCGTCAAATATTCTTAGAGAATTAAGACGGTTGTTGGCTGTGTAAATATATTTTTTCATATACATTAAATACATGTATACGTACACACGCGCACGTAAGTACACTTCTACGTACGAGCAGCAGAGTCATCGAGTTTCAAAAAATCCTTCCGTACGCGCAATAATATCGACATGATCGTTCATGGTTATATTTTATGGTTCTGCCAGTATCGAGATTCAACGCTGCGTCTTATGTACAGATTTATTTAATATAAATAAACGAATCTATTTGTAATGTACAAAAATATTCAGGAATAACGCGTCCTTGACGGTACAAGGCATGTCAGGATTAAAAATTTGTCATGAAATGCTGTGTACATATATATATTATATTTACATAAACAACGCATGTTCATAAAAAATACCACCTTGCCATCTTCGCGAATAAATATATAGCTACCTAGGGTGATGATACGCTATTAAAGCGTATTCCGCATGTGGGTACGCACAATTCACACACCACATACACACGCACAGCCGCGGACGTACATTTATACACAGCCACACGTAGGCAACGTTCTACTATTTACATAATACAATACGAGGTACTGCGTACAATTGTGTCAAATGCCTTGGAAGAGAACGCTTATTAACGGCTTGGACCGTGTCCGTCTCACACTCAGTCTACGTCGTGTTCTTTCTCGAAATTGTCTTGAAATTCACTTTGCACTCATGACATTTTACCGTAATATTTTCTTTTAAAAAACGTCCATGACAACAATGCTGGTTTTGACGTTCTGACATTCTAATTGTTCGATAAGAACTATATAAAAAAAAAAAATAATCATGTAGGGTGAATCGTACAGAGTAAGGTAGACGAGATCGCTGAAAAATAAGAGACACAAGGGTCCATTGGGAGACTGATACGGTCCAAATCGGGTACAGTAAATGATAAGTAAGCGTATAAGTCTAAAGCCTCGTAGGTATGTGAGTAAATTAGCAATTAATGTTTTTGTTTTCCGTAAAAAAAAATCCACAGGCAAACTGGTACCTTAAAATACGTAGACGTTAATACTAGTAGGACGTGTCTCTATATTAGGGCAAGTTTAGAGGACAGAGTCTCGCGGGGAATCATCCGTGAGGAATTTTAATTTGACGCACGTAGATATACGTATACAGATATACATAGAATATTACGTCCAACATTATGGTACCAGATATTTTTAGACGATTATGAAACCTGGCATTGAGCTTTCGTATGGCTCGTTTCAATTTCATTTATCGAGGCCTTCTTCAGACAGTACGATTTTGGCAATGTCTTTTGCTTTCCTCCAAATCCTCTCTAACTTGCCCCACCTTCATTAATGAAGATTCTATGTGCGACCAGATACACGCATATGTACATGGAAGTTCATGATAAACGAAGAGGGATCTCCGTGAACAGCTCTGAACCTGGCGAAAATTGAGAAAACAAATCACGCCGCCGCAGGTTAATAAGAGAAAGTAAAGACAGCTTGCGTCAAACGATTTGTGTATCGCCTTGGTTCGAATTAATTGCTCCGTTTCGGACCAATTCGTATGGCGTTTCTTTTTTTGTTACGCGGTACTTTTCCGAAAAGTATCAACGCGCTGAATGTCGCGTTATTTCACACGAATAACTATCTGGCCATCGCCACGTTTTATCCTTTATCTTCCTTCCGTCAATTTTATTTCTACTTCTCAGTCACTTAAAGACGTATTTTCTTCCACAAAATTCTGCACAACGTCTACTAAAGGACTAACGAAGGAACCGTTGAAAGAATCTTTAGTAGGTGGCATCCTACGCGCTACACGTGTCCCTTCATCAATTCATCCCTTCCCCTGTCAAACTGCTGACAATCTTCGTTGCAACATAACTTCGTGCCAAATGTCAACTACCCACGAAAAAGATATTGGCAGTCTCCACGATCACGTTTCGTGCGGTTCAGGTCTGCTCGATGCGTTACTCTAATCATACTTAATCGGTTAAGCGTTAAAAAAAAAACCAGAGCTATCGGCATATCCCGTCCTTCGTGGGACTCGTAGTTCCCCCGAAAATATATCGTTTTCCATAATTCTCTCTTTAATTCCTCTATTTAAGACGTAATGCCGTGATTGTGGCGCTTCTTCGGCACTTTTCTACACATCTAATCAGACAATGTCCCAACAGATGGAATTGGGTCTTCACACCGTTACCACTCTTACCGTTTCCGCAGACATGACCGTATCTATCAGTCGCCTGTCATCGCTAACAACGTTCCCATTACGAAACGTTCATCTCTTTAGACGCATACGGTCGTCCGCCTGCATCTCCCCGTTCCCAGACGCGCTGTTCCTGTCGTCCCAAAGGGCATAATAGTGTCAACTTAAGAAATCATTTCTCAACTATCAGGATCCTACCATTTGAAAGGATAAAGCGACGCCTGTGCCGCGATCGTCCCTGATCGTCAGACATCTACCGTTCGGAGAACGGTGGTGCGGTTAGCTTCTGCCGACCATCAGCTTGTGGACCCTCTCCCACGGCGATTCCTTCTGGCGGAAAAACTTCCAGAATTCCTCCGTCATGAGCCTCAAGCGATAACGGAGTATCACCGGACAATAAAGTGAGCCGTCAACGTGACGTCGCAAACACACTTCAGCAGTCCTCCGTAGACGCGCTGGAGATCTGCGTGCTCGCTCCGCTGGAGAAGCTGCTTCTGCAGGTCTCCACGGCCAATGCAGTGTCTGGCACCTGGACGAACTGAACCTTTTCCTTGGGCCATCGGCTTCTCCCGTAAACGCAATTAAATATGTTATACCTGTGATCCATTTCGAGGTGACTCAACGTGCTGCTGTGCCGCCTCTTCAGTACTTTCTTCGCCATTAGACTCCTGTTATTCTTGTACGACAGCTCTTTGCGGAAGCAGAAGAACTTTCTCAGCTCCCGTTTCACGCGTCGGGAACGATAGCCGAAGAGCAACGGGCTGACGTACGCGGCCGTTATGAAGAAGCTGAGCACCAGCACGTCGTACTCGTGCGGAAGATCCTGAGCGGAGTATTGCGGCAGATTTTTCAGCACCAGCAGCACGACGTACGGCGACCAACATATAAGACCCATCACGATGACGAGTGCGCTTATTCGCGCGGCCCGGGTCTCTTCTCTGTATCGGAATAGCGAGCCGTTGCTGATTCTGTGCTTCAGAGAATTGATATAACTCGACGTGCTCCTCACGCTCGCCACCCGATGCAGCGTTCCGGGTCGATTGGGTGCCGGGGTGATCGTAACGATCGGCGTCAAGAGACACGTTGAAGACTCTGCCGCGTGGCCGTTAGCATTGTCTCTACCAGCAGTCCTGCCGCCTGTCGAGCCGTTCCGATCCTTCGACATATTGGCCGCTTCGCTGGCGTGGAGCCTGCGACTTCTCGTGTCAAACGGAAAGCAGCGCAGCGTCTTCGACTTCTCCCGCCCGTCCACCTCCATTTTCAAGCTCGCCGCGTCGTCTTGAATTTCAAGGTCGACCGTACTTCGGTATCCACCGTCATCGCTGCCGTGCAAGCAGTCCTCACTGAGACTCTCGTCCTTCGTCTCACTCTGCACGACGTCCACGTGGGCGGAGCCGTACGTCAAGAACGGAGACAGCATGCCACGGTGAGCCAGATGATCGATCGCCCCTGGCACTTCCAACGAATCGAAATCGTCGAAACGAGCGTCGTCTTCCGAGTCCTCGCTGCCGTCGGTCATGTCCCCAGCGATCCAGGATTCTCGAGCCGCGGCGCGCGTGATCATCTCCTCGTACATGAGATCGTGGGAGGACTTTCGTCGTTGATCGGGCCGGTCGAGAAACTTGCTTCTCACGAGATCGTCGTAAGTGTTGTCAGCGTCCTGATACTTTTCGAGGAACTCGGCCTTCAGAGTGGCGATCGGCACTCTCCCGTCTGCCCTCTGCTGCTGGTCCTTGTCGTCGATCGACGACTCCTCTATGTCGTCCTGTCGCTGCGGCGACACCTCGATCCTGCGCGAGCCCACCGTGAAGACGACTCCCGACTTGGATTTCTCGTCCGCGCAAGGCACCGACGACCGTTCGATGTCGGACGCCGAGGAAAACGAACGGCCGCGGGTGGCGTGTGCCGAGGGCTGCGTCGTCTCGCTCGTCTCGTCTATGGACGAGAGACTCGAGATCTTCGGAATCCTTCGAAACTCATCCGCCGAGAGCTCCTGCAAGCCTTGCTGCTGCTGCTGTTGCTGTTGCTGTTGCTGCTGCCTCGCCGCGCCGTATTGCTCCTCGCAGAAGCTCGCCGAGCTAGAAAGTATCGGCCTCGAGCCCGTTCGCCTGGTTCTCTCGGAATTCCGATGCGCCGCCGAGTAAATGCTGATGTATATCCAGCACACGCCGGCGAAGGGTAGCAGATAAGCGAAGACGCTGTGCACGATGGCGTAAATTAATCCGTACGTCACGGGGCTGTCTCGGGTGATATGGCCGAACAGCGTGGCCATCAGAGTCGTGTTCTCCGGATCTTCCACAGTCTCGTTGATGAAGATCGCCTCGAACGCTGAGAAATTCTCCGCGCTCCCGTTTGACTCCATTTCGAACGTCTCGTTCTCCAGTATCGCGAACGTTGCGACGCCGCTGACGTTGGGGTCAAGGGACGGGTTGACGAGTGGCGAGCTGATGTTTTGGAGGCTGCTGAGGTTCTGGGTCTGACAGGATAGCCAAACGCTACGGGGGTGGGGGTTGAAGAAGGCGAGGAAGCCGAAGATCGCGGAGATCAGCCAGACGGAGACGATGAGAATGCCGGACTTCAGTTTGTCGACCCGCGCCCTGTATCGAAGAGGATCCACCACCGCGAAGTATTGGTCCACTGCTATCAGAAAGACCGAGAGTACCGAAGACGTCGTGACGAGTGCCGTCGTGCCTTCCGATATCGAGCAGATCCCGTTGACGGACGATGTCGGATTTTCAGCCGAACTCATCGAAGAAGGCGCGTCCATGATGAGTAGAGGATTCAGTATGGCACATGTCAGAAGATTCGAGACGGTCAAATTCATGACAAACCTGCAACAATGGAACGACTGGTAGACACATTTCGCCGACGCAGCGCTGGTTAATGATATCCGTGCGATGATCGTGCGCGAAGTGCTCGTTAAATGAAAAACCGTCAGTAATTGCTCTTGAATCACGGTAAATGATAATTGTACGTACATATGACAGTAGACATGAGACATACATTCACAGCGTAACACGTACTGCCCCAAACGACCAGACATTTTCATTTATATTATTCAAAATCTGACATTAATACATTTTGATCAAGTATAATTTTTGCATGTCTAACCGTAGACGAAGACGCCCCAATATTTTACTAATGTTACGTGAGACCCTTACAAACCAATTCTCAGTTAACACATTTTAAAACGACCGCAGACCGGATATAAAGCACAACTCGTTCCCAGCTCAAACAACTACCTACGCATTTGCACTAGAAAAAAAGCACGCACTTCCCATCCTCTCCGCTCATCAATCCTTTACTAGCCATTAAACGGCGTTTTAACGGACGAACTCTACCGAGTCGATCGGCGCCGTAATCTGCGGTGCTGGAAATGTGATTGTGGGTAATAGAGCGGCGCCATACGTCTTCCGTCTGCGGAGGAACAAATTTAACCCTCGACAGGGGTCTTGTTTTCGAGCGAGTCGCGGCGAGGCGAGGCGAGGCGAGGCGAGGCGAGGAGCGAGGATTATGCGCGCGCCAGTGGCTCGGGTCAGAGAGGGACGTGCTTTCTGTGCTCTCGTCTGTCAACGGATTAAGACCACCCAGCGAAGGCCGGACTCTGTGCCCATGATTGACGATAAGGCACTTTTCCTGTCCCCGTTCCGGCCGTTTCTTGCGTTGCCCGCTCTAAGTTTAGCGTATCTCACGGTGGTTAGGGCAATCTCGTCGGCTGACCTTGAAAGATATAGGGGTTCAAATGTGTCGGACGAATTTACTTTGCCGAGAGCTTAGGGGAGATGAGGTCGGGATAGAAATGATTGTTTCATAAGGCGCCATCGATTCTCGGCTGGCCGGGTGAGCTGTTAAGGAACTTCGGCCGACGTAATGCTCGAGAATGTCTGGTGAGAGTGAAGTTCGAGGGGATCGGCTTGTGTGTAGTTCATTCTTTCGTTTCGTTACCGTGATTCCGATCGATTTGCGAGAGGATCAAAGCTGGCACGTCGGGTGGTAGGTGGGTAGATTATATCGCGCGGGCACATATTGGCGTATGAATAAACATTTGACAATTGCTAGTAAATTCTCTGCCGAGCACGCTTCTTTACCTGTCGCCAATCGGGCCGTTCTAGTAAACTCATTCCGAGAAATCAGTTCTTGTGGTAATCGCGACTGATTAACATCCGTGGGACGCCCGTCATTTATCCAGTAATTACCCTGTAATTACTGTCTCGGTAGCCGAGTGTACGGCTACGCCTGATCATCTTTTATTCAATTTTATTGAGTGAGAAATAATCTATACGCTTTGCTATCTGTATTTCTGCAAAATCTCGTTAAAAACGTATGTCGGAGCCGAGTTTTGGGTCCGCCTTTTCGTAACCACGTCAGATTATCATATCTGCCGGACTGTTGACATTAACTAATGACGCGCAAGATATAGTGAATGACGTAGGAATGGAAAAAAGATTGTCGTCGACCCAATGAAAGCGAAGCCATTATGGGGCGTCTATTCATTTATATCAATGACGATAAAGACGATCGAATTTGCGCGATTCGACAAACACGCCGCAGTCATTTCTCTTCAAGTAACTAATCGCGTTACAACTCGTCACTATTACGAGTTTTACGCAATCTACTTCGCGGTACCCGTGCGTGCTCAACTCACGAGTCAGCCGTTTGAGTTATCGATGCGACTATGACGTTTCCTATGAACTAATTGTAAAGCCGACGACAGGAAAGAATACTTTAATCAAAATTGGATATCATGTCATGATAAAACAAACATTGTATCTGTAGCAATTACTTACAAGAAACTGATTATATGTAATAGGAAAAAAACAGATATTTCTTGCAACGCTTGCGGTACCGACAGAACTGATTATGGAATAACTTTGCTCGGCTATCGGAACTTATACCTCGAATAATTTTGACATCAATTACTTCGACACGCGGCCTTCGATGGTGTCGCGAGAAAAGGCAGTGCCGCGCCATCGCGTTCAAATAAGCAGTAGTCGATTGGAGCATTTCCTGTTACCGCACTGAAAGGTAATTTTTGAACGGTCTGACTGGTTCGTCAAAACCCACCCGTCCGGTTTGAAAACACCGGAAGTGTTTGATCGGCTAAAGTGACAATAGTAATCGCATCGATACCGGAAAATTAGTGGGAAAAACGGGGAATTCTACGATCGCATACAATTTCAATACATGTCCCGCTATTCACGCATAAACTATGCACCTCAGTAAGTGTATGCTGCAGCGATAACAATGAGATAATGGTGTCTTAATTCCTTACCGTCGAATATTTACGACCAGTTCCACGACGATTTTACAGTGACGTATTAGGGTCTCGCTTTTAATCTCCATTTGTTTAAACTATCTCCAAGGAACGTAAGAATTACGTGGAAGGTATACGCGTCATCGTGTGCCTGTCACACGTACCGAATAAATCAATTTTATCTGTAGTACAAATTATGGTAAAGTTTCCGGGAAACGTTGATGGTACATCAACGCAGCATGGGACGTTCAAACGTTAAATGAATAGATTTATGATCGCAAGTTTCCTGCCGACGATTCAGTACGAACGTGAACTCGAGTATTGACTAATTCTAATGTGCCGAAGCGATTGCTTGAAACCTCGATAATGTGTGCCTGTTCGTATATGTGAAAATATAAAATGAGGCTATACGTGTACGCTTCCATTTGTAATCAACATATGCAGCGCGTAACGACTCTCAGGAACGTTTAAGCGCATACTGAATCGTTTCCGTAGCGTGGAAGGGGCAAATGCGACCATTTAAATGGAATCTCAAACAGGAATGAAATTTATGGGCTTCTCATAAAACCTAGCGGAGATGTTCAACGTTAAATCAGAGCCTTACGTAAATTCACTCTGCACGATTCTTACAAATTTGAGATTCACGAATCGTTCAGCCACGGCATGACATTACTACAACATGTTTCATGCCACATTTCTATTTCTACACATCTAGAAACGAATAAAAAGAAATATATATAATTGTAACAATAAGTGAAAGATTGAATTTTGTCAGACTTCTTACTCAGATCACTTTTCTAATGACCGTCAGATCTGCCATCGAGTCAGTACTTGGTCGCTTGGAGGCTGAAACGTGCGAACTTTTAAAAGCGACCCAATATCAAATGTTGCCGCAAGGCCGAAACGTACGTGAACGCGGTTGTCACAGAGAAATAACAAAAAGCACACGTGCCTGCAAAAAGCGTAATCGGAGTGCGGGCGTGCATGCGCGAGAGAGAGCGTTCCGTCTGGACGGCGAATTTTCGGCCCGCCGTATTTCAAGTTAGGTGCTTCTACTGGCAGATGCCCACGCGGCTCGCAGGAGGAGAAGACAAGTTGATCTGTACGGCGGTGGCTGAGAGCCTCGTAAACGGTGTTATTTTACGCCCGACGCCGCTCCAACGGAAAGTACGTCCGCGCCAATCGAGAAGGACAACACGGTCGCAGAAAGCGAAAATAATTTCAACCGTTGCATTCCGTACGCAGGCCGTATGGCTCGTCGTAGTTCCGTACCAATTTAGTTACGCGCCAGAGACGCGGAGGTATAGTAATTCTGGGCAAAAAGTGCGCCCGATATGTACGGCCAATTTTAACTGTGCAACGATGTTTATTCAATAAGTAGAGTATTACATCAGAGTATACGTGTAGATGATACATAATTATGAAAGAAAGAAAAATTGAATACCAACGTTCCGACACTAAATGTCTGTCATTTTCAAGGGCACCTGTAATAAAAAAAAAAGACCTTAAAAAAAAAAGTAACGCTTTACCTCCTCCTATTTTGAAGTCGGTTAAAAAAGTATGGAACAATTGTGAATATTTGAAATGATGATTTGTACCGAAGTACTACGTGATAATTGTACATCATCTGCAACATTATGTGCAGTGCATTATCGACTGTAATGACTCTTCGACCAGGCCCGATTTCGGAATAAATTACGGCGAGTTCGAGAAAGTACCGTTTCCGTAAGCCATTCCGCGAACAGAATGTTTTCCGGATTCCGCCGACTGACACGGCATTTCGTAATGGCCTGTAACGTTGTTTCTAAACTTTTCGTGTTATCCGCCCACGCGCCGCGCGTGTCATTCCGTGTGCGAATGCAATTCGCATGCAGTTTGGAGACGTCGTTTTGAGCAACGACGACGACGCGGCTTACGAAAGACGGACACGCTCTCACTGAATTGGATCCATCAGCTAATATCATAGCAAGATAAAAGCTTCGTATAATCCGTTCGATCGCGATAAATTAACATAACGTTTTCGGTTACATGCGCCCTTTATGGATTAAGTCTATTTATAACTGAATACGCGGTGTCATTGTCAAGCGAACTGGGGAAAAAAGGTCATTGCATAAATCCTTCATACGTCATCATTTTGCTATAAACCTATTCTATCCAGCTTCATCTTACGCACGACTAGCAGCTCCTTATTACTCATTTTCTGCCTCACCGAGAGAACTGGTGGCAGGGCGTGTGGTCGTTGTCAGTATCGTGTCATGCATCGATCCACGTCACGGTGATAAATTTCTCTATCAATCCGCCCGGCAGCATCACAACACGCGATCGACATGCCGATAGAAAATATTTTCCAGATTCCAAAGTGTCGATCGGCACCACGTGCAGGCGTCGGCATTACTGACAGGCGCGTTGGCATGTCGCACGATTACTCATTATCAGCTCATTGTCAGTTGATACGCAACCGTTTATCAGCGACGGCCCGACGAGGAATTCGTCGGTATCTGAACGGACTCAGGCTATGGCCAGTACACGCGCGCCCATCATTTTCAGCCTTCGACGCGAGCAGGCCTTGCTTCCGGGTTTGTCGCTATTTTCCGCGAAAACTTCTTCAATGTCTACGTCAAGTGCAGGCGCGCGTCGAAATAAATAACAACGACTCGCGGAGCGCGATAAAGGAATCCAAAAATCTAGTAAGTTTCTGTAATCGGATCGAAGGAAAAAAGAAAAAAAATACTGGTACCTCATAATAAATAATATTTCTTCAGGACGTCTCAGTCCAGCAATAAGGGCAGACGTTTCTAAAGGTATTATTAAGGCAGCAGGCGTATGTACATTTTAAATGGCCGACAGTGAGTGTCAGATAAGAGAAGGTATATGATTAAAAATTTTGCAGTGTTAAACGGAACAGAAAGACACATCATTTAACTGACTTCGGGTGAAGTGAAATGCGCTGTTGAAACCGGAAGAACATTAATATAAATGAGCACACGTGTGTGCGCTAATGCACACATCACATACGGTTATCACTAATGGGTCAAACATTACTGTCAAAAGTACTTCTTAGGTACAAATGGAGGAATAAGTATTCGACGCGTGCGATAAATAATGCGGCAAAAAATATCGCAATAAGTCGCTTTGATAGCGCAATAGTCGCGCACATGCCCGTCTTTGCATGGGATCCTAACAGAATCGCAATTTTTCGTGTCGGTGTAGCAGGCGCGAGAATCGGGAAACGGTTTGCGTGGCGAATCTTCGCCACGCGGAACGTCAATTTGCGGTGACATTCACAGTTCTCGAAGCGACTTAAATATCTGGCGCAAACAGTTGCCTACAACTAGCGTACGCCGCCAACTCTCTTCGCCGCAATTGCGTCTGTTCACGAGTCAACGTCGTGCACTCTGACTACAAGTGTAAATCCGTCAATCACGACACGTTCGTCACCTTTAGCAATGACCGAAGTAAATAAGTGAAAAATCAATTATTTTTTTAAGATCTTTAATTTAACGTCGTTCGTTGTTCGTTTTTCTAAATATTTATTACTGGAAGCAAAGGTGTTCTTTTTACGAATACAGTTCTCCATCCAACCTGAATTAGGTGCCAATATTCCGCGTTTTTCGATTATCATTCTTCAATAACATGTTTTTGATAGTCTACTGCAGGGATTGCGACATTATCAGGACAATAAACGACTGACATTCCAATCCACCTTCAAATGGGTCCAACTATTTGTATAAGCAATAAAGTCCGATAATCGTAGATAAAAGATAACCGATTCCAATGGTTAGTGATAAGTGATTCCAAACATCTGGTAACAATCGAAAAGTGACCGCGATAAGTATTTAATGAATTGGATTGTCCACATTAAATGATAACAACATTTGAGAGTCAACAAATAGTAGTATCAAAAAATCTTGGAATGCCCGAGCCCCATTACGATTTTCGTATCACAACCAGCGTTATCGACCGGCTGTAGTATAAGATCACAATGTTGTGTACGCTGAATAGACCAATCTTTGTGTAAGAGTTCAGATTTTAATTAATGAGAAGTATGATGCGTCTTCGCAAAGCGATACGAGCAATTAACAACGGCAGCAGTGGGCATCGAAAATAAACCGTTCCGCATCATTTTCTTCCGTTGGCCGCAGGAAGCCATCTTTCCTAGATTCGTGAACTTACGTAACGTTCAATTTGCTTTGCATTTAGTCACGGCTAAAACTTACGGTCGAACGATTACATAATGACAATTGATGTTGTACCGAAAGTACGGAAACGTTTTTACAACAAACGCAACAAGACAAAATGTTTACATTAAATACGTGTCGCGTAGAAGCGCAAGGTAACATATGTCATCTACCGACCACCGCCGGACCGGATCAATCACCCACTTATCTACTACGTTCAAGCACGTCTACAAGAGAACGACGACGGCGCAAAACATTTACTTTAGATCGCGTTCGAAATGATTCCCACTAACTGTCATCATAGCAACAGGATTCCCAGTACATCGATCGTATTTTACAGCGCGACCAGAAATAGTTACACTTAGCCGGACAGCGAACAATGGAAGGTGCCGGACACAGCGACAGCATTGCATAGAGCAAGAATAAAGCGGGAAGCTAATAATACCGCAAAAACCGAACAAAGAAGTAAGCACAAAATCCGAATAGCGGCCGACTACCTACGCCTCTACGAATAAACTTTGCCGATGAAGAGGAGCGCGCGGTAGGGGTCGGAAACGTTGTAACGCGGATTCGTGTTCGCTCTCGATTATAAAGCCCTCGCGAGCGTGCATACATTCCGCGGGTCAAGTGTACAACGCACCGCACTCTGCACGCTGTTATGCCTCGCCCTTATCACAGGGTCACTCAATACCTCGATCACTGTACCGTGCACGGATCAACTCGAACGCGTCGCACGCCGCACGCCGCACGCCGCACGCCGCTCGCCGCCTCAACTCGAACCTGTGTTTCAGCTTCAATAATAATTCTCCCTTATCCACGGTCCGAAAGTATCAAGTGGAACATTCCAGAAACAAACAATTTATTCGACGTTCTGCACTACGCGACTGTCTGGGGTGGCCGGTAACTTCTGATAAGAATTTCCGAAAGGTTTCGGTGAGCAAGAGAAGCCTTGAACTGTCGAGGTGAAGTTGACTCGTCAACCTGAAGCCGCTGGATGGAGAGTAAAGACGATTTGTGGGAATAAATAGAGGCTCTCGGCTTGTTTAAACCAGACTTAACCGAGACCTACCCCAGGCCGTAACCGGAGCCATCGGATCATAGTAAACATTTCGTTAAAATATATTCTTCCTCCGTCTATCCTCGACGGAACTTAATCCGCAGCCAGAGTGCTAAGAGGGTCGGAACGTTTTTGTGGAATAAATAGAGGCTGTTATCGACGATATAACCATGTTTCTTCGACGCGCTCTCTATCGTGTACGTCTTCATTGGAGATTTTTTCGTTCGACGTGTCCGACGGTACATGCGTGCGTACGCAATGGACGCATGCTATAAAATAGCCAACGAACGCGAATAAAGCGCTGATGCCGAGCGACAGTTATTTTTCGTTCGCGCCTCGCGCCTCGCGTCAGCGAAACCGCTGACACACGAAAACGGGACTTTTTGTACGTCTCTTGGTGGCTTTTTCGGTGAGACAATGACATGAATTTGGACATGAGCGCGGCCAGACAGAGTCGAGGGGTCGGAGACAAAGAGAAGCCGGGACGGGGCGGGGCGCGCAGGCTGCGTAAGAGAGACAAACGGTGCGAATAAAATATCGTTCAATTCGGGCATCGCACTGGGATACGCTGAATACGTTATGACGTGAACCTTTATACGCTCTTTGTGCTCCTCTCATTCGGCCGTCTTCTGTAAGCTGTGGAGCCGTAGGTACGACTTTGCATCGCGGCCTCTTCGTTAGCCGTGTATTGAGTGTTAAGCATATATCAAGTGTAAATTGCAGATGACGACGTGGTGGGTAGCGCCGGAAATGTTCTGTTATTGGACCACCCTATTTGTCTTTGATAGTGGCACTATTTTTAGCTGGCCTGTCATGTGCATGAAAATGACTGCCGATCGGGTAGGATCATACGCGCAATTGGTTAGGTGCGAAAACGCAAGAAAACAGTTAAAAATAGATCCACTATTTAATATAAATAGGGTCCATAGATAGTATATAATAGAGGCGAGGCATCGTGTGATTGGATAGTCATGTTTATTGAGTGTACAGCGAAGAGCAACGTAAACGATTGATTATGTCCCGAGTTATCGTCCTCGCAACTTTGGAAAATCTAGATTCGAGAAAAACACGCTTAAATATTCTGCACCGTGCCTTGTCACCTGTGCGCCGCTGTTTTCACTTTCGCACATCCCAGTCACTTTTCTGAATTTTATCAAACTCTTTTAAGAACGCGTTTCCAAGTCTACATATAAAGTTTCGGCAAAAAAAAAAGCGCGCTAAAAACAACTAGATTTATTTTTTGTTGTCACACCAAACGGATCCCTTGAGCTTAAGCAAATCTTTGCCGTGCCGCGTTTTGCAGCCAGCCAACTCTCATACTCTCAGGGCCGCTGAAACATTTCGTAGCCGATCAAATCGCGAAGAGAGTTTGCCAGTCGGCAGAGAAGCATCAGGTGTACGTGACTGCGTGACGTGTCCGAGGATACCGAGATACGCCAGTGCACTAACCTGCCATTGTTATTACTGCGTTGTGTATTTTCAACATATAGGTCACTTCGGCACTCGTCACGGGGTGAAAGAGATTGAAAATAGAGCGACATTCGCCGGTGGTTTGTTCCGGACTATATTGCGTGCCGTTAATGCAAGAAACCGTTCGCAGGCGTGCACTTTTGCACGGATTTATTTACTTGTTCGTAGAGACGGCCAGTAAACTTACCGAATGCGCAGAGCGAGGCTAAATTTAGTCGTAGAGGAACTAATCTAAATAACTACATTGAGACGTGCCACTGATCATAAAGGTGATCTGAGTCAAACTTTTGAAATAATTTAAGTTTCACTTTAGAATCACTAAAAAAATGCATTCGCTCGCTTCGATTTTTCTGGGGTAACTTTGAAGCGAATTTGAAGTGAGTTTGGAGCGCGTTTGGTGCGAATTTGGTGCGAATTTGGAGTAAATGCGGATTGCCATTCGTTTGGCGGCTTTACTCGGAATACGTGTCGAACGTTATGAACGTCATCTCTGTATTTAGGTAACCCCATGTCTCTGGCGATGACGGCTTACAATTAGTTAATTACCAGTGAACTCTACGACGGACGCAGCAGTTTGAACAACTTTTTAACGAATGATTCGACACAATTGCGGACGACAATTTCGACGAATTATTGACGAATTACCCACAACCGTAAAAATACTAATATCTGCGAGGACACCTTTATAAGTTTGACTCTTTCCAATGGCGTATCAATTAAAGGGACTAGATTTGGGATCACTTTCTTGGTCAGTGAACCGACGTGTCAAGATTCTGTCGTAGAGAATGGGTACGGTATACGTGACCTCGTATCCGGTCGAAAGCTTGCTGTTAGATGTGTCGCTTACGAAGCAACCCGTTCGAAATGGTGCGAGATCCAGGCCGCGGCAAGGAAACTACGTGGCCTACCGGTTTTCTCCAGATGCTCGACTAAACGTTTAACAGATATGCATTGCACCTGTCTCCGCGAAGGCTTCTACTATTTAGTATGCTCCGTCTGCGAAACGTCTGCGGAATCGCGGAAATGAAGACGAACGACGTACCTACGCACGCTCCTAAGCGTGATACGTCGACAGTCGGTGGTTCGACGCGAGTCGAGTGTTATTTATGTTCCAACTCGATGTTATCAGCTTGCGAAGCTACACTGAATTTTTGGGAATTAATAATCGGTAGTTGGGTAGCCGTGTCACGAAACGCAGATTTTTGAATATTTAGTGAGTATGTAGATGGATCGTAGAATAGGTTGTTCACTAGCTGGACAAAACCCGTCATAGAATTGCGCGCTTGCGAATGACTCGTTCCGAGTGACAGAAAGTTGTGTTCCCATAAGAAAACGACACTGTCACCGTGTTACTTTCTTAGTTTTCTATTGAGCTGAGTAAAGACACGATTTCAAAAATTCGGCCCATTAACGAGTGAATTACGGTAACTCTGAATCAAGCATTTAATTTGCGGAATTTTGGAAAACAACGAAGAATTCATTCATTCTGACGCATGGCGAGTTACTACGCTAATAAGAAAATAAAAGGCTTCATCAACTAACCTGTTTGAAATGGTTCGAAGCCCTGGTCGTATGAGGAAGGCCAAAAGAAGAGTCGCGTTGAGAATGAAGCAGCCGAAGAGCACGAAACTCCAAACTGCGATCCCTGGATCGTTCCACCATCTTTCCAGACCTCCCAGATCCGCAACCGATCCTCCTCCAACGATCTCCGTCGCAACTCCATCCATTCATAAATGATAATTTGTCACGATCCTGAAACATCGAAGCGCAACGACTCACATCCCGAGCGATAAGCTAGCTGAAAAAAAAGTTTGTCATATCTCCGAAACTATTGAGAGTTCAGCGGTCTGCCAGTGATCTATCAACGTGGCAAACTGCCCTCTATCGAATGCTACAGGTTCGTAGAAAAACAAAATTTTGAACTTTTTCACCATATCTCAATCGCAGATCGTCGTTTTCTATGCTTCTATATCACTTTAGGAGTTATTTTTAACTGACCGACCCCACTTTTTGGTTATCTAATACCAACGGGGTCTCCTCGTCGTCGAGACTGTTCATCGCGTCAGTCGACGACCGGTCACGATTCTTTTTAGACCGCAAGATCTCGCACCGATCATTGTTGCGCGGAGAAATAAAGCGCCGGGATCCATTGACGCAACGAGCGAGTGCTTTCTTAACCGGCGAGATCGCGCACAAGTATACACCACTCTGCGAAACTTTAGCATATTACGGTGCAAGTTCGGGAAACGACGCAAATCGCATAATCGTTTACGAGCGGCACAAAGCTTCGCGATCGTCATAATTGATACATTCCGTTATGATAACCGACGAATTATACGATTGTCGTAACTAATGCCGATTCGCCGTGAATAACGATCAAATTATACGATCGCCGTGAAAGCGAACAAACGACGCCGACCGCGATAATTAATAGTACATTGTCATAATAATAACTTCGGCAACACTTTCGCTGCCCACGCGGGTGTTTTTTTTTTTTTTTTTTTTTTTTCTTTCAGGTCCTGACCGCACACAGGGAATAGCGTGCGAAAGAAGGCAACGCCTACGGGTCTGATGCTCGAAAAGCATGGTTCCCACGTGGATTTCGTGTAAACGTTTACCGCCGTGCCGCGCGGGAAGTACGCCGATCGTAGTATTTCACATCCAAGCATTCGCGACTCTCGTAGATTAGACGCTTGCGTTCTCTGCCGTACGACGGAAATAGAAGTTTTTTATCATAAATATGAATTTCCTTTTGTCGGACACGTTATGCCTGACAAAAATATACGGCATAGCACGGTTCCATCGAGCGCATTGGCTACCTGACGCTACCCATCAATATTTCTTACACGATTATTGCTTGACCGTTTAGTCGCGCTGGAATTTAACTAGACCGCGCGTCAATCTTCGTTTCTGGGTCGAACACTTTCTGCACATTTGTCACCTTACCTTAAAACTGTACTAAATGAATTCATGTATGGAATTGCACTAATTAAAAACGTGCCTTAAGGTGAACATTAATAATATCGATACGTTCAGATGAATCGACACCGAGATCACTCGTTTCAACGAAATGAATGAATAAATCAGCCTGCAAACGGTTGCGGTCCGCGATAAGCAATAATACAAAATACAGACCCGTCAACATGGCCGTCGTCGACGGCGAACGAGACCAGATCGGCACAAAGGCTACGCAAGAAGAGGCTGCGAGGAAGTGGGAGGGGTGCAAAAAAATCTTTGACACTCGAGAGCGGGCGGCAATTAGTCACAGCGCGTGCAAGGCCGAAATCGAAGGTGACCACGAGGAGCAGACAACAGAACCGCCAGCGAGATTGGTCGACCGTCACGCGAACGCGAACGCGAACGCGAAAAATGGGTTAATTCGAGGGTCGGGATGAGAATGGTGACCCCGATGTATGGGCGCTAAGGAGTTCCCGTGTGTTCCCGGCTATTTTTAGACGCAGGATTTCCCCGTACGCGGCCACTGTAAAAATACCTATGCGCCGTACGCAGATGTGCGCCGTTGCTCGATTATTGATGCCGTGCATAGCGAACGGCTCCCGGCTCCCGGCTCCCGGCTCTTCTAGATGCCGTGCGATCGAAGCAAATCCGGTAGACCGCTCAACGCATCTCGCCACGACGAAGGCCGATTCTCGAATAATCTCATCGTCTCCTGAACTTTTTCCACGCTCCCCGGCGAGACACGTGGGACACGTCGCTCCGCACAAGTAGTCGCCGACGAGACGAAACTTTCTGCCTCTCGCGTATAGAGGGCTGACGCTTACGAGCCGATCGCGGTGAGATTCGCTCTTGATCTTGCGGGGAGTTAATTAGAAGCTACGGACGCGAATCATTTCAGGGGACCGAGTGACGTGGGTAGTGAACTTTTTACGCGGTTCGTTTTTTTCAGATATAATTTTTTTGACATCAGTTATGACGGTCACCTTCAGCTCTTTTTTCCGAGTTGCACGGCTCGTTTCTTTACGGAGTGTCGCGCGGGCTTCAATCATGCACGCTAATCTTATTTCGTCGCGATGCGTTCCTATTGAATTTTCGTGTTTCCACTGCAGCTGCATTGCTCGTAATATAAGCAGGGGAAAGGCGCGTGACAAAGCTCTTTCATTATGCAAATGAGCAAAGATAATAAATGTACATTGATTCATATTCCGAATTACTTTTCGTCCGATTCGAAGAACGTACGCTCGTAATAATGATAAATGATAAATGTACGTAGCATGTATTTAATCTTTTTCAAGGAACGCTAATAATAATCTGCATGGTAATCACATGAATCCCCGATGAAGCCTCGTAGTCGCTAACGGGGTCAAACTTACAACCGCTCAAATTCCACACTGACACTGTGTACAAAGAATCTATTAAATTTCTTCAGGAACCGATAATAAATTACTGATGAAACCCGCATGAGTTTCAGACGAACGAAGAGTCATCGCGACGGTTAACGTCGTTAGGCCTACACTCCTCCAATTGCCACGTTGATATATGTACGTCGAGAGGCGTCTCAGCTACGTGGCACTTTGCGCGGAAAACGAATTAGCATGCATGAAAAGTCGCAAACGGCTCAATGAGTTGGAAGCCGCACGCTTCTCTCGCAAAAGTCACGTCCGATGAAAGACGAGATCTGTGCCCTCCCCGATTTCTATCTCAATGACTCTCGCTTCGGTCGTTATGCACGCACAACGCTCGCCTTTGGCCGAGAACGAGTGCCGTTTTGTTCGGCGAAAAAATTGGACGACAGCCAATGAGACGAACGAGATAGACGTCCAGACAGATGCACTCGCCCGATTTATTAATTCGCTGCCCGCCCGACGACTTACAGGCCGGAAATCTTTGTCCGACGTCCAGCGCGCAGAAACTGTCGGAAAGCTATCAAATGCAACCGCGTCGCAGGTATCGCTTCGTTTGGCGAGGGGTCACTCCGAATTATTCGGAAAGAGGGGAAAATTTTCAGATGTCGGAGTATATTTCTCATTCTTCATAAAAACTTGCTGATCTATCAGGAATAGAATGCATATCTAAATCAAGCAGCATTCTTTGAGCCTTTGCATTAAAACGAATGTCTTGACTCCGAATTTTTTACATTCTTCCTCATTTTCCGATGTTTGGACGGGAAGAAAACTGGGGCACTATAAGTAACTGTTACCTCGGCATCGTTTTGACATGGGAGAAGTTTATGTAAAGATAAACGGTGTTGATGACATTTAAGGTTATTCTGAAAATGGAATACTGGTCGACCAGCTGAGAACCGTTCCACGGAGCACGACGTTTATATTCAACCGACAATTCGCTGTTCTCGTCACCTTCGCCAAAATGCACGCCAACGCGTAACGGTAGCTGACGGCATCTATTCTATCTATTAATTTATTCGTCAGTTGGCGTGTCCACGTTCCGCCAACTCTTTATTCAACGTCAGTCAGAAAAGACTGCAAGGTCTAGAACACGCGTGACGAGTATTGTCTCAAGTGATTGCATCTGTTATATTGGCCACAGTGCTCCGTCAGACGGTGCAATTTCTGCACGGCCTACGCCGACAGCGAACGGCAGCCGAATGTATCCGTTATATCCATTAATTTGTTCGCCAACTGGCGTGTTCGCGGTTGCGTCAAGTCACTGTTGAGCGTCGAAGACGCAAAAGACGGTAAGCTCCAGAAAACGCGTGACGAGAATTGTTTTGAGATGTAAAGACGTTTATATTTGTTGTGCCTGTCACCGCGTGTCTTGAAAATCTACACCCACGATCGGACTTCACCCACTACCTTTTTCGAATATCGATGCGCCCACGTTGGTCCGCGCAGCGCTCGTTAGCGTTGTGAAATGCAAGCGGATGTAAGAAGCGGGAATTATTAATAGCTCGCGGAACTAATTAGTACATTGTCAAGGGTGGACGTAAATATTTGTGCTGAATCTATGTTCACGGATGCGTAGAAACGCGCATACATAAACGATGAATCGAATAAATGCATAAATATTGTATATGCGAACGTGCCAAATGATTGCCCGTCTGGGCACAAATGAAAATGCAGGAATTCGAGTGAGAGAAAGCGGGGTGTCAAGCGAAATTCGACGGTTCCATTAGTCGAGTCCAGGTAAACCGACGCTAGTGCCAAATCGTCTTTTTTTAGCCTCACGCACTGTGCCTGACGTTAATGACGAAAGCTGTACTTGAAATATCTTTTGTCCGAATCATATCGAGGTGAGATAGAGGGAAAAAAGTGTGTCGCGTGATCCGTACAAAATAACTAAACGTTCCCAGGACATTGAACGTTTCGGACAGTAAGATGATGGTCGTATAAAATGTGATTCTTTCAGACGATCCGTAAGTCATGTTACGTCAATGAAATGGCCATTCAACGTATATATTGCACATTGCAAAATATGTACAGTCTCAAATGAAGAAAGTTACGATTCAGAACCCAGAAATATGAAAGTACGGTTGAACTAGTCGTGTCGACAATGACGATAAATCTTCACATTAACTCGCTTTTAGTTAAATGTTGCGGGTGCCATTAAATAGAAAATTATTCCAAGCAACACTCACGTTCTGAAAGTCGGAAGAAGATCAGCACCGGTCGGGCTAGCCACTTTTGAAATCGGTCAGATCGAATATAAATATACCGACGATCGGAGACTCGAGAACGGGCATAAAACAGAGTGAGCGATCCGACGCTGAAGTTTCGACTTTCAGAATATTGTCTGCGAACGAATGAGCTGGGACAAGCGGTGGTCTCTGACCTACATAATTTCTTAGAACTTTGTCTCGAGGCGCTTTCGAAAAAGAAGACGCCCCGACGACGTAACGCTTAAAACGAGACAAATGCAACACCGGCGTCATGCACTTCCGCGGTTTCAAGTTTCACCTCAAATCGCGAGCAAACAATGATTCCCTGGCCAGCTGACTGTGACACGAGAAGATTATCACTTTCGTCGCCTAAAAGACTCGCAAAAGCGTTTCTACGTTATTATTATGAAAATATTTATTATATTTTTATGTTACATTGAACTGACAGAGTTCCAAATCTTTTATACAAATATGTACAGTCTATTAACAGTAAATTACCAAAAAAGTGGAAATACTGAAATATTATGTGTTCTTTGATAATACAAAAAGCGATATTGTTTCCGATGCACCCGACCTTCGACGCAACTGTTAGTGACGAGTTGGCATGGTGACAATTTTTATCCAGAGGAAAACGTATTCATTCACATAAACAAGCGCGTTGTATTTCCGTCTTGTGAGGTGTCGAGAAAGACAACAGGGATTATCGTTCGTGTTTCCCGAACGCGACAGTTGATACGAGTTGACGAAGACTGAGAATGAATCGTTAGGAGGTATAATAATATATCAACAGCTGATGCGCGATCACGAGATTGCGTCGCCGTGTTTCAAAACATACAACAAATATGCACACGGAACTATTTATCAGCCGTACAAATTGCCCAAACAGAAGACTGATAAAAATCGATTTCAAGTATCACTTCGTCCGACATGTTTTGCACGATATTAACATATAAATCCGTTTCACTATCAACGTCCGTTCTTTCCCAACCGCTTTCACACGCCTTCAACACGTGCGACGTACGATGGCCAACGTAGAACGATGCGCGGTTAAGTTTTTGCCACATTTACCTGCAAGTAATAAAGTCGCTGAAGAACCGGTAATATCTGTAACCCATGAACTCAACGGCAAAAAGATCGACAAATTGTTTGATTGCGATCGACTGCCACAATCTGAATCAATATCAAGCAATTCTGCATGAAGAATCAAGCCGCAATGTACACTGCTACGATGCGGTTGAAAATTCTGACCGACAAAATCTACCAGACACCCACGTACGACAGTTCGCCAACCACTGGCTGAGAAAGCTAGGAGAATACGTTCGCGTCCCATGCAAACTCGTCGCACGTGCCAATAAATTTGATGATCCGCGTACTACCGTACGACGGCCGTGCCATGGAAGGTACACCCACACCGTTGCACTGGGTCGTCAGCAAATACAAGCGCGAGCACATGCAACGCACGACACAGGTGAGCACTGTCTATAAGACTGAAGCACCTTGGTAATGGATCGCGGTGGTTGCCGAGATCAGTTCTCCTATATAAGTTTAGTCGCGCACATCATTCAGTGGCACAAAGTGGTGACAAGAGCCCGTCTCGACAATGTCAACTATTGTAGTTTGCAAATACGGTCATTCTAAAAATAACTGACGCGGCGAACTAATCGACGCCGATGAAGGCACACACCGTGTGCCCCCGTTACATATGAGTGCGTTGTGAGATGGATTCAAAACATACCGTCGCCGTGCCATGAATGTAGAGACACTCGCGGGCACACTCACGTGACCGATGTCAGATAACGCGACCAACTATCATGCGTAATAGGGCATTCCACCGCGGTACAATGTACCACGTATAATAATGTGATATTGCTGATGTAATGCATCTGCTCTATCCGTTTAACGCACTCTTCAGAACGCCGCGTTTCGAGGTCCTCATACGATACGCAGATGAGTAATGCGGCGATAATAAATTGTGCTTGACTCGGTAAAGGGGTGATTCTGTATGGAAAAATACATCGAAAATGTGTTTTGTACGAAATTTCGGTTTTCGCGAAATGCACGGCAGATTTGTTTTATTTATATAGCGCGTGCGTGGGTGCATTTCGGAATTAGTTGGTCAATCTTGCACCTCGATATTGGACGACTGGCACGTATTTCATTGTATAGCTCAAAAAATGATTATGCGGATTATGGTCGCATTCTGGGTGAATAAATTATACGTTATAGCACACTTTCATGCGCCGGGTCGCGGAATGAAGACATACGAGTATTGCACGCATTTTTTACGTATCACATATATTATAGCTGATATCACATGCCAAATTGCTACTTTATACCGCACTCGATCAAGTACACGTCTACATGTAACCTTACACGTAAAGCTTCTACAGCTTCGGATGATTGGTAGAGGGCATTAAACGTAACAAAAATGCAATGAGATTTAGGAGACTGCAGTAATTGACGACATCTACATAAATATGTAGTTACATGTTTTATAACGGTCCGAATAAGAACGCGACGGAGCCAATTTTATCGTGCACAGAGATATACGATTTTCGAAGATTTACCGGGTGCGACAGTGCCAGACATGTTCGACAAACTCATCGATCTGCTAAGTGAACGAATTCACCAATTCCAGTGTGAGGGCGGGAGACACGGCAAACATTATGGCAGTCTTTTTCGTTCAACCATTTTGAAAAGAAAAAAGAAAAACAGTGTCGGTGAATGACCCGACGATATGTAGAGTATGCAGCCAGAATGTGTGAGTTTTTGTTCTCAGCAAAACAGGGCCCAGTCGCCAGAAGTGTTGGAGAGAAATTCACAAAGGTGTCCAAAGCGCGTGATCTATCGCATATACTCACATAGCATAAATCTTTCGTCACACAAAGTGATGCGATTGAAAACTCACGCGACACATGTAAAGGCAGACACTCTGACTAGGATACGGTGACCGGCGTGGGAGCACTGCGAATTTTCTACCACGACGCACGGAAAGAAGTGGGCGACGAAATAAATCGAGTATCGATTTCTCGTAATACCTACGCAAACTTTTGACAATCTATCAGGGACGATGATATTGGGCATGTTCGGCGATCGACTGTTATGCAAGCGTCACGCACGGAGGCGAACGATAAAACTTCAATCCAGCTCAGCGAGTTAAATGGATAGAGTTCTACAGTAGGACTGGTACGAAGGCGTTCAATGATTGCTAAATTTTCGGATTAACACGTTGATTGCTGCACGGAATTCCGTATTGTTAAACGACTTTAGTGAATGACTCAGAATCGTGGAAAGTAATAAAGTGTCTTTGGGATATGGTGCAAAAATGATGAAGAAATGAAATAACATATTTTACGTAAAATCATATCATATCCGCACACTTTACTAAGTTTACTTGATAGTTCATTCAAAAAATGCTCCAACTTACCGGACGCCTAATAATTAAACGTTTGCGGAAATTCCAACGCTGCGAATATGGGTATCGAAGGCCTGTGACATCTTTCCAAAGCCACCTTTCCGTGGAGCGAAATTAGTCCGTCAGCACTTCGTTACGAGAGTTCTCCTTTGCTTCGCTTCCTGGACGTCGTCGAGGACCTTGAAGATAAAACGGACGAGCGTAAACCATGATTATCCCGGAGTTCGGCGGATTCATTTCAGACTGTTACACGTTTATCGCATTATCATTTCCGGCAAATTATCTGGCGACACGTACGTAAGTACGTGCGATGAAAAGATTTCCTTGATTAGGCAAAAATTTCTATTTTTATCGTATCCAATTTTAAGCTTTGCCTCTAAGCACTAAGATCGTTCTTCTTCTAACTAAAACAGTTTCCAACTTCATACCTTTTCCTAACGCATTTTATATTATAATGTAAGCTCATATAATGTCATTAGCTGGGGCAAGAAGCACTTTGTTATGTTGGATCCTAAAACAAGAACTACGGCTATCCATCGTCGATTTAACCTACGCAATTTTCTAGGAACACTTATAAATGATCATATTTCGAGGCATTTCGCTGTAACCAGTGCACGAGGCTCGCTTAAGCCAATCGCAACTGGCAAAATGAAGTTGCGTTTCCTCTCTGAGCGCGTACATCGCGTATGTGTCGATGACTCAGCTGAACAACGGTACGCACGAACAGCGTATCCGCAAAAATGGCGGGAGCTTCTATTTAAACCGGACACGAACAGGCATCGGACGGCCGGACGAGTACGCGTCGATAGCTTTTGCCCGGATCAGTGCCTCTCAATCGAATAATCATCTCTGTTTTCGATGTTAGAGACTTCGAATAAGATGTAGGCGAAAAAATACGGCGTAGTACCGACATCCGGTACAGAGTCTGCGCCTCGATCTCTAGCCAGTCTCACATGGGAAATTTCCAAGACGCGGAAGAAATTTAATTAGTTGAAGAGCCGGAGATAACGGCCGACTTTATTGACTGGCTTCGATTTTATTTATGACGCTTTTTTGTTATTGCGGACTACTTCACTGATATTGTCCTGATTTTACGACGAAAGGCTCTTTACAGAGCGTCTAGAACCTAGCCGACAATCTTATTTATGCGGTTTGTTTACCTGAATGTGTGTTGCTTGTAATATATGGGGAGGATGTTGACATAGTATTGATCGTATTATCGTATTAACCTCGAATCTTATAACCCATGAAGTCTGCATATGTTGAAATTTCCGAATAAAAGTAGTAGTGTACAACGGTGCTATTGTAATTGCAACTGTCCGTTACAACAAGAAGGTAGCTCGAATAGTCATACCAACGAGATTAAGTGAACAAAGGCACCGCTGTTTCCAACCATATAATTCAATAATTGCTTCCGCTTGTCTTTCACATACCAACTCTCGACGCGTCATTTTTGGCTCGACTCAACGGCCTCGCCGAGTACTTTTCAGACGTATACAAGCGTATTTGTGGAAAGAAAATATAAGAACGTGGCTTTAAAAACCGCTTGTTCGCCTCGAACTACATACACGCCGACAAGCTCGACTGACAGGCAATCTGTACGCAGAGCGTTCACTCGATCGTATGCCAGCAAGAGCAAATCTTCGCAAAAATCCTTTATTCGATCCTGCGTTACAAGAAACAAATGCTCACCACCAAGAACGTTCATTCGATCCGGCGCTAGAAGCAGCAAATCTTCACGCAAAACCTCTGCCTTATTCTGTGTCGCAAAGAGCAAATCATAAACCGTTCGTTCAATTGACTGCCTAAAGGCGCGAGTCCTCGTGTAAAACGCTTATTCGATTCCGTGCCAAAAGGAGCAAATCTTTGTGCTAAAACGTATACTCGATCCGCTGGTCCCAACGGAGCGAAACTTTGTGCGAAACGTTTATGCCATGTTGTTCCCAAAGGAGCCAATCTTTGTGTAGACCGCTTATCCGATCCTGTGCCAAAAGCAGCGAAACTTCGCGTAAAACGTTTATTCGATCCTGTGCCAAGCGGAGCAAATCTTTAGCGCAGAATTGATGTCACACGGAAAAGAACGCATCGCGTGAAACGTTCTTTAGATCTCGGACCTGAAAGAGGTACAGCACCTTGCCTCGAAGAAAAAGCAAGAGGAAGGCGCGGGCTGCTTATCCTCCCCGGATATTCTTATGCTCCGACGATTGGAAACGCTCGGCTGTCCAGCTTGAACATACCAGAGCCTTGAAGGAGTATTTGCGGCCACCAGTGGTATTGAACGAAAAAGATCGTCAAGATTCGCACGTGCGCTTTAAACGGAGCTGCCATAAAGTAGGTTGTGGGAAGCAGCTTCGAGTGCTTCGACCGATCGGTGGAACTACAGTCGATCCCCGTCGGACGATGGATCGACATATGATTTTTCGATTTTACGATGGCGCGAGAACGATAGGCACTCAGTAGAAACCTTACTTCGAATTGTTGCCTCAGTGACAAGTCTCTTCGACTCGCGTGCCCACTCTCAGTGGCCACGGAGTATGTAGCGTCAAACGTGAAGAAGATAAGATGGTGTCATGGTACGAAACTTGTGGATTTACACATACGACTGTTCAATACCGGACCGCAATATAGTGGAGGACTTATTATCGTGCTCTGGCCACTGAGAGTGGACACGACAGCGTGAAGGGTTAACAATTTTCTAGAGAACAAATTTCTTCCAGCAATATCCTGTTCCTATGTTGGATTGTACCTTGAATTTTGGAATCGGCGTATAATTCGCAGAACGGGCGGCAGACTTTCTTGCGGATGTTCATATACAAGTCAATTAGGTGCATACACGCGTGCCCATGTTAAACGCACGGTCGATGGAAAGACACAAGGCAAACCTGCCGCGGTGTAAATTATCAATTCTTATGTGAACGTAAACGAGACACGCCAACGCGAGTAGAAAGATCGTAGGTTGAGCAGCAAGGATCCGGCGCGTCCGCGAGTGTGTGCGCACCGTATAGAGCGTGCTTTTCTAAAATCTAGTACAGTGTCAGATCAAGGTAAAGGTGTGCGCAAGTTACACTGCACGTAACACACGATGTATCAGGTTCTCGACTAAGTTCAAATTAAGTTAAAGCTCCGCGCGTGAAGGCTTGTGGGTTACGAGTCGCAGAAGTTTGTTAGATCATGTAGAACATATAGAATAACGTGCGATGCTCGTTACGTAAATTTGTGAAGCTACGCAACGACGTCGCGCTGGACAGAATCGTTAGCTGCGGCAATCGAGACACCAACTTCGCCTTATGTTACGTTGCCTCATTAATATAACGAAGCGAACGTTGCGGAACTTTGGAGCGCAGAAACTTCGGTGAAAGGTCACAATTAACGTCAAATTTCTTATCCCGCACATCTATACAACGCTTCGAAGATAATCATCCACTCTCTTTATGGCCACGCTCATAATCGGACACGACCAATTACTTCACGGACCAAATACGGTGTAATTTCCTGCCGTCATCCAACGAGCCTCTTCCACCGCCAAATATATACAATTTCGAACGAGCGCGGACATAAATTACAAAATGCATCGCGGAAATTCCGGTTCAGTTCCATGGCGAATGTTTCTATGCGAGCGAAATTTTTCCTGCCGACCGTTCGCGCGAGACGAACCTGTGAAAGTGAAAATCGAATTGACATGTAATTATACAAATGCGAAGATACGTGCCAGACATGTGCCAGTAGTGAGACAGAGGCTCGCGCCCGTAATTGTATGCTGTAGAAAGTTGCAACTCTTACGTTACCGGCGCATTGGGCATTTATTTTTAATCCGGCGCAAGAAGAATGCAGGGAGATTGAGCGAGGATAAAACGAACGTATAGAAAACGACCGCAATGTTGTGCATGAAGAGAAAACGTTTCCTACTAATGGTTACAAAGGTACAGTAACGATTCCATGGGATTTGAATTCATCGGAAAACTGCAAGCGGCCGAACCCACGGCTGCAGTGAACTGAAACTTGAGTAGAGCTACATAGAGAGTCACAGAGAAGGTATTTCTTTCGCAGTGGTCGCACATAAACGCATCATCGACATGTGGAATACACTGTTTGTGGCCACGATAGAAAGTTGTGCGTTTCAGTTATTTCGGCAGATTTCACGACAGCGCATTTCGTGCATAGAATGAAGACGAGCACACGTTGTATGCACATACTGGAACAGTACAAGACAAAACTTGAAAGTACGTTTCGTTAGAACGCGCTATGTTCGCATTTAAAGAAGAGAATAAGATAGACCTTTCCGTTTCTATGTCGGAGATTTCACTTACGCTCAATGGGTCCGGTCTATCCGTTGCAGGCGTAAAAATGTAAAGTATATCATCACGCAACGTCAGTCCCAGTTATCCAACACTACAACTCATTGTCAGTCGCAAAACGAATCTTTGTTCCACTTCGTCTTAAGCCTAAAGCGTTAAGCGCATATAGAATGCATACGTTTCCACGCAGAAAATTGATGTGATACTTTGTATCGTCCGATATGATGCAATTCGAAATTTTACTTTAAAATTGCAAAATGTTTTCATGCTTACGACGTCTCAGCCGTGCAACAAAGAAGAAATTGATGGGCGATGGGGTACAGAAAAGGTAGAGTGCGATCCGATTCGATTCAAGTCGCGGGCATCGTGCGAGCTGGACAGTCTCATTTGAATGGCCCGTACAGCTTTACGTCACACATCCGCCGAAAAAGAAAGACTGCCTCCTTCCTCTTCGCCGCGATGAGTCGCGGACTTTGCACGGAAAGAGACTGCCTGTCTCACGGTGCGACACGTGAAACGCGAAAAAAAGGTCAAAAGACGAAACGCGCGTGCCGGTGGGAGGAGGGCATGCGAACCGACGAAATAACTTTTTTTCCCAGAAACCGACATGCAGTGCTCGCACGCACTGCCGATAACTCAACGAACGTAGTCTCGTAAAAAGCAACATATTAACGAAACAGAGTAACAAAAGGTATGCAAAATTCCACTCAATAATCCGGCATGAATGTCTGACAATGGGAGCGTTCTAAAAAGTAAATAGAGCCGAACCGAGGTTATTAGAAATGATGGAAGGTGCCGAAGAGGAGAGTGCACGTCCTCGCTGATTTATTTATACAGCGACAACGTCCGCTCTGGCGGCCGGCCAGCGGTGGAGGAAATTACGGCCAAAATAATAGGAAATGAATGAAAGTACGTGTAACGGGACGTTATTACGGGAGGCCAGAGACGGTGTAGTAGCTTTCTTCGAGCGACGCCAGCGAGGGCAAGTGTTTCGCGCTGCTCTTCCGCGCGCTGACTTGCACGTTGTGCAAACAATATTGCCGACGGAGAGGAAAGAAACCGGGCGGATCGTACGCCATTGGCGGAACGTTTAAAATCACTTTCAATGATCGCAGTGCAGGGGAGAGACGGAAAGAAACAAATGAAGAGAGATGGAGAGAGAGAGAAAAAGAGCCGGTTATATTTAGCGCTAATGTTGCTGCACGCATAAGAGAAATGTATCATTCCACGAGAGCGAATCAATAATTCTTATCGAGAGGCTCGAGTAAACGTACGGAAATTATTATTGCAAACGTGACGGCCGTGACGGCCGTGACGGGCAAGGCGAAACGGCCGACGACGCCGACGACGCCGACGTCGACGCCGACGCACCGTGGAAGATATTATTTACCGTTGCGGTGGTGCGGGAGCGCGCGCATGGGCACACACGCCACACACTCCGCATCGCAATTTCCTTGTTTTGGACGAAGCAGCACGCGGGGATACCCTTACCGCCTTACGTCATTCGCGCGGCGAAAGTGTTGGGCGCGCGAGTTGCATGTAACGTTTTTTGGCTCTCGGAGGAGTCGCCACGATACTCGCGACTTTATCAGCGCGATCTTCGATATCAGCCACTTATTGTCGCGAACCGCGACGACGTTCGAAGACGCGCGCGCCGTCCGCCTCGAGAGTGATAATGTTTTTATGGAGTGCCGACAAAAAAAAAAAAAAAGAAAAAAAAGACCGATGGGAATTTATAGAAGCGGAATCTCCTGTATCAAAAGTAAAATATGTACAGATACGCGTTGAGGACTGTAATCGTGATAAAAGGCGCCAATCGGTGGCGCCAGCCACGGTGTACATTTCGGAAAGACGTCGAGTATATGATTGGCATGAGGGGCGTGATCGGGAGGGATAAGAATCGTTTAAATTTTACGCTTCATCTTGTGAATTGATCGCGTAAATTGCCAGGAACGGGTTGAATGTCGGGTGATTGCTATAACGAACAGAGTGGAATGTGCATTCCGAATTTCGTTTCATATATGACTTGCATTCAATTAATTATGAAGAACTGACGATATCAAAAATCGTATAAAGCAGCTGAATCATAAAAGCATTCATCGATTAGCTGCCAGTCATCTCGATTGCGTGGCTGCACCAGCAAAAAATGAATCGAACATTTGCGAAAAAGGTAATGCTTATTAGAAACAGTTACGTCGATGTGAGTATCCTCACAATATATAGTATCATTCTCATGCTGGCACGGTTGTAAAATTCCAAGCAAGCCTACGCTGGGCGCGAAGCCTTCCGTGCAAAAACGAAAAATCAAGAAATATAACCGGGATTAATCAGGCGTATGCGTCGGCGTCATAAGTCAAAAAAGCGTGTCAATTCACGAAATGCTAATTTCTTTTGCGGGCTAGATGTAAATGTGCACCTGCACGCGCGTGGCGTACGCGCATTCGTACAGCGCGCGTGTCTGCACCCATACGTGTGAGAACCTGTTACAAAGCCACTGACAAACCTTTCATAGATTCATGGTAAAGAACAATGGAAACTCCCGCCCTGGAAACGAAAACAGCGACGAAACGAGTGAGCGCTTTTAACATGAGAACTTCCAGTAACTCTGACTTTGCGTTTCCTTTCCTCCTTTCGTACAAACATACATATGCGCATACATACATACATAAATCAAGCTCGTGAGATCGTGGAAAATACGGATCGATGAAATACGTTTCAATGTTCCGCCGATGGAACGCCCGCAATTCTTATCGAACTCAAACATATTAAAAGATTTTCTAAACACGACGCATCGCCTTAGGGTAAATCGTTCTGATCAAATAAGGATCGTTTCGATATAATTTCGGGGCGACAATTTAGCAGCTCGTAATAAGTATAGCCGGCGGATATGGGAAATAAGAGCAAATTATAGAACATGTTGCGTATGCGTCTATGTTACTTGCGAGCATACGCACATATTTCGTAATTCGTCATTGTCATCTATCTTTCCCGACTTTTACCTGCGTCAGTTTCACTGGTTCCACAGCGCGACCGATCGACAAATTGAACGACAGTCGGTTTCGGTGGATATGCAAAACAAAACAAAAAATAGAAGAAGAAGACACCGAGTGTTACGTCAACGGATACACGTGGCTGTTCTTCGAAAATAGCGAGATATATTTAATTGCTCGGATCGACGTAACACTGATTCGTTTTAAGCGAGTAAATAAAACATGAAGATTAACGTTATTCTACATGATTTTGCATTGCAGTTACAATTATTCTGGAAGAATTGAAGAGGATCTAAATATCAAGATAAATCGACTTCCTTTCAAAAAAGAACTCGGCCCCATATACAGGTTGCTCCGTCAATAACGAGGCACCCCCTTCTTGTCACACGAGTATGTACTCAGTAGGGTCAAAATGCGATATGCACACGCGGTACCCATGTACATATTCGGAATTTAGGATAGGAACAAAGGGAAGTCCCAGGTTCTTTCACTTTGCACAGCTATTTTCGGTAAATCGAGCGTTAAGCGAGGCGCTGACCACTTGCAAATTGAAGAGAAACAGCGCGCGAGCGCCGTGAGTCAACTAACGAATTAACACCGAATCGCCTCGAAGACGCGCAGCGAAGCCGAAGACTTCGAGAAGATTCCGTAAAGCCGCGCGATGGCGGTCTGCTATTTGTTTACGCCGATAAAGAAATCTAATCCGCGAGAATCGTTCCTCGAACGACAGCCGACGATAAGAGGAACGTGTGCCGTGGCTGAAAGATCGGACTCACGTCGCACGCTCTGCGGGCCGATGTAAGGATTTTCGTAAGGAAGTAAGAAAAACATCGAGGCAATCGTTCATCTGGCGAAATCTCATGAGCTCGACTGCATTTCTTCCGAGCAATGCTCCTTTCACGATCTTTTTGTCGAATTATACGCCGCCCATGCTCCGAACGATCGACGAAACGTTGCGATAATAAAAGGCAAAAGTTTCGACGCGTTTTTCTCGCAATAAAACAGTAGCGAGCAAAAATGATAATCATTGATTGAATCAGACTACCCAGTATTTTTTTTCTGAATCCGGCGTTCGGTTGCTGAAGAAAAATATTTAATTGCCAGAAGCTTCTGCATTTTCTGGTTGTATTAATATATGTGACAAAAAAATGATAATGGGGCTCTCTAGGCTCTAGTAACCTAAGATAGTGGTACAAAAATATGCTAAGCATGATGGGTCGTATACCTTGTCTATGCTGCTACAAACTTATTCAACTTTTTATCATCTGCAGACGAACAATAGACCTCGACTCAATTCCGAACAATGAAGTTATTGTCTCGTTCGTTCTTAATAGCGAGTGAGGTGGAACCAACTCCAGAGGTCAGTCCAGTCCAGGAAGTCGATTTCAGCTGAAGCAAAACGCAATTGGAATCAGTCATTCTTGTTTTTGCCATCAGATATATGCGCCCGCGCGTACAACTGACTTCTCGTATTTCGAAACGCTACGTTGGAAGAGCTGCGTTTTTTTGTTTGTTTCGATTAATCGATTATTCATAATCGAATATAATTAAACTGAACGACTTATTTATTGTAGCGTACTTGAATTCCTGACGCTCCAAGAAAACAATTTTGGACCATTAAGCTTAATGCAATTGGAAAAAATAAAATAGTTTACATGAATCTATCCTGATTCGCTGCGCGCTAAAGGCAATAAACTGTTCCGACTTCCAACAATTATTTGTACGTGTATGCAGAGAGGCAGAGAATTCGCGAACGGGTTTGAGAATTGCTCGCGATATATTCCCGGTGACGGAGCAAATAACATTTGCGAGAAAAAGTCGAGGATGAAGGTAAAAGACGGCAAAATATGCTCGCGATGTTTCTTTCTCGTGGGTGCATGTTGAACCAACGCGAAAAGATGAATATTTTGTTAACAATCGATCTCAGTTCATTTGCTGCGAAAATGCACCTTCAAAAAATCAGTAATTTTGCAGGTTGTGCGACATAAACGGTACTCAAATGGTACAATACAATATTTATCGTGACTCCAGTCTACTATCATATTACTTCTAGCAAGTTATAGCCGATGTATCATTGGTTTGAACCCTGAAACGATTGAGAAAGTATGCTCACATTAATGGCTCCATTTATCGGTGAACTCACTACGACGCGACGTTAATGGCATTCTACATGATCCATTAATTCGATTTCATTTACACTGAAAATGAAATACAAGCGTTCACTTGAACTTTGCATTATAGCGCTTCGGGGAGTACAAAAAAATGCATCTATGTAACGTGAGGCAAATTTATAATACGTGTTAATCGTATATTTACTTTAAGCGAGCAAAAATTCATCGCTGCAGAGATTATCTCTTGTTAGAAGAGCCCGATGTTATCCAACTCGGAGACGTTGTAGCGGACGCGCACGTACAATTAGATGCATATTTAACGGTACAAACGTCCTTGCTCGTAGGAGAGCGAAAACAGTGTGAGTACAGAATACTAATGAAATTTTGGTTCCTACGTCCAAAAATACACTCCCGAGTATACTGTCGACGTCTGTATTTACACAACGAGCTGTGCAGTGATAAAACGCGACACTTTCCACACTTGAGAAATCGCGCTGCGCAACGTAACCCTACGGTAAAAATAATCACTTTTACCTAACTACATCCGATTGATCTCACCGGATCAGTCATTCTACTTGACGCCGGCGAATTTCACTTCATAATCGACGAAAGTGCGCCGTTCTAATTACGATGATTACACACACCGTACGCGCTGTATTATAATTAAACGATCGCTACTACGCGTTATTTTTCCATCAACTTCAACAGATTGCGGCGTCGTATAAATCTGATTCTCTGTGTCATTTATGTTTAATGTTGAAAAATGCATTTTCAAAGTGGAAAGGGAACTGGAATTTCAAAGTGTATTCAAACAACATTTTACTGCTGATACAATATTACTGGCGGTCACTTGAAAATATTCTCAAAATTCCCACGTTGTGTCTCACGTATTTCGCGAAGACGTCTGAACAAATGCAATTATCAAATGTTATCTGGCACGAGACTAATTGCAATCACGTTATGAAACGCGTGTACAGCGCCTTATGAGCGCAGTTTCGTCAGGTATGTTAGCACAATATCTTACATAGATTAATTCCGCGCTAATGACAGAGATGATGCCGGAGAAATTGCTCAATTAAGAAAGTGATTACGTGATCTTTAATTACCGAGAACCGACACAAACCGGAACGAAGCACCAAACTGTCAACTGTCAAAAATGAAATTGGAAAAATGTCTAATCAAGAAACTAAATGACTCCGACCTTTCATTCTCTTAACAGCATAATGTTCAATTCCTTCCATCAGCTTTGTTCCTCGATCGATACCCTCGATCCCGGCAAGCGTGAATGATGGGCACGCATCATGTACATTGTACAAGAATGAAATCCATGCGCCACCTTAATGACGGCCGCCAGTTCCGAAAATCCGTGCCGGGCAGAGTGTTTTGTTCTCACGACACCCGCCGCCCGACATAACGGAACACCGCCTATTGCCACCCACAGATACGCGACGCAGCAGTATCGTTAGCCACTGTTACTACCGCTTTCGAATACAGCCGGGGCACTATATATAGCGGGGCACATAATACACAAAGAAAATCAAGTGCAAATGGACGTGACCGAGCACTCTATGCGGGCACACTGACGTATATACGCGACGGCTGTGACAGTGGAACGACCACCACACCCGGCAGCCGCGGTGGCTTCGCGTTAGATTCGAACAATCACGTGTCTATCTGCGTCGAAAGGGACCCACAAACCTATCGCTGCATTTGTCACCGCGGGTACAACGGTCACACATATCAATAGTGAAATTTGACTACACAATGAACTATGATGCGTTTTGCGCAATAGAATGCACGCGGTGCATATAAAGAACCTACGCCCGGCGCACTTTGGACGCTAACCATTTTCAAAACACGCAAGCTCCAAAACGCCCACGTGACGAGCGAGTGGTCGTCGTCGTCGTCGTCGTCGTCGTCGTCGTCGTCGTCGTCGGAGTTGACCGGCACAGGTATCGCTATTAATAAGAAGCGGACGCGAGCGGCCGGAGAGTGCAACGACGCGTGACATTGATTTCGACCAGCAAATTTGTCGGATGAGAATTGAAAGCGAACCTCAAGAGCGGGTGAAAGTTTATTCCGTAATCTCTCATTACGCCACGAGTGTGAGTGTGTATACTTTGACTCTGTGACGGCTGGATATTCGTTGTTCGATGGGAGTGCGAGGAAGAGCTTTCAGAAATTAATGAATGCTTACTGTGTGAGTCGTGGGTCGTAGGGATAACGAGAGCGTGCAAGACCGTTCGCTGCTGAGCGCGATCCCTTCGAACTAGCGACGCTGCATGCGCGTACGGATTGACATTTTTAGAACGTCTATTTTTCATGAAACACAAGCTGACCGACCGGCACTTGTTACTTGGGCGCGCATATACAAGCGCGTTTAAGAGTGACTGAAAAATAGACCGAGCGCTGTGACTGATTTATCAATTCGATGATGGAAACTACAAAGCGGGAGGAAATAATCGTTCAGGATCCGGCCGGACTCCTGCAAACCTCTCAGACGTTATTTGCGTCTCGGGGTTCGTGCGTAACAACTTAGATCGTATTAAGAGAGAGAGAGAGAGAGAGAGAGAGAGAGCGCGAGAGAAAAAACGAAAAAAAAGAAAGCAGCTTGCCAACAATAAGAAATATTTGCACCGTTTTAATTCGTCGGAGAGAAGAAATTGCGGTGCGAAGCAGAATGAGTAATGTTACGGCATCAATTTTCTCCCCCGCTTCGAAACGTCAATTTGCATGCATAAAGAGCGATACCCTCAAGCATACACATATGCGAGCGTGACAATCTGACGCACTTTCACGGTCTCCTTAAACGCTGGTCACGCTTATACAGGCTAATGTGCGATAATTGATCATCGAGCAAATTCCAGTGGCATTGAAGGTTCATGAACGAGGCGAGAAACCGCAAAAGCATGGAAGCGTGCTGCACAATAAATTACGTGATATTTGTCTCTATCGGTCCTATACAGGGCGTCTCACGTAAAGTGTTACACGCTGTGCAAATAAATTGAAGCAAAAAAGGCGTGCAACCTGTAACATTTGAAGCGAGACACTCTGTACATAGTACAGATATTAATCGTTAGTACGTATAAAGTATCGTTGGTTATTCATTAAAGAACAGATTTGAATTTTAAGTCCTGCACGAACAGGAATTTCCTCGCGTGAACAGACGCGAGCGGGTCAACGACGAGGCGTATTATTATATAAAATTAATTATAGTCCGCGACCGACAGTAGTCCAACATCCAATTTGTCGATCAAGAGCGGCACGATATTCTTAGGCGGTAAATCTCGTCGGCTCTAATAATCGGCATCTCTTTCGAACAGGCGGTTTAGTACACTCGTTCACTCCTACATACCAATATTATCGCCAGGGCGACACAGGGTCAACTGAGCTGAGAGTGCATTTAGCGCGCTTCATAAAGAACGTTCCACCTTAACACTAGAATCCACCGACGCGCACAAACGACTCATTTGCCACTTCGCCGTGCTGATCCCACATTAATACATGTTTCACCGAAAGTCGAGCAAAGTCTCGGAATATTAGATCTAAAAATGACCGATCATTATGACAAACCGTCAAACAATCCATGTTGCCGGCGTTTCCAGCGTTAAATACCGCGACTCACGAACGGAATGGCGCGGATAAGCGTGCGCAATCTGCGCTCCGTACCATCCCGAGCGCGGAACTAAGTTCGACGCCGTTAACGCCCCCGACTCGTTGTGTCCCCCCTCCCACCCCCCCCCCCCCCCCTCCTCGCCAGCCCCCCGGGGATAAACAAAGAATCGGTTTCTGCGGCTATATCGGCCGCGGTCGGGAAAAACAAACACCCTCGTCATCTCTCGCCTCTCCGATCGAACGGTTTTCTTCTGAGCGCGCGCCCATCGCCGATCGCCGATCGCCGATCGCCGATCGCGCAAACATTTAAAACGCGTCTAGCCGCGACGCGATCCTTTTGCTCGGCCCGGCCGGATTGAGTTTCACGACACTCGCGACGCGCGGCCTCGAGTCTTTCGCTCCCGTGTTCGCGGCGCCAAGCGCATCGTCCAACACCCTGCGCGGTAAGAGGGTGACAGACGAAGCCCTACAATTTTCAGGCGCCACGTCCTTCCGCATGCGGGAGCCGGCAGAATTTTTTGAGAGACGGAAGAAGAAATTTCCTATATCGTTTCCTTTCGAAAATAAGCATGCGCGTGTGGAAGTCGAAAGCTGCGGGACTGTGGGATAGGGTTTCGGAGAAAGAAAAAGGAAGGTAGGGTAGGAAGATGTTGTCGATAGGTTCGCACGGCGCTCGCGCCTGTATATGCCAGTTTCGATGGGTAGGAATCTGTGGCAAGACGAAACTCTCGCATTCGCGGCGATACGTACGTGACCGAAGTGCATATTTCAATTGGAGCCGCCTCCGCTCGGATAGGCGTGGATGGAAATTTTTGCATCGGCGTTACGAATTCTTCGTGGCGATTCGAGCGTGATTCACTTCGCGGCACACCTCGGGTACGCTGTACTTATTCCGGTCCTCGGTATACAAAATCGGCGGCGCTCCGGTGTTCAATGAGAGCATTTCGTTTAATGAGACATGATAAAGTCAATTTATGCGCCGCAGTGTCATGGACTGCGAGAAATTAGTCGCGATGCGCACGGCTGTCCGTTGTAAGCGTAACAGTCTCCTTACGTCGTTTGGCTGACTTTTTCAAGCGGCTCTTGCCGTATTGATCATTAATTTATGCATATATCGGGCGTCATGCAGCAATGCGACGTATACGGTTGCGTCCAATTTAATATCTGTACAGAAAGGTACATTAAAACGATAACATAACGTCGTTTAAGCGGTGCGGATTAATTTACAGTAAACAGAATGTGCGTCAGTCGCTGTTTCTTCCACTGAAATATTTCGCTTACAATAAATTAGATCCCCGAATAACACCGGTTACGGAAAAGTGTGCGATTGATGCGGTGCAATGAGAATAATTCAAACCGATACGATAAGTGCTCCATTAGCATCAACAATAAAAATGCCGAGCGATGTAAAAAGAATGATAATAAAAACACAGACACTGCACATACAACAGGAACAGACTGAAATCGTAATAATAATAAAGTTAATGTAATAACAGTAAAACAAACTACGTGGTTCTACGCCTATTGCAGTTCGAACTTATCACTTTTGTCACGAACTTCGCTGTCGTATACTCCTACTGATATTGCACGATCCGGAGCATGGTCTCGCATTGGACTCATCAAAACGTATTTCGCAATGCAGAGTTACTTATTCATTTGAGCACGTAGTTATAATGCTCTTTATGCCGCATTAGAACGTCGCACGAGAAACATCAGAATTTCAATAAGTAAAAGAGATGTCTGCCCGCTTCTGCATTAAATGCCATTGTAAGAGACCTTATATCGAATTCCGAGTATTAAGATAATCTTCAGTAATAACGTAGCGTGTACAGTGTCAAATTCGCGGAAGAGGAAAATGTTGAAATATCGAACGGCGGGAGTGTATCTTACATCGAAATAACTCGCGTGTACGCAATGGACAGACGTGTCGCCGTCTGCGCACGCGCAGCGTGAAAGACGTACTGTAATTAATTCGCAGCATGAGGGCAATTAAAAATATCACGTAGCTTATCGGACCCCTTGTGTCGAGTCGCGCAATTTGTTTATGCTTCGCGGGGATATCATCGTGCGCTAATAGCGTTCCAGTCGTGCTCTATGCCCCCCCTGGTCTAAACTTTCTATTTTGTCAAGAGTACGAGAAATCGTTTGCCATCCGACATAGCCGCGGCCCAGTGGCTATATTATACACATATCGAAACCGATGCATTCTCGGCCAACGAGCATACGTGTCGGGCGATTATAAAGGTAGCCGAGCATTCGAAACACTTTAATCGTTCGCTCACTTTGTACCGAATCAATTTACATCGCGATATATGCGAAGAATTTCATTTTTTCTTTCCCAGCCTTTTTTTTTCCATAATCGCCTGGCACATGTGTACGGCGACTATATGAACGGCATAAATGAATTTACGACCGACGAAGTGTATGTGGAAATTACGCGCGAGAGACATGGGGTTGCGCCGCCTTGGGTCAATGTTTTGTAATAAAATCATATGCGTTATTGCTTAAGCGGCACAATCCAGCAAGAGAGAAAAACAAGCGAGAAAGTGCGTTCGATTGCGAAAGCGTCGGTTATTGCGTTCAAGCAGGCCCCCTTATCCCGGTGCAAGACGGAGAGTATTGATAAATTCTACAGTAAGCCACTGGGCGAGCCGTTCGATTATATCTGCACGGCTTCAAAGTCGCGTCCCCTTTCCTCGAGCGTTTTTAATCGCCCATCTGGCGATTAGCAGCGCGAATGCGCTGTCCGTTTGATCCCGCGCAAGGCTGGCTAGTTGCATTCCATAAAGAAGCTTTCTCGTGTCCGAGATTTACGTCCAAGTGGAGAAATGAACTTTACGTATGTTTCCGATAGCAGTGACATTAGGAAGATTAATCTCGAATATCATCGTCTGACAAGCGCGTGCTAGTGCTAGGTCTACGGAAACGAAGATTCTAAATTTGACGCTGCCGAACGGATTGCTGATAGTCACTTTTTCCAAAGACACCGATGATCGACACGTTCATTTCATGCGTGACGATAGCGGATACCGCACGAGGCGTGTATATACGTTTTATGCACGTCCTCGCTCATTGCCAGTGCGTAACGCTGTCGTATCAAGGTCTTTTCGAAAAATCAGCAAAGCTATCCGCAGCAACGCGGAAGGCCGTGCAAAAGAGGTTCGCGCTGATGCAAGCTGACGGAAAATTCCGCGCTCAAGTCGACGCCTTCTTTTCTCACATTTTCCTATTATCACGGATCGGAGGAACCTTTTCATGCCGCGCTTTATCGGTCATATATTATCTGCGACCGGTCGATTGACACTCATCGAATGACAAAAGCAATCAACGTAAAAGGCCATTCTTCCTTGACATCGCTCGCGTAACATGCCGCGAACTTGAAATTCACTGATACTTGTATCGTGCAACTTGTTAATCCTTCACCGTGCGCAATAATTTACTTCGGAGCACGCGCTTGTGTGTGTGTTCTGACAGAGAGAGAGAGAGAGAGAGAGCAATGACTTAACATTAGTACACGTGCTTGTCCTCTGACATGCCAATCGTTCGCGTAACTTTACGAGATTTGATAACGATCAAGAGGATGAAATCGGTATAGTTTACAGACAATAAAGTTGCACTACATTGTCAGGTACTGGTTTAAGAGGATTTCGAAGCTGAACGCAGTTCCTCGCAAATTTGTCGGACGTAAATTTAGAACATCTGAATATCGTGACGCATGGAAGTTTCAAAAGCAAAGAAACAGTATTCTTGATACTCGGCACTATGCAAAGCCGTACGCGATAAATCTTACCGTTAGAGTGACGCGAGTAATTTATAAATACTGCAAACTACATACGAAACTTAGAAAGTGACAGTACCTTGCTCGCGAAATTTGCGCCAACAAAATTGTGCAACTTTAGTTACTGGCAATTATTAAGGACAAAGTCTACAAACACGGATTTCGACCACCGGATCGGTCGGAAAATCAAAATGGGCCCGGTTCTTACAGTCGGCAGTAGTACGTGTGTCTAAGTCTAAAATGTAATTGATCTATTCTGTGAATATCTATGCGACCGTAAGCCCGCTACAAAGCCCAAAGTTCGTTTTTATCAGCTAATCGCACTCACCGTGTCGAAATCGCGTTGCAACACGAGAGGCTTGCATGCAACTCGCAATGCATGCCAGTGACATACTGGCAGTGGCAATGGCGGTTATCGTACAAGTATGATTTACACCCTCATCGTGGCACAGATCGAGGCACATTACCTCCCGAACTGGGTTAAGGCAAATGAGAATCACTGCTGACCGGGTCAGATTCTTATCAGGCATTAACACTAACTGCACTACCCACGAGGAATCACACGAGCTTTTCTGTGCAATTTGCGCCCAGGCAAATGCCGTAACGGTACTTTCTCTGCTGCAACTTCATTGGTGCCTTTCTTATACGCATTTCAATATACTGAACTAAGAGAACATTTTAATTTATTTTTTTATTTTAATTCTCTAAGCCCGGTGCAGGTTGCATATGTTACCGATGCACAAGAGAAGCTTAATTTGTCGTCTTGGATTTTTATTGTGTTCCATCATACGGTTTCATTATTACGTACATTGGCGTGATACATTACCGAAGTAGAAGGAAACTATTTTTCTTTTTAGCCTTTGACCGAGCGCGCTCGATACTTTACCGTAAGCCGTAAGCCGTAAGCAGACGCCTGGCGTATTTTTTACGTCGACCAATATGCAATCTACTATACGATGTTTTATTGATGTATTATGCGGTATATATAGGTATCCTTTTTAATCTGAATATGCATCGCTCTTTTCTTGCCATATTCGCCGTACGAAGTTTCGGGTAGAAAAATTCGGTGTCTCGAAATCGTCGTCGAAAATGCGACAGCGCGGCCGCTCATAGTTTCAGCTTTCGGGTTTTCCTCTTAGCACGGCTGCAGTAAACACGGTGACTAATTTCGATGGGTCAATATCCCATTATTGCAGCGATACGCTCGCGTCACATATTACTGAAATAAAAGGAACCCCTTAGTCTTTCATTTTGAAGTTCTTTGCCTTCTCCCCGCGCACGATGCGCTAAACGTGCTGACTAATTTCGATGGGTCAATATTTCTATCAAAAGCGGCCGGACTGCCGCAAATATTTTACACGTCATCAAGCTCGTGTAAGTTGTAAGAGGATAATATTTGCTCCACTATTTCGTTCGGTGCTCAAACATCGAAATTCAAATAATCAGAGCAGGAGGCGCGCGCGCACGCTGCCTTCGGTGAAGAAAAGTAAAAGAGACAAAGACGATATCATTGGTCTCGAATGCCAAAGGAGGCAAGCAAGGTATTTAATGATTTTATAACGGATCGTGACAAAGTGTGCGCGCGCGTAATTGCGTGTGTGTGTGTGGATGTACGTCGAAGCGTGCGTAGACAATACGTCTCGCATTGCATTCCATAAGAAGACTCGAGTGAGCCTTTGTTGCCACCATATAACGAGGTATGTACATATAATGAGATGCCATTGCCTCCTTAACCATTGACGTCAAAGTTGAAATATTTTTCGGAGTCATTATAGCCAATTCCGTCGCGGCGGAAGTGGAAATTAACACTACAAGTACGAAAGGATCAAAGCGTCTTTGTCCACGTTTTGCTATAATAACCATCGATTTTTAAATAACTTTCTTGACTAAAACTTTGCTTTGACTATTATTAAAATATATATATACTGATTATGGATACATAAGAGTTAGATAAAATTGCAGGAGATAAAGTGACTGAAAAATATGCGAATAATATAACAATGACATCAACTTCACACACTAAGGTACAAATTAACAACGAATCTAAAAATAATCATTAACGCTACTCGAGCGAAACATCCTCGTCGATTCGGAGTAAATTCAGAAGATGACTATCGTTCGAATACTTGAAGCGACACTGTACATAGAATCAGCATGCGACAATGCAACTTTGTTCTTCATAAATATGCATGCGCCGCACCGCGTTATATATTCTTAACAATAACCAAAGAAAAAGGAGTGAGCTGACCGCGTCTCTTTCGGCATGACTTGACATTTGGCGAGCGCCGAAACGCTGGTGGAGAGATACAATCGAACGGGAGATGATTTATTATGCCGACTTACGCCGTCCTTAATCTGAATCCCGATAAGACGGATAAAGCGAGGCGTTCCTTCGAGGTATTTAGCGAGCCGCTATTTATAGCGAAAAGAGGAAGTGAACGCTGATTCCATAAAATTCCACGCGGTTGGACAGTTTAGTGACAGCATAACTTGAAGGCGGTGTACAGGCAAAGGTCGCCAACTGGCCTGGACGCGAAATTACGTAAGTGAGCAGAAACTCAAACTTTCTAAATGTGCGCCGCGATGCCTGAAACGTCTTCAGGATACGATCTTTTCAGGCCGTATTCGGAATCTATCGGCGCACTCGCGCATGCAGAAGCGACTCAATACGGAGTCGGTACCAATATTGCGTGCAAACGCTCGCACACCACATCGTACTGTAGAAGTACAGCAGAAACAACAGCAATGGCACCGAATCCGCGTATAGACTCGCCCGCACCCTAACCTATGCACATTCAGAACCGACACCAAAACGTCAGACAGCACTCGCAACTTTAGACGTTCCTGAGCGAGGTTGATCTGTCAGCGCGAGACGCGACCAATCGCGTGTCGCAGCGCCAGCATACAACGCGGCGGTATTTTCCGCGTTCAAATAAATTCGAAAGCGAGTAACAAAAAAAAAAAGAAGGAAACAATTCGCACGGCAGCCGCTGACTGAGAATACCGAGACGACGGGGAAGTCCTGATCGCAGTAATGAAATGCACGCCTCCTGGCTGATTATTCCACGAACCCCGGAGAGCACGCGCGATATTCGAGGAATGACATTTAAAACGTAAACACAGTACTCACCGAGCAAGTTGATTTGGGAACAAAGGCGCCGGCAGCTGTAGATCAGTGCATGCAGCATGCACCGTCCTGTCCCTTTTCCTTTGTTCTCTCTCTCTCTCCCCCTCCCTCTGTTTCTGGCCGCAAGAGAAGCAGCACTATTCGGGAAGAGCGAAGGAGGCAGCCGTGATGAAAGGGCCCACTCTGCGCGCTCGTTTATCGTCGGCGGACGGCCTGTGCGTCTGGCCGTTGCCCTGCGAATGCGCTGTCAGTGACGGCACGACGAACACACAACAAGTCACAGACAGCCGTCTCCGCGTTCAACGATATGCCGTCGACCAGCGCACCACGTACATACGGCCCGTGTTTATAGTTATCCCGAACACTCGACCGCGTGTCCCGGCACGACGCGACCAGCCAGCGATTTCAGCCAGCGATTTCTGCCAACGAGGCAGACGAGGCAGACGAGGCAGACGAGCGAGGGGGAAGACGAAACGACGAAAAGCGGCCGAGTGCGTCGCCCGCCTACGGTACGGTCGGCAAATCGAACAAATCTGCCGGCGGACCTTCGATTCGTGCCGCCTGTAGAGCTTTTCGGAGCTCGCACACTGCAGCACGAGGAATGTCGCGCGGAAATGTGTGAAGAGGCGCACTCGCGTACGCGCGCCGTACCTGCAACCCGCGTCTCGCTGGACGGACTGAAGCAGACTGAAGCGGATCCACCAACCAGAGCCGCCGACTCGGAGCCAGCGCGAGCGCTCCCGATCGTCACTTGTCGCCGGCGTCCCATTGGTCCGCCACTCGTAGGACGCGACTTTTTCACGGGAGTACGGGACGAGGACGGGATTCGAATCGGACGAAATCGCCCGCTGCCGGTCTAGGCCTCGGTCACCTGCGAGTCTTCTGGCTTTGGGATTGTGTTTAGGTGAATAGGGATTGAAGGAAGATTTTCATTTGTTTCGCGATAGAGAGTGGTAAGGGGTTAAGATGAGTTGAAATGAAGTTGTTGCTCGAAATTTCGTGTGACTCGTGTGGGTCGCCTTGGACTTAGGGATTTTGCGACTCTCGAAGATGAAGGATCATTGGTGGTAGTTTTAAAGCTTCTTATCTTCGACTTCCACGCAATTTCAGAACGCAAAGAGTGGAACGTTCATCACTGTACAGCGCCACGTGTCTAACTTGGGTTCAAGCACCTCGAGATTTTAAACATCCATCACTGCTAAATTTTCATCATGGCAACATATGCTTCTTGTTGTCTTGCACGGGACACGAATTTAGACGTCGACCTAGTTAGAAGTCTTGGTATGATTCTGTAGCGACATACGTGTAACGTAAAGTATATAATACATTGGTGCACATACCAAAAGTAATATATAATAATGTAGTTTCAAATGTGTACAATTATACAGGGAGATCCACAACTGGCAGTACCACCAAATTTGCATTATACGTCTATAAGCGTGATGTAAACTTTGCCACAAAGCAAGATATCTGCGCCACAAACCCTTTTCCCGAACAACCACAGAGTCGAAAGGCGTAGATTCTGCGTGAAGCGCAAAATGCCAAACGAAACTCGATGCCGTTGACCGTTTCCGTGGTCGAATCATGAAGAGCGGCAACAGCGCACACCGTCAACACGAGGGTCCCTCGCCTCACCCTTCGCCCCTGAAAATCCCGCAGTCTTGATTCAGCAGACCCCTAATGCCGGTGACCTAACAAGGGGTTGATGCGATTTCAGCCCTTGCCACGAATCATTCAAATCCACGCAACGCAAAATCCTTTAAGCGAAACGAAGAAGTTCGTGGTGCGTCTCCTCGACACGACCAATCCCAATCTTCAGCATGGTCTCGCGACGATCTCCGCACGTGCATTCGCGTCCTTCGTTTTGACGACCCGCATTCGGTGCGGAGAAACGTGCGCGACGAACCGACGTATACGCGGCGCCGATCGATCGTTCGGTATTATTAGAGGTGAGGAGAAAATTATAGTTGAAAAAGGATACTGAAGGGTGGCCCGAAGACGCGAGGGAATCACCGATGCGATTAAACGGACGCGCCGCGCCGCGCCGCCAATCACTTCGTGTCACTGCTCACGTGGCGACGTGGCTCGTCTTACATCAGCACTCTCTTTTTTACGCTCCCGAGTGTGGCGACTTTTTTTTCTTTTCCATATTATACGCGCAGCGCACACGGGTGCGTCAGATATTTTACGGCGTACCGACCAATGCAGCCGCGCGTACCGATCGATCGGCTTATTGCTTCTGAGTTTAATCCTCACTCGTTTCCCAGAAATGTGTCAATATTATTGTTCAGCATTTGGCACGCGAACGAGGTCCCGGCCGGAAAAACACTACGCGCATCGTTTGCGGCTCGAGTACAATGGGATGCATCGGTACTCGACGAAGTATTCCCCGGACAATCGTCGAATTATCGAATAAAGTGGGCAGAGAAGTACCGCTGGCGGGGGCGAGGGCGTAATCTTTTTGTTTGTTTCTCACAAGGCGAGCAAAATGTCTGGCGGGTGTCAGTCTGCTAATGTAAAGCGAATCTAAACGGCCCAACCGTGCCTCGTGACATTTGCATACATATTAGGTTTATCGATACGTGCGTCTTCGCGCACGTATCAGCGGAAGCAATACGCATCTTGCCGTCTCATTATGAGCCGGGAACGGTGGGTCACAATTAGCGATACCAACTCTGCGGCGCGCGTACGGCCCGATGCGGTTCTATAAACACAAGTGCGACTGTGACAAAAGTGGAGCATGGAAAGTAGACCTTTTCCAATCCCGACAATACACTCGCCGTATAAGCGATTCGTCTTGCTATTCTATGCCGTGCTTAGACGATCGTCTCATGGCTCACGCGACACGTCGAGAGACCCGTATTTTATATTGTACGTACCCGTTCGATTGGCTGCTTAACACTGCTATGCCATTCGATAGAGGCGAATTTGCGATGAAGATAGAGCGCTGGCAGACTGCTGACCTCTCGTTGTCCTTGTTAGTGTAAGGTGAATTGGAGTAAAAAAGTTAAAGAAACTCTTCCGACTTGATAAAACAGAAATGTAAAATCCGCATATTTATTTATATCTTAAGAACATACAGAGGCGGATGAGTCCATTGAGGAATGAAGAACGTTCTGAAGCAATCAAAGCAGAAGCTACGCGCTGTCGTCAGTCATGTCTCGGCTATCAATTCGACGACCGGTTTAGTTTTATTTCAATGCCGCCTGTACGGAACACAATCGTGACGTCGTCGACGTGTTTATCCTCACCTTTCTGGCGAAATTCTTCAACACTTAACGGCTGTTAAATCGACAGCGCATCATCGGTCACATGAGCGACCGCTGCATATAATAGGCAGGCGTCGTTAGCTGCAAAAGTTCAATGAGAACTGCAAATAAATCGCATCAGCGCATTGGTCACGCTAGTGGCACGAGAGCAGAAGATAAAATGATTCTGCAAAAACAGCAGGTTTCGCGATTCCGTTGGCGCGCTGCGTTATTTGTCGCGTCTCACAAGTAGAAAAGATGTTTTTCCGTCGACGACAGATATAAAGCGGCGTTTTACAACTGGAGAGCAGATTTGAAAAGGAATACTTATACGCAGCGGGAATGGACTCTTTTTTCTCTCTTTAAGATGTCATTTACGCACGGGCGTCGATTGCAGCCTTATTCTTTGTTGTTACTCTTGCTTCAATATAAAGTGCAATTTATCAGTGGCACTTGATATTGAATTTCTTTATCAAATAATCGTACACGTGAGAGTGCGTTTAAAATGGCGCGGTTAATGAATTATCTAATTATCGTCGCGATGTAGCAATTTGCAGATCGACTTTGACTACGTGGTAAAACGCACGCGCTACTTCCTCGTTCTCTCTTTCCGTCTGCCATCTTCTTTGCCTCATGTCTTATACAGACCTCGTGCTAGCTCACTTTCAAGATACAAAAACTCCCGGCGGGATACCAAATAGCGTCCGACGTTTACACCACGTGACGGTTCTTATTTCGTACCTGAATTCCGCACGTGTAGCCGTAATGCACACAATTTATATCAATTTGCCGGTGTCCACGTGCCGCAGAAAGAAATAGGCAGGAAAAAAAAAAATCTTTCCTACCGCCGTCCCCATTCACGATTTCTCCCTCGGCCGATTATTGATCATCGCGTTTGCCGTCGCACGTGTCCTTTCCGGCCAACGCTTGCTCTTAACATTCTATGTAACAAGTGTTCTTTACTTAATTGCGCTGAAGGATGAGAGGATGGATGGAGATTGTTCCAATGTTAACCGCCGATATTGAACGTTTGTATATAATTTATCAAGAGAACGCTTGGCGTGAAAATTAATTACATCATAGCGGAGTATAGTCGTTATTCTCGATAAAGTCAAGTCGAATATAACCGATTTCAGAGAGCACTCGACGTAATGAAATAGGTTACACGCTGGATATAAAGTGGACTTCCCATCTAATTGGGGTCAAACGTTCTTCTTATCCGATCGAAGTGCACTTGTAATATGCTAGTATGTATATTTCGTATATGCTGATGGGCTAATTGTACCCAAAGCTATATATTGGTGCACAATTAGCACTCTCTATTACAGAATTCAGTCTTTCAAGCGCATCTAACAACTTGACGTTTTTCGTCGCGATATCACGCAATGCTGTCGCATTTCATTAGCGCAGTTCTTAAGTGGCTTTGGTGAATAATTAGGTATGTCGACATGCCGACAGCAAGAACGTGGGCAATTTTTTACTTGCCTCCAAATACGTTTCGAAGTCTTATTTCGTTTTGATTCGCCGAAGACTTTTCATCGATTTTCGTCTGCGCTGATGGATGGTGACAGATTTCGTCGCGTGACTCTTAACGTGCATCTTATTATGTTTTCTTCCTTTCGGACGAATGATCCGACTTTGTCGCCGTCTCCTCGCGATCTTCCTTTTTCTACGGGACTCGATCCGGGGATTCCTCGATCCATTCTGCTTGAGAAAATTCTCCACCGTCACCGTCAGACGGCGTCGTCTCGACTCATCTTCTGACAACGTCCTGCATACATTTAGCGCAGACATAATCGGCGTCCTCCTTGCTTTTTTGTCATACACCAGATTTCTTTCCTTCACTAATTTGTACACCGATCTGATTCGGTCACCGACGATCTGTCGCGCATTATACAGCCGTCTGCTCGCTCTATTCCCGTTCTTCAATCTTGATTTCATGGTTCTAACAAGTGACGAAGCACGGCGTTCTCTCGAATCTAACGCCGAATAACATGTCGAAACACCGATTTCACATTCGGGATTTTTGTCCACATTAAATTGGTAATTGGAACCTTGACAAAGAGTGTCCTTCCGAGATTCCGTTCTTGACGATTCACTCCGTGCCCACATACAGTTCAGTTCCTCGAACCTGGGAGCGACTTCTGGCTTCTTCGAATTGTCCTTGTTGGCGGATCGTGCGGATGAATCACGGCTTCCTTCGGTGCAACGGCTTCTCCCAGGACACCTCGGACTCTTGCATCGCAACGAGCAGGCATTCACTTGGGTAGAATTTTTTTTCTCCGAAGCGCAGTCAACACCGGCATGCCTCAAACGAGCCGACCTCTTCTCAAATACTTTGCGTTTATCTTGTACAGAGACGTTTCGCATCGAAATTCTCGTTATCCTCGGCGCGGCTTTAATCGTCCCGATGGACTTCAGTGACGTCGGAATCGTCATGATTTTCGCGGATTCTTTAATCGTTGCTCTCGGATGTTCCGTCATTTTCGGTGTCATCACGGTCATCGGCGCTGTAACCGTAATCACGATCAACGTTGCTTCGTTCGCGTCTGTTGGAGTGGACGTCGATGAAATCATTGAACGTTCCGGATGACGCGTGTAAGCGTGCAGAAGTAAACACGAATCGTTCCAACTCGTTCCCTCCGAACTGAACACTGGCTTCACGTTTTCCTCCGAAAGCATGGAGCGCTTCGTCATCGAATGACTCTCGTTATCAGCGTCGCTGGCGTCTTCTATCCGCAGGAGATCGTCCGCTCTCACAGACTCAGACGAGAAATCTCGGACGGAATCGTGAGCCGCGCGTTCTGCACCCTCGATCCCGTCTTCTATCGGCAAGCCGAGTCTACCTTCATCGGCAAATTCCACTTTCGATATCTCTGACTCAGCGGAATCCCTCCATAATTCGCGTTTTTTCCCAGTTTCGCCAGACGTAAATTCTCTCGACACTGTTCTCGAACCGGAATCGCGTATTATTTCAATGCCATCGGACTCTTCGGGCCCGTCAGTCGTCGGAAGCATGCTTTCCGCGAAATCGTCGCTCTTCACCGGAATGTCCGGCACCATAGATTCGGCGCTCGTACACTCTTTATCGTCCCGACTACTCGGACTCGTACGAAACGTATTCATCGCTGCGCCCGCCGCTTTTGGACACCGGTTCTCTGTGAACGCGCACGTGGGCGTGACATAAGTTTCAAATTCCGAAATCAGATCCTTCGCCGCGGAATTTACGTGGGTGCATTGTTGAACGATCTTGAAGCCGCGCCGAAGGCAAGCTCTCGGAGCTCGGCAAAGCTGCCGGATTGAAACATTTTTAGAGTTCCGAAGATCGCGCTCGATACCATCGATCACCGTCGCGAGACGACGGAAGCGCGGAATGTAGCGCAGATTTTCATAATCGTCCAACAAACCCGTGAGATCGTTCGGCCGCTCGATCACGTGACTTCCGCGCGAGAAGCGTGCGTGAATACGAAGAGCAGCGGCGATGTCGCCGGCATAATCAATTTCTTTTAATTCATTCAAGATTTCGACGACCAGCCGCTCGTTTCGATACTTGTCTGCGCATCTTGTCGATCGCGTCAACTCTCTCACCAGGAAGTCTCTCGCCTCGACCACGTCAATCTCCAGGGCATCTTCCTGTAATACAACATGAAACCGGTATTTTAGTGGAAATGTGTCGTTTTCGTAATCCTGTCCAAACGCACGGCCAACTTCGTCGACGAGGTGAACTCGGTCGTTGATACGTTCGGAGAGTAACCGAACGTGTCTTTTAAGGTAATTGGGAAGAAAGTTTGTTCCGTTCCTCAAGGTCTCCCGAAACGGTTCGCTCGCGCTGCGATGCGTTATAATTGCCATCAAACGAACGATCGCGTCAGCGGAATGTTTCTCGCAAATCGACGATTCGACGAGGAGCCGTGCCAATTCTCTCTCCGACACGTAAACTCTGTCATCGGCAATGTTATCGTGCCGAGCGTGATGAACTATTCCGAGCAATAACGAGGGCGTGGACTGCAGCGAGTCGGTCTTCAGGAGATATAGCACTCTATTTAAGTGGATTCCGTCAGAGTTGTGTTGAGACAGGTTGGCCGATTGGTGGACGTGCAAGGCAACCTCTAAAGCGGATGCCGACAGGGTGTCAGTATGTGCCTCATCGTGTTCCGAGATTCTTTTACACATGTCAGAATCATCGTGGCAACATCCCACCGGGCAAGCGTTTACGTTATCGCGGATAAGTCTGCAGATTTTCGATGGTCTGGTATGAAGGTCTGCCAGGGCGAGTACGTCGTACTTCCTCTCGAAAGTCTTTCGACGGATCGCCCGGACACGACACGCTACGTCACATGTGTCAAAGTCCTCGTAACGGTCGGATCGAAGGCTACCGAATGGATGCAGGATGTGCATTCTGAAGAGAACGCCGAATATGAAAAGTTGCTCCGTTGCTTCCTGCAGGGTGTAGGTTGATTCGATCGTTTCCTCTGCGTTCAGGCTGCTCGGCGTCTCGCGCGTTGATAGCAGATTATGTCTTGTGCTGCCTGGTAACGTGGCGTTTCGGTTGACTGCGTCGTTGATAGCCTAAAACCAATTTTGCGGACGATTTGAACGCCTGTCGCTGTACCCGAGCGTTCGAAATTTAGGGTATCTTGCGAAGCATAGATAACGTGATGTAACATAGGCAAAGGTGAACGCGTGATGAACGCAAAGCTTTTTCACGAGCAGACTTTAAAACAGGGTTCAAGGGTTCTTTCAACGTGTGCCGACCTTCAACCTTTGTGCGGTCGAATAGTTTACGACCTATCGGTTGCATCAGGAAAATTTGTTCTAAAAAGAGCTTTGCGGAATTTGGTGTGACAAAGTTGCACCGTTGAACGCTCGTAGGTAAACGAAGGTTGGCAACCTTTGTGCGGTGATCCCAATATTATCATCAAGTTATTATTTTCAAATCTGGTCGTGGGTTATTTTGATATTTATTTCGAAATGTCACATGACGATGAAATAGATTTTGACATAGTCGTAGTCCGAATGGATGCAAAGGATAATTGTATGATAGATATATTGTAAGGATATTCGTCTTTTCACTTACCAACGTATGAGTCGAAAGTAAAATGAAGAAAGCGCAGGTTATTTGACGAAGAATATCTAAAATCGCCGACATCGTCGGTGGCACCGTGGCAAATGAGGAGCTACGATCGTCGCCTTGGCATAAAACGTGAAGGGATCAGTCACGAGCGAAGCTTATATTCTCCAATAATGAAAATGCTTGGCGCACGTGCACTGCATATATGTATGGACTGATCACGACCGACACGTGTGGCCTCAGCGATCGATCAGCTCCGAAATCAATTACGACAGTCTGTCCTGAAGATGCCAATGTAAAAACGCAAAACGCATCCCGCATTTTTTCGTACCCTCATCGCAATTACGATATTAAATCATTCCAATACAGACTTAGTAGAGTAACGATTTACCGAATCATGTCCCGGGCACTCTTGTCGAACGGAACCTTTCATGCGCTCGTTCCTTCTTCGACATACACGACGTCCACATTTGAGACGCATGAAAGTATAATTCTATTCTTTTCGGCAAAAAAACGCTTCGACATAATGAAATGAATTAAACATCGTTCGGACCATTCTTCATCCCCCATTTGTTGGCCGTATCAAAACAGCACCGCGCCAGTGTCTTCTCGTCGTCAACGCACTGACGCTCTTTGCACGCTCTTAGTGTGTCGCGCCGTCAGCAACGTCTCTAATCCGTAAATCAGATTAATCTGAAAACGCGAAACGCAACGAAGCGGGTCGCGGTCTTTCAAATGTCGCCAGCTGCGTGCACCCCAGCGTCGCTCGGCGGAGTTTGCGCAGTCTTCGTCGCAATATGGATTCCCCGAGCGGTGCACGTCTTCCGTCAATGTGCTCTCAATTTTAACGTCTCCGGAACTTTGACACCTCCTCGCGTCGCGCGGACCACGTCCTCGTGCAGCGAATTTTCCACCTCACGCGCAACGTCCGCTGATAATCACTGATCCTCCCGACGATGTCGCACGATTACGCGCACGCCTGCGAAAGGGCCGAATTACTCGGCTTGCCACTGCCGACTGAAGAGGAATGGGAAGAGTCTCAAAGGGCGGCAGAAGCGAAACGTGCCAATGACGCTGGGAACGACGACGCGGCCATGCAGGTAAACGCGATTAAAGAATTATTTCTGCGTCGAAGGCATCATCGCGCTCTTCCAGGAACGTCGCCCGAACCGCTCCCAGTCCCCTGTCATGTGGCTCGATCGGGCTCTGGATCACGCGGACTCGATACGTCGAAATTCATCGAGCTCATCGTCTTTCGAGGAACAACTCGACAGCGATGACAGTGCGCGCAAACAGCAGATTCTTCGCGAATATTTCTACGCTCCACGTATCGCGTACTACAATCATTTTTCACCGCGTATATATCCTAATGCCCAAAGCGGCAATGCTCCAGAACGGCCAGATATGGTATTGCAAAGGAAAACAGCAAACGCTCGATGATGGTTTTGTAAGGCGAGAAACGTAAGTCGGCGGGTCGCTCGTAATGAAGCCGATGTAACGCGATGACGCTTGAACCCAGTTCAATCTCGGATGGCTGTGATATCTGCGTCGGGATCTTGACTCATTGTCTTGCAACGTGTTGAGTTTCGTTCCTCTAGCGCCCCCGTTCTATTCATTTAGTGTGCGTGACTCCAGTGATCCGATTACGACCTATTGCCTTCCGAGGTTCAAAGTTGCGTGGGCGGCGGAGTCGGGCAGGACGGTCAACGTTATCGATTCATCAATCACGCGGACCAACACACGGAGCCTGTCATTATTAATTACGCCATTATCGTCATTATGCTTAACTCTGTTGTAGAAGTTGGAGCATGAGGGTGAGAGCGCACAGCGTGTGAGCGGAGGACTGGACGAACTGAACACTATTCTCCATACGACGCAGAAGGAGCTCAACAGATTCAAAGTTCGTACCAAATCATTTTCTTCCACAGGATAATTTATATATATATACACCACAGTCAGTTAGGAATGTGTACCGTGACATTACTTCTGCAGACGGTCTGCGGCAGCTTGAGTTCGATGCTGAAAGTGATCGTACGCCGTGGCAGCACTCCGAATCATAAGGCAGACCCCAAAGCGACCGAAGAGAACAAGAGCCCGGAAAAGAGTGATCAGGAGAAGGAAGCTGCGAACGAAGAAACTTTGACCGTCGAATTGACGGGAAACGAGGCGGAAAACGGGAATCCTACGACGAGTCCGGCCGAGAATGCTACGTCGGCAAAAAAGGCCGATCTGAACGAGAAGATGGGCTCGCACTTGGACAAACTCGACTCCCTAGTAACGAAGGCGGAGAACGCTCAGTACAGCATGAAGCATCAAAGCAAGCAGATGAAGAAGTTCCTGAAGTAAGCCTTCGTCAAGACCGCGAGGCTTCCTAAGTGCGACGGGGTGGGAAAGAAGGAACGAGATTGTCGTGGGGTTGGGATCGTAAGTGACGTTTTCTTCGACAGAATATTTCGTCGGTAACGGAGTATCGTTGAATTGCTAATCTGAACTGGAATGCCGTTCGGAGGTCACGTAGAGCATTTTCGCAACCTGATCGGAGATTAGATCGACACGTTAGACATGCTTAGATGTTGGGAAAATCAACGCACAGATTGATTTGATAACTTGAAAGGAGACCGGCCACAAGTGCTATGGGGACCGTCGTCAAGTTGGAAAATTCTTACAGAAAATTCATTCCTACGAAAAATTAGATAAGCAATTGTACATGCTGGGCAGCTAGGCTGTTGAGATATAGTTATCACGTGAAAGAGCGTCGAAAAGTTTTCGTGGAATTTCACAGATTCACCGCGGTCTCACACGTAACACTATTGTTAAGAAGGTAACACGTAACACGCTTTTGGTTATAGTGAAATTCACTTAAAATTTCGTACGATGCAATGCGTTCGAAACGGTTTTCCAATCAATTAGCGATGGTCGGGCAATAATGAGTCTATTACGCCGGTTTTGATTGTCGCCTACAAATCTGCGTTAAACGGGCCTCAACTATATCTACACATAACTTTATATCCTCTTCTGCCACCTCATATTTTTTTACTTTCATGTGTTTTAATAGTAGGTAATATTTCATTGCTTTGAACATTGTCGCGAGAATCCGTACAAAATGACGAGACGCATGACAAAATATTGAGATGCGACATGAAGATATTGCCTACATTAAAATAACGTGCGATTTCCAATATCAATTTCAGTAGCATCATTTCACTATTTATGTAAGTCACAGAAACTACGAATTATGAATTAAGAAACGAATTAAGTGTAATTACAGTAAAATTAACACGACTTTTATTGTGATAATTGTAAAGCGTCTACGGATATTTAATAATATCTGCCAATATTATAGAGAATACATTCGTCTTCAGATTGGCAATCCAAAATGAATTCACGGTTAAGTCTGCACATGCCTTCTGTAATGCTAAAACTGTGTAGCTTCGTGGTTTACTGTCGTATCTAATCGACGCTCAAGACAATGTGCACCTATAATACATAAATACTAAGTGCACTCAATCGCGACACGTACACATGTATGTATGTACACATATGTACATATACAAACAAGCATCTATATATATACATATGTAGGGTGATTCTTATGACGCGTCAACGTCAATTTTGTGTTAAGTTAAAAGAAGTAGTGAGAAATTGCACGTACGAAACATGTTTAACTCTAGCGACTCACAATCAGATGATTCAGCAGCTACAATGTTTGTTTCATTTTTTTTTCGAAAACGGCGCCCTTTTGTTCCTTGTTAGCAAACTTTGTTTGGGCAAATTAATTCTTCATTTAATTACAGCTCGCAGAATCTTATTAAAGTTCAGTGCTTTTTACAAAAATATCTTATAAGAATCGCTCTTTACATACGGTGTACGTGCTCATACCTGACGAAATACGAACGTCCTGACAAAACTTCTCCATTCGTTTATCCAAAGCGAGAATAGACTTTGCATAGCTTTAAAAACGGTACAATGTGATAATCAGAGATTTTTAAATACCGTTTCATTAAACGTTCCAATGGATGTTAGTTACCTCGTTAGGCATATAGATATCTTTTCACTTCCGAAGTCTAGCAATTGACGTTTTTATATTATAAATATATAAAAGTTTCGCCAGATTACTATACATCGAAATATATATGGTCGCAGTGGGAGCGCATGCATTTATGTTTTTGATTCTCCAGAGACTAACAAAGAGAACGTCTCACTTCCCGGTCGAACTTTGGTCAAAAAACCCGAATATATTGTTACCCACCCGTACGTTCTCGTAAGCATGGTTGTCGATTTATCTAGATTTGTGTAAATGCACAAGCATCACTCCGAAAGCTGCACAATGTTCGTATTGTTCATTGGAGTCAAACGACATATCGCATGCAATAAAAGAGACAGCAATCAACAAACGAAAGGGACATTGGGCAGTGAATGATTTGCGAAGTCTGCACTGATATGCATCATTTACATACATTTGTGTGTACATTAGCATTGTATAGTGTACTGCACAGCTGCGTTACTTGAAAAAACCAAGAATTCCCCTTAAATTGTTATTTACAGTCGTTCGACAATATTTTCGCGATACTTTTAAGCTAACTTATATTAAGTGCCTTGCTTTGAAAGGAATCTTAACGTAAGGTACAGTGTGACATTCTGTCGACATACTCGAACTTTCTGCGCACCAGACGAGAGTTGATATCGTTCTGGGTTCTCGCTGAGAACACGAAAACTACGTTGAGCACAAGATATAATTATGAAAGTTGCTTGCTTCGCGTTTCTCTCCTCTCATCTGTTGTCACGAAATCTATACGCCTGCGTAAACGATTTCCCGCGAATTTGACGCCATTTTGAAGCGCTATTATGAGTGGCGACAGAAAACGTTGAATTACTGTTCGTATGAACTTTGGAAACATTCATCAACACTGACATAACTCGAAGGCTGGAATAATAATACTCGATACATAGTTCGAACCAAGATAATTAATAAATTAGCTGTCAGAGAATAGATCGCACCACTATCGATGCAGACATGACGACCACAATCGCCGAAAACAAATCTTACAATGGTAACAGTGAATAGTTTGTCCACTGTACCTTAGGAAACTGTCTTACATATACCTCAGAAATTGTAGCGCGATAATTGAAAACGTTAGCCTACATTCTACAACATACTTGTATCATATTATAGCGACGTATTTAAGATATAATATTGCTGTTGTTGTCTATAATGTTATCCGTGGAAAAATAAACTATTGTATATCTCGTTTGTTGATGGTAAAACGACCGCGACAGTTAAAGAATTCCATTTATTATATTAAGTAAAGGTATAACGCTATGATATACAGTCGTTTTTTGTACGAAAACTGCGAATAGAAAAATACAATTCATTGAGAATGGTGATGTCTTCCATGTTTCCGCCAACAATTATCCCCTCACAGCGCTGTGTAAGATAAAAATAATTTAGCCAACTACTTCATTTACTACTAAAACAGTACACGTATGCATATAGAAAGTTTTGCTTTGTCAAAATCCCCAATATTTATTATTCTGATTTGTATATTATTACGTACCGCATGAGTTGTTGTATTAAAGTTAGATTCATATCCCTACAGTTTTACAAGATTGACAAATATATTTTGTAAGTATTGAAGCAACGGCGTGATAAGTACGCCAGGATTTTATCTTCAAATTTTTTATTTTGCTTTAATGTTATTAGTGCAAATGTCATTGCTTAACGGTGTCGTTCTTGACGGACGGCGCTGCATAATACATACAAAGCTCTTGCTACGTATGTAAGGCAGGCATTGACTTGAAAGCATATCGAATGTACAACGTGGCATCGTAGAAGTGAATATGCCCTATACAGAGGAGGAGATTAAAAACAAATTGATAGAAGGATTAAACGCTTCGCACGTGGTATGTACTGAAATGCATGATTTTCTTGCACGTTTTTGTCTTCTACAGAATAAGACACAGGCCATAACCTAACGTTTTACAGTTGTAAACAGAGGCAAATACACATTCATAAATACGGTTCAACCGTTCTTAGACTCCACGTTAGCAAAAGCAACTGAAAGAAACATTGTGGAATCATAACACATGTCAGACAAAATGCAAGGAAAGGTGCAGACCGCTGCGATTATTCTTTTTGTTCTTCTTTTGAAATGGTGCGTCACATACCATTCGCACAGCGGTCAAGGAAAGCCTCCAATCTTTGGAGATTATGAAGCTCAACGACACTGGCAGGAGATTACTTTACACCTGCCAATTGAAGAGTGGTACAGAAATTCAACCGATAACGATTTACAATATTGGGGATTAGATTATCCACCACTGACGGCATATCACAGTTACATAGTGGGCCACGTTGCACATATAATCGATCCTTCCTATGTAAAGTTACATGATTCTAGAGGAATTTCAAGTTCTAATCACAAGTACTTTATGAGACTAAGTGTTCTCTGTGCAGATATTTTGATTTACATACCGGCACTTGTGTACTTTGTTTATAATTTGCAGATACAAAAGAATAGTCAAAACAATTATTATGACATATTAGGTTTCTGTAAACGTGATGTCGTATTATTAACTGCATTAATTTATCCTGGTTTGATTTTAATAGATCATGGTCACTTTCAATATAACTGCATGTCTTTAGGACTATTCATTGGTGCTGTCGCAGCGATTTACAAAGATGCTTTTCTAATTGCATCAATTTTATTTGTCTCTGCATTAAATTACAAGCAAATGGAATTGTACCATTCCTTGCCATTTTTTTTTTACATACTTGGAACACATATGCCTGGCAGAAATAGGTCATGGTTAGCTTGCTTACAAATGCTAATTTACACCATTGTCACTGTTGTATTGACGTTTCTAATTACATGGGTTCCATTTCTGTTAAATGGCACATTCCCTAATGTCGTTGAGAGATTGTTTCCATTATCACGCGGCCTCTTTGAAGACAAAGTTGCTAATATATGGTGTGCGATTAATGTTCTTTACAAGTTGCGTATAGTTTTTACTAATATTCAAATGGCTCAAATTTGTTTGGTAACAACTGCACTCGCTGTATTACCTGCATGCATAAACTTATTCTTAAGACCAATGAAAGAAGTGTTTTCAATATCTCTAATAAATGTTGCTTTAGGATTTTTTCTCTTTTCGTTTCAAGTCCATGAAAAGTCTATTCTCTTAGTGGCTGCCCCTATAATATTACATTTTCATGATGATCCTCTTCCATGCTTTTGGTTCCTGATCGTATCCCACTTTAGTATGTTGCCACTGTTCATTAAAGATAATTTATGTATAGCATATGTCACTACTATGTTATTTTACATTATCATTGTGGCATGGATGTGGCCTGACATGTCAACTCATAATGTTGTATTTGGTCAGAGAAGAATAGCAATAAGTAAGACAAAACTAGATAATCGTAACAAATGCAAACCTGACAATAAACGTGAATTGCAATGGAAATTTCTGGAATCTGTAAAAAATATTTTGACTTTATACCAGATGCCCTGGATGTCAGTGCTGTTTTCTCTATCCATACTAGGCATAATATTATTGTCAACAGCAAGTTTTTTCTTGCAAGCACCTAAAAAATATCCTGACTTACTTTCACTTTTTGTGTCAATATATTCCTGTGGACATTTTATAATTTTTTACATGTACTTTAATTATAAGCAATATGGCATATCGAGGAAGTATACATTAAATAAGCTAAAGACCCATTAAGCCTTGCAGTTGTAAAGTACCATATTTTTTGCTATGTATATTTTTATAATACGTGTTTGAGGAGCAAATATGGCAGTGTGTTAAACGATCATTGTATATAAGCAATTATATTGTACAGAAATTACTGTAAATTGACCAATATGTAAAAATAAATGTTGCTACATTGTAGTATTTTATACATGCAAAGTATGTGTTCTGTATTTTTCTTATTTCAATTAATTTCATCTTCTATGTCTAATTTGATAATCTTTTTTGCAATTAATGAAAAACATACAAGGTCACTAGACTATACTAATTGTATAACATAATGTAAATTTGATGCAAGAAGTATGAGTGATAAGAAAGCAAAGTTAGACTAATGTATTTTCTATAGGCTATTTATATTCATGTGAACATGAACTTTGCCCCAAAACTTGCAAGTGAAGTTTAAAATCTATGTCAGTACAGTTCCACCTGCAGACATAAGAAGTTGTGCTGTGTCAGAGCAATAAGCAGAACAAATATTGTTGTGAACATACATTACTGAACATAAATTTTTTAAACGGTTGTGCTGGTTTTATATGTACCTAAGTCTTCTGCCATATATCAGATAAAGCATTTGAATTTATCTTGTTTCCTTCCACATTATTGTTGTGTCTTAATTTCTGTTTAGGAAGTGGTTGACGAATCAGATGGTTGTGGTGCTAAGTTTTCTGTAGTGGTTGTTTCTGATGAATTCAAAGGCAAGCCTCTGCTTCAGCGGCACAGGTATGATATTTTTAAGTTACTTCTACGTAAGTGTGATAATGCAATGAGTTGGATAAACTAAAATTTGGAGTTCATAAAGAACAACATACAGTCATAATTATAACACTAACTTCTCTGTAATTTAGGCTAGTGAATGCAGTGTTAGAAGAAGAATTAAAGACAATACATGCCTTTTCACAGAAGACACTGACTACAGAGCAGTGGAAAAATTAGCAAGCACGGCGGTATTCTTTCATAAAATTGAGTCACCATTTCATGCTATCAGTAATTTGACTATGAGAGCTATCGTTCAATAAACAAAAGCAATTATTTAAATACTTAAGTTGAAATACTTGTTCTACAACTTTTGTTTCTCTATATTTGACCATTGTAATAGAATTTAGTAGAACTATTATTTTATATTAAGTAGATACTTTGTTGAGTTTTCAGTTAAAATGATTCAGTTTAGGGTATCTGCGCCGGGCAAGGTTATTCTCTATGGAGAACATGCTGTGGTTTATGGAAGAACTGCTGTGGCAGCTAGCTTGGGTTTACGTACAAATCTAGAGTTCCATGAGCTATCCAACACAGAAGCCGTGGTTAAATTAATATTTCCTAAAGTAAATTTAGTTAAAGCTGTACCTATACATCAGATAAGAGATTTCATGTTCAGTAACTCAGACTTAAGAACCGAGGAGAACCATGATGTATTTTACATCAAAGTGCAGCAATTTGTACAAACCATTGGATATGCAAATCTTAAGCAAAAATTGAGTTTAGAGGCATTTTTCTACATACTGGCACATGTTTCTTACAAAGAAGACTTGAGCATAATACCATGTCAAATTTATTTGACCACTGAACTAACAGTGAGCTCGGGATTAGGAAGTTCTGCTTCCTTCTCCGTATGTCTCGCGGCATGTTTTCTTCACCTATCTCGTTTGCAAAAGAATATAAAGATACCGTTGAATATTAAAGATTTAGAAACCGTGTCGCAGTACGCTTTGAGGTGCGAAAAAATAATGCATGGAACTCCGTCCGGTATCGACAATTCCGTTTGCACTTACGGATCTGTAATTGAGTACAAGAAAGATCAATACGTGAAACCAATATTCGGAGTGAAGAGTATGAAAATTTTATTAGTGGATACTAGAGTTCAGAGAAGCACGAAAGTAGTAGTGGAAGCATTAGGCGAATTAAAGCGCCGATACCCTGGTGTTATCGATCCAATTTTCGACTCTATTGAAAATATATCGAAGAAGGCACTTCAGATCATTAAGCATGTTCGAGATCTGTCTGCGACGAACAACGAAGATCTTGTTCACGGATATACAGAGTTAATGGTAAGTGTTCCTCGAAACAATATGTGCGGTGGTTATCATTTTTCGTTCACCCTGTATAACTTTATACCCGTGGAAGAGGAAAGAAATATATTTTTATATTTATTTTTTCATTTCTGCTCTGCACGTGTCAGACTTTTATCAGAATAAATCAAGGATTGTTAGCGGCCTGTCAAGTGTCACATCCGTCGTTGGACCGAATATGTGCCGAAGCAGACAATTACGCGTTGGCAGGCAAACTTACTGGCGCTGGAGGAGGTGGCTATGCATACATTCTTCTATATCCGCATACAGAACCTGAAACAATTTCAAGTATTACCAGAAAATTAATGGCTGACGGTTACACGGTCACGTTAACTAACTTGGGTTGTGCCGGCGTTGAAATCCAAGAATGACACAGCTAATGATATCGTTTCTTGGGACGTTAATAAATTATCTCGGACTATATTTCCATAAGTTAAGATGAATCGTATGTTGTGGGGCATGCTCAAATCAACTTTTTATACTTTACATACTTTTTTGTTGACATCAACACAATATAATGCTATGTTATAATATATAACTTACGTTTATGGCAGAATATATTTTTATGAAACTTGTAGAAATATTCAAATCCATCTTATTGTACCAGTTTTTAAATGTCTTCATGAGTTGTTTCAACGGCATTATGTCTTGTTAGCCTGATAGAATAGTTACAAATTTATACTGTCGGTATGTAAAAGTAAAGAATCACATAGCAGACGTATACTGCTTTACAATAATATATTTTACGTTTAACAGAATGTAACAACATGTGGAATAGTTTAATAAATATATAAAATGTCACGTTACTACAAATTGGAAGATGACAAAACATTTCCGTCATTATATGAGCATAACAATAATAATACAAATTACATATCTGCTTCATTTATAATACAAATGTTTCTTATAAGATTAATCAGAATCACAACTACAATTTCAATTCCGCAATATAACCGACTGCTATTATGCAATCAATTGCTATCATGCAATCCGTATGACTAGTTTCCTTTGATATTAGCGTAATGCCCATCATTGAGGATGAAAAGCTCGCTAACAATAAGGATATTTTATCCGTTCATCTGAAGTCAGAAATACAGATATATACGTTGAACTTATGTACAAATACATATACTTTTGTATCTACCGCAATGCGATCTTAACTAACTTACAATGACATAAATATGTGTATAAATAAAAATAGTACAATGCCGATCGTACATACTTATAACAATAACTAGGCGATATATATGTGTGTGTGTGTATATATATATATATATATATATATCTGAACGGTGCAACGTGATGTTTAACGTAATATTGACAACAACGGCATAAACGTCTATGTTTCAACGTCAATTAAATTGTGTGATTACATCATAATGCTCTATGATTGTCGCGGTACGAATTCTATACAAGTACTCTAAAAGCTACTAAAAAAAAGTAAAATTATTACTTATACCTAACTAAAATGCAATTTACATAACTACTATAACATTGTTATCAAAATGCCGCATAAATGGTCTAATATTACTGACATCTGAATATCTTACGTGTCTCGTGACCGTTACATTCCTGCATTAACACGAATATAGAATCTTTGTCTACCAGCGTATTCAGTTATATCACTCATTCAGTTTTGAGAAAAGACGATCTGTTTGTTTCCTACGTCTAGTATTGTTTGCGCGGAAGATTGGCTGTCACAGTGCTCAATGTATAACAGTTTTTTTACTTTTGATACACACTATGAATATTACTTATCAATACTTAAGCGTTCAACGGGAAGCGTCGAGTATTTTAACACTCCTAAAATCACACAGTTTGTAAACAAAATACGTTTCAAAGTTCTGTTAACCCTGCTGCTCTATCTAGATATGCTATAAACGTTCATAATAACCCGGACATTAGTATTACCTAAAAGGATGTCGGCAAAGTTTCAAATTTTGTAACATGTTTGAACAAAAAAATAAAGTTGTAAAACGTTAGAGCGGCCCCTTCGCAAGCTATGATTCTGTAAGCAAATAAAAATCGTGTTCAGTTAAAATAACGAAGATACCAAGTAAAGTATAAAAGAAGCGGAACAGCAGGGATAATTATTTATCCAAATCTCGTGGTTCATCTTACTCAATCAGTTACCTCACTACACGAAGCTAGGCACGCCTATTGGAGGTAAGGATGAAGAGCTGCCATTTAGTGCAAGTTGATCGAGTTCAGTGGGTTCATCCCCTCTCGCTTCGTCCAAACCGTAAATGGGCATAGGCGCACTACTTTGCTTCTCTTCTAACTTCACTTCCGCTATCCATTCGCTTACTTCGTTGGTGTACATTTTTCTTTGTAAAACTTCGCGTGTCCGTGGCCTTGATCCAACGAACATTGTAGTGCCCTAAAAAACATGACAGATAAAATACTTCTGAAATTAAGTGCTTTACGTTTTTGAAATTGAGTAATGAAATCGTTAGTTCTACCCCAACAACTAAGGAGGAACGCAATTCCTCCAAAAGCTGGAAGTCTTCTATAATACATTGCAATTCGTCCCATCTTAGCTCGACTTCTTCGTGCAACATCTTCTCTTCTGTAAAGTGCGAATACAGGTTACAAACGTTATATATGGTTTATTTAGTTAGTCAAAAAATCGAACAATCAATTATACGTTCGCACCGTCTCGTTTTGACGTTGATCGTTTATACTGAATCCTAAATCGGAAGGCCTCTAAGAAACTGGATACGACAATTGTTAAAACAATCATGGTCACCAAATAAAACGTCATAAAGTACGTTCTGGTGTACATGCCGACCTTGAATGCAAACGCGTTCATGTGTACGAACCAGTTATTAACAACTGTCAATTCGAAAAGTGTCATACCACTGGCTATCAAATTATCGAAAGTATTAAGGTAATAATACCCTAGTGGTGTGCTAGAATTGATTGAATACTTATAAAAATCTTCAACGGACGTGTTTCTGTAAAATAACAAAAAAATAAACAATACAATCATTGTCATAATCAATAAAATTTGAGGTCGAGAAGTTTGTCCGCACTTCAAAAAAGTTATACGACGAAAATACGTACTTGCAACAATTGCGCATATCATATCCAGCAAACAATTCCATTCCAATGATAGCAAAGAAGTAATAAAGAACTAGCATCACAATAGCTGTAGAGAACATTAACGGCGTCAGTATGACAAGCGTTCCAAAAACGTCGCGATGTCGTTTCTTAATTTTGAATAGCCTCAGCATTCGCAAAGGTCTAAACAAGACTAGCACCGTCGCGGACGGAAAGAGAGTAAGTGCACAGGCTGCGACCAGGGTCATTACGGACGCTCCCAAATCGAAAAGATTCCATCCAGAGCTGAGGTAGCCCTTCGTTCCCAGACCCAATACTTTGATTAACGCCTCTGTCACAAACACTGAAAATCATTAAAAAGCATCATTAATGAAAAACGTATTCTTGACGGTACGTATATACTTATACTTACACCCGCCGAACACTAAAGTGTCCCAGCACGCAGCGAATCCATGCGCTGACCTTTCCAGACTCTGACTCGGCTCCAACAGTCGAATTATCATGGCGATACCGTTACCAATTATAGTTATGTCTGTAGAAGAGTTGTCTTATTTTGTATAACTTTACGGCAGCGCGCGTGCATGTCTTTATCGTATATACTCACACACCACCGTCTCAAAGTACGGCCACCTTATAGCGGCATGCGCACCCTTGCATAATATTTGCAAAGGTTGCCATGTCGTGTGATACCATGGAACGGCAGGGTACTGGGGCTCCCACTGAAGCATCGCGGCATCGTAAATGGTTAAGAACTCCTCGGAATTTAAAGCTCCGCTTCCAGACGTGTTCATATGGCGAAACATCAGAACGATGTCTCTCGTAGCTAAAGTATATCGAGCACTGTTCAATTCCGATTCTTAGTCTATCTTTAAGTGCTTTACGACGTGCACACAAAATGATTGCTTATGAAGCCAGGTTTATATTTGTGCACGTACATTTGTGTGGAGCGTAATAACGCATGAGTCCTTCGAATTGGCGGAAGCGCATTTTCTCAGGATTCTGCTTGGAAACGAGTAATTTAAAGGCATGCTGACACGCCTTCCGCTTATGCAGAAAGAGTTTCTTAAATTTGTCACGTTCCGCCGATGTAAAGGTTTCATTCACCACCGCTAACATCAAGTTCATCATCACGTACAGCATCGTACTCAAATATGATACGAAATATATCGCGTACCATTTACTTCTTGAGTAAGAAGGCATCATTACGTCCGGAAAGCTAAAAATATTTCATTGACCCGGTTGATTAATTAACAGTCAATAAATCCAAAAACTCTTTAACACTATAAGAACGTTTAATTAAATTGGCGCACGTTATTGTACTTACTTGGCAGTTGTGAGCAGTACAAACAAACTAACGAAGCTGTCTTGCAACGTGACGAAATTTCTATTAATTTCGCTGAACATGTAGTAGCCCAGTACCGTGTATACTGTGATGAAGAACAGAAGAAGCCCTAGCATGTCCAAAATCGGCGGCAAAGTTAACAGTATCTGTCGTATAAATCTTCTGACGCCTCCGCAGAATTTTGTGTCAACCAGAAAAATGGGTCTCAATGCTCGAGTGACACGAAAGTGAGAAGACTGACGAACTAAAACAGTCATAGCTTCCAGAAACATAATAGCTAGAGTGATGCACTGAAAAAAAAAAAATAAGGCCGATAGTTAAATATGTTAAATGTTTTACTGTGGCAAATTGATAAAGGTGGGTTTGAAACAATTCGAACTAAAAGCAAAGCTTATGTGAACGGTAACGTAAATAAACGGTACAGTACATTTCTGCGCCGTAGCAGCTTAGGTTCGTCAATACCTTATTACATATTCCAGTGGTGGGTTGTAAATGATTTAACACCTGATAAGTCTATAACGTTGCATAACAAATATGAATATGAATGATATGATAATATAATGCATACGCATGTATTAATGAATGACGACTGATAGTAGGTTGCAGATAAAATGTTAATAAACGTCTCTTCGAACTCGTTCCCATATAAGACACCGCATGCAGAAACGTTTCCGATCGTAACGATATTTGTATGACATAATAAAATCATCCACTAACAATTTCATTACTCCCTGTTCGGTTTAATCAATAAAAAAAAACGAAATTCATCGTTAGCTTTCAGCTGCAGACTTTCTTATCATACTACTCTTATTTTCAAAGCTCGCACGGACGTTATCACAGACAATGAGTTTTACTGTTCCACGTTACTTCCATGCACGTGTTATCATGTGACTGTGTAATTCATGTGGTGAGGAGGAATATATATGAAAGGAAAATTTGTTGATAGATATGGCATTCTAAAGAGAAACACAACAGCAGTTAAGAACAGTATGATTATAGATATTGCAAGGGCTCTGCATTAAGCAATTAAACGCTGCAATACACTCACTTTCTATTTAAGATACCAGAAAATAGTAATTCACAAAACATGACTTACCTTCAGCATTGTACGTTTATGTTTAAACATAGTTCCCCAACCGATCCATCTCAATTTTAACATTAACTCTATCCCAATAATCATAAGGGCAAATAGTTCTATTGAACCATGTGCCCAGACTGGTACCTGTAAAAATGGCATTCGTTCAAGAAAAAAGTATAATAACTGAATTAAATATGCAGACCAAAAAGTCAGACTCAACTTACTTGGAACAAAGGTACAGCTGGTTCTTCCACAAGTGCTAATGCCAAGAGAACTAAGGAAGTCAATAAATCTAATCCATAATACCAATTATTATGGACCAAAAGATATGCCGGTAGATCCTCTGGATGTCTTGGATGAGAATCAAATTTCTCATTATTTCTGCCCTCCTGTAAACATTGAGTAGAATAATGATTGAACAGTGATTAAAGATAAAAGATAGATCTTACTACTGTATGTCTTTTTTTTACACAATAAACACTTTTGTTCCACATAACTATTAAAAAAAAACAACAGCACTATAAATAATGATGCTATATCAAGAATATATAAGAATATATTGCTATGTATATCAAGAAATATTGCATCTTATAAGGGAAATATGTACATGATCCTATAATAGGCATAATTGGACAAAACATTCAGTTGTAAGCTATTTCAGAAGCAAATTAATGATTTTGTAAACAGACATGTAGAGTATCTGATTACATGTACCTCTAAAAATATTGCTGCTTCATGATAATTCATTTCCCAATGCATATCAGTGTCCAAGGTCACGTCATGTGACGTGAGTATCATATTTTCTGACATGTTCCCACCTTCGATTCCATCAGTCTCAAGTTTTTGGCTTACTTCAATTGGGCTCTCAACATTATCAAATGAAGGTTTTGCATGATTCTCTGGGGAAGAGCTGGAAAGCATAGATCCATATCCTATGAAAAAGAAAATAAGCAGTTTTTGTATAAACAAAGCTAGTATAACAATTCTGCAAAAATCATTAACATGTAAGATTGAGCACGTCACAAAAACTTAATGATGTGTTACATATTAAGTTACAATACCATTGGATCAAATGTCATAATTGCTTTTGACTGATACACGACTATATATCTTTAAGTGACAAAACAAATGAGATAAATGTATGAAACACACATTTGGGTCATACTTTGATTTATACTTGCTCTAGGTTGCATATCTATTTAAACACTCGGCTGCGTACACATATATTTTTAAATATTGTCCCATAATTCAAACCCATATAAGATCATCTAATAAATTAAACAAATATGTTTGACGATACCATCTTAAAATACCACATTTACAATACATAATTTACACAAAACTAGAATTCTGACTAACATCTACGAACGCGTATGACACTTTCGCGGAAAGAATCCTTTTACGACGTTTCAAATAAAGATAAACGAACGATAACCGATGAGTGGTTCGTCGAAATTTCAATACCGTAACTATATTATCTGAATGACGTGCGCTGCCATAGTATCGTTCTCATATTGTTTGCACAGTTGAAAATCCTTAACAACGCAAATGCCTCCAATCTTCCTTGGCAATTGAAATCGCCGACGAAAACGATGTACCGCTGTCTTCTGCGAGTGCTGCACGTCAGCTCTATCGTCAATATCTTAAGGCCACTGAACTGTGAGTGGGGAAAAAAAAGGTGCCTTCGAAGACTCACTTTGATTCGATCCGTTAGAGATGTCTTGCTCCAGGGGCAGATTCGTGTCGTCGCTGAATCGCTGATAATTCCCATTGTACTCGGAGGATCTGGAGGAAGTCATTTGACCCTGTCACATGTATCGACCACGCGTCTTCGCCTGCACTGGCTGCTCTTGACGCAACTCGACGCGATTGACGTTCCACTCCTTTCAGCTGATCGTCGTCGTCGCTCTCTGTCGGCCGTCCCTCTTAACCGGCTAATGACTAAAGAACGGACGCGACTGGATTAAAAGGCGTACGCAGACGCGTATATTCATGTACGGATGTTATATTCAACCTCATAATGTGTACAAAGACGCGGCGCCACACATGGATTGTTCTATACATATAGCTATATATGCTGCTGCTTTGACGTTCCACTTTGCGATGCGCATGCGCACGTCCGGGTGATTTAAATTTGAACCTGGTGTTCTGTAGCTTGGTTAATTATCGATCATTTTTGTTTTATCGTTAAAATTGAGAAACTATGTTTGCGGCTACGTGTTACTTATGCTTTTAGTATGCTTGTTATGTACAAAGGTACGGAAGGAACAGCGTCAATGAACAAGTCTAAGTAAGGATTACTAAATGATTACCAGTAGCAAATTTGGATTGCTTCAGTATTTAGATCCGATTCCAATATTGAACCGATCTATATTCACTGGTTAATTAGCGAACGTGTACACCTTATCATTAGTAAGTATGCCGAGAAGTGGTAAAACAAATATGTGTAAAGGCGCTGAAATAGAGATTAAGATTGAAATGTTTTTTTATCTTTATTTCCTCCAAAAACTCAAACCATAATCACAATAGAAGATTAGAACTTTAATCTGTGTGGATATTGGCTACTGCGCAAGCCAAACATCGCTGACAGATAGGCGAAGAGTAATTTCTTGTCCGTATGTTTTTTAATGGCGTCGAGGACGAATTTATCGACTGTGTTCTGATCCTCTTTCCTTTGTTCACTAGGTTTGTACACCTCCTCTTTCTTGCTGAAAATATCGCCCTCTTCTTTCTTTGCGCGCTTATCACGTTTCCTCTTGAAGTAATCGTCGTTAATGTGATTCGGCAACTTGAAGCCAGTCATATCGATCCGTGTAGAGGTTCCAATGATATAATTTTGACTCACTCTACGCATAGGGCAAGAGTTAAGCAGGAAAGGACCTGTAATAGAATGACTAGTTAATACTCAGTTTCTACGGAACATAGTTGAGAGAAGATTAATAATGCGGACCTGTTACTAGAAGCAAGCCAGTTCTGAGCTGCTTCAGAAAAACAACCCTCTTTCCCTTGTGTGGACCTGCCAGAACAATGCAAACTGTGCCCGGCTGCAATGACGGCCTCAGATACCGAACATGATCACGGAAACATTTCTTGGGATGATGGACAGCAACAGGATCTGCGGTGGGATAGTTTGCTCTCCTCTTCTTCAACAAAACAGTTCTTTTTTCACCATTCTTGTCACCACCAATTTCCTTTTGAATTGTCAGTGGCTTCTTGGCCTTAACCTGTGGAACCATAACAACAGATTTGTATGAAAATGACACACTTTAATTGCTCTGTTTATCACATTATATCAATGTTCCATTGCTACAACACTGAAAAGAAATAATGGCTTACAGTCTTTCGGGTCTTCTTGCCAATAAATTTATAGATGGCCTTCTTATGGTACATGCGTGTTCGGCTAAATCTGTAGACACCATTTCCCAAATCATAATTTCTAGCTTTGGGCCGACGCTTTTTCTCCTCCTTCTTAGCGGGAGAACCCTCCGCTGCAGGTTTCTCTGGAGCTTTTGCCTTCGTATCCGTCATCTGTGAAAAGGGCAAAATTGGCATAGTAAGTCAACTAAATTTGCAAACACAACTTATATGCTACCACGAGTAACAATTATACATACAATAATGCTCTTCTGAACAATTTCAAATTTAATTTCCTTATTGCCACATTATTTGAGAAATAATATTTCGAATACGTAACGACAGTTGTAAAAATAAAAGATAGTCATTTACCGAGCACAAGTGGTAACAATGATAGGTTATGACAGCTTAGCAAATTTTTCGGGCCACCTTAATTCTTTCTCAGGAAAATAGTAAGCAATGAATTAAAACTAATTACACGATATATGCAGTAGAAATTTCTCATATGAAGCATTAATATGCATCTAAGGAAAAAGACAAAACAAATGTCAAACCTCAACCTCACAATATGTTAACCTATCATAATATTGGATAAAACGTGGAAAAGTCGAAAAATATCATATGGCCAACGTAGAAGAAATACCAATAATAAAGGATTTCGCTAAAAATCATAATGAACATACGCTATAACAGGCGGATTATTCAGATATTACTTGATCGTTCATCGCGGTGCAATCTTACCGTGAATCGAGCGGTTAAAAGAGTCTTCAATGCGCCTCCATCTATTGGCTGTATTCCGAGTTTGCGATTATATATCGATACTCGCTTCGATGGGCATCGATAGTTGGAAGCGCATTAAAAGAGCACAATTTGAATTATTCAAATACATTAAATATTTGTATTCGATTAAACTTAAATTGTGCACCACTTAATTCGTAATATGAAATCACATACAATGCAATAACGTACCTGCTATCATTTGGGAAATAAAATATAAATACACCAGCGATATACGTAAGCACAAACACAGCTTAGTTTAGAAATATCTATCTTTAACAAGTGTAAAATTACTGAAAGCGTACTTTTCAATGGAAATAAAATTTAAAAACTTTGTAGACAAGTTAATATTTCATATAATATTTGTCACATTGCCATAGCTTTAAATACGTGGGAAAGAAATTATCCCGCGTCTAAGAATATCACAATTTATTTATAATTGACTAATGTAGCGCCGCGTTATACGTCTGCCTCAAAATGTTACATATGTCATTTGCTTATGCGCTGCTTCATCGATAAAACAGGGACTAGACTTGATAGTTAATTTTTTTATATCTCCACTGAATGTTATCAGCTACTGTGCTAGTGTCAGTTTATACGTGTGTCATCTAAGTTTGAGCTTTTATCAGCAATTGTCGCATTTGGCTTGCATTCTCTTCGCCACTCGATGTTCTGCTTAAGGTGATGCAGCGAAGAAAGTTCAATATTCATAACATTTTTCAGTCTTTCGGTCTTAGCCGCTAGCAACTAACAACGATATCAGTTACGTAATACATCGCCACCGCACATGTTTCTAAACGCTCACAGATTCCTCGTTATCGAACAGTTGCGCTGTCACGCTCCAAAGAATTGTGCGCCGAGATAAACGCTCGATCTATTTCTCAGGATTCTGTATCGACGAAAATTTCCTTTATAGGTGCAGGAAATATGTCCCCATCGCAGAGACGCCGCTCCATCTTGCGATTTATGATATTCAAGGTGACATTTGTCGAGTTGACTGTGCGACCTGTTATAATTTCATAGCCACCAAATTAAATGGCGAGATTATAGATATAGGCAGCGATTACGGTGAAAAGTTGGAGAACGGATGGAGAGAGGTAACTTTTCGTTCACAGACAAATTACGAAATGTGACGCGGACAACCGGTATAACTGTGATTTGTCTCTTCTTCTCCTGCTCTACAAATAATAGATACAGACGAACCGCGAAAAGTTAATGTATTACGTACTAAGTCAAATCGTTTATCCTGAACTCGATACTCCGACATCAGAGAAATTGGAGTCTTTGTACGATTTTCCGGACGACTTAGATCGTATTTTCTTACGTTGGGAAAATGGAAAAGCAGTCGGCTTTTATACGATCAAACCAAAAGGTATACGCTTAATAAGACTTTCAAACGTCATCACTCTTTTTTTTGGCATGTGCTTCTTGTTTGGTCACAATTTGCGTATGTCGGACCTATATAGGCACGGAGATATTACCAACACGAGAAAGATATATGATGCCAGTATTAGACACGGCATACATTCGTTCAGAGTATAGAAGTAAAGGTTTCGGCTGTGATATTTTGTCAGACGTTGTACAACGTTTTCCGAACGAGGATATTGGATTTTCAAAACCGATTTCTCAGGGAATGCTAAAAGGTAATGGACGAATAACACGATTTATGTAAAAAAAATAGATCTGGACGTTAAGAATTTGAAATTTATGGTTGATAAACTTCTACAAAAATATTCTTCATTCTAGTGTTGAAGTCATTTTTAACGGAACGCAAGGAATACCGATTATGCTTTTGGGAAATAGCCGATTACGATGTTATTGGGTCACAACAATTAATATGGTATTGCTTAAAACAGCGTCATCTATAAAAAAAAAGCAAATAGAATTTATTACAAAATCTTAATATTATAACAGAATTTGTATACATATGTGTATGTGTATATGTATGTATATATATATATTTGCAACTGTACATTTCTTGTATGTATGCGAAACGAGATATATTGGTTGTATATGTTGTTTATGGTAACAGGTAATGAGCACATACTGCGTTCAAATGTCGTAAATATATTTAACATATCAAGTAATAATTCTGCAAAACCTGAGACATCCGCTTTATTTTAAATTACTCTTAAACTCATTTAATAAAATAGATCCTATAACCATTTTCTCACAATTTACACAAATTTCCAGCTGCTCAATATCGATTATCTTTATTGTCACTAAAACCAGTGATTTGGACGCTAATGTGTGGGCAGCAAATCTGTAACAAAGTCGGAAAAGTATAAACTCTCTGTCGAGTAACACTGAGAAAAGACACTGCAGTTCCAAGAATCTAAAACTGATTCAACAATGTATAAAATGCAGAACCTGTTTGTGGATTTGATATAAATGAAGCATTGTATCTTACCTTATCACTTCATCGTCGCTGGACACAACTGCAACGTTAGCAGTTTCGAAAATTTTCTGAGAAAGAACTTTTCTGTTTGTTGAAAATTGTATTTTCGCTGTATGCTCGTTCATACCTTTTAGTTTATCTTTTTCGATGATAAACATAGTCTCTGGCAAAATGACTGATCTTACAATCTCTCCGATTGGTGGCTTAATTGTAATGGGACACGAATGATTTATCTCGTCTATTACGAACTCAATATTGAAGTTCGCCGGTTGAGTGGAATCGTTGAAGTTAACGCCAAGCGTAGAAGACAACGTTGAACTTTTATCGAGCTGCGCTATTTGTGCGAAATCGTGAATGAACATACCATTTTGCAAATTCTGAAAACAAATTGCCATACAGACAAGGATTAATATTTGATCACATATAACAATACATTCTGTTGATGCTGATGATTAAATGAAATTGTTCGTACCTTAGTTCCAATGTTGATGTCTTTGATGGGTTCATTGCCCTCGTTAGAAACTGTCAATTCAATGCTAACCAGATGGGAGCTAACTAAATGTTGGGATCTGGTAAATCTGTATTCTAGTTTCAATCCGTGACCAGTAATACTGTTCAGCAACTCTGATTTCTTCTGTGGGATAAAAGAAGCTGATACTTCTCTTATTCCATTCGTGACTGTCGGGTTGATAGGAGTGAGGAAACCACCTAAACTAGGCGTCATGACGGGTGTCATTGGTACAACTGGAAAAGAACCAACGTTAATGATTATTATACCATACTCACTATGTATGCAAACACTTTCATTTGCCAAAAACTGCTTTAGGCTCACCATCGTCCAGATCTAAAAGCAAATCGAGATTACTCTTTGGCTTGTCCTTTGTTTCTTCTTTCAAAGCCTTGTCTTTTTCTTCTTCGGTTTCTTCTGAACGAGTCTCATCTTCGGAGTCCGACTCTTCCTCGCTTTCTGTATCGGTTTCAGACTCTTCGGATTTCTCAGTATTCTTTGCTTTGTCGCTATTATCTTCGAATTTATCCGATTCTGATGAATATTCCGACGAATCACTCTCCTCGTCTGACGAGTCACCCGAGGAACTGTGCGATGTTTCTTCATCGTCTGATTTTTCTGTTTCTGAAATATAATTTATCATTAGATATTACATGAAGGCTATAAAAAGGACGTTAAGGCTCAGGTTGGAAAAGTGATGAAAATGCAGGAACCTTCACCGGCGGTACTGCCGTCATCGCTATAAAAAGGTTTCTCTTTGTCTTTTCCTTTTTTGTCCTTCTTTTCTTTTCTACTGTGTCTGTCTTCTCGCACTTCGCGTGCAATGGTCGGCTCAGCGACGTCTCTGAGTGACGGATCCGGTGCTACGTCAGGGAAAGATGGTAAAGGGCGATATCCGGCACACGGCATGTCCAGGTAATGAGACAAGGTGCCCAACTGAAAAGTTGAGTCCTTAAACCTCGACGTGAGTGTTGGCGCTGGTTTTGGGGCCAGAAAAATTCTCTTCGCATACTGAGGAAGCTTCTTCTTCGAGCCGTTCTCGTCGTCGAAGATAAAGTGTCGGAGGAAACGTGCCCGGTCCCTGATGTCGTAGTTTTGGTCGTATTTAGCGAGCTGGAAGACGTACTGGCAGAATGGCTTCGTTTGAACCGGATTGTTCAGGCACAACTTGACAGCGAGATTCAACGTTTGCAGTTTAACTATGTCTTGCTCGTTCACGAAGTTCTTTGCCATTTTTCGAAGGACATCCGGTGCTATTTTTGGAACACGGTCTGAATATTCGCCCAGAAGCCATAGAATAGATGCTCTGGCCTGCGGTATCGTAATAAAATCCATTAATTTGGCCATATGAGCGATTATATCCTTGTGTTCGTTGGGTTGAGTTTGTAAAAGTTTCTTGATAACGACTACACTCTCTGCTACAACAGCCTCTGTAACAATAATAGAATTAGTTGACGGCCTTGTCATTTCACCCAAAGCAAGTAAATACTACCTTACCATCCCTATTGCTTAATAAAGAAACTAATCCGTTTAAACACGTGTCTGTGACTTCTTTTATATTGCTTGCACATCTACCAATTGCTTGTATACTGGCACCGACAAATTCCTTGTCACTACTTGATATATATGTCTGAAATTCTCTCAGTATTACGCCGATACTCGTTTCAGTTGCTAAGTTTGTCAGGATATCCAGTTTCAGTAGTTTGATGTGTGTAGGATCGGATGTCCTTACAAAGAAGGATTTAAGAAAAGGTTCAAACATTCCCTATAAACAAGAATACAGTTAATATTGAGCAATGATTAACAGCGCGCGCATAACAATGAAGAAAGAATGTTCACTTATGTTGAAGAAATGAGTATTTATTTGTTCGCGAAAACGATAGATGCGCTTTTTCGAAGATATATCTCCCTCTGACGCTTCATACTTTTATATACCATACTTACATTACCTTTCTGGTAATTGACATGCTGGCAATACAGTGAAGAACAATACTCTGCACCTCTCTATGACCTCTTAGCAGTCTTATCAATGCCTTTGCTGCTGTCATAACTTCGCTTCTGGGTGCTGCATGATGGTACAGTTGAGAAACTGCCATCACTACGGACGCATTACGGCTTTGCAAAAGAGGCTTCGTGTTCCTAAGTAGCAAACGATGATCCGGGTCTAAAGAGAACTTCGGTTTCTTTGAATTGGAAGAATCCGAATCGGAATCGTAAAACGGACGATTTTCATCTTCTTCGACGCTCTGGAAAAAGGATGAGTCTGTTCAAATTTTTTAAATAGTGACGTACGATATATAAAACGAGTGTTGGTCGAAAAAATGTCTTAAAGTCACAACAACTTACATCTAGATTAGGATTAACAAATTGCGTTCTCGCATATCTTGTTAACATATTAACAATGACCACTTGTCCCCATTCATCTACGTCAACTAGTAGGTTACATAACTTTCGGTAGTTCTTATGAATGAGGTCTATTCTGTCAGGACAGACCTCTTCAAAAGCCATGACTGCTGAGCCCACAACAAGGGTGGTTTTATCCGAGAGAAGCTTCTCCAGAACACCTATTAGTTCTTCTTTTTGATCTGGGTCTAACGAATACAATTTGGGTATGGCATGAGCTGCAGTTTTGCGCACATATGGTGACATATCGCTAGCTGAATCTTTAATGGCAAGCATCACAATAGGCACTATCATGGAAACCCTTATACTGGACAGAACTCTTAAAGCACTGGCTCTTATTAGCTGATTAGGGTCTTTAAGAGCTCTTTGAAAGGTAGAAATTGATAAGAGTGCAAGGTCTTGTTGATCTTCTGCATAACGAACAAGATATACATAGACTAATTTTTTGACTTCAATATTCTTTGACACAACATTTTTCACTACAGCTGGAAAAAGTTCAGATGCGTCTCTTCCTTTGGCCACCATCTGTGAACAATCAAACTCTTGTCAATACATATAATGTGCGTAGCGGTAACAAAATTTATATGTATGTTATTAAAACGGTATACCCCGATTATACGCTTCATAGCTTCTAACTTGAGGCCATCCTTATTACTGTCCAGCATTTGTTTTAAATCTTCATGTCTAAACAGATTAGATTGTATGTAATGTTTCTTTGACTTTCTGCTTCAATTATTTTCATGCACTAATAAATTGTCTCTATAAATCCAGCGCTTAGTAACCAGGAATGTATGATATTGGTATTAAAGTGTGCAGACGCAAGATACTCGATTAAAAAGTAAATTACTCAGAGTAGTTACTTTTTGTAATCGGAATGGAAAAATCCGCCAGATGCAGGATCTGTGGCGAGTTCCGAGTCGCCTGCACTTGATGGTCTGTCATTACTATACGATCCGCCGTTATTAGATAACGTACTCGCTGCGGCGGTTAACATTGTGATATGTCTTTTCCAACTCCACGAGACAAATGCAATTTCTCTACGTATTTTCAGCGAAATACGAATTCGGGTACAACACCACGGGTTATTCGATGCGTTTGACAGCCAGCTGCTTCTACCAAGCCTCCATATTGTTCAAACATTGAGCATGGTGTATTTTAAAGTATCGTCAATGCGCACTCATGAACGTGAACACGGTTTTGTCGGTTTCTTACATAAAAGCTTAAACTCTATTTTATTGGAACTCAATTGATCGTATCAGATTATTATGTTATGCAAGGTATATCGATGAACTAACAACCACTTTCACATAATTAAATTTTCCTTGGACATTTATATGTAGAAAGTTCGAACCTTAGACTATATATGTATGGACTGCCAGCAGCATGCCTGAGCCGTGTTAAATTCGTGACGAAACATCTGTGGCGCCGCTACTACCCAAGAACTAACTTTAACGTACGTTGTATATCTATATATATTGATGTACGCATGCGCTCAATTGACTCGTGGTTGACTCGTGTGAAGTTAGTCAGAGCCACAGTAAGCGAAATATATTGCGATTCTGTAGTTCTTGGGTTGTAGCGGCGCCACAGGTCTTTGAACTAACGTGAATACAGCAACTAGCGGTCCATATATATTTAGTCTAAGGTTCGAACGCATTAACAGCGCGTTTCCAATATATTTTCATGTAAAACTACCGCAGACATAATAGGGTACTTAATAGTCCCACCTCCCACCACCCCACCAGTGATGGCAGAACCGCAGTGCGCACTCCATGTATATAAAGTCTATAGTCTACGGTATTAATCACTATAAACTGATAAGAACGTCTTTATGACTTGTTGTTCATGCCGGTTGATACCTACCATGTGAAGGTTAGTTTCAAAGGCAGGTACCTTATAGATCCACTTTGTTAAAATGTTATGAACAAAGATGTTGTTGGTTTGACGTATTGATGTAATGCCATTGTATGTTCCGCATAGGTATGGATAGATAAGAAATTGAGATGAGAATATTACGTTATTTGTAATCTGTTATTTCTCACATACTATTAAACTACTAAAGACATTATAACTTCAAAGCTGTGAGGAAGATGTTTGTCAGTGTCCGCTCACGTTTACTAAATGGCAGAGTGACTGTCATAAAGCACAGCGTACAAAAGTACAGTGTTCCAGCAGTGATCGAAACCAAAAATGAGGAAGGACCTAAGTATCCGCCAATACTCGACGAGCATTGGAAAGCACGCTCCCAGAGAAGGCAGCAAGAATGGTATGATGAAATCAAAAAAATAGAAACAGTAGAGGAGAAATTTATTAAAATGAATATGCCACGGTACTATGGATGGAAGGTACTTTTGTATGAAGAAGAGAAAATACCGTACGGTAGTCTGTCTCAAGCTCAACATGCAACCAGAACACATATTATTAAAACATCAGGCTTACCATCATATTATGACAATATTATTACATCCGATGAATTAGATTCTATTGTACAAACAGTTAGGAAAGATGTAGAAGATATTATTATTTTTGAGCACACCAGCAGGAAGTAAGTGCTTTAAAATGATGTCCTTTGTGGACTCATGATCTGATTATTTAAAGTTTATTTCAAATAATTGTGTATTACAGGAGACGTCATGAGTTGAAGGAAGATGAATTGGGAAGTTCAAAGGAAATGGAAAATATCATTGCAAATGCTGTTGCTTCTCACATTCACAGAGTATTATCAATAAATCTTGCTTCAAAACTTTCGCATTTAATAGAAACTCAAGTAGAGTTTGAACCACGTATTGAATCATGTTGGAGTCTTGGAGGTATACCTCCAGCAGAAGTATTACGCAAGTCCCGATTGGCAAAGCGATTGAAGGAATATGTTGATGATGATGTAAACATATGGGTTCAATACCTGGGACGCCCAATGTTACATCTAAGGCACAACCATCCTCTACAACCAATTCTTGAATTAACTGATTGCGAAGATACTGCATTAGAGGTGCCAATATTTAAATACGATCCCAGATCAATAGGATATAAGCTTGCACGAAGACATGTAACGTGTATACCTGGTTTTTGGCCTGGGGATCAATGTGAATTTGGCTTGTTGTCTTATCATAATCGTGGTCATATGCATGTGAGTCCCAATAGTGTTGTGGATGAATATGAAGTACTTACCACACAAGCTGTATTGGCATCTTTCAGTTGGTTAAATGCACAAGCCTTTTACCAAGGTACCTGTATAAATTAGTGTATTTAATACTCATTGTATTGGAGAAGTACATTTTACTGTTGTATTTTCTAGGTTTCTCTACATTTCATGAAATCACATATCCACTCGTATCACAAACAGTTATAACCAACAGTCAGTGGTGGTCATTTTATGTTTATCAATTGAATACAACATTGATGCATTCTGAGCATGTTTATAATAATCCTAGACGCAATATTTGCTGGACAACAGAATCAATGAAATTGTACGATACAATAGAAAATGAAAAGATTCATGGTTTTAATGACGAAGTGTTGAAATGTATCATTAGGATGTACATGAATTCTCCCAAAGAGCGCGAATGCGTCGACATGAAACCATATTTAGGAAAGCCTAGAAACATAGTAGCTACAATTCGAGGGCCACAACGTCGGGAATGGTTGGAGGAGCACTTCAAACACATTGTATCTAATAGACCACGACATAAGTACGTGCTTTCATCGTCTCATTATATTATGATACTACACTAACTGAAAGCAATATAATGTAATATTTGTTTATTTCAGACGCATACCCGAATTTTATGCGTGGCAAAAAATATATCATATTGATAACCATTTGCGACCAAGGGAAAGGAAGTTGGAACCATGGCAAAAAGGAATTAAAGTATTTCGTCGTAGATTAGACGATCATTTGCCAGTTTACATACCGCGAAAATTAAGGGATCCAAGTTCGGCTCGCAGAAGAAGGGGACGCTTTGCACCAACATATTATCCATAGACAACATAATACAATCATTTGTTGATTTAAAGTGCCGATCACAAATCATGTGCGAAGAAACACGGTATCGTCTACTTGATATTGCTTGTCCGTGTCAAAGAAATTAGTATGATTTATTGAAACAATTTTGTACCATGTTCAATACAATGTAATACTTTCAGTTTCGTAATCGTTAACCGGCACCGAAAATGTTGCTCCGTCTGTTTATGGTAATGATACTGTTGACAGTGTATGTTTTAGTAAACGCCAGAATGAAAGAATGTATCATAATTTATTTCATAGCTACATAGATAACACATCTTGTAACAGTAAACTGGCTTTCTATAACCGGGACTCATTCGTTGTATATTATGGTGCATATAGATTTCCCCGGCATTTCCAAGTTTATGGAATCAGCTTTGTTTGTGTCACTGATTGTTATATTTTGAGGATTGCTATTCCTGGAAGACAAACAGTAACATTTAATATAACGACCGAGGATTTGATCTACACGTTGTCATTTGCATATAAATTGATATCGTACCTGTTGCATAGTATAGCCACTGTTTCCCCACTTAGAGTTTTAAATGCCATTGTCTTAATATCCCCGGTTTCCGTCATGTCAGCTCTTACTGAACCTGGTCGAACGAATCTACTGGCATGGAACATCGCGTAATACATGGGTTGTTTGTAAAACTGGTCTTTTTCAGGAATCGCTAATATAGGTGCGTCCACAAAATTTTTAATCCAATTTGGACCCCCATCCTTGTCCAGCACAAGGTTCCAGTCTATCCAACCAACTGTTCCCATAACTATATTCTGCAACACATTTTTGCCACATTAAGATTCACTAACCAGGATCAGCATATTTATTTTACTTTTAATTGTATCCCACAAAATTGAAAATATTATATTGTTACGAACAGATCATGAAGTCATGAAAACTGCATTGCTTACCTCTATTATATCTAATATGTACTGTTCAGCACGATCCCATGATCCCAAGATCACTTTTGGCCAGTCCCAAAGTTTACTCCCTGTGAAAACAGCGATACACGTCAATAAAATTGTTCTTTTTCCCCCTTTTTACATTGCCCTGAGAATCAATATCACCAAGATAACAATTTCCTTGGACTGTAAGACACAAATTTCCTTACACTCACATGACACGCAATGAAAACACTGTACTGTCATAATTTCGCTTCTCTTCGTCAAACTATTGCGCGGGCAGCGAAGCTACTCACCGGTACATGCTTCCGTCATGAGTATAAATTTGTCTGGAAAAAGTTCGTGCGTCCTTTTGATGACGGATCCTGGGACCAAGTCGTCAGTGTACCAATGTACAGCGATACCATCAACATAATTTAATGCCACTTTGTTTCTGGCGAACAACTGTACGTACATCGGTAGCAGCAGTCTTTGATCGTCCAATATCATGATTTGGGTTTCATTAAATTCCGAGTTACGTATCGATGGTCCGAGATTCTCGGCGACCCATTTTGCTAACTGTCCCGGCGTCCATGCCATAGAGTTGAGCTTGCCGAGAGGAAACAGACCGTCGAGTGGCTCGTTCCCAGTAGTCATTCCCCACATCTTAACGCCCTGCTCATTATATTTCTTCAAGAACTTAACTAGATAATTGGCATAGGTCTGGTAATTCTCCGTTTTCAGGAAACCTGGTTTGTTGAAAGATATGCATTAATTTAATTATTTGGTTAATAGTTTTGAGATGTGTGTTATGCAATAATAAGGGCATATGCAAAGATAAACAGTTCTCTATAGTCGTCATAGCTTAGATGCGTCACGATGACGAATATTTATATTCGTTTTTATTACCGAATCCGTTAATTTTCCCATTTGTTTTCATCCATGGTGGAGCACTCCACGGCGATGCAAACATTTTCAAATTCGGGTTTATTTCAAGAGCGTGTTTGATGTAGGGTATTTTGTAATTCCAATCCTCGGGTTGAAGTGCGAAGTTTTTTAGGTCGGTGTCACCAGGACAATCGTCGAGTGTGTAAGGTCTGACTGAAAAGTCAGTTCCTCCTATAGGCACGCGACCGAAGGCATATTGACAACCGGTTTCACCGAAATATTGTCTGAAAATTGTATACACGAATCATTATTTAATCGATCACCGTAAATATTAATAGTGCTGTGCGTCGAACTACTAAACTGACGTAATGCAGAAGTGTTTTCATAACAACCTGCACCCTGCTTTTGACATTATAGGTTTTTAACACAAAACTGACGTCAGAGCGATATCCGGTTTCTGAATCTACTATTATTTATGGAACCCCTGTAAATCTACAGCGCCCTGACAGTTACAAAGCTCTTATCAGTGCGTATTGGCACATAATGAAATGCAAACGATTCTGAGATATGTATATAAACGTAAGTTATGCGAATAGACTATGTTTCCGGCATACCTCAACGAAATGCTAAAATAACGAAGCAAAGCATGTACTTTGCGTTGATAGGAGCGATGCTTATATGTGCAATCAGATAAATATTACTACACTCGAGCGTCCAATCTATCACGATGGTCGTACAAAAGTGTCTCCTCTAATTAAAATGCGACCAGATAGAATCATTATCGATGACAATTTGTTTCGCCGATGCAGAAACAGCAAACATTCGACTCACAATCAGTATCATTTGTCCCGATCAGGTAGTGTCTAGCCGGCCTCTGCTAAACATCGCACTTACTCCATTATAACTTTCTGCGTTGCGTTGCTCAGCTTTTTCATATTTATGCCGGTGGAGTCCGTAAACGCGCCACCAAATCCTTTTATCGTCTGATACCTATTCTTGCTGTTCACGAATAATTTAACGGAGTCCTCCGCCTGAGGGCCGAACTGTCCAGTCGAGAAATCCAATCTGTGCCCCTCTTTGCTCGATACGTACGCATGGAAAGTATTATTTTTCGGCGATTCCCTTTGAGGCGGCGAATCGCAATACGTCGAGTTACAGACACAAACAGGACTTCCATTGCCGAAGTCGAGGGGCACACATTTGTTTGCTTCACCTGTAACGGACGTTGTTCGAACGCACTTACAATCTGGTAGGTGTTGCAGCGACGGTACAAAACGAAAACGTTAAAATGAGTTCGGAGACATGTGAAGTAATGGGAATTTTTCAAAATTTTTTCTTTTTATACGTTATGTATGCGTGCAAATACCTTTGAGGGTAAAGAGGACGATTAGGAAGATTATTCTGTACATCGTGTTTCTTTTACTGGGACGTAGTCAGTAATCTGTAATACGAAATACGTTTAAATCTGTCGACTTTGGGTGCTTTTGTCAAATGATTGTTATTATATTTTGGCTTTGATCACCGGCACATACGATTCAACGACTGGCGTAATAAAACAGAAGAAATCCTGAAATCGAATTTTATAATCGCTATGATACATTTTGAGAAATCCAACTGAACGTACGTAATGTATACTTGCCGATCCCTGTCGCGACGGCAGTCCTTTACATGTCTTTCCTACGAGTACCTACGCTGGAAAAAAGGTGAACTCTGCGTTATTCACAGGAACCTCATATATACTGAAATGAACAGTGCAATTGAGCTAGCACACGATATTACGGTGACAACCGGCGTGCAAGTAAAACTAACTACAACAAACTGGAAACTGTCTGAATACTATAATCATGTCGATGCCCCCTTTTTCTCTCCCTTTTAAACGAATCACATAAGCTCACATAATTTCAACTGAAAATAGTTCAATCACCGCTGTTTCATAAATATCACGGCACAAATTATGTTTACAACGTAGCTGGATTCGCCGACGTATAGAGCAGAACTACACTGTCGCGAGACTATGCACCAAGCGTGACGATCAAGTGCTGCTATTCGTTGTATATCTAATGCGCTTGGTCGGATGTCGGATGTAATGTCGGCCGGCGACATGTACAGGATGAGAAGATTGATGATTTCGCGATTACCGAAACGTCCCGGTATACCTCCGATAATAGCGGCCTCCTCGTATTGAAGTAACTTTGAACGGCTGATGCCCGGTGGCTTTATATATCATAAGTCTGCGAGCCCATTTGGAGTGACATACTCATGACGCGACCGTACTATCGGTAGCCCTGACAGCAAACAAGTGCACGTTGTCGCGAGTGTGTGGATGTCGTGCAAAAGACGCGCGCGCACCTTATCGCCGCGCCAAAGTTACGGGTTTTCACTCTCTGACTCGAGCAGGTTACTTTGACCAGTTTGACCACTGACGTTAGATACGGTATCGTTGCGGAGACTACCGCAATCGTGTCGATTTCACAATCGAAGCCTCAAGTCCCACTAAATGCAGCCACGTTATCGGTCATAAGTACGGTGCACGCAACACGTTCTTGGTAATTATTTCGATCTTATATCAGTCAGATACAAATGTACAGTAGGGGTAATTATATTCAAAATACTTGAGACTCGTCATAATCGCAAAAGAAATTATGTTGTACGTAGTCACACGTGGTAATAGCAGTTTATGATCGAAGCAACCATAATATTATTGAGTGTGTTCCATAATTTCTAATGTAATCGTCATACCCCACGCACGGTTAGTTCGAACGGGTCGATGATAAGGGGGGTCCTGACTGCGTCGTGATTATGCTGACGGCAAATAACATCGACCGATAATAACTGATTAAATACGCTTTCACCTTTATCTTCATTCATCAATAATTCTAACCGATACCGATACTTGCAAATTCGAAGTGGCCTGTATCTATGGAAATGACTCTGTTCGACGTCGAACCACAGATAGGTACGCTAAAAAAGCACCCAGTCATCCATAGTTCCCATCAATTTAGCTGACTAAATCGGGTTCTAGTTTCCAACTTTGCGTAATTTGTTATTTTTCATTTAAAGTCCGATCGATCTCTCTTGTTTAACTTTAGATAATCTATAAGATTCTAGCTTCGACATTCCGAGCTGCCCGTTATTACAATAGTTATCGGTATACACATATGGGTCGACGTACCAAACAGTACTGAGGTACAGATTTTATTATCGGCATCGTTTAATGTCTCTACTTGCCATTAGATATACGTGCTCTCGATCGTCCAATTTCGAAATTGATAGAATGTACGATGGGACGTACATATCGGAACGGAAAGTTGTTTATCCCGCGAGGGAGATGAGACTTTGAGACGGATAAGAATCTATTTTCGATTGCTAACCATTATCTGTCGTCGCGCGATGCTCTCTTTCAATTCGATCATCCCCGTATTCTGCCTTAATCCTCCAGATTTCCCTATCTCGTCCTACCGCATCTGGGGTGGATCGTTTGTTTTTTATTGCATTCCGTTTTTTTTTTTGCTCTCGACGGAATAATGACTTCTTCGATCTGGATGATAAGGCCGCGGCAAGATCCCAGCTTCGCTTACTTGGCCGTCTGGACGACATCGTCGGTTCTCTTTATTAATGGTATTAATTTAAGTCGGGCACAAGGTGAAATCGACGTATCCATAGCTCAAGTGGTCGATCAAAAATGATCTAAGGTACACAAAGAAAAGGGAATCTCAGCAGGATGTAAGTCATCGTCAATATCAGTTGCATCTTCAGATCGTGATAAAGCTAACTGCAATGTTACCGAAACACCGATTATATTCTACTCGAGGATGCCGTATTTATCCAAAGGCTCGACGTTCTTATTAATATCAGCCGCGAGAGCTTCTAATCTACAACAGATTATTCATCCAACGATACTTATAATACTTATAATATTATTCTATAACCACGTACACCCGAGGTGCACTTGTGTACTCCAAATTATCCTAGTGTCAACAGCATCATTCTTTATCGATGGCGTTCGTGTGCACGTCAATGACAAAATTTTGCGCGCATCTCCTGATCGATAAAAGGTGTCGTTATAAAGATCGACGATAAAGCGACATCGGGCTTTGCACTACGTGTCATCGGATAGTGGTTACGTTCATGCAGACGCAAACGTTCTCTCCGCCCCCCGCTGCGTACTGCACCATGCCCCTCCTCTCTCTTCTCACCTCGGACGTCGAAGACGCTTCGTCGAAACGCACGCTACCAAAATGTTATTCTCACACAGGGACTACTCCAGCAAGAATTCCTTGCGCGCACTTTTTTTTTCTCTCTTCCATCATCCACTTTCCCCAACGCTTTTTTCAGCCGCGCTCTCTCTGTCTCCCTTTTTTTCTTTTTTTCTTTTTCAATTTCAGCGGATACCGGTCGCGCCGGCCGGGCGACATTTTGCATTTCGTTACGTCAGCGTTCAACGCTTTCAGCGGAAATCAAGTTTTCCTGAGCGAGCTATCGAGAGCGCCGAATTACTGCGTATCCTCGACGATTGCGCCCGTCCGACGGCACTGTGTGCGCGCAGCTCGGCCCTGAAATCAGGCGCGTGTTACGTAACGCTGCGAATTTGAGCAGGTAGACGAGACCCGACGGCGTAGTAAAACTACATTGCTGGGAACGTGGCATTGCGGTATGCTCTCTCGGCTCCGGCAACCCTTCGCCGCCCTCGCTCTTTATCAAAGCCCTCTCGATCTGCTATCTACCCCGACGCAGTGTCTCATGTACACGGTCAGCTCCTGAACATGTCGATAGGGGCACCGCCGATTCGGTTCTGTACTCGCGATGTGCGTATAGCCACGCTCCGAATTCATCCGATCTTTCCCATCATTATTTGCGTCCATTTGATCTAGATACGCTGGCTGAACCAACGACGCAGCATGCCTGAACTCGATGGCGTGTATGAAAGTGGTGTAAGTAAAAAATCTGGACAATGGAATGTTTCACTTTTATTACAGAATATAGTCGTTTTTTTTTGGTCGTCAAACTTGAACTTACAGGCAAATATGTACGTTGGTATATACGCATAGAGTTGGAAACGTTGCACACAAATCGTACGTCCGACTGTTGTTACATCAATATAAATGCGTCTGCTGCGCTGTAGCAGGTGCCGGTTACAAAGGGCTATTTATTAAATTCTCACGTCGACGTGAGCCGACCGGCAAAAGATGCAATTCGTGCGCGGCGATACGACATCGTCTGACAAGTTTGCGATGCGGAGCATTCATTTGGCTAACATATCTCGCGCGACGGCAAACGTTCATTATCGAATCCTTGTATCCATGCACTTAGAAGCTGCTATCGGTAATTCCATAAATATGTTGATTCAAGGAATAAATGCAAGTGGAGCCGACGTAAGGTACGTATCGTTTCTCACTGTCAGTTGCATCTGTAACAAGCGGACTCTTTCGTAACAATGAGACTTGCGTCGCAATAAGGGACATGCATATCGAGGATACATGGAAACGTGTTTCTACCGACTGCGTCCCGCCGAGATACAATTTTCCCTGGACGAGTTAGTCGGGATATTCGAGAGAAATATCTGGAAGGGTTGACGGGGGATGAAGGAGGAGAAGGAGACGGACGAGGATAGGCAGACGGGAGGATCAGGGAGTAAGAGATAAAAGTATAGATTTGAATAGTGACATATTCAATTTCCACCGAGTGATATGTCTCCTTCTTGGTAGAGCGACTGGATTCTTGCATGTAGGTGTCAGTTTTCTACGTCCCTTTGGACCCTCCTTGATTTCCCAGAAGCGCGAGTCGATCGAAAGAAATTCACTTTTTCGCCTCACTTTACGCACAACTCTCACCTTTTTCTCATATCTTGATCATATTTAGAAACGCGATATCGCGCGATGCGTGAGTAAGCCTGGCTTGCTCGGCGGCAAACGTTTATCCGACAAGAGCTTTCGATGGCTCGCTTACCGCTTTCTTCGCCTCGCATAACAGAATATTTGCGCGACGCGGCCCGCTTCGTTATAATTTTCGTCACGTTCGCAACGTGGATATGCAAATGTGTACGTTCGGTTGCTCTCGTCGGGTTATTTCTGGAAGCCGTCCAGGAACGGCGGATTCGACGGTGTCGTAAGAGACACTTTCTTTGCTTTACGTCGCTCGGATTTCATTGTTCGGCATCCGGCAGTATTTAGAATTACGCATAATTCAGAACTATTGCATTGCATTTGCCATTGCAATGTTTTAACACACTGCTCTCCTGCAAATGTAAAGATTTGTTATTACACCGATGCAACACATAGATCGTTACGGATTTTTGCGTGTAACGTAAAGTAAAGCACTTCGACATAGGTACTGAACTTTCTCTCTATACGCTTTTCACTTCACGCAAGATTTATATTTCCGCTCCGGGCGACATAAACGTTGAGTTTCGATTTATGAGAATCCATAACGTAAGGCTCTCACCGCCTTTCGCATATTATCAGAACATGTAACTACTTAACCGTTCCGATCGAACCAGCGAACCTCATCCCTCTCCGTATCCGCCGATTGGTCCGCGCTCACACGAAAGTGCGCACATTAATAATCCGCGTGTAAATCTCCGCCGATGTGTTACTCGCGCGCGTTATCCCGACACGTGTCCACACGGGCCCTTTTCGAGATCTGCAAACATTTACCCTCTATGCTAATCGCATTACCGGCGACTGTTTGACAACGCACGCGCTCCACTTAGTCGCATCGGGAGCTGCCCTTACTTGTGTGAATCAATAAATCGGCCACTACCATAATACTTATACGTTGCGAAAGAAGTATGGAAAAGGTGACAACAACAAAAAAATACTTTTGCCCTGACCATCACATGGGACTCGCGTCAGATGCGACGAAGATAGACTACTGATTGCACGCTCAACTCTCAATTGCTTCGGAGATATGTCGACTTTTCGGGGGTGAAAAAACTTTCTTTTCACAGAGCATATCGGTCTTAATCTCATTGAAAAGACCGTCGAAAAATCTTCAAAAATGTCTAATACAACACCCTCGCTGAAGTGCGTCCCACATGTTAGCATACACCGTGTGCATGCAGATTATTGCAGATATACGCAGGTTCATCTGCGAACGGGTGCTCATCGTAGATCGGGCGGAAAATCGTTGCGATTTTATTACTTACCATCCGATCTATATTCCGTTCCTACATCGATTACGTCGGCCGACGGATATATTTGAATATAAATAGCGATGCTCCGTTCAACGTGCACGACATCGCATACATATACGTATACATACCGCGGTACAGGCCCTTTGTGCTGTATATGACAAATTGTTCACCGCAATTAGGAATAGGCGTGCGCGGGACAAGCTTCATGAATGTTTGCCACGATGCGGACGAACAGGTACACACTGATTCCCATTTGCGTGGGTGTGCAATGGGCGCCAGATACGTATTCAGTGCGCATCGTTAGTGCTACAAGTGCCCCTCTGTTTCTCAGTTCGGTTTCGAACGACTGATTACGAATAGTTGCGCCCTACTGGCTCGCGTGCACATTCGAACATATTAAACTATTTCTAATCATAATAACGATCATAATCGTTCTAATAACAAGAAGAGTAACGATTCTAACGATGCGAACCAATTGCGTCGGTGACAACGTATAAAACTGCACGGCGTCACACAGACTCTTACCGCGATTACAAAAAGATAGATTATAATAAGTTTGAAAAAATGTCAGAAAAATGTCAAAAATGTTACGATTGCAAGCGATTAACGTCGTGCGGAATCCATAAAACGACGCTCGCCCATACCGATCCGCATAATCAGATTGCATAACCTTATAGTAGAGGGTGGTCGTTGGAATTCGGGCGATTCGTTTTTCCGCCCCGGAACCGATGGAAATTTGACCTTATCACTGAAATCGGCAGATTGAACCGTTTACCGCAGCTGTTCGCGTCGGGCTCGTATCATCAGCTCCATGTGCGACTAGCTGGTCCGTCGGAAAAAAAAGGGGAGCCTCTAAACGGTCGCCTCTCATTTCAATCCGTTAACGGAGATTGCTAAATACTGGCCTGCCGCCGATGCTTCGTTCCGTATTGAATAATAACGTTTAGTTTCCAACGATCGCTCCAAGTCCGTGAGCGTGCGACGTGCGATGCGATTTCAACGTTATTTCCCCTTGTTGTCTGCTCCTCCTTGCCCGCCGGTGGGTAAACGTGACGCTTTTAATTTTATTTATTGTTCCGACGCGGCACTTGTTACGTCGGGGAATAAGGTCAGACCCGATTTATTCGCTCACGACCCGAAAGCGACAAATCTTCACGGGCGGAATCGTCCCCTACCGAATCTCGACACTGACTTTACAAAACGTCGCTTCCACTTCACGGTTGAAGTTTCCATTCGCTCGATAAATTACGTCGGGCTTAAAACCGCACCTGCTTCTTTCCCGTTTAATTCGATCCCGCTCCTTGTGTGCGCGCGCCAAATTGAAAGGTCTGAGCAATTCAAATTACCAATTTCTTTGCTTCCTTCGACTCGAACGACTCGCCACTTTTTCGTTTCACGTGACATTCATTAGATGAGAGACATCTTGTTTTCTCGATGTATCTACGGTTCATCCCTTTCATTAGAAAAGCACTTTTTCATGCCTCCGAGTTGAGCTTTCTCACGTTCACGCAGTTACGTAGTAACACTTTGTCGCGAGCGTAAAGTCCATGATTGAAAATAGTGCACACTCATTAAAAGCACTGCTCTGGGCGCAATTAAACGACTGTCGCAGTCTGGCCAGAGACGAATCAGGGAACGCCACCTACAACAAGTTTGTTTGCAATGCGACCGTCAACAGCAGGTGCTTTACATAGCTCCACTCGACGGTCGATTGGCCATTTTATTCTCTTGTAAAACTGCCTCGTTTTCTCAGCTGCCACGTCGACGGGCTTTGCCATTCCCGCAAACATCTATTACCTCTTATCCCGCGTCGTTCGGTCGTTGCCGTGTTTATAGTCCATGCCAATGTGCCGCGGGTTCAAAATCCGGCGCGTCGTTAAAGCCGCGCTGTTGCTGAATTCTGTTACGGTCGTCTGGCACCCTCCTCAATTGCCACGCAGCAGGTGAAGACAGCAGGGCTGACGAAACGTCGGAGCTAACCGCAAATTAAACTTTCCAGCCCGAGCGCGTCGACGGACTTTCGACGACGGACGAAAGAAGGAACGGCTTGACTTTTATGAAAATTATTATTATTATACTGCTGCGGAATAAGCTGCTGGGTATCAAAGCAAACGAACAGTACGTGAAGGCGAGCATCAAGAAATATTTGCCGAATATAATCCAACAACGCCGCATCAGAGCGCGCAATTTTCTTCCACCGCCGTTTTCGCATTTGTCTCGCGAGCACGTACAATGGCGCATCGAATCCTTTGAAATGACATCTCCGAGACTCCGAGTCCTCCTTCGTTTTATAACGCGCGTTAAGGAGATCGTTCCGCATCGTGGACAGGTCGATAAGTGGGTACGATACGAATGAGGAATTCCCTCGTTCTTTGTAAATCAGACCTGGAGCCTGGAGCCTGGAGCCTGGAGCCTGGAGCCTGGAGCCACCCTTCCTCCGCCTCTTCTGCTTCGTGTACGCGGCCTGATATGTGCCGCCATTTTAGGGGTTCGAATAAAGTTAGGTGAACCGTGAAAAGAGGCTGATTCGACGATCGAGCGAAACGCGGTTAACGGATCAGCACTCGGAGAAGCATGCACAGCAACGATAACATTATCTCTTAGGTGGAGCGCACACTCGTCCCTTGCACAACTCGGCGGCTTGAAGGGAGAAGGATGGTGTGTGGCAGTAAATTTGTTATACGTCGTTGAATAATAATCCATGGTCGCCTTTGGGCAAGTTCGTTCGCTTAGGCCGGGCCGATCATACGCTGATTTATGTACTTTAGTACTTTATTTGGTTCGGTAAGTGGCTCCGCTCCGCTGGGAAATATATTCATACGGTAGGAGTGGCTGGGTTTACTACTGTTAACGCCAACACGTTCTCGTACTAATTGTACGAATCTGCGGTGCCAGCGATCCGAAATTGATGCACGCATCTTTCCAATAATAATTGTACGATCTCACTCGCTCGCCTGGTAGCGAAACAATTGAGCGTCTATTGAAGTTTCATACCTGGCCGAAACGATCGTGGGACAAGCGTCTTGCTTTATTTTCATTATGCTCCAGTAACATTTTCACAGTCAAACATCACATCAGCCCGTGCCCGTGTACGAGCGATCAAACATTCACGCTTGATATACTTTTCGTACGGTCACATATTGACACGCGTACACGTCTGATACATGCCGATTCGAATCGTGAATTATCGGGCATATCGGTGTCGCTGAAATGTACCGATTGCGATGACACCGCTGCTGGGTAGCCGGCATGCACGAAGATCGGGGAAAATAAATAAATGCTGATATTTGCTATCAGGGCGCGGCGGTCATTATAAAGAAGAAAACGTGCACATTGCACAATTCTCGTTCTCTCCCGCCTCTCCACCGCCCACGCCGAAAACACATATTTGTCACATGGGTCAGGCGGCGAGTGTGTCTGTCGGCCGACAGCCTATAATATGTCGAGCTATTGCTGTGACGCTGGAAATATCGACGATTCGTGTTGACGTTCCATTAGATTTCGTATAACGAAAATGCGCGGCGGCGGCATTACCTATATGTTATTCTGCGTGTCTCGCGGTTATTTCCAGATTTTTGCTTTATTGAAAGTGTAATAACTATGCCCGTCGAATAGCGCGCGTAAATAGACAGCAATGTGATACATGTGACATAAGGTCTGAAAATTGTTCAGAAGGATGCTTAGCATAAATACGACGTTTTGACGAAAAACGCATCGCCTACCACAGACGCAACATGTGAAACGATCGCGTTGCCAATTCTTTCCACATTTCCACTCATTTTTCACGTTTCCACAGTACTCCACATTTCCTGAAACTCACACGCTCCGGCGGCGCGTCAATGGACGGCCGGAGTGCATCGATTACACGTCCGTAATGCGCAGAGTTAGCATAATCTGTGCAGATTATAAATCTTTTGTTAAAAATTGCCCTGCCCGCGCGCCGCTCGCGGACGTATCGATTACACATTTGTAACGCGGAGTTAGGAAAATCTCCGCGGTCATAAATCTTTGAGGACGGAAAAAAACGAGGAGAGGCGCCGGAAACAAAAAAAACAAAAAACAGAGAAAAAAAACACCATACATGTCCGGGTCCGGGTGACGCGCGTGTATCGATTATAAGTTTCGCATTAAAGAGAGTCGGAGTTGGCGGCGCGCGCTCGATGGTAGGCCACAAATCTTCGGTTATTAATTTCCGCGCGGCGCGTGTCACGAGAGCATATTGATTATATACCGTAGGCGGGTTTGAGCCGATCGTTTGGACGGTTCAGCCGTAGCAGAGTGCTTATCGCATAGGAGACTCCGGCGAATTGTCGGTAATTACCTATTCAGCGCGACCTCGCTCCAGATACTATATACGCATCCAGCGCTACCTACCCACCTACCTCCTGCGGATGCACCGCATGTGTCGGGCCGGGCCTGGCTCGTGTAAGACGGTAATCGGTAAACCGCATTCAGTTTTGGTCTTTTACTGACGTTGAATTACTGCTCACCGCGGCACCGGGGCCGGAATGAAACGTTAACAAGGCGTGCTCTGCTGCTTGCCGGTGCGCACTCACTCATTACATACGTCTCCCGTTCGGGAAGGCGAGGGCACGCGTCAATGAAATTAAATATACGAATGACGTACGCGCGTCGTGCCTATCTTGCACCTTAAGGAACTCACTGACGCGTACACTTTCGGGAATTACTTCGCGACGACTGCGCCTCGTTTTGCCGGCGAACGCAACGTTTGTCAAGACGTCGTCGGGGAAGTCGTGAACTCGAGCTCTCGACGCCCGCGACGAACATTCGGAAGGAAGACGTGCGAGCGTGGATTGTCGTATGCGCTGGGTGGGTCTGATGGGGATAATTGAATGATACGTTCTCTCGTGCCCGCCGACGTTCGCGCACAACTCGTTCTGCTCGATTACTATATCGTCGCAACGGTGCTATAGCGGCTGGAAAGGTATATAAGTTTGTGGCTTATGCCGCTGCAAAATGAGAATGTAAGTCTTGTACGCAGAGCGTGGCTGACGGTGGTTAAAGTTCATGACGTTCGAAAGTGAGCGCGTTTGTTTTCGTTTGATTAATGACGGAACGAGAATTTATATAGCTTCGTGGATATTCCGAGCCGGCAACACGCAGGCTGCATATGCACGCCGGCGCTATTAATTGCGAGGGGGTATACGGTAATGCCTGTGCAAATACATAGATACAAGAAAGTTTCGTGGAGCGATACGTGGCCGGAGCACGGCGTGCCGTACAACGGCATAGACTTATGCAAATCGTGGACGAAAGTTTTTAATGAAAATTTGTAATCTTGGATTTTCTAAAAGGCTCCAAACTTTCGGGATGTGATGAAAATGTTAATCAAACAGCATCTTCGGAGTAAGACGTGGGATTGCCCAATGTCGGCCACAGTTTGCATTTAAATATCCATTTTGCCTTTCGTCTTATTTCATTAGATTTATCGCGGTAGTCTGTTTTAGGTAATAGAAGACGTTACAGAACCTCAATGCCACTGCACCTTTGCCAATCTCGCTGCCGAAGTGAGCTTATTATCATGCCGTCATACCATTACCATTATCGATACCCTGGGTCACTATCATTTTTCTCTAGTTTCACGAAAAATACCCCGCTTTTAATTTTAAACAAACCCCACACGCATCCCATTATCCACCCCCACGAACTTCCCAGTTTTTAATTCCAAACGAACACAGATACCGCTTCCGATCGGTTTGCATTGAAGGCGGCGCAGTATGCCGCAAGGATGCGGCATGAATATTAATTTGCAGGTACGTTAGACGGGCAGAGCGGTCGAGCACCGAACGCGCTCCTAATGTATTTCGGATAAAAGAGCGGAGAGCGGGCCTGTTCTTTTTACCGCGAAAACGACCGTCGACGTCCGTTTCGCGGCGCCCGCGGCGATGCGAAATTAATTCACGGTTCTGATTTCACGTAGAAGAAACCCAATTTCAGGCCGATGCGTTTCCCGTGGATACCGACGGCAGGCAGCCGGCCTAGCATGCGAATTGCGGAGGCTTCAATTGCAGTTGCGCGCTCTACGAACGTGCGCGTGCTGGGGCTGTGAAATGTAACGACGAATTTTCGGCCATTTGACAGCGCAATATTTATACCAATTCGTATATCATTTTCAGTCGATGCAATGTAAATGACTACAGAATTTTGGAACATAGGTCAACCCCGTCCTACGATTAAAGAAATCGATTTTCAAAAAACCCCGTTCATGCTACGTTGTCTCATCAGTCTCATCGGGTACCATCGACTAAGTCGCGAGCACCCTCAGTACTCGCGGCGTTGCAAAGGAAAATTTGTCAGTGCCGAAGCGGCGCTTCAGCTACGAACGTACACTATCTCGCCGGCGCTGTTGCATACGTAAAGAGTGTACAACTTTCTTGTTAAAAGAGCACCGCGGCGGCCCTTGCAGTATTTACTGAAAGGCAGATAGTAAAGCGGGCAAGTTAATCCGCCGGCGACTTTGAGAAGCGAAAGTGCGCTTAAGTCTTCATTCTCACAAAGACCGCTGATGTCGACGACCGCCGCGCCACTTGCGGCCATGCAAAATTAACACCGGTACTGATTTGGCGCCGGTGCAAATTCCCTTTTCGTCGGGCCAACGTAATCTGCGAGCGAAGAGAACGAGCAGGTGGCTCGAGAGGCGGGTGGGGGGCGGTGGTTTTCGCGGAGGATACCGCCTGATAGTGTACTCGTAGAGCGGAGAATTTACAGGTGCCGCTGGCGGATGCATCGAATGCATCGGGCGAGGATAAATGAGATGAGCGTGCGCCCCCGTTCGGTACAGGTGCAGCGAGCGCGACCGCGCTAATAACTTATCATTACTTTCGCAAATCGCTTTCGGCGAATTAGCGATCGTAAAAGTGCGATCGGAGTCGAATGAAGCTCCCGCGTGGCTCTGAGTGCGCGAACAACTGTAATTGTCTGCGACTTTATATGCTTCATCGTTGCTAGTGACTACTGAGCCATATTGATATATAGAAAATTTAAGATCCAACGTTAGTGACATAACCTCCTATTGTAAGCGCGCAGCTCTCGCGTGTGTGAATAAAGGGAAAAATGAAAAAGCCGTTGCCCCCGTGGCGGTGCAACGCGCGGCATTAACACTCGAAAGGCACTCGGCCCATGGCGTTCGTAAGAATAAGTGCCACTTTACTCGGGCGGAGCGAAATTAAATTCAACCAAGATAAATGACGTTGCTAAGCCAGCTCCGGGTGCGAACATGTGAAATGTAAATTAGTTTAAATTAAGGCGCAGAACAGTCACGGCTCCTATTAAATATATAAATACGCTCCCGTATCCCGCGATACCCAGCAGTGCCGCGAGCCGAGCACCTACGGGCCAACCGGCGCTTTGCGTTCGCGCTGATGGCTATGGCGGTTTTAATTAAATCGAAAAAATGTCGCCCGACAAATCGACGGACTTTCATTAAGGTCGCGTTTAACGCTGACATCGAAGCCGGGATATCAATGATCGATGACGGATGATGAAAAGTATGAATGTCAAACTTCATTGATTGCAGACGAGCGTATCAAAAGAGCTAGTGCAAGACACGGTCGCATTAAGGTTGGTATAAAAGATAGCTTGGCTCTAGGGAATATATGCGTATCGTGATCTACACTTTCTTCTTTCAGCGGACGGCTCCATTGGCCGATTTAGTAAAGCCCGCCACTCCCTAGCGTTCATTATCCGCTTAAGCTGTGCCTCAATAGAGAATTTCATTTCGAAATCGTTACGCCGCCAGACTACGTCGCGATACAGAAAAACTTCATTGTAGCGGCGTGCCTTGGTCATGTTGCACACGGAACTATGCCGAAGCGGATTTGCATGGAGCCGTGAGAGAGAATACAGGCGCTTATGGACGACACCGAGCTCAAAGCTTTCGCTCTGGAATATAATTTTCGTAAGTGACTCAGGAAGTATTGCGGCGAATGCGACAGGTGACGCTTTTGAAGACACGGAGTTGGAAAATGCTTCAGCTTCGCCGAGTTTCATTTCGATTTAGACATTGGCGTGCGCGTAAGTAAGTGAAGAAACTTTCTGACGAATTTTATTGGCCGCAAAAATATGACGCTTTTCAATATTCAGTGTGCTGTACTAGAAAAATCTCGATGAACGTGCAACGCGCCACTTTCGACGACACGACATCGGAAAATGCTTAAAATTCATGAGTCTCAACTCATACGTCGGCTGACATGTGCGTAAGGATTATCACTGAGAATATCGAAGGCAACGTTTCTGCGTACTTGCCAATTGTAAATATTAAAACGACACTATCATATATGCGCGTTGCTGACTCCAATATGCATATGGCAGGAAGAGCATGTTGCATAAAGAGAGCAGGAAATAGAAGTCGGAAGAGGTGCCGACAGGATGTGGCGACGGAAGAAATACAATACGTACGATCGCATAGAAATACTTGTGTATTCGACTAATATTTGATGCAATACAACACATGTGCAGCTGCAGGTAATGATGAAACTGGTCTAAGTAAAAAAATTGAACAAGGAATATATAAAAATTTTAATGTAATTCAAGTGTTTCACGTAGCATGTTGTGCACGTCAGAATCGAGCCAGTCGGTGGTCGAGTCAGTCCGATAATTTAAACTTTGCCGAGCCCTGTCAATTACAAAGGTGGCGGTGTGCAATGCCGACTGGTTGTGCCGGGAATACAACAGGGCAGAGAAAGAGGTGCCGTTATAAAAGTGCAGAAGCTCATTTTAACACGTGCTTGCCCCACCCACGTACTCGAGTTCCACGTTCTTCCGGTCGGCTTTCGCATGGCTTTGTAATATTTTCTGGTCACGTTTGGGATATGCATGAACTTTAAAAAGTGGCGCCTTCGTGCTTACGGAATATTAAAGTCATTCATATTTACCCGGGGACTAGATACTGTAGGCACGTAATAACGCATTTTTTCTCCGTCTAAATTATCCCTTTCCGGGTCGGTATGTGTTACCTTTAGTCCGCCGCGGCGTTCGTGTAGGTGATACTCTGCAGTCGGTGTGCATTGTTCCCGTGCATTCGTATTCTATTTCAATTTTCTTCCGTTTCTTGGTAACGACGCGCCATTTCCATTGATTATTATGAAGCTTCGCGTAACATACACGTTTCAAAGAAACATCGACGAATGCTCGCTTCAAAAATGCACCGTCATAATATATTCTGCTTAAGTAAGAAATTACATAAAAACGGAAATGTAATAGGAAATCAAACTTTCTTCTTCATAACAGAAATTCGGACCAAAGCTCCTCGATAATGATCATTAAATTCATCTAGAGATAAAAAACGTTATAAAATAAATTGATACGGAAAAACGGATTTACGTTTCGCATACGTGGGCGGATGTGAGCGCGATGTCCGTGGAATTTTTTCCCGCTTGATCGTCGCCGACGCCCTCGGATGTAATATTTCGCAATAAAGCATTTTTCCACGACATCATCCCCCGTCCAAGTTCGCGCGCTCAAAGTCTCTCACACACCGTTCCTAGCGATAATGTTCTGCAGCTGACAAGCTGCACAACTGCATACGCGTCCTGACATACGTGCCGTACTTCGAGTTGTAGTTTTTACGGCCGTCGTTGCTTGCTCAGAGTACCATAATTTGAGTTTAAATAGCCGGCGCTTAGCAAGAAAGCTGGCGGAGCTTTTTTTCAAATTTCTACCACCGTAATAGAATTTTTTTTCCTCTCCCCCCCCCCCCCCCCCCCTCCCGTAACACGAGCGAGGTAACACTAAAGAACGGAGAATTACGGTTGCGTTTCAAGCGGCACTATCGTGCGCGGTACGTGCCAACATGGCGAATGCCCGTTCGTTCAGCAAATTGGAAGGCTCCTTCGTATAATATCGCGACTACGTTGGGAGTGCGAAATTGCCACCGTGTCGTGTGGATATCGATCAGAAGTTGACCCGAGGATATGTATTTACGTAGGAGCGTGGCTAAATGATAAGCCGACGCACGCTGCCGGCGCGCAATCCTTGCCGCGGATAAGGATTGAATTTTCACGATACAATTACTGTCGGCGATCGGCGCGATAATTCGGAATTAATAACCCGCAGTCTTCAAGTGCAGTAGTCCGATGTTTTCCAGATAAAGCGGTTATTGAAGTTATTGTTAAACTGTCAACGTCACCTAAAACGCACCTTTTTTGTTTTCCGCGTTATCTTTAACGCCGACGATAATGAAATTTACCGACAATCATCGTCGGGCACTGTTCGTCGAAGAAAATGGAAAAAAAGCCATTACGCATATTTCATGTATCGGTAAGTACATGAGATCATTGTGACAATTCACAAATTCTGCTTCCTGTAATTTGTCACTTTTAGACCACTTCCATAATCACCGGCATGCGTATCACCCTGAAGAGTGTCAATATGAAAGTTTTTCTACGGTATCAGTACGAGGGACATGAGTAATTACAGTAACTATTGCATCACTCCGACAACTAATTATCGTACGTCCTACGCCGCCTGCCGGAATTCTCACATAGAAAATTGGAAACGACCGTCTCCCGGGTGCCTCTTTGACGAAAGGAAGGCCTCTGATAGATCACCCTAATCGCGGCCCGAGTCAACGGGAGTGTATATAAAATCGATTGTCGGCCGAGTGACTAATGTGCTTGGCTCCACCTTATTTCTTGCTGTCACGACGCATTAGAGGGTCTTGGACACTTTGAGTGCCTCTTTCAGAGGCCCCCCGGGTTTACACACGAACTCACTTTGGCACCGTCGCGGCACGTGCACGGTCTCCTTTTCATTCCGCTGTAAGTTATACGAGGTGCGCGGAAATTATCTCGAGGGATGCGGACGCTTGTTGCCGTGCGTGGATTAGACAGAATTACGCAACGCGGCTCTGTCGCGTAATAAGTCCTCGCACGTCTATGGTGATAAAGAATTTGCAGGCCGAAAACTAATTTATTTATTCGTATTAACGGAGAGGTTTCATCGCAAGCGTGCTATAAAGCTCAGTTATTTAAGCGGATTTTCTATCTCTGAAAGGTATTGTACTCTTGCTTACTTGGATGCATACTATTTTTTCAGTCCAATTAAATGATCATGTTATAAGTCCTTCCTGAGATGTTATTGCTATATAGTTTCTTATACATTTCGATGTACATGCATTATAATTGTGTTTAATAGATATTCTAAATATAGTGGTCTTGGCTGAAAAGTGGAATTTTCAAACGTATCGAAGTGTCTAATCGCACAATTGCCTAACAATTTCACGTCTGCACGACGAACACTCTAATATCCCCCGAGGATTTCTTCTATCAATAAGACTCCGCGGCGGAATCGAGCTCCGGCGTCCATACGTCACGCTCCCGGCATTTATTTCGTGAGTCGGAAGGAAGAAGCGACGAAGCAGAATCGTCGGAGCATTTCTGCCACATTGGGCGGTCACGTACATTTCTCCCGATCTCTAGAGTCCGACTTTTCGTAATGGATGCAGGACGCATCTATCACCCCTCGTCATCAACGTCAAAACCCTGGCCAAATACAGTGGCCATCACGGACAGCCCCTCGCCTCGTCCTTTCAATGCCAACCGCTGAATACAAAGGAGTCGTGGAAGAAGTAACGGGCAAGTACATTTTCGACCGGCGCGTACGTTGCTCGCGTGTCAGTTTCGAAACTCTGAGCATTAACCCGAGACTTGGCACCGCGTCGAAAATCTAACACAGTCTATGTGCCGCGGTACGCTCAGCTCTGGAAACAGCAAAATCAAACGATTCGTAATGTCGCCGGAGATCTTCTTCCTGGCGTCTTTCAGCGCAAGCGCGATAAGCGTCGTTAGCCAGTAAAATTGAACGTGGGTGTTATAAATTCTACCTGCGCAACATAAAATGAGATAAATCGTACGGATTATCGAATTCGCGACAAACGGTCATTTTCATTCGCCATCTATCGCCAGTGCGAAAACAATATCGGACGATTATTCTCGCGCGCGAAATCTAGGCGGGGCATCATCGAGATGGAGGGTCGTTTTACCCGGAGATTATCATCGAACAGCCGCACCGCTCACCGTTCTTTATGCTAGATAGCCGACAAATGCAATTGGCAAAATGCACGCGAGATGTGCTGTTCCAATGCACTACGTAACATCCGACGCGTTAATATATGAGCGCGACTAAAATACTTGACGACGCCCAGGAATATTGTGTCGCAAGGCTTCAGGAGTGGCCACTAGCTGACTGCACACTGCATACTGCATCTATATAAACACCTGCCACCATCTTACCGATTGATTGTAATGATCTCAAATTTTTGCTCGGCTCATCGAAAAATAAGTGCAATTGGAACCGACCAAATACATTTCGACCATGTAGAATTGACGCTGAGAGGAGATACCTTTTATTGCAATATTTTGAATAAATCAAAATTCGAAATGAAACCTATCGAGCGACATACCGAATTTTCGATCGCGCTGCTAATGGCCGACTTTAAATCGTAGCTTATTCCTATGATTCGTAAAGCGAGTAAGCTGCCCCATCAATTTCAAATGTTTGCACGCTTTTGAATTTCAAAGAGTCGCCCCTGCTGTGCCCACTCAGGTGCGAATAATTAATTAGATCAATAAGAACGCCTCTGCGACCCACCGCCCCCTACGCGCCCTCTCGTATTTCATGGGAGGGACTATACTTTACAGGGCTCTACGGCTTAATTCGCCTTCGCTGACGGGAGGAGAGATAATAAGAATAATGTCCCGTGATTATAGACCCCCGTCATGATATCGCTTTGTTGCCGTGTTACCTGCTAAGCATGAAAACTCCCGGGTGCCGTTCTACATAACTTATCAAAACCAAGGTAAGAGAGCTTCGTATGCTAAGGCAGCGTTACGTACTAGCCGCGCTTCGTGCACGTTGAATTTCGATAAAAAATGTGCTTTCCCTATTTCCGTTTTTTCCTCACTTCACATCTGGGAATGACTCTCATGCCGTACGTCATCACGTTCGAGACAGAACAAATAAGCTGAAACAGTGAAAACAGAGACGTAGGGAGGAGAAAAACTGAAAGGTGTGAAAATAGACTGCGAGGGAGGCGATTGTTCCGTGATTCGCAGGTAAATATCACCCGCTCAAACGCCCCTGGGACGAGAAAGTGCGGACTTTTATCGCGCGGTCCGATTCGGCCGCGGCTCTTTGCGTGAAGAATTAAGAGCCGGCGAGAAGGAGCGTTTTTTGTATTATGCGGAGTGCTTTTATCGCACGGAACTTTTTTAATTATATTTTTATCGCGCCAAGGGCCGGTACACGGCAGACCCGTGGGCATATACGTACATTCTATTGTACATATGTACCCGGCTCATGCGTATATACGTGTGTATGCACGCGTGTATAAACGGTATGTGCACAATATCACGCCGCAAGCTGCTTTTCCGTTATATATTATTCTTTCGTTAAATGCAACGACTATATGACGCCCTCCGCAGCGGCACTTGAATTATAGCCCGCGCGCGATGTGTGTATGTACCTTTCGCGGCTATTGTAAATGCAGGCTGCGTAGTCGGAAGTTTAAACAGCGATTCCGCGTGTCGGGGGACTTTACTTAATACGTCCGATCATTTTGTCATCGCGATTCTATATTCATCGGGAAAAACGGCGACGTTATTGTTATTGGAATTCATTTAGCGTTACGAATATCACACACCCGCGACTGCACATTGGCAGTCGAATGCTTTCGCGGTACGGGGAACGTTTCGTATATACAATGGCGTGCCCACGTTTTCGGTCGGCCAGTCTCGTCACTCCGGTTTGCAAGGGAAAAAGTCGAAGGAAATTTTAATCGACATTAGATATATACGCGACACGAATACGAGGAAGTATTGCGGTAAACGATGGAGTTTCATGTTCCCGAAGGTGTGCGGGAGTTTCTTTCAGAGTCTGCATGAAAAGTGAAGCGAAAGAATAGGGTGGCCCAAAAGCTTTGCACGCCACTGTACATTTGGATTGTTATCACCATAATAGCAGCAATAATATGGAACAAATTTATTTGACTAAACACCCTGTCCTCACCGGTATGCCCGGGTCCGAAATATTCTCCCGGCAAGATATTCTTGCGCAGGAAAACATGTCTTTAATTATGCACGCTCTTAGGATGTAGCTTTTAGCGTGAGAGGAATTAAAGTGCAACGCGATCGTAAGCGCTATATTTATGCGCACGTATTATATTTAACGTGCCGCGGCGCAGTAAACGTGTTAATCTGACCCCATCGCGTTGTACGGACTTGTACCGAAAGCTGTTAATGAAAAAGTTAATCGCCGTTCGACTTTATCGCAATAATTGCAGTCTCGAGTCGGCCGGGTTGCGCGGGTTACGTTTTGATTTCCTAGTGGCAATCTGCGAGGGCACGAACGATACTCTGCTCACATTATGTTCGTACTCCCAAAGGGACGAATTGATAGAGTAATCCGCGATAACAAGGAATAGATTTGTAATTTCCATTTTCTTTTTCATTAAAAATAATTGAGGGGCAAAGGAATTAAGTTTATCGTTCGAAGACGAATAATTCATTTAGTAACCTTTACTAACGTTCATGGCTCTTGAAAATAGTGTACTGGCGAATTTGGTGAATATCTCGGACAACCCGTCATTTGCCTAAGTACGTCTTTTCAGAAATATATTTCATTCCTTGTCCGGGTCAAAAGTTTAGAGACCGCCGCGCCGCATGAATTCGTATGAAGTGCGGTTTGCGAAAAAGTTCAAGTATCTTTAATGACGCACTTCTACGCCTTGCATCGCTCAAGAACGAAATCATACTTGAAGTGAAAGTTATGCTCTACCGGTGCTCCTCGGCTTGTATTAGAAGTTAGATACGCGGGCGTGTTCAATGAACAGCGATCAAGTCTACAGCGTAACCATTCCACATGCAGTTCGCATACAGCCATACATTGTAACGGATGCACGCGACAATACGCGGAGTCATGTAGCAAAGTTCACCGCGTTTGAACTGACAGCTTTGCATTACTTTAAAATCTATTTGTGCGCCTCGCACGCGATCGTTTTACAAAGCGCCTAAGCTCCTGACTATTCTTCTTTTTCACGGCTTGGCAAAACGATTGATGGGCTTTGGCTAACGTTTCGCTACGATAATGTTGTCACATATTGAATTATAAGGGAAAAATTAAATTTCATCAAAAAGAAGGTGAGAAATTGAGTCAGAAAGTTTATTAATCACTATTGTATCTTTGAACGTAAAACAATTCCGCGCAGCAATACGTTTGTGAGAGGAGAAATTAACATGCAAACGCCGCCAATTACTTTGTCCATAATGCCGTGGGCTCTTTCAGCATATTTTGACCAGTACTCTGGTTGAAAACTTTTAACGAATATTTTGTCGCCGTGTGTAATTAAATTAAACCGCAAAAACTGCCGGGGAAAAGGGTGATTATCGAAAAAATAAGGTAGGTCCAAATTAAATCCACGTAATTATTTCCGTCGCCATCCACATTTGGCCGACAAACATTGATAAAATCGTAGTTACGTCGATCCCCGCGTCTCATTACCAATCCACCTTATCCTAGTGCACGTCGACTTCATTGAGATACGCGCGAGTGCGAAGAGTTCTTTCGTTTGCTCGCCCGTTAAATCCCTCGAAATAATTAGAAAGGCAGCTTAAACCGAGGGTAAGATTCGAAGCTGCCGTGGAAACTTCGGTCCGCTTCCGCATTAACCTTTGACAAAGTTTGAAGAGACGGCGCGCAGCCGATGGCAGAGTTCGTTTCTGCGATTTGCTTTCTATACACCCTTCGGATTTCGATGTAATCCGGAAACTCGGCAAGCATTTGACCACGTGGTTCACCTAATCACTCGCCATTGCTTCGAGCGGACCAGCGACAAACTTTAGTCATTACTACCGGTTCTGTTTCCGAACACAGTCCCCCTTTTGTGCGCGGGGCATTCCTTATTATCAGGGTTTCGCGAATCTGGCCTTTTCATTCGATACTCTCCCCCCCCCCCCCCCCCCGACCCCCTCACTCCGCCTCGCCAATCGACCAAAAGCGACCTTAATTGCCTTCTTTGTGTCCTTGCCGGTTTTCGCGTGCACGCGGCCAAATAAAGTGGACCGCAGTGAATTCCTAAACGCTCGACTTTAACCACCGGAATTGTTACGCTATAAAAGTCGGCCATGATTCCGCGCCAGTCCGTGCCCTCATTAGCGGCGGCGCCGTTGAACCCGCGAGAGCTCTCTTTTTTTTCCAGCCTCTACGGATTTGACGAATTTGACGAATTTCACGAAGCACACGTAGCGCGACGCGGTAATTCGCGCCGACTGCGACTGCGACTGCGACTGCGACTGCCATATATATATATAAATGAGGCGAGAGGGTCGGTCGCGCAAACATTTCCCCATCGGAAGCACTCCCCGTCGGACGTGTCGGGACGAGTGTAGATCATCGAACGGAACGTTCGTGCGGCGGTGCAAATCGCCGTGACCATTTGGAAAAGTGACGGCAGCGGGTATTAATGACAATCCCGGCAGGTGTGTGCACGCGACGCCGACGCGGCGGAACAAACGCTCGGCTCGCCAGCTACATATTTCCATAACGCCACGATCCTTTATGATATACGTTGCCGGATATCAAGATGTGTATGCATGCCCAGAGGCTAAATCGGTAGACACGTGCGTCTAGAGTATGCAAAATGCGGGACATTAGACGCGGCGCTGGCTATATTAGCGTTTGCTAACGATTCCCGGTTAACGTTTGCTGATGTCCGCCTTCGACGTCGCGTCGTACGTCAACGACTGACGGACACGACCATGGGATGGATGGATTATGCTTCGCAGCAATCGACGCGCTTCATTAGATTCCGGGAAAGTCCCGTCAGTGCGGCATTGTCTCGGTTGATGCGGATCAGCTGGCAGCCTTACGCCGAATCGGCACAGGCGTTCGCGAGCATTGTTACGTCGTTCGGCGACGTAATTGGAGCGATCATATTACGAGTGGACGTCGGAAGCGGAAGATCTAGTAAACTGATGCAGCGCGCGACGACCGCGGCGACGTTCATGAATATTGAAAGAACGGACGTGGTGGGGGGAGTGGGGAGAGGGAGAAAAAAAGTAACGGGGCGATAAACTTTACGGCATGATGGCAAATTGCGCGCCCCCGGGATTTACATAAAAATTACATCTGGCGTAAATGTAAACTTTATGACATTGTTAACTTTACTGCCGGCTTTACGACGTTCCTGGAGAATAACATGACGGCGATGCCGATGCCGGCGACGGCGACGGCGGGTGGGCTTAAAATCGTGTCGCTTCTTCGTGCGCACGCGGGTGTCAATTAAATTCTCATTAGTCCCGCTGCGCATCCGTGTATAATGCACTTCGCAGCCGTACTGCGTAAATCAAGTTGCACTGAGCCGGAGTGTGTCGTTATTAATAAAACTGCAAGCTGCTCTTACGGTTTATCGTTCGTCCAGGACGGACTGTGGGTTAGAGGTTCAGCCGGGGGCGGAACGGCAACGAGAACTAATTTTCGTCCAATTTAAGGCAGCGTCGAGATTGCGGTAAGACTTCGTTGCGCGTCCGTTGCGACGTTTTTCACATTTTACCAATAACGTCCATAAAGCTTACCGCTTGGTAGAGGAAAAGCATAGGATCGGTATGGTGCTACGAAATTATGCTAAACGTTTTTTAGCTGGCTTAATTACTTAGAAATTTGATTGTGAACGAATTCATCAAAGTGCGTTATTTTTCTGTGGAGGTGATTGCATTATGTTGAAGTGCTTGTTTATGTCTTTTGTTTCCCACTTACTCAATTTCTTAATCGCAACATTATTGTATTCATACTATATATTTTATACATATATTTTTTTTCCTTTCCTTTTCTATGTGTTTCTATCATTGCAATATGTACATCCCACGTTTCTATAGTGTAACATTTAGTTGGGCATCATTTTGTTATAATTTTAATAAAAATTTCGTTTCGTACTGCTTTTTGTCAGAATACGCTGTTTGCATTTTTGCGCCGTTAATATCTGCAAACATAGCATCGTACAATCTATGCTCGTAGTGAAAGCGCATTTGAGAAAATGTAAATTTTACTGTTACTTCGGTTGACGGACGTTTCAGATAACATTGTCGTAATTACATAGACGGCGTCCATCATAGATTTTACATTTTTACTACTGTAACCACATTTCCGGGTGCAATTCTCGATTTTGTCTCGAAATTCTCTAGTATAATTTTACCATAGACACTATTTACATATACTGTTTATTACAATTACCTGTGATATATACTTTACGTTCCATGTTAGTACTTAATGGTAAGTTTAACTAAATAATTAGTATTTGCGTATCAAGATATGGCCATTTTGAGAGTATTAGCATTAGAGGATTAAGTGTGCTGCTCGGTCGGAGCTGAACATACCTACGCAGCGGAAACTTGGCATAAAGAAGGCAAATTTGACGATATCGCGCGGTCGGTCGAGTGGTTGCGCGAGGTGATAGATGGCCGCGACAAAAGCGAATCCACCGCGACAAATCGGACTACATACTTTTTGCACATTTCCACGTTCACCGTCGAAGTGGTCGTTGAACGTTGTGCATGTTTGAAAACGGCAATAGATCGATGGACACCGTTCACACAGCGACAATGCATATAGTTTAATATTCATGTGCCCCTATACACGCCTGACTGGCTTTGCAAGTACAGCGTGTGCTTTCGATGATGTCATCTGTAGTCAAGCAGACGGACAATTTAAGGAACGATCAACGAAAATACAAAGTTTACATTATGCAAGTAGCGTGACGTATGGTCAAATTTGTAAGATACATTTATTACAATTGATAGATGTTCTGAAGCGACGAAAGACGCAAAAATTTGCGAACCTCTTTAACCCGTTGAAAAGTTATCGATTCGATTTCAACAAGCAAGTTCGCATCATGTCGACAGCAATACACCGAAAACGTGGATCCTCCAGTCCATCACCTCCAGGCGACGTGTAATTGTAATCAATACGTACATGTCCGTATTGTACCTGCATACCGCACGGTAATTCCGAACTGGGATATTGCACGATCGCATGTCCAGCAAAGTTTCGTCGTTTACCGCGCGGACGGACACCATCGAGGATCGTCGCCGTACACGCGTCCTATGTAGACTCACACGTTCGGTATAGTTTTACGGCAATTCGCGGCCACCTGCATTCTCCCATTATCTGTTAAAAGTCATTGAATGGCCTCAGTTAACGAAATCGGCAGAGCGCGGGCTCGCGCGAGTGTGCTCGTAACGCGCCATTGGACGGCGCGAAAACCTTCTGTCCGCCGCGTGCCGCGTGTTATTTTATTATGGCCCGTTGAATGGCGCTTGATTGACCGCGGCATGTTTGGCAAACGAAATCCTTTCGAAATTGCGAGCGGTCACAAGCGCAACTTCACCGCCGGACAGTGGGCGAGGGCGCGAGCGTGGGAAAGGGATCGATTTTGTCGCGCCTTATCGATGAAACGGAATACCAGCGAAACGGACGTTAACCTACGACTCCGACGAATCCAATACTGCCGGCCCTTGTGTTTAACTGCTAGTCGTCACTTTCGTTCTCTCCCTTCCGCTCACCAGCTGTGTGCTCTTCTGTTGCGACTTCTCTGTTTTCCGCGCGCATCATCCATCTTTCGCTTTCGCATCCTCTCTCGTTAGCCGCTCACGCGGACTGCGCTCGCTGATTCGTCGCAAAAGTTATCGAATTGCGGGATTACGGTTGTATCCTTTTTCTCGGACCCTGGCCGATTTCAATGGAGCTGATTGCGCTACGCGCCTGACACGGCAAATAAAGCTTCCGATTCGGCGGGTGCGTCTTTACGTAATTGTGCGGTTTAGTAGAATGCGCGCAGAGTTTCTTATGCCTCACCGACTTCCGCAATATCCGCAACGTGAGAATATCTGAGAACGGTTTAGGGCTGAATTCTATATGATGTTTGTCGGCGTTCGAGGAGTGTACACTCTGTCGCCGACTTGCACAAATTAAGTCAGTTATCGAGTGGTTTCGGTAGGCAAGATTCACGGGTCGAGAAGTAGATTGCATTGAGAGCTGTTTTTAGGTGCAAGTTCGTAGAATAACTGTGGCGAAAAATGTACTTCACATTATCTGTTGAAATAACAAAGATATCCGGTGTTTTCTTGTCAACGGAAATTTACTTCTCTATCCGTAGATCAAATTAGTCAGTTGTCTCCGTTTTTAGGCTCACACACACACACACACACACTAATTTGCATTTCTTCTGTAATCCAATTAAGTCCATTGCACAAAGTTCAATGGAAATTAGCGAGTACTTTGGACGTAACGTAGTTGCATACGTTCCCGACACAGACGCACGCAAAATGAAACCATCTTCGACCGTTGTCACGGCGTTAGTTATGGATATTCGTCGCTTCAGCAATTCCCAAGTTGCTTTCGTCGCCGCAGCAGGAAGCCGGGAAAGGGCGCTAGGACGAGTGAGGGAGAGGTAAAAGCGCCGTTTGCACTCGCGGCTTGCCTATTTCGCTGTGCAAACGCCATAAGCACACACTTCGGATCCGGACGTAAATGGTGTATTTTGTGTGAAATCACAGACAAAGGCCAACGGTGGCTCGGGAACAGGAACGGAACGCCGGCAGATTCGCGGCACACTTTTTCATGCTTCGCCACACTCCAACCACGATCATGACTCGACGCTATCCGCCGCTTGTCAGCTTAATTGTGTACTTACCACTCGCCTGTACGGATGAATTAAAAGCATGTTTTCGTCACGGTCGCGATATTTCGAATTGCGCCTTCCACTGACAGCGTACGCCGTTCGATTGGAACTTTTTACATAGCCGGTCGACGCGTCGCGACGGTACGATATTCTGGTTAACCGTTTGTGCAACGGCACGGAGTTTTGCAGATTGTTTGTCTTGGTAATTATGTTTGCATGCGTCTTTCGTCGCACGCAGATTTTGCTTCAGTTTACCTTCGGTGGTGCGAATTATATGGCAGACTAATGATGTAAGGAGTCTAGACCGCAAACGGATTCGTGTAGAAAACAGCAGAAAAACCTGGCATTAGTCAGACATTACATTTTTGTCTATATTTTTGCACTCATCTGCACTCAATATAGTCTTCTCCCAATGTCATTTATGCCGATATTCCCGTTTCTCTAGACCGAAGACGATTTCGTGCAGAAACCAGTAGTACAGCCTGGCATTAGTCAGACATTAATTATTCATCTCCTTACATCTTAAAATGCCTCTCACGGCGAAACTGTTTGAGATAGACCGGAAAGTAAGTAGTGTTTTTTCAAGCTCTTTTTGTGCTCTATCAGGTGCTGCAAATGCCGATGCTGAAAAAATATAAAAATTTTTTGACATTTTCAAAACGCTCTATCTCCAACACTGCTGCGAATTGAAGGCTACCCGTCGATTTCGCAGTGCATATTGACACCATCTTGAAGCCCCTACAAGGTCAAGTCGATCGGAGAACTTTCATTTTTTGGCCCGAAAAAAGAGATGGCCTATAACCTTCCGTTTTTTCGGGCGAAAAAATGAAAGTTCTCCGATTGACTTGACCTTGTAGGGTCTTCAAGGGGGTTCAAATACGCACTTCGAAATCAACGGGCAGCCCTCAATTCGCAGCAGTTTCGCAGATATTACATTTTGAAAATGCCAACAAAATTAGAAATTTTGTTGACCATCCGCATTGATGGTATCTCATAGAGCACAAAAAGAGCTTCGAAGAGCACTACTTGTTTCCCGGTCTATCGCAAACAGTTTCGGCATGAGAAGCATTTTAAGATTCAAATATATGAATAATGAATGCCTGACAAATGCTTGGTTCTTCTCACGAGATTCCGCAGAAATTCGTCTCTGGCGCCGAAACTGGACCCGGCACCAGAGAGCCCGCTGCAATCGACGAAACACAGAAAGAACGAGATCGATGGTCCTTTAACAAAGCGCCGCAGGACAGGCTTTACTACCGAATAAATCCGCAATCAAAAGATTTAGTAACACTTAAGGCTCGCACACCCGCTCGCCAATTTGTTTCAGGACAAATAACGATCCGGACGCTGGAGTATTAAGGACCGTGGATGGGGGAGCGAAGGCGGAGTGCCGGTATAAAGACACAGGGCGTGATAAGGCACCTCGGAATGCCTCCTGTTATTATCACCATCGGTCAGCTTTATTTACCGCTGCTGCTGCCGCCACGTATAGGAGTGGGTGTGGAAGACGGAGGAAAGGCGGACGGGGGGAGAACGATATCGTCTCAAAGGGGGTGGCAGTGCCGGTCCGAGGGACACTGTATCTGCTTTCTCCCGTGTGGCGCGAGCAGTGCAGTGCTTTTCCCACCGAGCAGAGAACAAATAGCCCGTCGTAAGTTCGCGCGTAAGGCAACGGTAACCGCCCGACGCCATGGCACTTTCGACGATATTCGTCCAGATGCGCGCGCATCGTTTTCGCACAAAGCGCGCCAGCTCAGAAGAGACGCACAAGTTACGGCGGGGCTGTTGCGATAAGAATTCCTCGCTGTGCGTCTTTCGGACGGATCGAAAACTGCGTGCTTTCGTATCCGCTTCACGTGCGATCGGGATAGAAAAGTATACGGTACGTTACTTTTACGACGGATGCCGCAGGCAGGTATCGCGTTTAGTCGACCGGTTATATTATGTTTGCCGGTGGTGTTATATGTAAGGGTAACGCTTACCAGAGCTTACGTTATTAAGTGTGTAATTTAACTCTTTGTACGCCCGTGTCCACTGAAAGCGTCGTACTACCTTAGCCTTTAACGGGACGTAAATATTCGTTGTTTCCATAGTACATATTTTCAGGCCACGCCATTCCGGCTGCCGACTGTCGGGCGTATTACAATTTGTTACGTTCACCGGAGGCGCGAGTTATGGCCGACGCAAGAATACACCGTGTCGTGTGCGTCCCGCTACTTCTCTTTCTCGGCCGCGCTGACGTTCGAACGTTTTCCGTTGACATAAATGTTACTGTACGTTTACTCAGCACATAAATGCCAATTGTCTGTTTGCGATGTGCTTTAGCTCTAACAACGCCTACCAAGAATCTGGTTTACGGCGCTACGAGTCGGCTTTCCGCGCGAGATGTACCATATAAATGCGGTGCGGAAAAGAGGCTTTCAGAAATAGTAGTAACGATAATTGTAAGGTCGGACGCGGGCGCGGGCGCGGGCGCGGGCGCGGGAGGATTTACCGGGCGCACACGTGCAGGCACACGTTCGCAGCACTCAACTCGTTAAGTAGGTCTGGCCAAACAATAACCGCCGACCCGAAAACAAACGGTGCATCGTAAGTTTGTCGGCGAGATACCACTGTAATAGCCCTACACCGTCATACTTTTAAAGTTTATAGATACAGGACAAATATTAAAAGTTACGAAAAGTCGACACCGATGAAGCGAAAAATAATTAAAAGTTCATACAACGACTATGTTGAAATTTCAGAAAATAAGATGAATTAAAAAGGATCCTTCACTCCAGCAAAATGTCGATGAACTAATTTTCACTCATCGGTATTTGTGGTGTAAAAAGCGTCGACGATTACCCGCTTCCCCTATGATGCAGCCAACCTCGTTCAGTAAATCGCATAATGAACTTGAAAGAACCGAAAATTGCAAATTGCGGTGTCGAAGGGCCCGGGAAACGAGTTTATCCCGCGCTCGCGCGCGCGCTTGACTCTCGGTGTTTTCAGTTCGGAAGATTCCATTGTAATTTATGTGATTAAAGCAGGCCGCGGGTGCGGTACATGGTTAACTCGGCGCCGATTTAAACGGCACGTTAGCGGTGTTCGCTTCGATAAAGAGAAATTTCATTGGTGACATTTCTGCTCCTCGGTCCGGATGCACAATCGTTAACGAGCAATGACAAATCCGCACTGTGTGCATTACGAAAGGGACACGCCCCGCGGCTCGAATAAATATAAATGGCCGGGCGATAAATTTAATAGACGGCTTTGGCGCTGACTCTCACGCCGATTAGAACGGCTCCCTATTTATTTCCGCGAACGTCCGCGCGTTTCCCGCGGATACGTTGTAAAACCGCACATCGTTCGCCATTATCGACAGTGCGGCACGTATTACGGGCTGAAACGATGCACGACCCGTCAAGAGACACACACCGTGTGCCAGGCTACGCGGGTGTGTCGTTATTATTAACAAGCCATCTAATGTGTACGGCCGCATCACGCCTGTCGCTTGTTTAATGTCCTGGACGAGCCACTGCTCGTGGAGTTTGTTCTTTCAAGCTCGAGCTGACCGACGAATCGGGGCCATAGGACAACGTTCATGACCGACAGCCAGCTCGACGCACGCCAAGTATTTCGCTTCCGAAGTATATCCGAAAACTTCCGAGAAGAATGTCCGGTGCAGGGAACGGAGGAGTGTGCGTTCGAACGTTTACATTCGTCTCTACGTTTCATGAGACGCAACATCTTTCTAAGCGTACGTTCTGCCTACTGTCGCGCGTCGTTCTGTTATTGAACGAATTCGGACTAACTAATGCTGGATCCCAATGAATGTCAAGGATTTGTTTGGTTAAATAATAATTTGGACCAAATGATAGATGATAGAAAAGTGGCTGTGTTAATGGGATTAAATTCGAGTTTCGATTGAAATGGCATAAAAAGTTGCCTGCAATTGTGGTGCACCTCTCGTGCCGAATAGGTTTATGTAAAACGAGCGCCTGACACTCGAATCCGATTTGAAGTTGGAACTTTTCATTTAGACCTCGCTTCATCGTTTCGCTAGAAAGTTGCGAGTCGATACGAAAGTTTCTTATCGCGCTGTTGCTTGACTCACTGTGGTTTTTCAGTCGCGCGGGGATTTAGCAAAGTGAAATAGCGAAATCCGATACTAAGAGCAGATATTCAAAGGGTGCGAAAATGATTTCTTCGACATTTCGTTGTAACGACTGCTGATTTTTAAATAATTTCATTTTTTGAAATGTCCTGGGACTTCATATCCACAATTGTGCCGAATACGCGTCAGCGATGCCCTAAACCTTAAACGCTCGCTACAGGAAGAATATACATGTCGGACAATACCACTGGAAAATAAACGAGGGAGAGCGTGTAGCGCGAAAAAAGCGGCCGAAGCCGATCGAGAGAGTGAGGAAGCGCAGAGGTAATTTCGCGAGGATGGAACAAACAACTCGACGCTTTTGTAGCATTAAGCCAGCCCGTGACGGGGTTCGGGAGAAATTATTCCGGCTCGGGCGCGGCTCGTCCGATTAAAAAAACACCGCGACCGCATCTCTTTACGCTCGTATTTTGATTTTGCATAGGCACGCGCGGTCGCGGGGTGAGTTTCGGGCGGACGGACGGTCATCGCGCACACCGCACCAACGCTGGCAGGAGCACTCCGCTGAAATGCAACTCTTCTCATCCGTGTGGTCCGCCGTTGGACGTGCATAAATGCATGTACGTTCCGCGCGGGTTATGCGGCGTTCTTTGCGCCATATTTCGGTTTCCGCAGATCCGCTCTACACAATGCGGTGCGTTACAAGCGTCGGGAGTGTACGTATGCACGTGCGGAGCGTATGTGTGGCGGCGAGCGTCTGCGTCAGCAAGCGAAACGTGCGCGGGCGGCTACGTGCAGACACGTTTGGGGACGTATAATGCGAACGGGATGTCGACGGTGTGGAAGCGTACGAGATGCATGGGCACGAATGCGCAGGTATAACTTTCTCTGTCTCTCGTTCCCTCTCGACAACGCTTCCGCTCGGCTCAGTTTGACTAGCGTAACGAGCACATTTGTTAAAGGAAAGAATTTCTGTATAAGTAGCAATTACGCACCGGAACGTGTAATCCGTGCACGATCATTCACACTGAATTCTCGCGGGTCTGGCTGACGTCGACAGCAGAAAGCGCACCCTCTTTTTTCACGCCGTGCGTTGCCTCCAATGCCGCCAAGTAGAGGCACTCTCTATAGAATCCTCTTTCTTATGGAAGTGAGACGATGAGGCGTTTTTCATGCCGGTGCTTTTCTTTATCCACTGAATTCAATTGGGACTCATCCTACGAAGACACTTCAGGCTTACACAAGTACGTACGATATATATGTTCTACAGCGATTGATGGGCAGTTTGTAGTTAAGCTCTGACGTTTTTTCATTTCCTGCCTTTTAAGGGAATAAGTATGGAAGAAGTTCGTATGTCGAGGGAAATGATTTGTTGGCTCGCTCAAGCATTTTTCACCGTCGAACCGTCGAAAAATTCTTTTATGCGACGCCGGAAAGCGGAGCGATCTTTATGTTTTCGAGGGGATCGCAAAGCTGTGATTCGTGGAACGGCAGTTCCGTCATTGTGCCACAAATCTGTCCAACGCACCGACCCAGTGACCTGACACTCGATGTTAAAAAAATATCGTCGGACTTACGCCTCGCCTGCGCTCTTTCATTCTCCGGGGCGCGCGCGCGCTCACACTGTGACATAAAACGGAAACTTTGCGCGTCACACGCTCGTTCCCTTTCAGTAATTACACTTTCGTAGGTAACCCGAGCGCGCGTTTTATTACTGAGGTCTTCTTCAATCTCCTTACCAGCGGCACCGAAAGAACTCCCTTTATTTTGCGCCGCCTCCAGGCTCGAAAGAGCGAGAATCGTGGCCTCGTTATTATGCACAAAAGTATACGATGCAACGACCGTGTGACCCCCGTGGCGACGATGGAAAATTGCTGTTACCATTACGTTCACTCTCCCGTAGCTCTTCCTCCTTTTCTTCTACTCCTGAAACAGTGCCTTACCATCCAATGGGATTCTTCGTATATTACGTCGCCGGTTAATTCAAACGCACACATCCTCGTACGTTGTCACGCAAACATCCATACGCCATACGATACTTTGCGCACATATTGTTTTTTGTTTATTCCCGTATGCGGGAGGAGTAGAGGCCTCTCAGGTGTTCGCGCGCTGCAATTGGGAAGTTTTAGAATCGTTTGTTCTTCCGCGAGAGGCTCTGATTCGAGATTACTGTGCACTCTTTCCTGAAGCCGGAAGCCCTGAACGAGCCGGTCGTTTGCAAACAATGCGATCGTCAAAGAGCGAAAGAAAGCGTTGTCGATCCTCTGGGCGTCGTCATAAGGGTGGAAAGGTAATAAAGCCGTACATTCAGGGAATTGAATGGGTAAGAGAGGAGGTGTGTATGCACGCGCGCCGTGTGCACATATGCGAGTTCACATGGCGGGGTGCGCTTTAAAGCAGATATTACGACGCACGCGGGCAAGGACAAGGAGGACGAACGGGCGACAGAAAGGGGGTGACAGAGATGAAGTGAGAGAGTGTTAAAAAAGGATGTTACGATGAGAGAGAATGAGAAAGGGGGGCAGGGAGTGTACGCAGTCCGATACTTGATAAGTAGTGCACAGCCGCTTTCGACACGCCTCTTTTCAAAACCGCGATGTTACGCACGTTTTAATGAAAAGCGAAGGAGCGCGAAAGGGGGCGCACTGTTATTTGATGTTCGACCAAGGAATAGAGTAGTAATCTGCTCTACCAGAGCGAGTTTCATCAGTCGGTTCGCGAACGAGCTAACAAAAGCTTTCTTCGCCCGGCGAAGGCCGAGGCAACGTAATTCCTGATTAGCCCCGTCAGATCGAGCGAGAAATTTTAATCCCGTGAAATGGAACATGATCGTTCGCTCGCTTAATACTTCTTTCATACATCCACCGGTGCACTCGAAATCTCGGGTATTGTTTCGGCGGCCGGTATTAAGTTTGAAAGATATGTACCGACAGCGAACTCTTCCTTATTATTATTTAAAGGGATGATATCGGTACGAAGCGTGGCAGCTATATTACTGCCGGGGGAATGTGTTTCAGCGAGAGAAAGGAGACACTGCTGGTACACTTTACCTTGGTAGAACGCATATTTTTCGTTCCAAGGAATCATTTGTTTTTTATATTTTTCTCCGCCCCGTTTCTGTGTCATCATTGACTACCTATTTCAATGTACACCGCGTGCGTATTCGAAGCTTCACCGGGATTACCTATCGGAAACTTTATCTCTCTCTCTCTCTCTCTCTCTCTCTCTCTCTCTCTCTAGGGGGTAAATTTATGATGTAACTACATTGGCCGACATGCGGTCGAATTGTACACATGGGCCCGCATTTTGGTGCGCGTGTTCAGCGCTAAGAGCACCCTTCTGATTCCGATCCTTTGTCTGTGGCCTGATCCGCCCTCCCTTATCGCCGCAATAATGCGTAGAATCAGAAGGACATGTTTAGGAGGGAACACGATGCAGGAATGGGGGTCCTGCTGATTACGTCATCGTGAACCTGTTAAAATTAGATGCCGGACCGAACGACCAGCCCACGGGCATTGAGCTGCCAAACTTGCGTATTATTGCAGCTGAATGATCTGCCACTGCGAATGCGTGCCGTTGCGCCAACGCAACACTCGTAACTTCTTCGTTATCGATCATCCCGTTTAATTCACATTCCTCGCGCAGTTGCGATATGACATTTCTTTCGCTATTACGTTTCACGCGCAGGCCGTGTTACGCTTGAGTTTTATTCGACTTTTTAAAATCTCGTACAATTACTTTATTCTCGAAATTCTCCAATTTAGTCTCTGTCACTGTTTCAATGAAACTACTGATAAGAGCGATGTCAAGCGTGAGGATTGTGAAACGCCATATCTTGAAAAGGTTGCGCACTTACGGTAACTATCGTATAAATTCGTGTGGAAGCTTTCTGTTCAAATTTCGAAAATGAACAATCGTCAGGCTATTCGCGCGCGGACTATTTGAACTTCAATCACGCGAATACAGAACTGATACCGTCACATAGTATATGCGTCAATCCAACCTTAAAGTCTTTTGAAAAGCGAAACGACCGAAGATCGAGCACAATACCGTGCGTCTCCAGGGATATTCCGACACCCTGTGCACGATGACCTCAACCCGGTCGGTCCGTGACTGCCGCCATTTTGCTCCACTTTAAAGTTCGTCAATTTCGGATGAGTAAACGAGCGAGCAAGTGCTCACGTGTTTTTTCGTGAGTCCGATGACTCACGTCGATGAGGAAATAACCCTGGAAAAGTCCCAGAAGTGGCGACTTGAAGAGTTCCAACCCCCTGTTGGGTTACGTTCTTGTATCCTCTTCTCCCGCGTCCCGCCCTTTTCCACCCCCGCACGTTCCGCTCCTCGACGTCAGCCTCCTACCACTTCTATTTGTTCTTCCGGATCTTTTCAAGCGTTCATGGTTACTCGTTCAGGCACTCGGGAACACGATGGAAAACTGGAAACGTTCACGACCATGTTCCAGTTCGCCCGTTTTACTTTAATACGAAGTTTCCTTCCTTTCACTCACTCGTCCAATTTAAATACTCCCCTCCCCCACCGAATCCTCGCATTCCACCTGTCTCCATTCGCTTAACCGCCTTCCTTTTCACCCGTCCCTTCCACCTACTCATCGCAAAACTCTTTATTTCGAACAATCCTCCTTCCAGCGCGCAATATTTCGAGAATACGGGCGCGACTGTTTCGTAACGGTTGCCAGCGTATTCTGCAACGCCACCTTTTCCCTTCTACGCCAAAGTAACTCTTTATCATGAGCATTTTATGCGCCATGTATTTTTCATCCATTGAGAATTGTCTTGTTTTCAGTTACGTGTCTTCCGCTGTCGTCGCTTCATACTCGTATTTCGATTTCCTCAAGTTTACGTTCGCTGGAGCCTTTCTACTCTTCGCTCCCGATGTTGAGTAGGAGTATTCCTTTAGAGTTCAGAGCGAAACTACGCCGTTTCTACTTATAACGCATTCCCCTATCACAATGCGTTCGTTGTCTTCGTCCTGACCTTTCCTTGTTTTCGCCCCCGGTGAAGGTTTGCTTATCTTTTCCGTTCCCTTCGTTCTCATCGGTTTCTTCTGTCTGTACGTGCGTGACAAAGGGTTAAAAGGGTTCGAGAGGATATCCTTGGAGTCCCGCCGCGTCTTTCGGGCCGGCGAGTGAAGAGTCTTCTCGATGATAATGAAAAGTCTACGGGAGGGTACTTGGGTCCTGTTATGCGCGACCCTAAGGGTGCACCTTCTTCGCCGGGAGCGACGTCGGTTAGAGGCGGCTTAAAGTACCTTCGGAAATTACGATTGAGCCCTGATCGTTCTCCCACGATGCCTATAAAAAATTCAGCCCGTACGAGAAATGTCTCGCCCTTACGACGCCGTTCCCTCCAGAGCCGCTCTCCGGGACACATTTTTCTCTTTTAATACATCGAGCTGCTGGCATGGGAGATATGAGTCCTTCGATGACTCCGTGAAGATCCGCTGATGTCTTAAATGCTGAGGAAAATATAAACGACGAGAGACTGTGAAATCCTGCGAAACGTCCGAAGGACGCTTGAACGGCTCGTTTAGAAGTCCAGTATTCCTTTCTGACGACTTCCGCTGGCATCGGATAGGCCGCGAGTGAACTCGGTAGGGGCGAAAGGCAGGGCACGGGGAGCTTCAACGAGCCGTTTGAGAATACGACACTTGTTCCTCCAGGTTCTCTCCAATTATTATGCAGACGGAACGTAGTAACGAGGGTAGAATGGAAACATGATAGGGCTCTGACGATAATCAAGTTTTTTGGCGAGTACTTCGCGGCGGATATAATATCATTAGGCACCGGGGACAGCCTCATGAAGCATAGCTGCTCTTCGACATAACAACATCTTGCACTTAGGGATTAAGATATTAATTTACGTTAGGGCAACGGCCAACTTGATTAGTCGCGCGTACAATGTTCCGTCTAGATGCTGTTGGTCCTAATACGAACGTCTAAATTGCCTGCAGAATTAGGCGTTGCTCTTCCGCAGCTTTGCCCTGGCGAACTCGTCATCCGATATAATGGAGATTGGCCCACATTACGGATTTTATGGATTAGGTATTTACCGCGAACGACTACGATACACTACACCGCTGCCATGTACGAACATGCTATTAGTGGATTCGTAAATTACAGAGACGTTAAATGGCGATCAATGAAATTGAGGACTGCCTTTTCAAAATGTAACATATGCCCTGTTTCTGCTAACCTACATCGTAATATTCCTCATGCATAGCAATATTCATCGTACAATAACCCACAGATTTCTAAATGACATGGAACTTAAAGGACGATCGATATACCCGAAAACATATATTTCTAATTGTAACGCACGTTGTCTTACTCTGCCTGTTATGCATCATCCTTATGTTCTATTTACATACGAATATTGTAGCATGCACTACCGACGTTGTATAACATCTGTACAAGTCATACGGTAAATACCCAGGAATAGAGCCTTGTGTGATAGTTCGTAGAGGAGCTGACAACATTCAAGGCGGATATTGTACCACCGGGCTAGTGCAGGACATATTGTGTGCACACCTACGGGTCGTGCCAGTGTTTGGCACTATCAAGCGAGTCATTCCTGCGTGATGAATTAGCGCTATTAAGCCGCCCGTCCAATATAGAAACTTGCGACTCCGACAGAATTCCCCGGATAAAATTGTAGGTAATAACGCCCGCGCAGCGACGCCCGTTTATTGCGCGAAATTCCTGGCGAATTCGCGACGTTCGTGCCCAAGGACAAAAAATAAATTAAGAAAATCTCTTTCCCATTCTTCTTGTCGCTTTAACAGTTCCTTAAGTAGGTTGGGCTGTTTCTTTGCACTGCGTCCCGCACATTTTACGCCGCATTTAGCTGCGTTTGGCAGAAAAAGTTCTCGAAGGCGCGGTTCAGCGCGTTAAGGTTGGGCCGAGGGAATTTAGTAAGGATGGCAGATTGAATTTGGCATGTACCTGAGTATGAGAATAAATGTGAGAATTTAATTGATGATTGTTTTACTATGCTTACATTGCCGGCCGAGATCGTCCGTTGGAACGTTTTGGTTTTTTGGTTTTGATTATTACACTTGTTATAATCATATGCAAATACGTATGTGGTATTCTATTTGCTTCGTCTGACAAGCAACGTTCGATGTGGTATGAAGAGAAAATGTTTTTCCACGAAAAAGAAAACACGCAAAGACTGTAATTTGACTCTCAAACCAGGCAACTACGCTTTCATTGAATAACTTTGTCGACCCGGTAATAAATCAGTTGTATTAATTTCCATTTTATGTCGCGATATTCCGAGCACATAAAGAATCTTCCTGCTAGACTACAAAGTTCCTAGCGGGGTGCGCGATATGAAAAATTACAAATTCAGGAATGTAACTTCACTTCTATTCACGCGGTCACTTTTGTTCGAGTAATTTATATTTGCTCAGTTTAACCAAATAACTCATTCGTTGGTTATGATTTGTAACTATCAACTTTTCGTGCATCGACGGTCGCCTAGTGGGGACAAGAATATAATGTGTATGTGTATAATGTAGTATTTATACGAATCTATCGTTAGGCACTTAATATCCTAAATGAATTGTAATTTCATCATCTATTAAGCAAAAGTTTCGAAAATAAGATGTTTCAAAAATGAATAAGCTATAGCGCAACGCGTTTATAGCGTATCCTATCAAGCCAGCGACAATCTCTGTTCTCGCCACCGTCGATATTAATTCGACGTAACTGTCAGGACGAAGAATTCACGGTGACCACTTTCTCGAAAGAATGTTTCGCGGATCGCGGAGCTCGGGCACGGAGAGGCGGCGGAGCGAAATACGTTGGGGAAAAGTTGAAAAGGTTAGACGGCAATTTGACCCTGACGCGGACAATTACTTTTATACGGATAATTCCCGCTCGGCGGCGGGTTCGTCGAACAACTTTTCGCACCTAGCGATAAGTTATCCGACGCCGGCGGCACTCTCGCCCGGCCCTGCGGCTAAGGAGTGGAATTCTCGTCGTGCCAAATATAAATCTGACAATCCGTCGCGAGCGGACGGTAGCGAATCGGTGGGCAGGGATGAGAGCGAAGTGGAAGAAGCGGAGAAAGAGGATGTTGGATTTTAGGTGCGGGCTGGCCGTTATCGGTACTCGCCACTGTGGCGGGAAAAGACGAAACGCAGTCATTGATTATCGTGCCAAGACGGAGGAAGAGACGAGAGAGGAGGAGGAGGCGGGGGTGGAGACGATTCACATCCCCACGTGCAGTTACGACCTGGTCGAGTTTAACATGAAACCGGGTCATGATCCCAAAATTGAAATCGTTCGCGGTCGGTCCAAGTGCACCGGGGGAGAAAAATCGTGTCCAGACGAGCGGGGGACCGGCAAATCGGTATTGTCGAAACTTCATTTCGTCTTTTACAGAAGCCCTTCGTTCAACCTGTCGTTCGGCACAGCGGATGGTATTCGTCATGCCTTTCTGCACAACTTCTCCCGCGTGATCGTCCGTAAGATTTGTAGTCAAGAATTTTTCCGCGCTTGCATCTCTTTCGGTATGAATACCGTACGGGCAGAATGTTTGCTTACATTCTTTATTAAGGGAGAAACGATTATTTGATTCCGTTCCTTGACATTCTAATAGATGATTTATAGATAGATGAAAACATGAATCTCTGAGCAAATCAAAGTAGAACTATAGAAAGAACGACATTCCTATTTCTCTTTCGTCATGCGACGACATCCCTCCCGCTCATTCTTAACACCAGCGAACTTTCTTGTCGGAAGTAAAAAACAAAAAAACGTTCTCCCGCTATCGCTGCTCATCACCACCCTATCGGAAGTACAGCTCCGTGCAGTCTGACGCTACGAGCCGCACCGAACAACAGTGAAAAGCAGCGGAGGAGAAAATGCGGTAACAGGTTGTTCCTCTCTTATTTTTCGGCCGGTCAAGTGTTAAAACGCGTCATGCCTATCTGCATGAATATATCACCGGGGGTCCGCAGTGCCGTGCGGACGGAGATATAAATCTTTTTGCCGTCACACCGTTACCTTTCTGCGGGTGGATTGGAGATCGCATGTATACGTGAGCTGCGAGAGCGCTAGACGTAGAGGAGGACGAGCGAAATAGAGAGCGAGAGAAGAAGAAACGAGGAGAAGCGGAGAATGTGTGCATATGGGAGGGGGAGGAAAAACGAAAAGGGGTTGAGAGAGGGAGAGGGAAAGTGAAAATCGTCAGTCGCTCCATTCGACATTCTAGCGCACGTAACACCATAACGCGACTGAAAAAGTTCGCGCCGTCGAAAGTGGACGCTATTGCGGGAGAGTTATGAGTACGGTGGGAACGTAAAAGCGCAGGAAAAACAGGAAAAATCGCGGTGTATTAAACGTCGGTCCGCGGTATCGTGTGTCGGGCACGCCCTTATCCTTTCAGCGTGTAGGACGACTCCCGTCTCACTACGCAGTCATATTTAATTCGCGAAAACTCGTGTCAGAAATGTCGCGTTACTATGTTTTCAAATGCGCTCGCGCGCGTCCAAAGCTCCGCTCAACGTCACCGGACGACGCTGCGTACTTTTTCCGCGACTCGTCCCTGTTTTTATCGAACAATTCATTTAAATTACCTAATATTTTCAGCTATGGCCGGAGCTGTCTGTGCAGCAGCGAAATTCTGCGATTTGTGTGGAATATGGAATAACGTGGTACAATATGAACCACTCACACCTAGTTAGATCGTGAAAGTCTGATTAGAACCTATTGGCACGATTGTGAGGTTATTATTAAGCGATGTTACTCATGACAAAAGCCGTATTCGCCTCTAGCGCTGCTATAACAACGTGTACTCTCATTGTTAGCGTTCGTGCCGCAGTGTCCCGTAGAATTAAGTTTGCCGTAGGTATTGCTGGTATGTACAATAATACGTATCCACTCACAAACCCATCCATCTCCCAGAATTACCTTCTTCAGAATGTAAATGAGCGAAGTTCCGAATGCGGTCCGATTGAGTTAGGCGCCGGTGAAATTGAGCCTGAACTTCGGATCAGAAGAAAGGGACATTATACGCGATAGTTAGGCGCCGGCAGAAAGTGGATGAGAAAGGGCAAGTAGAATGGATAAAGGGTAGGTAAAAGGAGGTCCTCTAACTTTTCGTCGGGCTACGACGGAAAGAGGCAGGCACGATGGAACGTAGACATTGATTTCTGACAACGGGTCACAGGTTGAGCCCACGTGTTTCTGCGGTTAACGACGGTAGACGTTAACACTGAAACTACTACTCATTTTTGAAGCATCTTATTCACAGAAATATTTCCTGACTCTTACCGAAATTTTATAAATTATAGGTCACAATGTATAAAAATTAGTTTTTATCATAGAAAAAATGCCAAACAGGTGATTTTGACCTCTTCGTAGATGGAGTGTTAATATGGAATCAGGTCATGATTCCGGGAAATCGCCGTGGCCGGCGAAAGCGTAGAAGAATCGTGTCGGGCGGAATAGAGGAAAGAACCGGCCAATCAGCGTAGTCGTCCGAATCCGTTTGCCACCCCCCGCTCCCGCACCCCTGCATTACGAAGACACTCGGTCACCCTCACCATTTTGGCACACGAGGAGTATTTGTCTTCGCTCCATCTCTGGCCGCTTTGTCCGTCTCATCGGCTGAAAAGTTTCGCTGCGGATGCTTTAAAGGGACCGGCTGCCGCGATTTCACCCCTGCGCAATATTCTACCAAAACGATATTGCGAGGCAACCTGAGCAACATTCCGTGCTCCGCGTTTCCTCGTTTCAAATTTCTGCCGCTTGTTTTTCTTTTCACGAGGATGCCGCTCGTAATGTGAACATGTTGTATATGACGCGTGCATTGTCAATTTTTAAGACTGTCTATTAGAACTCGTACGTATTTTAAAGAATTTCTCAGTTTCGTGTAAATCGACGGAATGATTATTCTATCCTAATATCTATCCTAAGATCATTCGTCAATAATCGTTAAATTATGTACATCCGTCAAAGACGATCGTCATAATCGTGCTATTAACAAGTTCTCGTGTTACTATCATGTAACATGTCTGTCTGCGTCTGTTCCCTTACACGCGTCACTGTCCCTCCATCTCCATAATTACAGGAGGCTCGAAATTTGACAGATCGCACTGTCACTCCTGCTAGACATATGCATTCAGTCCATAAATGAGCCTTCGTCGTACCAGCCCAATTACTCGGACATAGCATGTCCAAATTGTTATCATCCCTTGTAAAAGGCACGTTTCGAACATGTCACTGCGGTGACAGACTGAAAACTTCTGATCATTGCTCTATGTAATTATACCAACTAGGTAGTAGACATGAACAGTAGGTCGAACTTGTTCCCCTATTAGTTGGTCGCTGGAAATTATCCCTTTTAGCAAACTGCGTCGAGAGTTAATTACCGTAAGACGTCGGATGTAATTAACGAGGGTGCCTTTATGAATTCTTGAAACATACCCTGGGCTTCTTCGCACTAGCCCCTTTCCCTCCCACCCGCCTGCGCGTCTCAGCGAGTCCCTTCGAACGTAACAAGCAAAACCTGTGCACCACTGCCATAGATCGCGTTCCTAGAACCTCAAGATCAGAGAACCCGTAACGTTCATTAACGAACGGTACACTCAGTGTTTCAACAAGGTTCTAGACAAGATTAACGAAAAGAGTAGACTCATTTAAGCCTGCTACCCTCTCTTTTTCTGACTCTATCTTACTTTCCTTCATCAATTCATCCCTGCCTATCTGTCGTCTGTATTTGTGGGCTTTGCGCTGGCTTATGAAAGAATGTTCAAACTGCTTCTTGTGTTTCGTCGAGCGGCTTGTTTCTTACCACTGAGACTGATTGTGAGCAGTTCTAATCTGAAGATTCATATGATAACTGGTCTCGTTATTTTTAATAGTGCACGCAGATCTGCACGACTTCATAGCCTTAACCAATCTGCAAAATTCATTTTGATTATTATTCTAAGCATTGATATAAAAATGCATGTCTTCTCCCTCGCGATAATTGCGATGATTACTTATATCTACGGCATCATCTTACACGAAACTTGTGTTTGACAGTCCAATCGGCCCTTTCCCTTCGCTTGGATTAGATTTAACGTGTTGTCAAAAGCACGCCTTTAAGCGATTTGCGTTTCCTTGTTGGCAGGCGCACATGCTCTTCGTTGAGAAGAACAACTCTCGAAGCTTCTTTCAGGAAATTACCTCCCTTTGTGGAAGCATGTTTAGACTTCAATCTTATAATCGATTTATGTGAGAAATTACGGCGGGGAGATTTAAGCGATATTTACATTTTTTATTAATAATCTCAAGATAACTACGTACGCACAATAGCGAGCGACGAATAACCTACAAAAACACTATATTCATAACCTGTAACATTATTATATATCAACAAATATTTAATACGCTGGCTGTCAATTCGGAGAGATTTTTCAAATATTTGTGCATTTGATTTCTTGTATGCCCATGTCAGCACACGTTCTACCCAAATTCCAACCTTTCCTTTTATAACAAATCCTAATAACACGCTGCACAAAATGCACCGGATGTTGTTCAGATAACCATAAAAGCATCTCATATTTCGATATCTTAAATGATTCTGATCGAATCAACAATGTCGACAGCAAGTAAATTCATGACAATACCGTTCCAAACAATAGAATTTTGTTGATTGTCAAACTTACCCCAGCCATTAGGAGCAGCTTTACAACAATTCGATTCCTCAGCAAGTTTCGAAGAAAGGATCAGTTTCCTCAGACAAAGCCCAACCGAAGACGTTTCAGCACGACGAATGAAAGATCGATCGACGACTGCACTAGGACAAGAAACCACGGTATCACGCATAAATCAACTCACTTCGACGGAGGCAAACACGATCGCGACACAACAATTTTAAACAATACTGCACCAACTGCGACGCCACCTGTAAGTACAGGCGGTACAGGTTAACCACGCAGAGCGACGACCATTGACAACTTTTCAAGGAGAACGATTCGAGCGCTGAAAACGACACCATGCGCGCCATCTCAGGGTGCGAAAGTTTCTTGAAGATTTTCGTTCGGTTCGGTGCCACCGGTGGCGCGCTAGTGTATCGAGTTTTAGTCGAGTTTGAAAGTGACGTGTTCGGGCGAACAATGGTCGAAGTATGTTGTGTTCCCTCGTGTTCGACAAGTGCTTGAAGAAAGCAAATTATTCTTCGTTTGAACGACCCACCTGAAGAATGTCACTCGAAAGAATTCATATCGGTGAGTAATTTAATTGCATTATTCTGTGGTCAATTCTTTCGCGTAATTTGCCATCCGCAATTTGTCTCCGATATCCAATTGAACTGCACCGACCATTCATCTTTATCGCTGCTCATGAGCACAATGAAATGACGAGAGTCATTGTTGTGGCACACAATACAGAGACGCAATTCTCTTTCTCTCCTAGTTTGCGCATTGCTCTGTACAATTTCGATGCGTGCAATACCGCAAAGTGCCATTTCAATGTTTGAATTTTGTATGAAATATCAATCCATAACCTATGGCACGAGCCCCTGTACTTTCGTGCTTTTACGATATATGTATACGTATCACACATACGCGCTCGGGATATCTCACGCGATGCAGCATGAAGTCTCATTTTCAGGAGTAACGGCTCGAACGCAGCGCAATTTCAATCAATTCGCCAATGGACGCATCCTGTCTTTTTTTTCCAATTCTCACTAAGAATTTATTCGGTTCGTTTTAATCTGTGTCCGTTTTTAAGCCGGTCAGGATACGCCGACAAGTACGTAGGGCTTCTCTTTTTCTCCACTCTTTTCGTTACTTCTTTTATTCTACGCCATTTTTTCTCACTTTGGCACGCATCATTAGCATAGATGCAGTTCTGCAAAATCTTTCAAACTATAAGGGAGCGTAACTGAATATCGAATGAAGTGGTATATTAACGTGCAATTTACCGGGGTGAACATGTTAGTACGTGTTGCATTTCAAAGTATACATTAATAGTTTCAATTGTTATTATAGTTATTCGGTTTTAGTCAAGCGGGTTTGGTATGGGTGAGATTATTAGAATGTCATTCAATATAAGTATGCACTGACGGATGAGTAGTGAAAACGTTCTATCAATTAACACCTTCGATAATCATTTCAGATATCATGCACGCTGTCAGTTAATAGAATCTTGCATCATGAGGCTGGAGAAGGTTTTCGTTCCTTGTGTGGTGTACGTATAAATTTTATTTTGTTACGTCATAAAGCAGATATTTTTTCTGTAATATTGTGCATTTGGTCATATTGTGGTTGTCTATAGAGCGTATGTTATACACTGCATCGTGAACGTAACTATAAGCAGACACACATCGTATAAATCCAGTTTCTCTAAAATTTGCGTAAAATTTGCCCGAACTTCTTCGAGACAGTTTCTGCTTCCACATTCAGCTTTATTTTGGTATTGGAGACGCATGTGTCACAGCGACGATCAATGCAGCTAGCTTACACCAGCAAGCGAGCAAGAGTAGAAACTTGTGCATCCCCGAAAGAATAAAGCATCCACCGTAATCCGTTTGATACTACGAGAGTGCATCTAAGCACTTTTCTTTAAACCTGCAGCAATAAAGTTTCGAGCGATCGCGTCTGAAGGATCCGTGCCGGAAAAACATCTTCCTGTCAAACAGTTACAGCTTGACTCCCATGGCTCAACTAACACGTAACGTTTTCTTTGATTAAAAATAGCGTAGCATTTGCAAAACGTATTAAATGATGCACACGCATTCTCACTCGTTCCCGTTAATCGCGTTATTACAAAATGTTCTAACAAAAGCTCCACTACGTTGGCAATAGACTGCTCGTTTAGATACGAAATCAGATATGCACGATATCCCTATTGTGCCCGGAAACAATCGTCGCCGACTCCAACGTGTCGATTCACGGCTAATGCCGAGCGTTAATAACGGCGCCTGTTTTTAAATCGGAAATATCAGATTATGCCCCACGGTCAGATGAGCGCGGAAATGGGTCGCACGCTACTGCCGATGCGAACAGAACGCTGTAAGCTCCTCGTTACAAGGCTGGAGCGTACGCCGGATTTGCCGGGTCGCGATGCAGGCGTGAAATTTGCAATATTTATGTCGCGCAGGGGATCTTGGGGTCTTCCCGGGCAACGATTCTGTCTCGCGCTCCCGGCCACGATTTCAGTATCAGGAACATATACATCAACGAGAGGGGGGTCGAACAATAAAGCTCACTCCCGCGGACCCGCAAAAGATCGCGAACTTTTTCGCGCGGAGGAATAAAATTTATGAAGTACGGTCGTTCGCTCTGGGTCGGGATACTGCTGTAAGCTAGTTGTTACAACGTGACCCACTCGTGGGGCCAGTTCGCACACACACACGCATCAACCTTCGTCGTCAGTGGCGATAGAATGGAAGAGTGAGAGAGAGAGAGAGAGAGAGAGAGAGAGAGAGAGAGAGAGTGGCAATAAAAGGTCCTCGGCACGCCCTATCTGCGACTATATGTCTTTTTTTCTATTATTTTCGACGCTATATCACCTGACACGCTCCCGCCGGCACCGAAACTTCGACGACACCTTCTCGATTTTCTGACACCGCCTATCGCGCGTTATGATAACTCGCGACCCTCGGCTACCGCTTACCCGTTATGACCGAGATTTTTCCTCCTTTCCTGACCCGCAAGATGAATGTTGGTCACTTTTATTGGCACGCTCGAACTCCTCGCCCACTTTGGCCGTCGAAGAGTTCTCGTATTTGCAGTATTTTTCTTCCTGCGTATACGCCGCTCTTCCAGCTTTGTCGATACAGATAACAAGCGGGAACGCTTTACGTTGCAGTGTATTTCTGTATATTTCCTCTTGTTACATTCCATTTACATTTCGCGGTATACATTGGGAATACAGTTTGAACAAGTCTGTTGACATATACAATTTTTGGGCTTACGTATTTGCTCTTGTTATTTTGATCGAGTGATACATTTCTTTATGCTTATACAAAAAATAGATTGGTCCAATTTATTGGTACTTATATCGATCTCTCATTACTCCAAGCATTTGCTAGCATCCGGAATCAATAGCTTTATTCGTCTATGGCATGTCGTTCCACATTTTCGATCACTCATCAATTAAGCTTATTAAAGCGATGAACATTTCCGCTTGAAAGTTTAGCAACAAGATAATGTTTAACAATGTCGACGTGTAAAAGTGTCAAAAACGTAGAGTGTGTCAGGGCAATCGCTCGAGTTCGTCACAATTGAAGCGCAATGTCTCTTCATGCGTTTGATCGAGACATTCTTCAACTAACTAGGTAACCTCTGTCCTCATAAGGTACACTCAATGGAAGCCGTTTGAATGGAAGAAGGAATTCCGACGAGCGAGCGAATCCTCTAAAAGTGTCCTACCTGTATGCCCAATTATTCTCGGCCCTTCCCCATGTTTGTCCGCGGCCCGAACTCTTGTCGCAATTCCGTAGGCCATTAGAACGTTATAAGTAGCGATCGTACGTTTCGCACAAAACCGAAGCCGACTTTTTATCCGTATTTCAGTTAGCCCTGGGGTAGAGGCGGCCGGGTACACACTCTCGACGCGGAGTATCGGAAACTCATTTAGAGCTTTTCACGTGGCCTAAAGTTATACCCGCTTCCCAACCGGTGCGCGCTGATGTACCAGAAAATATACATAAAAGTGTAGAAAAGCGGCGAATTTATTTGCTCGTACCACCGCCGGTAGTACAACGTAAATCGAGGCCTTTACGGCACACTGATTTTTAACCTTTTCTCTTCATCCATCGCTTCTCCCCCGTCCGAGTCGGCGCGTAGGAAAATCATTTGAGAAATTGCGCCTCGCAGGGAACTCGACCGTTTCGCTCTTTTTCCTTTTTTGCGTTCCACGAACTTCGTTCGGTACGAGGCAACGTCGCAGAAGATTCCTTACTCGACTGTCGCGGGTTTAGCTCTTGGAAAATACTTTCACTGCTGCTGACGACTAAGCGGACGATCTCGAGATTGGCCGGAGGAGACATTGTGAGCTCTCGTGCACTGCGGGCAGGCGTTATCGGAAGCGGGAGAAAAAATTTGCTTTTTTTTGCGTCCCGTAGTCCAGTGCGCGCCTCGAAACGATCTTCGGATCACTCTGACGAATCGAAATTTTTCTTTGCAAAATTCTTCCTCCTCGTTGCCGCTTCATACCCTTCAGCGAGCCTCAAGAGATCACCGAGTACCATCCCGCCGAGTTTATCCGTCGGCTTTGATAGCGGTAATAACTTGTTCCTCCTATGGGGTTTTCCATCTCGATTCGCCGAGGAGCCTATGGGAAATACACTTGTGCGTCACGAAAGTTCGGAAAGCTCGCGCATCCGACGAATTCGTGCGACCGTCGCGTGCAGTTTCAAACTTTCGCTCGATATTTTTCACTACCCTGCACGTTTTACAGTGTCTCGCGGTGGGAGCGAAGTGGGACGAATTTATAACTGCGATAGTTTTTTTTTTCGTGGCTAATGAATTTTAGGATACGAGAATATTAGGAAGGAAACATGACTTGCATAACCACTGATAAGTAGTAGAGTGATTTGTTCATTCGGCATGTTAGAATTTTATTCTATCGTATGCATGTTTTGAGACCTGCTAAAATTCCACTCAGATCTCGTTCGCGCCGCGCGAGTAGAAAAGATTGTGTTACCTAAACGAAATTGGCGTTCTGCAGTTTAAAAATGTATTATCCAGTGAATTATAGATGCGCTATAATGAGGGTAATACATTCAATTATCAGCGAACCGTGCATCGCTGCGTCCGATCGGTCGGTGTAAATTCATTTCTACATCCGGATGAAGCGTTTGCTTCCACTGTCTGTCGTAAAATCGTGCGGAAATGATTTGTCTCCCTCTCTCCCTGCCAGCCGTTTCGCGCAGACAGGCCGCGGGAAATCAATGTCGCGGCGCATCGGCGAATGCATTTAATTAACGAGTTCCCTAAGAGCTTACCGAACGAACCATAAACCATTCGTCGATCCGTGTCGAAACTTCCCGATCATTCGAGCCGCGAGTGTGTCGAAGAGAAAATGGCGTCCGCCGGGCGTATTATCGTAAGATAACCGAAAAGTGATTTCCAAAGGCTTGATCGACCACGAAATCTATCACGGTTGGAACAATGGCCGTCAAATGAGATGGCGAAGGCAATTGACCGAATCCCGACGCCGACGCCGACGCCGACGCCGACGTCGACGGTCCAAGCTGTACTCTCTCGCTCTTGCCCGTCCTCCTCCTCTCCATCCCTCGATCAAATCAACGTCCCCTCGACATTCTCTCTCTTTCCGTCTCTTTCCATCTCTTTCCCACGTTCACTACACCTACCATGTTCCCTGTATTTACTCTGGCCTACGTGATCTCCGCAACGCAAACTGCATGGAATGCACAAACGCATTTGAACACAGACATCGTGATGAAAGCGGTCAGTCGCGTGCGGGACAGATCGAAGAAGGGTTTAAGCACGAGACTGAGCGGAATATAATTGACGATCATTTTTTTCCGAACGTGGCTGTGTTGAGTGTATAGCTTGGCCACCGATGCTGTCTTGGCCTGCCTCCGTTTGGCAGGCCTATCTATTTGCTCTTATTGCTAAACATCCATGGACCATATGCATACGTACGCGGTATACGGTAGTTATCGCGTTCATAAACATTACTATTGCGTACTTCAGCGACGACAAATTACGCGAGCCAACCTTGCAGACGACTCTTGAGACCGTGTAATTAGCGCCGATTTTTGCATTTTCCCGTACGCAATCTCGTGTCTTATCGCTGTCGTAGAATGTTTAGCTCGTACGTCTGCCCGTTTAGCTTGACAATAGGTACTGGAGTATCACTCCACTTCAATCGTACTAATTGCTGCTGAGTGCCGAGGCGCAGATACGGAAAGGTATTGCGAAAGTGTGTTGCTGGAGACGTAGAAATTGCAATATCGTACAAAGTTTTCGAATAACATTTTTTCATCGCTCAGAAGCGACACCGTCCGTACGGCTGGAAAGTTAAAAGTTGCAGTGCAGGATTCCGTTTGATTAAGTGCGGAATGGAGTAGAGGCGCGCATAAATTTACCGGGCAATGTGTTACACGTAGAAAAATCGACAGGTTCTCAATTATTCGGGCCGAGGCTTTAATTAGAATCCTTCTCACATCCTGTTGCGATTGAACGCAATTTTCATTTTAGTCGATGCATGCTTCGACAAAACTTTCGTATCCACTAATCGAATCACAGGGTCTACGGTAATGCGAACTGTTGATTTATTAATTGTATCAAACTCATGAGAAATTCTGTCGAAAGCACGGAACATCCTTGCCACTCGCAATAGCGTGCACGTTTGTGTTCGTCATGGGAGACAAAAGTGACTTTGGCGCGAAGAGAAAATCCGGTCACCCAGTCAACGAAAAACAGGAAACGAAGAAAAACGTCCTCACTCCCGGTTTTTCTATTCACGAACGGCGATTGCCGATTGACGCTTTCAATTTGCCGGGTACCAACTTGTTCGGCGAAGTCCTGCTTCGATTCCTTTTCATTATTTTCAAAGCGCAACCGGACTTACCTCCGCATCCTTTACCCATTTCTAGCATTCCATGCACCGCATTGCACAATTGAATTTTAGACGGGTCCCGCTCTTCCGGCAAAATACTATTTATACTCGGATAAGGGAAACTCGATGCCAGAGCCACATCAATCAATCAAACATATCCGTTTAAACTTAATTGCGTGCCGATCTGTATTCTGATCAAACGTGATTGAAAGTGGTCAATCAGGCAAGCATCAAGATAGAATGTATTTCTAAATGAATCTTATGCAAATCGTTATTACATTTTCGTTGTAATGAATATAAGCAAATGCAATTATAGTCAGTACATTACAGAGATGTCAAAACAGTTTTTTTTTGCGCGTCTGTCATAATTTCATTATCGGGGGCAAACATTGAATTGTGTTCCAGATAATTAAGTTTGGATGATTGAGAATTAATTGAATAAAATGCAATAAGAAGAATGCATTGCAGTTTTTGTCTCTTCTAAAATAACAATTAAATCGTGTAATTATAATAGGTATGATTTTGATGTGTCATAATTTACTTCCACAGTCGGTGCACGGCACATCCAGACGATTGGGTCGGACCGCTTGAATTAATGCTCATATATTAGCAGAGATATAACGTTAGACGAACAAAGAGCGATTAAATTTCAGTGTATCCTCCATAATAATTATTTTGTTGATTTCAAGGTAATTAGAACTGATTCGCATGACTGCGGCACGTGTTGCAACCGTTAATTCGATTTTATTGCAAAGCAACGTGTTTCAATGATTCTCTGTGTACCTGCGTTAATAAAGTAACATTTTTTATTTGCTTTTTCTAGCACATAAGTACACTCTGCATTTTATAAATTCTACATCTATCTGCATAGTTATGCTCTACAATTTCTTTGTTCATTTTCAACAGACCGGCGGTTAACTTCATTCGCGTGAGAGTCTGACCCGCCTTCGGAAAACTTTGATTCCGCAAAATTCTCGGAAACGGTCAAAAAGGCAAGTCGTTATCATTAGAGTATCAAAGTAGGCCTCGGAATTATATCGTCATTAACCGCAGGAGGGGGAGGATAATTTTTCTCATTTTCTCCCTGCATGCAACCGCAACTCGTAGTTATGGTACGGTGAAATCCCCACTACGGACATACGTCCTAATTGCGCTACGAACCCAACGTGCCCACGTATGCACGTATGTACGTACGCGCGCCTAAGTGACGTAGTATCTCCCAAAGCTGAAAGTCCGATGCTACGGCCATTCTCGAAGTTTGCGTGTACTTGATTGCAACAACTGATTAATTAACCGTATGGTTTAATTCGGAGCACATTTTGCCCATGGCGAGATAACCTACTCAGGCGTTTCAGTCACAAATTTTACTTTTGCTTATCTCCGTTGTTTACGAACACTGGTAATTCTCTTTATGGGCATGCTCGGACAGAAAATTCTACCGTTGCTTTTTGTTTGATTTTTGGCAATGGTTCAAATAATATGGAATATTATGTACGGTACTTCTGTCTTGAATTATGCATAACGATGACGAAAAAGCTTTAAATTGCGAATAATGTGGTCTTTTCTCGACTGGTAGCACATTCTTTGTAAAACAAAGTCGAACGCAAGGAAATAACGGGTCGCCCAGATTTTCGTGCTTAACAGCATATTCCGAGAACACTTTCCTCCCTTCCTTTGCGAGCATCGAATTCCGCGATTCAGCTTGGCACGTTTTCTTAGAATTTGAAACATGACGTAGTAGTGAGTCACAACGTTTCCTTACGTAGCAGCAAATCATCGTCTACAAATCAGCGTGGCAGCGCGTACAGGATTCTCGATGTACAGCATGTTCTAGTCCTTTCATTTCAATGTTACCACGAAACTCCCACTACAAACATTTGTCCGAATTACTGCTTCTACATACCAGCGTACATCTGACTAGCTTACCGTGTTTCAAAGCCAAATATTCGGTGCCATGACCATCACGGCACACGTGATCAATCAAGAATATGCTCCAGCTTCGTTAAATAGATGAGTCAAAAGGTAGCGTTAAACATTTTAGAACTAGATACGCTTAAACGTGTCTTCTGGTGCCAGACGTTTGACTATGCTTTGCACAACACACTTGCATCTGAAAGTTAACTCATTTCACTGTATCTATACCTGCGTAAAATATACATAGACCAATTCTGTTATATTCATTGAAGAAGGTGCGTCAGTATCAGGATTCCATAAACTATAATTATTTCATATATTAACCATAACTCCGCCGGCCGCTACTTTATTACAATTCACAACAAGGCCGGACAAAAATACGCATGTCCGCTGTATCGACAAGCAATATTTAATCCTGACATCTGCATTCTCACTCGGTTACACCGTTGTCACGGGACAGTTACATATGCGCTAACGATCGGACATTGGCATTCGGAATGTAACGGGTGGACACTGAGGAGGTAAATAAGGGGGTTGAGCTAGGGACGAATGTTGGACGTAGGGGGTGAGGAAGGGTACAGCGCGGGCGATAGTGAAGGATTGCTTCCCGAAGCTTAAATCGATACGCACGGCACAAATCAAGTTTCGTTTCGCCGCTGATGGGGAGTTTTGAGCTCAAGGGGATACCGTCTGTCGTTATTTCCTGTGCAGTGGCAAACGGCGTCGTACGGTAAAGCAGTTACTGGACCGGGCGGCGATATCGTAAATACGATACCCGCTTGGACAGCCGCTCGAATCCCAGGCCATTCTCTTTGCCATTCTCTTCGCCCCGCGTTTTACGGTCACCTGATCGCAATCTCACGAAAATTGGGTCATGTCTGAGCCCTAATACCGGCGCGATGGCTGCCTGGCAAGAGCGTGAGAGACGAGAGGGAGACGGGCGCGACCATGTTTCACCCTTCCGATCTGAATCTGACGCACCTGCTTCGCATCAAAATCCGGCCCAGCCGTGGAAATGCCTCATTCGCCGGCTGCAGTCTTTATTCGGCGATAATTGATCGCGAAAAGCGGCTTCAAATCGAGAGGCGACGGTGTATAGGCTCGTCGTCGGTTCTATCGACTTTAAGGCTTCTTTTTCAAGTTCTGCAGGCCTGATCTAGAGAAGTTTCTGTTCGGCATACGTCCACGCTCGAAATTTTAATCTGCGCATACTTCGCCGGCTATCGCGTTATAGACTTGCGCTCCCCTGTCAGCGGCCACTGCGTCATTCGCGCCAAGTGAACACCGCAAATTTAACCGACCAGCGGCTCACTCGCACAACATTTCACCAACGCTCCCGATTAAGCCGCAAATTATTGTCGGCGGTTGATAATTTCTCGATTTCCGCGCGCGTTGTCTCGAATTATTGCGCGCGACTTTGTTGCTCACCGCGAACGGCGGCGCCGTAACTTCATTAAACAAATTCGAGACGCACCGGGCGCACCGCGCGCGGTGCATGCACTGCTCCCCCAAAAAAGCATAACGCAATTTGTCATGTCCGATAATGAGACCATATATTTTCCGCGGCGCAATTTCGGGTTCGGATTCGCCCAAGGGAATGCATTAAATTATTTTCGCGAAATAACCGGCACGAATGTAACTAACGAGTAATCCATTTGCACAATGGCGCCACCATTCATGATAGTACTAGAGATTACGGAGGGCGGACGGTGATTCCGCGATTTCCATCGGCATTGTTTCGGATCCTCGAGCTCATCATTGTCGGCGCCGCGCGCTGCTGGGAACGGGATTTTAATTTTATCGACCGCGCATCGACGTGCTTTAGCGCGACAAAGCCGTCCAATTCAAAGGCGCGAAAAACGGAAATCCCAGTTAAGCCCGTCATAACGATCGTTTCTGTTCTCCGGTGATACGAGATAGGCGGTTTTTGCGGGCGAAATATTTAACAGATCCGCGGATAGCAGTTACTTTCGCGTAGCGGCATTATCACATTCCTATAATACCGTGCGAATTTGTTGCTTTTGCCGAGACTTATGGAGGTTTAGCTGATAGGTCGGGCGAAATTTGCAAGTCGGGCTGAAGTCAGGCTGTCGAAAGCTTCAAACGTAACAGTTATTCTTCGTGTCGGAACAATGCAATATTCATTAATGTTCTCGACATCAGCCGGCATTTTAGTGTGCCATATCATTGAATTCGTTGACAGTGTTGAGCGTATTTCATTTATTTCCACGTTATTTCCTTTTTCAATAAGTCATTTTACATCGACATTACTCGCTTTGTTCAGCCCGGCACTTACACATTCCTCCACACCGGATCAATCATTTGTTCATGCCGCATAAAAGCCCTCTTATTTTCGTCGAACGATCGTCAGAAACATGTGCATAACGCGCGGCCGGCCGTCATGACAGTTTTCATTCAGGATCGCAGCCGAGTTTACGTTCAGGCGAACATCGATTTCGCGATTTCCACTGTGGCATTGTCTCCGATCCTCGAACTCGTCATTGTTACCTCTGTCGGCTGTCGAGATTTTAATTTTACCGAATAGATATCTGGACGGGCGTTTTAAAGCGACGCGTCGAAACGCAAAGTTCTCGCGCCGTTAAATAGGATTTGCTGCGAATCTATTGTTTCCATCGTGCCACGCCTCCTCTCTACTCTCTATGTTACCATCAGCGACACCGCCATCAACATCACCACCAGCACCGTTCTCTGTATAACTAGTATGTATCGTACCGTCGTATATTCATGCTATTGAGGCTGATGGCTACGTAAAGGTAAGAGAGTCGGCCGCAATTATTATACCGGCCAACACCCGGAGAAACGGTAAAATCATAATTATTTGATCGAAAAGTGAGGGGAAAATTATGCGAAATAATTGTAAATGCTAAATTCGGTACTTAGAATGAGTTAATATTTGAGATATTACAAGATTGAAATTGGTAGAGCTGCTACTATACGTGCATGTTTATATCTCATATGGTGGCACTTAGGAGGAAATCATAATTATCTTAGAAACTAGACCTTATTCTACAATAACTATAGAGACCTTCCAACGATCCAGCAGTCTAAAAATACCTTGAATCCGTTCAAACATCTTCGGACAAACTAAACAACATTTTTTTTAGTTGACCGGTGTTATATTCGACATGACACTCGGAGCGATAACAATAAACTGAGCGGTCCATTCGTTGTCATACATCCCGCGTGCAGATGTGTGCCTGTCGGAATGCATGCACATGTACATATACACATACGTAGACGCACGGGGACGTGACACGGCCGCGAGAGAATGCGGCTACACCGCGGATGTCGGCGGCGAAACGTATAAAATTCCGCGGAGGGGAGAAGGACCTTTTTTCACGAAATTATTCCCGCGGCGGAGTGTCTGATTTATTGGCCTATAAATTACGTTAATGCACACTTTTTAGTTTCATGAGGGAAATTTAAGTAAATGAGAGAGAGAGCGAGAGAGAGAAAGAGAGAATGCAAGAGAGGGCAGAGGGACAGGACAGGGAGAAGGAGTGAGAGGCAGTGAATTGTAAGAAGCGGAGAGCGGCGTGGGCGAAGAAACAGGAGGGACGGCGAGAGACGACACGAAATTAATGCCGAACAATGTCCGAAGGCGCAATGAAAGCGGGTCTATATAATTTCACATTAGGCGCGATAACGTTCTACCGCGATATTGATGTCGTTGGGCGCCGGAAGATCACAGGCCTAATCGGTCGCATAATTAAAAGTTCTCCCTCGGCCTCGGCGAACCTCAACGTTCGTATTTGTCACCGAATTGTATTACGAGGAAATTGAACCGGGGCCCGCCCCGTTACTCTCTCACAGATCGCATTGTTTTCTTGATATTTTCGCTTCGTTTCTGAATAGGCCTTCCAAACCGAAAATCTGAAAACGATGACGATTAATCGTCATAACGAGTGTGGATCGAACGATATGCAGGCCGCTAATGAGACAGGACACCCGACTCCCGTATATTAACGTACTTTCGCAGATATTTTATAACAAGGCCGTCGCGCGCGTCACTGCGAATTTATCCTCGGCGTAAATTTAAACCGTTCGGCGCATAAGATAGCTTACCCCACTAACTCACGCTAGTTGACATACTTTTTTAATGGCATCGCGATTTACGTTATTCGCGTCCCGATAGGGGGAGGCAGGAAAATTGGCAGATCGCTTAAGCCGCCGTCCGAGAACAGGGAAGTTTTAATTAATTCGCGATTTATAAACGCAAACATATTGCCGGCGATAATTGAGGCCGCGCACATTACCCGCGGAGACTCGACGCTAAACGTTATCGGTTTTTCTTTCAATTCGTCGTGCCGCGGCGCGCGGTTAGCGTCAAACGGCAAAATTCAATTGCACTTCGCGCCGGCATGCGTATGTTTTGAACAACATGATTATTACCGCGACCCTACGACCTACATTACGCCCGACTGATCAGTATCATATGTTTGTCGAACTTCCGACCGGACTGCGATTATACTCTATGATCGACAAATATAGATCGGCTTCTCTGTGGCTTCGTCATTGTATGTACGAGGGATAAGCCTCCGCAAATAGTGACATTAATTGCCTACCTCCCCGACCTATTTGCATGCCATTATTCAGAATAATTGATGACTATTGGTAGCCTCTGTGTTGAAACTCATTACCATATTTAACGTGCAGCGCAGTAGCCCATGAACCGATTCTTCCGGGCAAAATGAGACTTTAACTCTCCTTTAGAAAAAATCCGAACGCCGCTGGTGTCCGTAAGTGGCCCATTAATGTCCTCGCGTTTGCACTTTATACCTTTTTAATATGGTAACGGAAATATGCGCAGTCAGAATTTACTGACTCGTTTATCTTCCGTTTCGTACGATTATGGTAAGCGCCATTGCAGCTCCCGTTTGAATTTCAAGCAAATTAAGTGATCGGTCTCGTTCGTGTAAGGATAACCGTCGGGTTTTACATAAGTTACTTAGATACATTTTTACTTCTTATACATGGTCGATCCGGCAGTGAGAACATCATACAGTAAATGCATTTTTCTCCGAATAATGTCCACAGTTAAACGAGATTTATGAGTATAATTCCATTTGTACATCTGCTTCGTTTACCCGACAACCAGCAGCGACTTCTTTCCAAACTGTTCCCGTGTAAAAGACTTTGTAGAATCATAAAAAATTTGTTTGCCTTATCGTTCGCCTCCAGCTCGACGAGAAATTTGGCCAGACTTATGCCGCGGCACTTCTCCCGCAATTTTCAGAGCGTCGAAAGGGAAACGTGCGACGACACGAGCAATTTGCATGATTGAATGTGCTCGGGGAACTCGGCGCGACAAGACAAAGTTGCGTCTATTCGGTAGCGCTTTGTCGGCGAACGGAAGATTTTTATAGCCTCATCGAAGGAAATCATCCTCCTCTCATGAAAGCCAATCGCCGGAAAGGATCGCAATTCTTATCGCGAACTTTTCGGCACGGGGCTCGGCTGTTGCAAAAGTGCATTCGAGTAGTCGCGGGCACGGACAAACTGTTACGGTGTAAGTTTTCCCGGGGGTAGCGCGAGGACTAGATTTTCGATCGAATCGCCAAATTGTGTTTCACACTTACCATGCGTAGTTCGAGTTTTCAAACTTCGACAGGCCGTTATCGTTCCTCCTGCGCACAATACATATCCTCGCATTTCGAAACTGCGGAATGCACTTAAGCGTACTCTAAAATGCAAACGGTGCGGTTGTTTAAAAAATTGGCCCTTTATTTGGGCCAGGCAGGAAACATCGCGGAGCTGTACGTGGCAAGGCATCAGGGACGGCACTTGTCCTCGACAAAGGCCTACGAGTCGACCCTCGAAAAAAACGTCTTTCCCCGTCCCCGACAGTGGCGTGTGCGGAAAGCTCGTGAAAAGCTGCCGGAAAGTTGGGAGAAGCAGGGCGGAGAAAAACTTGGCGAAGTCTTGAAATGACTGTTCGTGCGCCGGGAGCATTGAGATTTCCGGTGTAAACCCTTAACGAAGAACTGCCAATTTCGTTAGAATCTAAACGACCGGTCTTAACCGAGTTTCTCCCTACCCCGTTCGTGTACTCGCGGGGCAAAAATCAGGTTTCCTCGTGATAATCAAGATCCGTCATCGGGTCGAGCCGTTATTGCCGCTGGACGTTTAATATAAACGGCGATGGATGTAATGACTTACGGCGAAAGGAGTTGTTGGAGATTACAGATGGCGGAGGGTCCTGCATAATGTCGTTTCGGTTCCGTTGGAATTCATTCGCCGGGGACAGCGACGGTTCGCGTAAAATATTCCGGTCGGCGCGGCCGCGGTCGCGGCCGCGGCGGCGGGAACACAACGACGCAAACAACGCCCGTTTCTTGAATTGCCGGCTGTGGTGCAATCAAAATGAAATTGATCGCGCTTTTTTCCCTCGCTCCGCGCTCGCCATTCGTTCGTATTACTCGCTCCTCGTTCGCGCACTATTTCTCCCGTACTTTTCGGCGCTTGTTAATACCCGGGGCTGCAGCAATATCGGCTGCTCTCTGGGCAAAATAGGCAATTTTATTCGCGGAATTGCGAGCATTGCAATAATTCAGCTGCATTGACTCGCGGCTTTCGCGGGTTCATCAACTCCACTGCGTCTCGTTCTTCCATTCTACGGCTCCGCGATATTTTCTTCCATACACTTTTTCTCCCCCGATGCCCAAGTGCTGCGTTGTCTGGCAATAATTTGCGTCAGTTCATTAGAGAATTATTTTCCGATTTGAACTGCATTATTCTATATTCGTCACCAGTAATAGCGTACCATCGTCCGTACGTCGTAAAAGTTGTCACGAGTGTCCAATCCGGTGACTCGTAATAATGCTTATTAGCTCTCCTGATATATCCGACGAGTGGATATTCAGGCTGTCGTGCCTCAACGTCGAAGCGTGTCCCGGGCTCGACTAACTTTTCACCCTTCTGAAACTTCGTGAAAGGTCTGCAGCCTCCTCAAACTTTAATTAGCTCTCAAAACCTCCTGACTCACTGGGAGGGAAATTTTTATGACTGACTGGCGAAGCATGCGATTAAGAAATACAGAACTCCGGATATTTGTTCCTGTCGTGTGCCAGGCAACCGATTCCGATGAGCCGCCTGCCAAGCGGTATGAATTCGTGTTGATGTAGATTGAATTAGGGTGGTGCCATCGTCGTACACTATATTTGGTCATCCCCTCGCAACCGTGCTTTTCCGCAGATTCATAGCCACGGCCTCATGAGTTATTCATCTCGACGCTCTCCATTAGAAGAGTCTTCGGCATTATAGTCGTCCGTTACTTTTCGACGAATGATTATAGCCTCGTTTTGGACGAATTAGTTCGACCGCGCGATACACTGCCTTCTAGCAAATTGAATCAATTAATCGCGAAAACATACCGTTTGGCTCCCGACCCGTCGCACCGACGACCTAATGAATTATTCAGCCGGCATGCCGTCTGATAGAGGCTCTTGAATCGGAACTGTCAAATATTTTCTCCAAGTACTCAGGCTTATCAGTGTCATGTACCCACGTGTCAGTCTTTTTTTATTTTCCGCAAATGTTACACTCGAGATGACAGAGGTAGATAAATACATTGGACCTGCCATGAATAATACATATTTCACTGACACAATTCAGCTGCCCGAAGCAGCCTCCATGTCGAGCGCGTTAGCCATTTCTTCGCACATTCTAAATTACACAAAATACTCCAAATACCGGAGAGCTCTCTCTATATTTCCTAAAATAGCTGCATCGATTTGTACTTGCTCTGCCTAGCCAAATTCATCGATCCCTGCACGCAGCCTACATCTACGTCCAGCAGATTTAATCTCCATCAATGTTTTAATTCCCGAAACGACGAGTAGCTCGCCACAATTTGCCGCTTTATTCAGGAAGGCCATTGCGTTTCCAATTACGCGGTCGCTACCGGCTTGCAGTATGATTCTGTCGGACCCTGCGCAAGAAGAGCAGGAAGGGTCGAAGCGTTGGGAGAGCGGATTCAAGAGAAATAGGGCGAGCGAAGGTGAGGACGGCAGTTAGGGGTGGAGTGGTATGGTGAAGAAAAGACAAGAGGGTTGCACGAGGCAGGTGAGGAGAGGGGAGAGGGAGAGGGGGATGAAAGCAGACACGGCAGTCAACTTTCTTGCTCAATCGCTCCTTTACTTACGTTGACGCGAAGTCCACGGGGAGAGTCGCAGGCACGTAGCCCGAAACGCGTACGGCCGTATCTCACGATCGAAATTGAAAGAGTTTCTACGCTTCTCCCACTCCGCTCTATGAAACAAACGATAGTCGTGGGAGCGAATCGACTGACAATAGGTACGACTTTTTACGCTCACGGATTTGCCCCGCTATGACTCATGCCAGCCGTGGAAACTTTTGATTAGACAGGATACTTCATGACTTTCATTGTACGCCAACTTAGTTCGCTTGTACGTGCATGTACCTACGCAAGTGCACGTACGCGGGCGGAATTCTCGTCTGTATATACGTGTACCTATATGTATATGAGTGCGTTACGTCCATTGGAAGAACTTTTCTTAACAAGGGGCCGATAACTTTTAAGGGTTGGTACAAGAAGTTATTTAAAACGTAGTCATGACCTAGCACAGACGCTGCGTCGGAGTGCTCGTGAAGAAAAGGGGACGAGGAAAGTCTCAAGTGAACGTGGAGCTGCGGGGTGATCAAAAAATCTAACGTTAATGGAAGTAGATAATGTGGGACGTAAATGGGCCTTATTTTATTACGCTTGATTACGATCATCGTCGGTGTAATAGCACGTCTTATGACAATTAACAGGCATAGAACATAATGCTAATACTGAATAGCATTACATGAAAATATTCGATGGGAATATTTGTCCAGCTGTTGTGATTAAAAAATTGTAGCCTCTTCCATTTCAAATCAAGTCAATCTGGGAAAGTATATCCCGTGCAACTTAGACCTGTGTTACATTTCCCGCTAATATGGCACGAGTATAGTTTCTCAAACATCCCCGATAGAAAACTTCATACATCATTCTCACAGCCGTCATTGAAAAATATATCGATGCCCTTCTCCGTTCTCCCCAACATGCAAAAAATCATCGCAACAACTTAATCCCGAAATTGCTCTTGCAGGACGAATTTCCGTTTCAGTATCACGTTTTCATTTGCCAATTATTTACGTGTAGCGCGGATTTTTCCTAATGAAAAAACTTTCTTGCTTGCGAAAACGGAGGGAAAAAGGGGTAGGACAAGGATGGACGAGAAATATGGACCGTGCGGGAGAGAGAGAGGAGCAGAAGAAGAGCGAGAAGGATGAATAGACGTTTCAACGTAGGCACCACAGTTCTCCGGCGGTTCTCGTTTATTTCGTGCCTACATATTGCCGAAAATGCCCGGAGCCGGGCGCGGCGTGCGCGCGGCTTTTAATATGCGGCCGAGGCTTCTGGACTTCGAGCGATGGGCTGCGGTGGGCCACCGCCATTTTCATTACGTTTCCGGTTAGGGCTTCGGGTCTTGTGAAAAGGTCCGAAAGTTCTGGCACCGCGGTGATAAAAAAAAAAAAAAAAGAAAAGAAGGAAGGACTGCCCGGGCATAGATGTGACGCACCCGCACGTGCATTTTCACTTCTGCGTCGATGCGCGGCCGCGTTATACACGTGCTTACCGAAGTGTCTGCGTACTCGTGTACACCGTTGTAGGCTCGCGGAAAAATGTTTTCGGCGTAAGGCGACCGACCTCGTTTTTCGTCCGAGGTAATTACTACGTTTGCGATGCACGTACGTCTCGGCCAACGACGCTCTAGACGTAGACGATCACGCGATGCAATTCGCAAATTCTCGTCGGCTCTATTCACACTTATATTCGGAATCCTTGCATTGGGTAGACCGCGGCGCCGGCCGAGTTCGTTTCACGCAGGCTTGTGAAAGGGGTGTGTTAAATATACGGGGGGAGAACATGATTTTCTCGTTATTACGAGAACTGAAAGGAGAGAGAGAGAGAGAGAGAGAGAGGTTTCCGTTCTGTCCGACCACTCCTTTCGGTCACTGTGATGTGCTGCTTTTACGGGGTTCATTACACGCTTGCATCGTCAGTTTAATGCATCATGCGTTAAACGAGAGGATTGCTCTGGCAAATGGTGGGTGGTTTTACTCCGCGACCTGTTCTCTTTGCCACGCTCCTCGTGCAGACATTTTTATGGTTGCGTCTACTGCACTCTCAACATCTTTATGGTTCATTGATTTTTACGCGAAATATCCTGATGTTGGTGACCTGGAAGTAGACGTCCTGTGGAAGTGTGGACTGTGTGCAAGACGATTAACTACTTCCCGAATCTTTTACAAATCGTTATTAACTATGCGTGATATTGCGTTTTAATTCCTGTCATATTCAAGCGGCAGAATTTCGTTGCGCTGGAATTTCCAGGTTCAATTAGTGTAAATTTTGCTGCGAAAGGAAACGTCTTCGGATAAGTAGTTTTAGTGTAAAAAGTTCCACTAAAAGGACACCTGATCCTCGGTTCTGTGAGCATAATGTACTTCTAGGGTAGGTTGAAGAGAAGTTTCTAAGGTAAAAAGGGTTCCCACGTTACTTGAAATTAATATGTCCGGAATATATTCGTGAAATCACGTAGAGAATATTTTACACCTAATTCTGAACTACGTCGAACGCGTGTGAAAATGATCGTCAATTGTAAAACAGTGACTCCCGTTATTCGTTTGGTGCCGGGAACGTTATTGTTGTCGGACTAAAGGGTGAAGATGCTAATCCGGTCCAAATCCACATTAGCATTCAGAGTGTAAGATCATCAGCTTGATTTGGTGTAGCGTTCAACTACAGAGTCAGCAGGAGACGAAGATCTTAACTGACGACGATGTTGGTTCGTGCTATCTCAAAGAGCTTCTCCATTTCGCATTAGAATCCAAGGACTCAGTCGGGTTTGAGCGTGTGTTATGCTGCATAACTTATGCAGTCTGAGCTACGCTCGGTGTATGTACCCAGCGGGGTTAAGTCAAAAGCGACGTGTGGGAAAGAATATAAAAGTACCTTGTTATCCTTGATATCACTGAGGTATATATAATGTTCTCGCAGTCTTACGCATACAAGCAAATATATTGCTTAAGAATGAAAATCTAAGAGACCCGTATTTTTATTATATACGTCCATTTTCATATTTATGATGTGAAACAGCCCTATAAATGTTGAAACTTGATGTACACCGAAGAGGTAGAGAAGAATAGAATTGACGATATCACCGCTCATAAATAACAGGATGGCTTTATTCTGAAGTATTAAACGCTAGATCGAACTACAGCATACGTTGCATGGGTTCATGTCTGTCTTCGGATTGAGACCTTTGCAGGCGGATGCTGTGCGTGGCAAGTGGCGTGTGCGTGGTGCACCCGAGAAGGGGTCAATTGTCACGTTTGATGTCTCTCGCAGAGTGAGTTTCCTCTCGTACCAACGGCCTTCTCGGGCCAGGGTTTAATGGCGTGTTGGCAAACCTGCACTTCAGCCGCGAAGACAGGCTGTGTGCGAGGACACAGTCTGCACCTCGGATGGTGGATCTTCCTACCTAAGAGGACGCTTCATCGCGTCCTGAAGAGCTTCTACGCTCGTGCGTAAACCTTAATTGGAGACGCTTCCTTGTCTACTTGCCAAGCCGAGAGCCATCGAATATTCTCAATGAATTCTTCAACACGCCGTTCTCTCAAAACGCACTCACCTTTCGCGCGAGACGGCTTCCTGAGACGATATTAATGCTACATTAAACAATTAGTGGCGACTTTATTTTTATGTCTAGATTTATGATCGCGGGGTAAGATGTTATAGGTTTTAGTTTCGCACGCACAAACCTTGTTATGTGCGTTATAATGCTCTAACGTCTATAAATAGACGGACCAATAAAGAATGCAGGTTTGTAGGTGCAGATATTTATTCCAACAAATTAATGCAGGAGACTAATATACGCATGACGAAAATAAATGTTGTTTCTGTCAATAGAGATGACGAAATTCGATTTTCTTGTGCATGTAGCGAATCGACGTCCCATGTACCTCACAAATTATTCTTCTTATGCACTTTTATGTTTGTTTCAAACTAGACTTTTATGTCTTACCACTCTATTCCCCCTTCACATTTAGGATGTTGGAGCTACGATCAATCGCAAGTTAGTTTAGTAAAATCGACCCTTCTTTCGATCTCCATATACAGGAAACGGTCTTTCCGTTTCTTCACCGACCGTGCCGTAAAGTGCAAACTTTACAATCTCGTAACTCAAAGTGGCTCTCAAGATAGTCATAACAACGGCGAGGATATATCATGGAATTGCGTGCGGAAAGTCTTTTTTGTCTCGTTCGCGCGATTGTACCTCGAATTTCTTCTTTCGCCCGCATTTCGTCTGTCGAGCCGCGAATCGGATATAAGCCAATTCGTTTATTGACTCATAACGTTGACCCACTTTCAGCACCGTTTTTTATCTGTGCCAAAAAATACTGCCACAGTAGCGGACATTTTTCGAGATATTCTTCGTTCGCGCAAGGAAGTACGGTGAAATCGTAGTATGCAGGAACTACAGTAGAGCGTACTCTTGACCTGAAACGTCTAAGAAACGATGTATTTTTCCAACTTTACTTAATTTATTTTCTCTTGACTACTTACTGTTTTGAATGCGAGTCTCGCAAACTGAAGTATTTCTTGAAAAGATACAGCAAAATTTTATAAACACGAAGTAGTAGGTACTAAGTGGGTACCCTTGTATAAATTTATCACGACTTAAAGAGCAAAGAGAGCTGAAAGCGGCAGGAAGCAAAACCCGACAGACACAAACTATTTCCTGCATCCCTTCAATTTCGACCGCCCCACAAACCAAAATATCGTTATCCTTAACATATCAGAAGATCCGCATGCGAAACAAATTATATCCTCACGCACACTTTGCAGAATAAAATGACATGAACGTGAACCGAAATTGATAGTCGTTAAGAACCTTCCCGTTACCGAAACTGCGTTTCATTTCGCTCGTTCACGCCGGCCTAACGACGCCGTATAAAGTTTGCCGGATCATCGCATCGAGTGCCGTCTAAGGAAAGTGGCCGTAACGGTGGCGAGGGCACGGCGCGGAATTGCCCGGTGAAAGTCTTTCGTTCGACGAAGCAGGTGTCGCGGCACTTTTTTTTCCCCTGCATTCCGCTTTCTGCCGCGCATACCGCGCATCACCCTCTCTTATTCTTTTTATGACGGCAAGAGGAGCGCCGTTCTGCACGGTGGTTGTCTTTAGCAGCGTGAAGGGAATATCGCTTAAACGTTGTACGACCTTTATAAAACCGCGCGCCGACGTTGTATCGGCGTGCATGCGCCGGGCGTATGCCGATGTTGACGTTCCACCGTCAGGATGATAAAAAGGTGGGCGGTGGTTATGAAAAATATTTGTTGAAACGTGTAAAGGACGCGGCGCGTTCGAACATTCTCGCGCGCTCGGTTTAAGCACCAGCTTTTTCGTCGGAGACGAGTCTCGCGTGGTGGGATTTCTTTGGGTCAAAGTGTACACTGTAGAGCATTGTAGGAATGTGTCGGTCACTAGGAAAATGGTCTGTTTGTCAGTGAAAAAGTGGAACAAATCTTAATTAATCATATTTATTCTGTACAGGTGCTTGCTGTCTTATTGGCCACGGACCCCATTCACGTTTGTGTGAGAAATAACGAGCATCGTTCTACGAGACGCAAAAGGAAGTGCGTAAAGTGGTGAGTGCCTAACAACAGTTTTACCAGACAAAATCTTGCGAAACGTCCTGGGCGGTATGCTCTTGTCGGCGTAACGCATCATATATTTGCTCTATCTTCATCGTAACTCCAAACACGCTATTGTAGAGCGTGGCTTTTGTCAGCACTGTGGACGTAGGTAAGAAAGCATGAAATAGTATGCAAAGAAGATCTCAAGATCTCGAACACAATGACGCGATGTCGGAATTGTCCTCGGGCTCGTCGAGCGGAAAATAAGAATCGGAATGAAAAGGAAAGAGACTGGGGCAAGGGAAGTGAAAGGGTCCTGTGCAACATTCTGCCGCTTCCGCGCTCAAATATGACCCGTCCGTGCGCGCTCGCGAGCAAGAGTCACTCGTAACCGTGCTCAGACATTCCGCATAATAAAACTGTCCTACCCTCTGGACAGTGAGCGACGGGCGACGATTGTTTCGCGATACATCATGATCGACGAGAGCCCTCGAAACAACGACTCTCCCACGCCCATACATTACTAAGGCGACGTTGAAAGGCGAGGCTCGCGCTTCCTTCCGTTATAAGACTTAATCGACCGCGCGCCGTCGCGTCGGCGGCACTCTTATCGCGCTCTGGTGTTAATACCTCATTAACATAACTAAATGAGCCTGGCAGCGGGCAATCCCTCGTTGCACTGCCCGCTTTGTCAGTGATAAATGACAGGGCGCACGAGGCAGGACTGCAGGCCACGGAAGATTGCACGGCTTCATTTTCTTTCTACTCTTTATTTTTCCCCTCCCTCCCTTTCTCCTTTTTTTTTCCTCCCCTCCACCTGTCTATCTGTTTGTCTTCCTCTCCCGACCCGTCTGCCTTCCTATCCCTTCGCTTCCGCCGCGAAGCTCGTACTCCTGAAATGGAATCCGCTACTCCCGGAGCCCCATATAACTCTTTCAAAGAGACAACTTCAGGAGATCCGCTCGAAACTATATCGACGTCGACGCTTTCCTTCGGCGCTTTATCGGAATCCCGGGGTTTCTTCCTCTCGTCGCCTTCGTGATTAACTCGTACCCTCGTTTCAGCCCTCGTCGTCGCGCCTGCCTCTACCCCTCGATGCCAGCTCCCGCGCTAGACCGGTGATGTACGTAATGGATCGTTAAAATGGAGCCTGGTGGCGATTAAATGGCGCGCACCATTCAAACGGTAGTCATTATTGCCGCTAAGTGGACGCGCCTATAACTGTTGCCGAATGTAATGCCGATAATTTGCGATGAATCTTGAAAGTGTGTAGGCGTTCAGCCGTTCGGCATCGCTTACGTATTCGCATAGCTGCGTTCCTCCTGCTTTGCTTTCTCTTCAATCGTGCGTTCCATTTCAACTCACGATTCCGTAAGTTGGCGAAGTTGGCGCAGGGAAAAAATGTCGGCGTTACTTTAGACACGGAAAATGGTGAAATCGTGCGGTAACGACGAAAAATCTTTCGAGGGCGAGGGCAACTTTTCGAGTGCCGGTGTCGCCTTATTACAATACTAAAAGTTCCCTGTACCATTGCCGGCAGCAGTAATGGCGGTACGCCTGCGACGGAATATTCGAACTTCTGCTTCGTAGCGTGGCGCGGGACGATCGAGCGTTGTTAGTGCCTCGAAGTCATGTTTGTTTAGGGCAACGGGGATAACGCTGAAATAAGATTGCCGAAGAAACACCGGAAACGATTTTCGAACGCGCGGAGCGCGAAATATTGAGCTTATTGAATGTACAATATGTAGGCGGAACGTTGAATCTGGGTTATTAGTAGGATTATTTCTTGTATTACGTGCCCCCGTATCCGTTGCATTCGTCGTTCGTACGAATTATCGTTTTCGAAGGATTATAAATTGCAAGCTCAGAACATTAAACATCGTCGACGCGGTCTGACCAATCGATTCCGAGCGCGTTATGTATAGGGCCATAGCCTGTGACGTCAGTGGGCACGAAACGTTCAAGGATCGGTCGGATCATTACTTATCCGCATAACTCGCTATAAAATATCGGCGAACTTGGGCCACTCGACCCGATCATATGTGCCCGACCATTGCGATGACGCCCGATGAGAGATGCGGCGCGGCGCGGCGCGGCGCGGCGGACAGGGATATACGCTCGGTGGGAAAGGGTTTCCGAAATTTATTCGCCGATTCACAAGGGCAAATTCGCCTCGGACGACACGCACCCTCGGCTCCGACGACTGTCTATAACCCGTAATGCGGCCTGTCACCCGAACGGTTCAGTCGAACCCTCGTTTCGGGGGAGGCGCGGCGACGATAACCGAACGTCCGCTTTAACAGATTCATTCACTTTCAGGGAAATGCCGAGCGACTATTTATTATGCGATCGTCTGCGTTCTCTGTCACTCCCGTCCTCTCTTATCCTCCCACCCCGCCGCTGTCTTCTCGACACCGCCCTTCATCGTCGCGGGGCTCGACCTTATCGTCGAGCTTAATATATTATCGCGCGGAATTGCCGTTGGCGAGCGAGGACGCTGAAGCTTTTTCTTGTCCTCCAGAGAGCAGGACGTCATCGTGGCACCGGGGCTCTAACTTTCCGATAAAGCTTAGGCGAAAGGATGGTCGCCGTTAAAGGGGCACCCGCATTCCGCGCCTGCGAAGATTACTTCGTCCATAAAGCACCGTGAGATCTTTACAGAGAATTAAGTGCGAATCGGCACGGAGGGGGGAAAGTGGCGGGGGCGAGGCGTGTACGTGCGCCAGTCGGTCGGCGAGGGTGTGCGAACGCAAGGATGGAGGGGAAGGAGACGTTCCGGCCCGATTTCTTCTGCAATTTCTTCGCCGGACCGGACGTTATCATTGCAGACGGAAACATATCCCGGCGACTTCTTTTGCCAACCACTTCCCCTATTTGCGCCCACGAACATCGACCGCATCTTGCACTGACATTGACGTATTAATATACGTAATTGATGGGGTAGAATTGTGCATACGTTCTCGGCACTTCGTCGGGCACATTTTCTTTGATCAAATTATCAAGCCGCCTGTCGAATATATTTCATGTATATTACACTCCGAAGCAAAAGGATTTCTTTACGTGTGAGCGTATCCGTGGACGAGTGTCGGTATCATTAAAAGGACAAGAGACATTGGTACTTTAATAATTACGCATCTCGACGTCGCGCCATATATTTTGATTACTCCTCTCAGCATTATTCTTAACCAAGAGACGCGACCGCTCGATGTGCACAGCGGTGCGTTAAGAAATTAAAACGAATAACGCTCCCCCGTCGAAAGTGTGAGTCTGGCGCGTACGTAAGAGGCAGGAATGACGAAAAAGCGGGAGCAAGGAGGCGCGACAGAGAAGACGAGCGAGGGAAGGGCAGCGAGAGGAGCCGAAAGAAATGTTGGTTGGATTCGGTAGAGGGAAGATAGGTGGAAGTGGAAGGGAAGAGGAAAAAAGAGGTCCGCCGTCCGGAACTTCAGCGTCAACAATTTCCCGTCTACGTTTCTACTTTTTAATTACACAGTCGCGGGCCTCTGGCATTCGCGGTGGAGACGTCGCGCTTGACGAGGCTGCCTCGGTTCCCTGAATCCTCCATTCACGCCATTTTTTGCGGTCTCCCATTACGGAGATTGTGTGTCTTTCGCTTATTCTCCCTTCGTTATGTCCCCTCTTGAGCGTAGCGGGCGTTAACGATCTTGCTGTCGTAGTCGTCGTCGTCGTCGTCGTCGTCGTCGTCGTCGTCGTCGTTGTCCTCGGGCCTTCCGGAGATGCGAAAAGCAAACGTGACAGCGGACCATCCGCTCTAATCAGTTTCGTACGGTTACCTTTAGTTCATCGGTTCGTAAATCAGAGCATCAGATCTCTTACAAAATTGCAGCTGTATGCTTCTCATTCATAGAAACAAGGAAAATCGTATAGACTTTGTCAGACAGTGTCAGACTTTTTCTTGCGACGTCGACTGGAGCTCGTAATTGTGTGGTTTAATTGAATTTTCCGTATTGTGGCAGTCGGGCCGGATGATAGCTAAATTATCGTTTCTTTAGATCCAGTAACCGCACCAAAAAGCATATTCTGTGAACTCGGAACGAGCGTTCAGCTGGAAGCTGGAAGAACGTGTTTACCGCTCATCTCTTTGGGTAATCTTGGTAGAGTCCGTTGATGCATGCAGTGGGAAATGAATTTACATGGGCACGCGTATTTAGTAAACACTCGCTGCGGCATTACACAGCCTTATATTGCGTAATCCACCCAGCTCGCACTTGTTCATTAGTTACATATTCTCTCTCTTGCGCGACGTTGAGTGTATGTTTCGCGCATATACATTCGTACCGGCCCTTTCCGCGGCATTATCATATATAACTTACCACCCTTTGGAGTTGTGCATTTAGTTGCGCATTCTATTAGCACCTATGTTTGCGTATTATCTGCTCGGCGCGTTATGACATGCACCTCACACAACGTATTCTAACCTCATCGCGATAACTTCTTTCCGCCGCGCGTTTGTTCTACACTTTTCGCTAAATTTATTTTCTCTGCGTCTAACCGGCAATTGCATTCGTTAAACTTTGCCAAACCAATCTTGCGCACGCTCAACACCTGAAAGGTATACCGTAGAATCTGAAAATGCTGTATAAACGAGTTCTGATCTAACCTACGTTGTAATTATATTGTCAGTTCTTAAAACAGGTTGCTTGCCGTTTTCTTCTTTTTTAATTTTCAGCATGACATCGATATATAATGTCTATGCTTACTCATTTCTCCGCGAGCACATAGAGGATATCGAGCAGCGAAGAAGTAAATACTCCGCTACTACATTTTTTATTATCCATCCTAAGTGCCAGCGATTTCTCACCGCCATTTTCGCGCCTTTTTGCTCCCCTAACACATTTAGTTGGTGGAAAAAGTGCAAGAGATAGGGTAGGTCTCATGACGCTGCTTCTTCTTCGTTCTCGGCTTCGGTCGTCTCACCCTTCCGGATTCCGGCGAAGGTTTTTTCGACGAATCGCCCTTGGCATCGTCCGGGTCGATATCATATCGAACACACGTACGACTCGACTGCTTTCTGATGACCGTGTGGTATACACGTGGCATGTCACGATTTCCATCGGATATTCCGTGCTTTCATCCTCATCCCTCTCCGTCCGAGCCGCTTCTTTCTTCCGCGTTATTGCTGTTTCGCCTTTCTGTGGGAATACCTCGCCTGGATCAGAAAGCAAAACCTGATACCGGCCAGTCCGTCGTCATTCTTCACGGAGAAAATAGAAAGCAACCGTTTCGAAATGGTCGCGTCGGGGGAGAAGGGCAATTACACCATTCCTTTTTTCCGGTTAATCTCAGTTTTCCCAGCCTGCCTCTTTACGTCCGCCGATGCAGAGCTTGTTCGTCGCTCCGAGATTCATCACAATAATTATCATTACCATGATACTTTTTCCAACCATACCAAACCCCTAGCATACGTGGCACTCGGAAAAGAACGAAGAACATTTTCCTTGATTATCATCGCTCGCACGAACGATCCCTCTTCGTTGGCGACTCGTTGAAGTCGGTACGTTCAAACGATTGCCACTTGTCCGCCAATATATCACGCGCGACGAGGGTGCGGAAGGAGGATGGTCGGAAGTGGGTGCGTTAATTCGGAACACCGAATGCCGGGCCGCTTTTTCCGATAGCAGATTTGCACGGGCGCAATTGTTCCGCATCGCAGTTACCGTTCGCAGGTAACCGCTTTCTGTTCCTTTCCTGTCTGCAACCGGCTGTCTCCGTATTTCACGCTCCCCACGGAGCGAAAAAGCGTCGTCGGCGAGCTCGCGTTCTCTCGGAGCGCGCAGTATTGATATACTTATCGGCTCTGCGATCGATAATGTCACGGACCTCGGGTAATGGGCAATATGAAGAAACATTGTACTCACCCCTTGGGTCAGGGTTACGTTACGTGTCAGGCCTTTGATTAATCTCGGGTCACCCTTGTTCGTGCAGCTTTACACGTTTTATACGAGCCTGCTTCCGGAGTCTGCGAAAGAAGACTACGTCTACGTAGAACGGTACCTAGATGCTTCGTTTAAGAGTAACTTAAATTGATGCTTCAGCTGACGCTTAGATTGTGCCGTCCCTAACTATTGCGCCGTATAAGTAATGTTTACGATGTCTCACAATTCACGTCGTCTGCGGACTACGTACTTTATCGCCCGGCGGCTCCGAGAAAGTAGAGTACTAGACCATGAGGCACTGAACTCACTTGCATATAGTGTTCCGAAACATTTCTAATGATAATATCGAACTGTGCGAGTCGTGGGAAGATTACCGTCATAACATAATTATAGTCGCTTAGGTATGACATAATGTGCGCTTTTTGTCAACGTTTCTTTAACATTTCGCATATTACACGCGCATGTTTCGGCCGCAAAATGTCTGTTATCCGTTGCCGTAGCCTTATGCGTGGCCGTCGTCGGGCCAATTCTTCGTGCTCTCCGACGTGGTTTTCCGTCTCATGGGACGTGCGCGGAGAAAAAGAGGCGAATGACCGATTTGAAAGCCGACGGTCTCGGTCCTTGCGATGTTTCAGCCTCAACCAGAGATGTCCCGGCCTTTAGTTACGCTTGTTGCATATATGAATTCAAGGCAAGAAGTGGATAACTCGCGGGAGACGGATATTTTGCGTTCTTTGTGTCGCGGTTTCCGACAATGCAACGGCAACCGTGGGACATTTCGAAATACGTCGCGAGCGTTCTCTCCTGCCCGAAAAATGCACTCGGCATTTCTCTGCAACACAGTTTTTATGACGGCGTAGGTCGTTATTTCGTACTCTCGTTATTTCTGTCTTACCTACATTATTTCGTATTTACGATCGACTGATTTCCGATAAGACTGCTGTACCATTCAATTTCAACCTCTTTATGGTAAACATTCCCTTATCTTCCCATCATTTTCACGGAAAGTATCTCTTGTACTTGACTTTTATATCTGGTCCCTGATACATGCCGACGCTGCCGGTATTCAAATCTGTTAGCATTCCTCTCGGAACATCATTGCGCCGCAATAAGAGTTATTCGTCGCTAGCCAATAGATAAGATTCCAAACCACCGGATCGTCAGGACAAAAATATTACTCTCCGTCCCAAACTCCTTCTTCCTTCCTCCTCCTCCAACTATCTCTTCAGCTTCATCTCCTTCTAAACACAAGGCGCACAAATCTAACGCATAGCCATTCATCTCCGCACCGCCGTCTCATTTCACGACTCTCTCTCTCTCTCTCTCTCTCTCTCTCTCTCTCTTCGCAAAGCTAGCAACGAGCGGAACCCGGAATGTTCGCATTCACGGCACACACCGCGCGATCTTCCACAACCGACACATTACCCTTTTTTATTTATGCAAAGCGCATCGCACGGACGCCGCTCCGCGTTCGCGCGTGACGCGACGATGTGCATTTCACTTTTTCGTCCCCCCATCCCCGTTAAATTCGTGTCCGAAATGAATAGTGGTCGGAGTGAGGGTAGAGAGCGGTACTCCCGACGATTCCGGCCTCATAAATTCGCGCGTAATAAAAACGCCCGGAAAGCCGCGAGGAGGACCGTCTTCTGCAGAGAGCAGAGAGCAGAGTGGGTAGCTTGTACGCGCCCTCTTCATGCCGCCACCGTCGGCGTCGCCTCGTGTTTACAATATGTGCAGGACGGCCGTTATAGAGCGCGGCGATGAGTGCGGGAGGATCGTGACGAGAAAGCGGGGGAGTATCGAATTCCACGCGCATTCCACCGTTGTCGTGGCTTCCACATGGCTGGGTAGAAGAATGTCGGCAGGGTGAGGGGTTGGGATCGACTTGCGAACTTCGCTTTGGGGGAAAGCGAAGAAGCTATTGACCCGATGCTCGCGGCTTCGAATCATCTCTTCGCGTCGTGAAATCGTTGCAGTAGGGTGACGCTTGGATCAGTGGTTTAATGACGCCTAGTTCGGGGGCTGCATTCGAAGTGGTGAATTGTTATTATACGTCGTGGGTAACTGTGGAATGGCGGGGTGAATAATGCTCGGGGTAATAAATTGTCATATACGTTATCAAAAATGATTTACAAAGCTGTCCACATTTTGCAAGTGTCAGACTTTATTCTGATTACATGTATCTCACTTCATGTATTACGGGCAAGCTCTTACGTTGTTGAAACAACGCGTAAGAAAATCTACGTTAATAGATCATTAAGGCGAGGGGACATTGAGAGACGTAAATGGGACTTGCGTCGAGTTAAAGTGATACAATGCGAATTAAAAGATGTAAACTCGATTAAATTCCACTTCCCCATCTACTAACCGGAAAGGCGGTACTCCTGTTCCTCGAGTCGTTCTCTTAATCCGAATTAAGGTGCATTCCCGGTCCTTTCAGTCGTTCGGGGATTACTACAAATTCCTCGTGTTTGAGCAAATCGGTACATACCGTCCCGTTGTCAGTGTTCTGCAACGTTGTGCCAGGATTGTTGGACTCAAGCTACCGCAGATCCGGTCATTTGAGCCGGTTTATTCAAAAGTGCAGTATTTTCGAAAAATCAAATATTCATTTGGGACCAGCGACGAATCATTGATATATCAATTATGTTTTGCTGAAATTAGTAGTAGATATGATTATAATAGTTTCAGCCGACAATGCTAAAAATCTGGAAACGTGTCTAAGTGACAAGGTGCGAAAGTTTGCCGAAAACCTCTTCACCGGCTGACAAAAGGTATCAAATTCCATTCGTTCGTTTACACTTTCAAGCGCATTACGTGCTATAACGCCGTGTCAGGAATGTTGAAAGTTAACAGCATAGAGGCACGCCGCGCATTGGCTATCGCGTGACGGAAATGCAAAAGAATCCCCCTATAGTATCTAGACATGTCAGAAGGACCATCGAAATGGGCGTGAGGGGAAGTGAAGTGGAAGAAAGGGGAAGCGAAGTGGAAGAGAATGGCAGGGAGAACGAAAGTGTAAGAACGAGGGGAAAGTGGGAAGGAGTTCCAGAAAGGGGTGCGAAAAAATGGTAGGGGGTGGTTGAGAGGAAGGGAAGACGACGAAACGAAAGGGTTGGCTGTGAATGGCGGCCGTACCGGAGATAGAAGAAAGTACTCGACTACGCTTCGCGTGAATGCAAATCGTCCGATTTTTCAATGTTGTTTGTACCCAAGGATCACTGCTTTGAGCATCAAAGAACCGCTGCATCAAAGAAGGGCATCAAGATTAGAAATAAGTTATCCCGAGGAATCATAAGTTCCAGGCAAAATTGTACGAGTGACACGATATTCTTTGTCTTCGAAACGGATGAAAGGCGGGAGCGGTTTGTGTAAACGTGGGCCGACCAATTTCGCGCGGTTTCGCGGGTGCTGCGACATGTCCGGGACGGCTTCAAATCCCTCGGAGATTGGAGAGATCGCGACGCATATCGTGTTGTACGTTAGAAGAAAAAGGCTCCGGAAGCAGGCTCTGTAGGAGACTCGCGACGATCGCAGCGATTTTCGTCGATGCTCTTCCGGTCGGCAAACCTTTCCGCCCTTCACTCTCCTTCATTGTATCAACCATCATCGAGATCGATGGTCTCTCGGCAGTCGGGAGGTGAACGAAGGAAACGACAGCGACTGGTGCGTCGTTTTCTCCTTCTCCCTTCTTCTTTTTTTTCCTTTTTTTTTTTTTCCTTTTTTTTTGTTGTTGTTTTTGTCAAGGTTTGGCGCATAGAAAGCGTCGTTGCTTTTCTTGCCGCACCGCGTCGTCCATAATACATACGGCAGCACTCCTGATGGCGCAATTTCTCGAAACGACCCTCACCGTTTTTCTCTCTTTCCGTCGCCGCGCCCTGCTTATCTCTTTCCATTCCGCCTGTTTATCTGCCTCTCAATTCTTTCTTCCCCGCGTCTCCCGTCGCTTGAGAAAAAATTAATTTTGTTTATGCGACATCGACATAATTACATTTAATACATCTACTTACCCTCACTCTGAACGCTACCCCGATCGATATATAGCGGCGCTTTTTCGAAGCCTACTCCTTTGTACGATACTCGCAGACTGGCAATTCGCAGCTCGAAAAGTCATTACGCCCCGCGAGAGTGGGACGGGTCTGAGTCTTGATGATGAAAATTCTCACACAAAGTGTCGTTATGCCTGAACGGGAACTGCGAAACTCCTTTAGCACGGCTCTCCCGCAACGTCTTTTAGAATCAGGTGCCAGCACGCATTAAGTCCTCTTCCTTACTGCCTTTCTCGGCGTGTATGCCTCTAACACACTTTCTCCCCAGTGGTCCCGCTTCTGTCTGTCCCTGTCTCCTCGTTTCCGTTCATCCTTTTATCCGTACTGCGTGTGTCTTCATCGTATTCGCCAGTTTCCCTTGTCGGTACGGACATTGAAATTTTAATGGCCCCTAAGCGGATCGTTTACTGCCGCTCTAGCCCCGATTTCTTGCAACCGTCGTCTTCGCCTTTCTTGCCGCGCCGTTACTGGACGAGCCCAAATGAAGTAGGTTTCACTTTGGCACATAGTCTTACGCCTACTTTACTTAAAGTCCTGAAAGCTACTTCTGATACTCGCCGCTCGCTCCTCGGCTTTTGCGCTTTATGCTCCTCCACGCATGGTTTTCGGTACATAGCTTCGTTTCTCGCCGGACCCACGTGTAATAGCGGAATAGGTCTGCTCCTTTGTCTGCGAAGATCAAAGCGCAAAGTCTGTTAATGCTTTTTATACGTAAGCGGAACGGTCTCCATCGAGGATGAGGTTCTGTTCATTTTATGCTCTCCGTGTACTTAGGGTTGTAATATGTGTGTTACTTGTTCTGTTTACGCGCACTGCTATTGCGAGCAGTCTGGGTTGAGGTATTTGAGGTGAGTGGCAAAGACTTGTACGGAAGTTTTAAGAGAAATATGTTAGGAAGAAACAAAATGTCGTTCCATATTAAGTGAGCGCTAAGCTGAACATTGAATAGTGAATAGATTTTAGTATGAAAGAAACGCATTCCATTGAAAACGTATAAATTGGCGTATGTGTTTCAAGCAAAATTTTAAAGTCGACGCATCTTTGAAATTATTTTCTCAGCCGCGTCGCACGCCTTCGGTCTATAGGAATTTCGACAAAATGTTACCGTTTCGAAAGATCTCTTGTACCGAAGTAACAGCAAAGTTTATTTCGCCGCGCGAAAGTGTGCGCCCAGACGTATGAATTTTTGAGCGTCAAAAGTGCAGGTTTACGGTAGAGACTCTCCCATGTTTGGTTAAATTTCTCCTCGCCTTTGGTCCTCTTTCTCAAATTGCATCATACTTTCACAACTACGCCGGCGTCGCAATACGTTTCACGTATTCCTCGCTTTCGACAGAACATTCACGGTAGGACTTCCCCTTCCGACTTCTTTTCTTCGTACCGAATAAGAAGAAAGCGAGTTTCACTTGGAGAATGGCTTCCAGTCCAAAAGCCGTTATGCCGCCTTTACACGGAACTGTCACGCGGCACTCCATGAAGTACTTTTCGGATGTGCCGCGGATACGTTGCCGTTTTCTTTCGGCGTGGATCAAAGAGCGAACTTTCGCGGCGGGTGGAGCATTTTAACAGCTTCCACCGACCGCCGGCACGGCGTTATACATTGCGTAACCGTCGCTATACGGACCGAAGACTTCTCACGTGCGATAATTTTTTGCGTCAGCTTGCTTCGCAACTTACCAAGCCGCAGTCTATACCCGGCAAAACGAAAGGCCGAAATTGCATGGCTAAGAAATGCCACATTTCCGTTCAATGTACCGACTACCGTCTCGGGCCGCGAGAAAAACTCGTAAGAAAACGCGCCGGTCTCGGATAGTGGAGCGCGGTAGATGAATTTCGTTTGTCCTCGTTAAGGCGCGCCGACGAATAACGCGGACGCATTGTTAACGAGGCAGCGAATTATATTTGCCCGCGCCGCGGGCCGCGCGCCGTTCGCATCACAATACGTCCCCGCGGAACATCTGCGACAAGAACGTCTTAGCGGCCGCCATCGCCATCCCCTGGCCGCTTTCCGGCCAGCGGACGCCGGAATCAGAGTTCCGCTCCGCGAACAGCCAGTCTCCCAGTTCTAAAAACTATTACAGCGAAGCCCGCGCAAAACCCGTCCGGACGGTCCTTGTCGACTGCGCGGCGGAGACCGTGGAGAGTCCTTCGAATGAAAACGTCGTATTACGAGGCAGCGTCTTCCGTGGTTCCGTGTTCTTTCGCCTTCCGCCCTCGGCCCGTATTCTCTCCCTTCTTTCGCCGCTTCTCGCAGCTCGAATCAAAGGGAGCGTGGCCGTTTCAGAGGAATGGTGTCATGCCTGGCGTCCTGATTATCGAGGGAACAATGCCGATCCTGTGGCCATTATGGACGGAAGTCTGTTGACAATAAGCGTCCAGGGGGCGGATCCTAGGGCTGCAATCGAGAAGAGCAGTCGTTTCTTTCAGCTCTTTAAAGGAATTATGGCTTGTCGAGTCGCTGCTGGTATATCGATTCATGAGCGAATGCCGGTGCACTTCGACCGAATGCGCGCTCCATTCGGGAGATTGCTATGTTTTCTTTTGTCATTCGTAAGAGGGGTTCGCGATACTGCGGCCTTCTATGTTTATAATAGGGTCTTTTTTTTCTTTTCAGACACATCGCTTCATGTCGCAAGCATCGGGTGATTGCGAAACATTGTTAGGTTTCAACAGTGAAAATCATTTTAAGGTTCAAATTTTCAAGTTTGTGTTTAGGTAACGGATCAATCATTTTACGGTACACTGTTGCTGCACTAATCATTATTGCAGTTTTCTTCACGTACATGCTTTCGAAGTAATGTGTGCGAAGGGAGTGCACCGGTGACCTGAATTGAATGTTTTCAATAGAGACCGTCTTCGAATTCGTGACGATATTCAAGTACAGCAACACTGATGCTGATAATGATGCGCACATGGCCTTTTTTGTTAATATTCAGTGAAGTGATCATTAGACCCAGTGATGATAAATGACGTTCTCGTTCTCATTCGTTTTTGAGGACATTCTTCTGCGATTGAACATGTTGAGCCTGTGTAGGTATCATTATGCCACGAGTATATAAGATACAAGAAGTGAGATTGTACAAAGTGCTCTAGCAGAAGGGTAGTGTGATGAATGGATATATTTTCTTTTGCTCGTGTAGGCAACCACTAATGAGCACGTTGCAGACAAATATAATGGCTGCCAGTTGTACATGCGTTGCATCTGCAATTATGGATGATCTAAAGAAGTAGAACTAATGTGACGTATGTATCTTCATTTATTCAACATATTATATAATACATTAATATATCATACATACAGATATTCTCATGCCACATAAAATGTCGCAAAGGACGATTTATATACTCTACGCGACGTCTACGTACTTTTAACGATTCCCACTTCAATTTTTTCAAACCCCAATACTTGATGTCTATTACGCAAAATCGAATGCTCGTTTGTAGCCAGTAAAGGCTGTCTATTTGCCGAGACTTAGCGCACAAGTAACGACTTAAGACTTGTTAACGAATACCCACAGTGTATTTCTAGCGCGCAGAGGGTGTTCGAAACTCAGTTAGTAATTAATTTAAGTTTAAAGCGATCCCCTGTGACAGCGTAGAGTTCGATGTTGACTCTTTCTCCTTTTCCTTCCCCTCTCTTTCCCGCTTCACTTATCCATATATCCCTGAGCTTAATCGTTGAACGTTTCGAACACTCATGGTCCTATTTTCGCGCCGAGAGATTTTTACGACTTCGTGATAGGGTTAAACTCTCAGACGTCGGGCTATTGAGATCCACTGATACGGTCCGGTGAGGATCGCGAGTGTTCGTGGAATGCTTCGAACGAGACATAATCACCGTCTGCAGACCGCGAGGGGTTGGAGATTGGAGATTAGTCGTTTTAGGAGTTGTACAGAATTACACAAAATTACTGTCTATCAAAAAACGGATGAGGTCCGGGGCAAAAAAAAAATGTTGAACTTTTTTACAATTTTTCATCATAGTCCTGTGACCACAGCCGACGCGTAGCGCTGAATTTAAGGAAATTTAATATTATAACCCCTCGCTCTATCGAAAGCAGAATTTACCCTCGTTTTTCTCTTCTCTATTTGGTATTCGTTTATCGTTAGCGTATCGGAAGACCGAAACCGCGAGTATTTATCATGCTCCGTGTGAGGTCATAATTAGACGGATAAGACACGGTATGGGGGCGGTAGGATAGTAGAGCTACCGTCGAGCATAAAATTTCGATATCACGCCACTTTCACCCCCTCTCCATCTCCATAGAGCCAACATCGTTGCCTTCATCGACGAATCGGTATTTATAGCCGACCCGCATTTCATTTTGCCTTCACTATCTAGATATCGGTCGGCGGAACCGACAGCTTAATGAAACTCCATACGGATTCCATTGTTTCCAGCGAAAAGGAGGTGGCGTGTTAAGGGGTGTCGAGAGCCATGACACGAGAACGATGTCCGAGATAATCTCATGATTGCCTACGGCTTCCAATTACATCCTTGACACGAACCGCGCACTATCTCAAGATTATATTTTCATGCACCGTCTTCGTGTTCACCTTGCACTTTGACCGCACGGTACAGTTCGGTTATACGAACATTTCGGGCGCAGCCACAGTAACCACGCTAAATCTATTCCGTTGCGAAGCTGTAGCGGCGCAATAACGTTACCGTTCCGTTCGCCGCACATTTCCAGTACGACATTATAATTGGTAAATCCAAACGCCCGGCAACGTAGGCACGGCAACAATTTTGAAACTTCCGTTCAACATTTACCGGTCCCAATTGTACGCCGACGAGTTCGTAAAGTAAGGCTTGATGACGTTGAGAGGTTCATTGGCAGATGACAGAAATGGGTGAGTAGGCATTGAGCAGTGTGCAAAGAATGGGAGATATGAGTAAATTAAGATGTAAGAAAGTTGTTAACAAATGCTTGATATTGGAAGATTTGAGCTAATGAGTCGTTCATAAGAGGCTGCATTTTCTTTCAATTTTGTCTACGCGTCATTTGTGCGGTCGTAGTAATTATGGTAATTTCCTTTTAATACGGCAGATCTGATGTTTCGTCGAAACTGTGTGCGTCGTTCCGAACGTTTAAACGGGAAATCGTTAAAACCCTATTATAGTTTCACGTGGATTTTCGTTTCCCGTGAAAAAGAATAATACCGTTGCAATCTATATATGCACTAAACCCCAATATTCTGTTCTTGTCAGCCAATTATCGTCGCATTCATTAAAATTCTCGGGCTGCTATAAAGATTTACTGAAAGATTGTATCGAGGCTCCTGAGAGCAATTGGCTACTTTTATGCGCCCACGCCGCAACCTCGGCAGGCAAATATTCTAATGTCCCGTTGACTTATAGTTCGCTCGTAATTGTCGCTATCCCAAATGCCGCTTTAGACAGTCGTATGGTGTGAGCTTTCGGGATTAAGGTTACGATCCATAAAATCTTATTCCTGTCGTTCCGCGCCGTCGCAACTTCCGAGCCTCATTCCGCGAGAATCGAGTTGGGCGCCGGTACATTGTGCTACTCATTCCAAACGGTACACGTAAAATATAAATTTCATATCCGGTCACACGTCCCGCCAGCAAAATTTATAGGCAATATGCAGTCGCGCTCTCGAGTTATTGATAACATGCACCCTCCCACGTTTACGACTGGCCGCGTCACGTTGCTTCTTTTAATTGTCACGTGATCATTTTCGACGACGTAACATTACGATAAGTTTTATTTTAATGTAGAGCCGTTTTCTATGCCATATTTCGATTCCACGACAGATATGATAGAATATAATTGCTGCGAACTAAATGTAATTGTGGGAGTCTGATTTTCGTGAATTAATGATGCGGTGAGTGTTCAAATAGTTCATGTCTACATTTCCGCAATTGGTGTAAACGTGTAACAAGTTGTGCAGTGAAATGGTTTTCGAGATACCGAGAAATAAATTGAAGAGTGGAGCACCCCATAGACCGAATAAATTGTGTTGCTTTTTCTCATTCAGGTGGAAAAGTGAAACAATAGACGTTCCATTTTGAAGCAAGAGCCGAGGAATCGAGTATCACTCGTTTGTTTCCTGATTTAGGATGTGATGGAGTTCAAGAATAGACTGAATATGAACTGACTGCAATTGACGACACTTTACGTTACGTTGAAAGGTCCACAGTAAATCAGATTCTCGTAGATTAAATATCGATTCGGCCTCTCTCGTCGCTTTCTCCTTGCCAACAAAACTAACAGACTGAAATTTTGCCCTTATATCGCAAATGCAAATCGATCCGACGCGAAATAAGTGAGAAATAAGAATTGTTTAAATACGCTCGTATACATTTGTATAAATGTACGTATCAAATACGACGAACAACGGGACAGCGACGTCGAATTTTCCTATGTATTCGCGGACTTAACGGTATTGTTACGCCGATGGACGAAACTTTCCATTTCGAAACAACACAACGGTTCAAAGCGTTGATAGACCGAAGTGGACTGCGGTCCTTGTGGCGAACTCACTGGCAAGTTGGCAGATAGGACACATCCTCCACTTGACGAACAATGGGAGAGAATCCTTTGTGTTAAAAAGACTGCAACGTACCGACTGAGCTAAACCCTCCAGCCTCGCGGTTTTCTGCCACTAGCGATACTTGTTGAGTGGTTCATCCAGTGGCCTTTTGTCGAATATATAAAACCTATAACGATCGCGAGAGGCTACCTTCTTCGACGCTGTTTGTCCGCGAGCGAAGAGGTGTGGGAAGTTAAATGACTTGACGGAAATACAAAAGTGAAATGCGGTTCCAGACTCGGTCGTTACTTCGGACGGTGCGCATCGTGCGATAGAATAGGAAGTTAGTTAATTGCTCCTGCGACGCAAAGTAATTTAACGTCATTGATAGTTTCGAAAGTTTCGATTGTTTGCCCTGTACTCTTGATAAAGCCACGGGTGGATTCTCAACCTAGTTTTACGAATCAACACTTATAACACCAAAATACGATATGCATAATTCGCACGATCGATCGCAGTAGGCGTCTCTGCATAATCAGTCAGAAAAGACGTTTCGTTACATCTCGCTCGAAGATCGATCTACAATTTCGTCTGAAGCCTTACAAAAGGGTGCATTAAATACGAAGAAGATGCGAAGCGTTAAATGAAGTTGTCAAGTCGTTTCTCATATTCGCGTTTGTTTTAATTTTTTTCGGAACTTCTCAAATTAATTGACTCTCTCATTTCTACCTAATTAAACGTTCCTCGCAGCATTAATTAACTCCGTCGACGTTCCGGAAACTTCATGCAACCGGATCCTACGCGTCTCTCCTCGATTACGGGAGACGAAAGGCGAGACCGATCTTCGCTTTTCGCGGAAACGTTCGATTTTATCGTTTAACTTCTCGCGCAACCCGTAGACCTCTTTCTGATCCAATTTCCGTCAATCGGCAGGCACAGAATCGTGGACACACTCTGCCGATAATTGTACCATTTTAGCCCTCCTTCGCTCACTTTGTCGCCAGACTGATAAATAATTCGTTCGATTGCATCTACATACGCCGCTGACACGTTTCAGAAGTGCGAAATTGGCCATGTCAATATTTCCGTCTTGCAAGGACAACGTCTCACCTCCAGATCAAAGTTTGGGAAATGGATCTCAGTCCAGTGTGTAACGACGATTAATTCGGACGAGCGTTGGAGCACAAAATGACCAGTATTTATTTGAAAGGGCTACTGTAAAATATGAAAATTAGATATTCTTTGGGTGAATTTACCTTACATTAATTATCGATATGGAGAGCCATATTACATGGATATACATAACTATATAGAAAGATAAACGCTGAATTACAGTTTAATTGCATGGATAGAATTAATTACAGGCAAAACAAAATGAAATCGACCAGCTTGCTCGCTGAATGCGGTAAATATGTGTGCGTCATATGTTGTAGTGATGAAAAGTGTACAAAGGGAAGATGACTGAGAACATAGCAGTGATTTTAAAGTGCACTTGCCTTGCTCCCGGCGAACCACTTGCTTATTTATACAGACTTGAGTTGTTTTCCTGGCACACGAGGCATCTAAAATATCAGTCGACTTAAAGTAACAAGCATAACGAATTGTCACTACTTCAGAGTCGCAAAGGCCTTGCACTTGCAGCAATTTTGGATAGAATGCTTAAAGCGAATCGTTCGGTAGGTTGAACAGCATCTGCCGTGGCGCACGTCACAGCACATACGTAAAAGTAGGATCACAAATAACCCGGGGTCGAATGTATGAACGCTAATTATTCTTCACCGCGAAACTTCCCTCCTGACTCACTCTACTTCAACCAGAGAACAGCGACGTGTAATGATTTTGCGAAGAGAACAGACTTTCTCATGCTTCTGCATGAACAAAAGCGGGTGGGATCCCCTTTTCTGCACTGGGATCGTCGAGCGCATAGTCCTGCGATAGGAAACGACTACTCGTCGGCAAGTGAGCCGTGAAATTGAGGTTTTCTGCGCTGCTGTACCAGCAGAAACCTCCTCGCATGGTGTTTCGGCCGCGGTTCGTCTTTGTCATTCAGTTTTGGAATCTCCGTTGTCGGAACTCTCGTCGGTGCCGGTTCAACATGTTTCACAGCCTGTATCCGACTCCGACGTGTGCATATTACACGAAGTCACATTTTCGACCGGACCGGGCTGCGTTGCGCGCTTTGATAAATGTTGTCAGGCGTGTGCACTGAACTGATCGAGTTTATTTCGCATAAACGCAACTTCAAAGCGTCATTTTAAGAATTAAAGTATGTACATTGTCCGGGAAGGTTCGCATGCGGAGGTATTTCGGAACACTGTGTGTTAGTAGTTTGTAAATTCTAACGCGAACTTATGGAATTGATTATTTTTCAAAGTTTTTCACATTTCTATGTAGATGTGAAGAAAATTGTATGCTAAATGAAAATAAATGTGACGCAGTGCATGATCCGCTTGTCAAAATCTGCTAAAATTCTGAATACATGAATGTGTTAATAACGTTACGCGAAAGTATTATCCCAGGCAGGCAGGCACACAATATCCTCATTTATTAAACCAGGATTACGCTAATTCATTACAATTCAACGTTTTGTAATATATTTAAATGCGGTATTCGCTCGGATAATGTTGAAGTAGAAAAATGAGCTTTATATATGTTGACAGTCTTCACACAGCATTAAGATTGATCATATCTTCATCAGTTTCTTGTCCTACTGATTTTAGTCATTTACCTGTACTACTGATTTTAATCGTTTACTCGTACTTTTACTTACACCACCGACAAAATTCTGTGTTCTTGTACTGCACTTACCATGAATCAGACATCACTGTCTCATGTCATAAATATAGCGAAAGAGTGATTCGTTAGCACACAACTATCTTCGATCATTCAAGTGTACATTGTCCCCATAATTCGATTACAGAAGCTCTCAACCCGCCACCTCCGAAGGCAGAAAATAATTTGCCCTCTTAAGTATCGGTGCCGTTATCCGGTCGATTGTTCTCGGACCTGGAAATCGAAGGGACGCATACCTAACATAATTTCGCGTCCAATTAATCTCCCCCTTTCAATGCATCCGCTAGTTTCATCGGGGCGCATCGAGCTCCTTGCCTGCGCCAAAGCCATTGAGACGTATAATAATGCGGAACAACTGTTCCCGTGAAAATTACACGAGCTGGGTGGAGGGAAAGTGTTGGCGAAAGGTGGAAGTGGGAGACGGGCAAAATCTGTTGAGGGAAGACGCACATCTGCAGGAATCGCTGCGCAACCGTGCCGGAACTATGTGTACCAACTTCTGTCCGCCGCGTTGTCCGGCTAACTATTCATCGAATGACGTGAGCACTGTTTGCTGATATACCGTGGCACAACTGTGGACTCCGAATCGTTCCGGCGACGAAACTGGATTATAGAGCGAGTTTCGAGCGGGGGCCCGTTCGCTTCTACTCCCCGTCGCTAGAGCCTCTAACTTCTTACCTCGCCCGACGTTTTGCCCTGGACGTGCAGCGAGAAAGTTCGCCGCACAATCGCGCTGACCCATCCATAATCTTGTTTTCGGAATGCGCTTGTAATCTGCCGCTGCGCGGACGAGAGTGACCGCGATACAGGGGTGAAGGGTTGCGAACTCGGAGATCAGTAGTACGAATAAATAACTGAAATCCGTGATGCGGGTAAACGAGTGATACTCGAGAAATCCGAAAAAAGTGATGAATTTCATGTTTTCACTTGAAAATCTAGCGTCGCGGGGGCGGAGCGTATAAATGAACGGACACGATACGATTGTCGACGGCGACGGTGAGCCGGTGCGCGGCGGAGAATTTCATAGCCGGCAGCGGGCATTATCGGGCATTTTAGCCGATAGCTCGCCTCGGAAAATATTCCGATTACACGGGCATCGAAATTCCAATAGTCGCGCGAGCGGGATCGTTCCGACAACGACTACGACGACTGCGACGACGACGAAGCGGCAAATGACGCGGACGCGGACGCGTTCGAGACTGCGAGGCCGAACAATAAGACAATGTGGACGATGCGCGGAGCAGAGTAGAGTAGAGAAGAGAAGAGAACAGCACGCTCGTACACGTCCGGCGACGTTACCGGTTTACTGACGTCGTTCGTCCTTACATTTTGGTCGCGCGTAAAGCGGCCACCGCTGCGAACGCGTTAACACGATGGAGCATGAAGAAAGGATTGAGGATGCGGGGGGCTGGTGGTGGGAAGCGGTGCCAACCTCTAGACAAGAGCACCGCGTTCCGGGGTCGTGGAAGGCTCTTTGTTTCGTTAATCTTGCCCGTGGCTCGTAGATAAAGCCAGGGGCCCCCGCTAGTTCTAAACTACTCCGTTGCTTAGGGTTGTTATGTCAAACTGTAGCGACAAGAGAGGAGTTATATATACCGGGGGGGGTAAGGCACATAAGCCTAGGGCGGTTCTTACGCCCTCGGCAACCTATTCAAAGTTCTCGCACCGCCGGCGAAACGAGCGAACGAGCGCGCGCGCGCCAATCATTAGTAGCCACCTTTCTCGTTGCCGTCTCGACATACGTCTCACACCATCTACCGCCAGTGCGCACTTGCTTTGATGTCCATGCTCTGGCGCCAGTTTACTCGTGTTATTAAGCGCCTTCGAATAATCTTCGCGATACTTCCCGAAGGTGGCGAAGGTTCAAGTTGCGGTCGTTCGAACGGCAAAGTGGAGTGTTTTTGTATACTCACACGTTTCCGCGTTGTGACTATCGTCTCAATTATAGTTTACGAGACATCACTTCTAGCCGTATGGGAAGAGAGTACGCTTCGCAGTAAGAATGTTCTTTTCGCGCGCTCTCGATTACATCTCGGAACTTGAATCGACCCGAGGGAGGCAGGCGGCAGGCGGCAGGCGGCAGGCGGGCAGGCGCGATGGGGTGGCAGGATGATCGTAATTTACCTTTCGAGGGAAACATCTCGATAAAACTGCCCGGCGGAAACTTCATAGTGCTTTTGCATGCTATAAGAGCCTTTTAATGGCCGCTAAGGAGGGCTTATTGAAAGAAAGTTACCTCGTTTAAATCCAATCTCTTTACCCGCCGGCATTCATCGCGCATGCATGAACCAGCTGAAATGCATCGACGATCGCGATGATGGTCCGTCGAGCGTGGATGGAACGTCGAGAGTGTAAGAGCAGAGAAAGGGGGGAGGAAAATGGAGGTGGGGCAACGGTTTTCAATGAGCCGCCTCGGGAAAGGTGGCTCGAAGAGTAGGGTCGCAATGGAATGACCTCGGGAGTCGCAAGTTCGAGTAACTGGCAGTTTTTAAGTTCCTGCCCGAAGCTCGCTTTCGCCGGCGCTGCGTCTCGGATGCTTTAGCCGCGCTACTCAAAGCCGTCAAACGCTGCGCGATCGACGGACTTGAAAGGCCGATTGTCTCGCGGCGCGATCGATGGTCTTGCCGCTTCGAGGTACGCCTCCAACTTCGGCACTCGGCGCCGCGGACGCAGTCGCGTTCTTACGCTTTCAGCGCGAGCTTGCGGACCATGTCGAGTCGCTGAATTGTGTACGTCTTTTCAGAGCGACGTCTCAATGGGCGAGTCCCAAAACGGAGGGGGTATCGCGGCCGAACTCGCCCGTTTCGTCGTTTAATGGCTACTCGACCGTACTCCAAAATCAATCCGATCAATAATTATCCCTTTCGGTATTGTTCGACGGCCAGCCAGGAACACTGTTTAATTCCGTCACTTTGCAGACTTTTGTCCGTGCGCTCGCGACGATAACGGCACGTTTCTGAGATTTCGTAGTTGTACTTTTAATATTGATTGCGGCAGCGGTTAATGTCGATTTGTATTCCTATCCGTCGCGGTTGAAAAAGCGGTAGAAGCGAATTTGGTAGCCGTGTGCACGTGTGGAGCGCCGCCGACGGACTTCCGTCGTCCGAAGCATTTTAATCCGCCGCGTGACAAATGTGTAACCGGTGCCTCGAGGGATCAAGCGAGCGGGGAGACGTTCGGCCAATCTATTAGGCAAATATTTGCACATTTCGCGTACCAATGAAACATCCGAGCGTGTTACTTCGAACGAACCAGTGACTCTGTCCCGTTAATAATTCGATTCGTCCTTTCTCTCCATCCCGTTATTGTCTTCTCCTCACCCGCCAGCCGCCACTCATATTCTCGAAACTCGTTTAATACGTCAGCCACCGTAGAGTCGGAGTGCCAACTGCCGGTCCTGTAACTTTCACGATTTTTTCCTCCCTCTCCCCGTTCGCCTCGCTCATCATTCTCCAGCGGCAGAATTTTCATGGATATACGTGTACGTCGGCCGGTCGATGATTAATGGCCGACAGACTGAACAAACTCGGCAGGATTGAGCGCTGCAAGTGAACTATTCGTCGTCTCCCCTTTAAACGCTTCCTCTCCCATTGTTTTCGCGGACAATCTGTTTATTCACGAGACGATACCTTTTCGAAATGCATCAGCTACGGAGCGGAACGACGAATGAGAGGAGTCCCGGTGCCGGGGCTGATGTGTGCGTGCGTGTGCTGGTAGTGACACGTTCGGCTCCTTGGTTTATGGTCATCGCTTTTGAATGTGGGATGCGGATGTCGAGAGAACTGCTGAAAGCGTTCAGAATTTCGCATAAAATGCTGTGAAATAGGCGAGCGGGAGAAGGAGAAGTGAGAGAAAGCGTTCAGTCACGTGGTACGTTAAATTAGGCTTTCAATTATTTCGGATTAGGTTAAGAATCTACGCGTTACATTACAGATTACACGATAGTCGGTGTCGAAATATTCTCATCCGCATGAAAGATTGTGCGGCCGCGCGGGCGGCATGCGACGCTCTATCGAAAACAGGGCTGCGCAAAGTCAAACAGCGGGCGCGAACGACACGATTACAGGGCGTTAAAGAATGTTCGCGATTCGAATACTGGGGCGGAAACACGGCGAACTTTCTCCATTTCAGTGGAAACGGCGACACCCTTCGCGCTTCCCGCCTTGCGCACTCCCATTGCTATTCCTCGGAATCGGTACTCAGCATTATGACCGGCATTCGCCTTCCGAGAATCGGCCGGGCCGCATAATCGTATTTGTAAGCACACGCAAGAAGATCGCGCGATAGAGAGAGTTCGCTCTGCCGATCGATCCCGTTCCATTAAGGCGGAGAGTTCGAATACGCCGCATCACGCGATACTGACACAAAATTCGAACCGTGTTTTCCTGTCGGCCTGTGATCAGCCTGAAACAATTACCCGCGCGTATGGCGGCGTATAACAATGTACGGCACTCCTGTTAATTCGGCGGTCGCGTGTGCGATTTCGTTGATTCCGCGAACGCGCTGCATATTGATGGAGTGTGTGCGAAGAAGGGAATATCTCATGTGCTTGGTGAATCGCGAGAGCGTAGGTGTGATTACGTAGAAATGGATATATGGATTCTTTTTTTATGAAAAGCTCGTAATTCTTCTGCGATCGCCGTCAATTTATGACGATTTTCTTACTTCGACTATTTTTTTCCAGGTTCTTCGCCCGAATCACTTAACGAGAGCCTTTCACATCGATTTCGGTAAGCAACGTTTATAACATTTTTTATATTTTATCGTTGTGTGATCGTTGAATCGTTTGGTGCGGCAGTCGTTCCACGCATACACAGTTCTTTGACGTTTTCCTGATGAAAGTCGCATCGTTTCGCGTTATCCCATGGAAAGATCGTTTGAAGCATACTTTTAATTTGTTCCGACTATGAGCAAATGTTATTTATGCGAGCTATACCTTGTTTTCCCAAACGCTTTGATGCGCGAGTATATAATCCTTATGCATTTTTCTCTTCCTCGCAGAATTGCCTTTTCAAATTCCCACTCTCTGCAAATGATACTCGGAACACAGTTGAGTCGCGCAAAGCGTTTTTCAATACGCCATATGTGCCGGTGATTACGAAAGTGGTCCAAGCAAAAAATCTGATAAATTGCATTTTTCACTTATATTGCAGTGTAAATCGGTGCGACACAAAATGAGTGATTAATGAGATCTTCTTAGATTTTTCACACACGTACACACCACTTTTATAATGACCAGCACAATTATCCGGTGCATCATATATCCGCGTCAGCAGCATGACGAGCAGGCATCGAAACAGATTCGGTCGCTCGTCATATTGTACCTGAAGAAAAGTTTCCCTTAGAGAAATGCTCCCGCCTCTCGACAACACAATTGCACGTCATGTTATCGATTTGTCCAGTGCCCGTAATATCCTTAACTCGAGGCCCTCTCAAGAAAGACCGTCCGAGCACTTTGTCTTTAAAACTCCTTCCGGCATCTTACCCACCATTATAGCGGATAAAATACATTTATTGCGGTTTCGACGAAATCCGAAGCCATTCCGCTGCGCGGCGCAAAATGTTGAAGAAGCATTCGTTTCTTCCGCAACGAAACGGCGCATTGTTCGTCCGCATCCCTCTCGATCGTACTATATCTCCCTCCCTCCCCTTCCGAGAGCTCCCACCTTCGTGCGTCCTTGTGCTTTTTGTGCGCGCCCGCGACGGAATGGCTTGCTCGGCAAAAAATCGTTTCAGTGGACAAGAGCTGAGTGTCGTCTCTGCTCCGGAGCAATGTTTAGCGCGCAAAGTTGCAGGTTAAATCGAACACTTTGTCTTGCTCGATACACGGCTCGCGAGGGCACGCGGTCGCCGAGAAAACAAAACAAAAATTACACTGCGCGGGATAAAAGGGTTGAGGGCGGTCTGGGCGAGATTTACGAGCAAAACAGCGAAAAATTACCGTTGCATTTATATCGTCTTTGTCGGCGAGCTGCGCGATGCTCCGGTCGTTCGCATTCCCAGCTTACGTACGTGCTCTCGCCTAGAAACGAATAGAACGATTTTTTGTCCAAACGGTTCGCGATATTTTTCGCGTCGACGAAGAAAGACTTTTGCTTTCGAGGAAAGAAGTTGATCAATACCCTACGTACAGTCATCTTCTTTAGAGACGCCCAACAAAAATGACACGATATACGCAGAAAATCCAGAGGCAATCGATCGAACGGTATACACGCTTCCGCGAAAGTAGTCGGCTCTAGTCCTGAAGTGTTGGCGGAAGTTGGTCAAGCGGCGCGCGATCCGAACTGAAGGAAGTGTTCGGAGCGTAATAAGTTCGGAAAAGCTCCGGCGGCTGCGGCGGCTGAACGAGGAAAAGATCGAGGTCCAGTGGCTTGCACGGCTATCGTCCGATATCGTTCCGTATTGTCCGCCGCACCCGGTACATTCTGGCCGTACTATAGTACGGCGGACCGCAAACAAGAGGCGAGGGAAAGCAGCGACGGTGCATTCCTGCGCTGCAGCGGCCATTACGCCGGAAGACTATTCAGAAGAAGCTAATAGATCAGAGGAAATGGGTTAAAGTACTGAAAAAGAATGGGTTATCCGGCGTCGATGCCTCCGGCGGTCTATGCGGTCGATAGATCACCTATCTAAGTGCACTAAATGTCGCTTTCCTTGGTCCCCAGTTATTATGCGGCAAACTGCACTCGCTTTTTCGTGCCGGACACATTTATCAAGCCTTACGCCATTGCCAGCAGGTATGTAGTATGTCACATTCGGAAAAAGAACAAGTCCCGGGGCCGCAGCGGGGCCAAAGTTAATTTTTCCTCTCCGCGGCTTGCTTAGAACCAGATTTAATGCCGAGGCGTCGCCGTCGTCGGATTATAATTATTATCATGCTTTAAAGCAGAAAACTCAATCCTGCGACGTTCATACTGATTCCTTTAAAGTCCGCTACGACATCGATGAGTTTCCATCGAATCCATCGACGCAATATGAATTACCGAGAAAAACGTGTCCTGGTGGACGGGGCGATCAAGTGGCCGTGACGTATTATAGCGTTGGAAGAAGTAAGCGAAAGAAGTGGAAATTAGCGGAGGGGGCGGCTCGTTCTTACGGTCCTTAACTCCTTAATATCGTCGCGAGTGCATCCTCGTATTGTTGCGTACGGTGTGTACACCAAGGCAGTTATAACAGTAGTCGCGGAGGCGATTACGTTTTATTGCATCTCCCGAGGGTGATGTAGAAGAACGTGGTGGGCGGTGGGCGGTGGGCGGTGGGCGGTGGGCGGCGAAAGTAATAAAGGAAATTGGTAATAACTTTCTCGGCACAGCGACGGCGGAATGGAGTTAAGCGGTCCAACAATACACAGCGACAATATTTACAAGTCGCCCCCGCGCCGACACGGATGACGAGCAAGACGATGGCCGATGCTTCCGGTCTCTTTGCAAATCGTCTTATGGGTTTTATCGATCTTGCCAGATGAGAGAGTTAATACGGCCAACGGTCAGGCAGGGAGAGCCGATGCTTCGGAATGTGTGCTTTCCGAAAGGATAGCTTTCCTATGTACACTTGCCAAGGAGTTCATGCCTAATGGCTTCCTTTTCACGCTCCTGCTCCAATTATGACATGTGCGCGATGGAATGTATGCGCACGCTTTTTGTCCATCGATTTCCGCACACAGGATGCCTCGGTGACCCACATTTTTCTTGCGACACGCTATCGAATAAATGTGTGACAATTAATTGGTAAGGGGCGTAGCATGCATTCAATTCGTACAGAGTTGACGATTATAAGCTTCATTAGTATTATAACGGTCATTATTTACAAGCCCTCAATGATACCGAGGCACGTTGGCGTTATAATGCGGTCACCGGTAACGATTAAAAAGTTTCAAGTTCACGAGCGCCATTTCACCATCTTCGTATCGTTCAATGCGAGCGACACGTGGCCTTTAAGTTTCTAAAGCACTATCCGTCTGGTGGAGAGTTAATCCTTACCGGGTAAGCTGCGGGTCAACTTGAGCTGAGTGTTGCAACTAAGTTCAGGTGTAGTTTACACTCTGCACAGTTTCTGATTTTTCTTATCCCCTCCCACCCCTTTTCGTTTCCCCTGTTCCCATTTTTAACTTACCTCCAACTTCCAGCAAGTCTTTGCAGAGGGTCCCCGGTACGATATAACTGCTGCATCCCAAAAAATTCTTCAACGCCGAAGCGTTACTATTGTACGAAATCCTTTCTTCATTCTGAAACTTAATCTTTCCAAGAAGTTATGATGGAAAAGACGGCGAAGAAGTAGCCAAGAGTTCGTTGCCTTTAACACAAGTGACGATAAAAAATGAGTAATTATACATTGAAGCAAAGTTGTCTAGATTTATCTGTGAATATATGATTGCACGCGAAGTTATCCGGAAGGTATCCGATCGGTTACCAGGTGCTAAGAAGAAATGTGTCGTCACCGCCAATGCAGTGAAATGATCAAGACACGTAAACATGATTAATCGTTGATAAAGAAAGGCCAGACGCTCCGGCGCGCGCAGTCCGAACTAATGAGACGAGTGATTATGTGCTTTCGCGTCGCACTACATTCTTTATAACCGACGCGGCGGTACCTGTCGCCATCGGATTTGCCTTCGGAGCACGCCGGCGTAATGAAGAAATCTCTCAAGGAATTGCGAGCCAGACTGTCGCCGAGCTATGGCTGTTTGTCCCGGGCGGTACGCATACCGACTACGCCCGCTTAAGAGTACGGAATATATAATTACGAAAATAATTGCGAGCCTGTTCATCTCCTCGGATACTTAGCACAGGATCATTAGGAATACTGCTCGTTTTGTGCGATACGCTGTAACGCGAGTAGACTGTACACGGTTATTGTGGAACAAGAGTAGAGGTAGAATGAGAGAGAGGGAGAGAGTTGGATAAAAAGAAGAAAAAGAGGGGTGATGAGGAAAGCCAGACAGAGAGAGAGAGAAGGGGAAGAAATGAAAACGGAGAACAGAGTATGTTTTTCCTCACGTAATTAGCCACTTCGCGTAAGAAGGGGGTCTGGATAAGAAGCGGAGTGGCCTCTGTCGGAAGCACGGAGCGGACGATTTCTCTGTTGAGAAGGGAAAATAATTAACCCTACCTTTTTCTGTTGCGCGCAAACTGCCGTTACCCCCGCGCTGTTGTCTTGCAACGCTGCACGACGGGAACTCGAAGAAATGAAACGCGAATCGCTTTATACCGGGATTCTGCACGTAACGATGAGATTCTTTAACACATGAGAGAATGTTCGCACTACCGGTACACATTGCCATATCCGTTACTCGTCTAAGAAAGCAATACGCATTGTTGGGTCAAAAAGTATCCTTCCAATCAAACGTTACACTATTTAATCCCAACCATTACGTGCCAATGCTCGAATTGGCTGCATCGGAAACAAAGCATGAAACATCATTAAGCGCTTTTAAGCCCCACTACCGTCTACCTCTGCAAGCTCGTGCCGATTCAAAGTTCTCGCCGCTATTTATGAGGGGGAGAGAAAACAATCAGCTCATCGAACCAGTTAACTGAAATATCGCGTTAAGATCGTGGCGCTCTAGTTCCGGGCGAGAGGCCGGAAAAAAAGGTTCGCTGCAATCGATACAGAACGGTGTTGAGGGTTCAGAGCGCTGATCTCAGAAAAGCCTCATCACGGGCGCGCCGATGAACCGATCACGCGTTCCAGAAACGTGACTACAATGTAAACTCGATAACGTCGAAACTTCGCCGCGGCAGACAAATCTGAGACATTTACCGAAGAACTCGGCGAGGTCGTGTAGCTGTCGTAGGAAACGAGATTAGTGGCACCGTGGTTGATGAGTCGAACGAAGAGTTTCGTCCTCCTCGGCCCGAGTTGCGCCGATGGACGAAATTCGCACTCGCGGACCCAAGTTCGCGGCACTTCAAAATTACTACCGTCGTGCCGGCGGAATGGATAATTTTCGGAGTGATTTCAAAGTCGCTTCCTGCGCTGAGAATTCGCGCGATTCCCGTCACGTAACGCAACGCCGAGGCGAGTCAATCATTCTTAGCTGCGATGGGGACTAATTAAGACGTATGTACCAAGTTTTCGTAAGAATTGTTTATCTGTTTATTTTATTCAAATTTTTGTACGATTTAAATTTACGGGAAATCTCGCACTGGCTTGGGCACTGCAGATAAAATGTTAAACAGATTTAATGCCAAAGTTACGTGTGAGCCGTTGAAAGAGTTGTTACGTATATTCGCAAAACTTATTCGTGCGTTTAACTGAATTTTCCGGGAAAATTTAAGGGTTTACGATTTGGTTTGGATCGAACGTAGGTTTGGAATATCGCTTCTCTTTTTAGAACGGTTCATTCACGGAATTCGCGTAATTTAACTTTACTATCGAGTTACCTGTCGCTTATCACATTGAGTTAGACTTTTTGATTACGCTCTCTTTAAGCGGCAGCTCTTTGCTGCACGATGCGAATGAAATCGGCAAACGAATTTGACAAATATACAATTCTTTTACAGCAAGTATACTCTATAACCTACAATTGACAAGATGTTCTACATTTCTGTTTCCACTTTAGTACATGTCTGACTAAAATGCCACAGTACTACTGACAAGCTAAAATACTAAATTTATTCATTCATAAATTGACACACCTTTTCCTTAATCTGCGCTATTTATTGATGATCAATTGGTAAATAAAAAAGTGAACGATGATAGTAGGTCGGCACACCCAGGACGGAGTCATTCGCGAAAAAAAGAGGCTGATAATATACGATTTTCCCTGAGATTGCACAAAGGTCCTCTCAGCGATACAGCATTCCTCGCAGATGCTTCGCCCGTGCCGGATGATTCAATTTTGTCTGCGTTTGCGTAGGGAGTTGCAAGGGCATGAAATTGATGGCGCGAATTGTCCTCAACGACAACGGGGAAGACGATCATTTGCGCAGCTAGGGCGGAAATCGTTCTCATGCCGCGTTGCTCTGTTTATTTTCTACATTACGGCAAGAATCTTCCCTAAGATGCGCGCTCGCTTCTTGTTGGCCGGATCTAACACGCGATAACGAGTACACAGGAGCAACAATATGGCGAAGTAATGACGTTTCAGCACGTTGCCAGGGGGATACCACGGAATTACTTGCGCTCGACGAAGCCATTAAACATCTCAGACGCATCTACGGTAGGTGTGTGTCAGACGAAAGATTCTGCGACCATTCGACGAGAGCTTCGACACACGGCAACAGTAATTTCGCGCCAACTCTGCGCTCTCCAGCATTTTACGCACAATTTTCCATTTCCAACGCCGACGCCGACGCCGACGCCGACGCCGACGCCGACGGCGCGTCCCGAGTCCCGAGGAGAGACCTTTGAAACCGTTACAGAAACAACCGCGCCAGCGGCACAGCAATTACTACCTCTCCCTTCTGGCCGTACTCCGCGCTTCGCATATAGCCTGGCTCTCCGCGCTCCGTTTTCCGGCTTTCGCGTGAAAATCGAAAACGTCTGCGTTTCCCGAAAAAGTCACGACGCCGCTGCTTTCTCCTCGCTGAATGCACGGGCGGGCAGCGAGAAAGAGGAAGAGAGGGAGGGAAAAATGGCTGGCCAAAGAAGAATGGCGACCACGTAAGATCAACGCGTGACCAGGGTTTTCAGTATGACTTTAAGCCGAGACGAACTTTTCGTTCCCGCGGTCCGAGGAAAGCAGCTACTCAGTCCACGACCACCTTTCGGCTTTATGGCCTGACTACGTTTTGTCTCCGATTTTCAGCGCAAAGCGTCGCCGAGTTATGAAACCTGCGAGACAGAAAGGAACTCGGGTATTCTTTCCGAGCGGTGATTCAATATCTTTCGTGTCCGAGAAGGATCGCGCGAAAAGGATGCCTTGGGTAAGCCAGAATTGAATTTTGGCACTCCGCTGAACCTGACGACGGACTATGTACGAATATGCCGAAAAGAGGCGTTTGCGCTTCACACGAAACTCGTTCTTCCTCGCGGATGCAAGATTGTGCCTGTGAGGGCACCAAAATCTAAGACAACAACTTGTTTTTATATACGCCTATACTTATCAAGCGACACACCCTACTTTTCCGCCAACTGTATCCAGTAGTATATCTTTCAATCAATACTTCAAATGTAATTACACAAAAGTAACTCGAAAAAATGTGACGTAGATTCATCGGCACAGCGCCGGAGCGATTGAGCAACAACGATTAAACTGTTTCGAATCAGCGATATCCGAGTGCGCGGCAGTGCGGGCAGTATCAAGAGCCACGAGAATGTACCGTTACTGAGGCGATTACAGTGTCTTCGGTTCCGGTAGGATAAGAAGGAAACGGAGAAAGATGGACGCTGCCGTACGAATCAAAGAGATACACAGTTCATGCAGGGTGCGGAGAAAATCGTCTAGACACAAACGACCCCGAAACAAGCCCAACACGCACCAATTCTCATCCTATTTTTGCCCACATCTCGTCGCACGAGGATGTTCGCGCCCTCTGGACATGAGAAACCGAGAAACTAACAAGCGAATAGTTAAACGGAGCAAACTACGCAAGCAGAGATAACGTCTCGGTGCTCGCACGAGGCGAACGAGGGAGTAGAAGAGGGCACCGGTGATATTGCGTGACTATTAACCAACTTACAAATTGCCACTATCCAGTTTCTACGGTTGAATGACCGACTGCAGCGCCGCGCTTTGCCTGCGGCCGGTCCGCGATTAGCGCACTTCCGCACCGTTCGTCGGCGGCGCGGCGGGGGCTCGTGGGCGAGTCCTCGCAGGGGAGGATCGGCCAATTGCCGGCAGGACGAAGAAGGCGGCCGGGGCAGGAATGAAATAGGCGATAGGATAATCCGATGATTCCATTATGCCGCCTTGTAATGCCATAAAGTTTCGCCTTAAACCCCGGCCCCGGCCCCGGCCCCGGCCTCCGCAAACGCTCACCGCGATCTGCATGCGAAATTCCGGTTTTCGCGCCGAAAAGGGCCGCAAGTAATTGCGCGTGACGCGTTAATTTACGCCGTACCGTCCGAATTGCTTCGGAATTTTTGTACTACTGCTGGAACCATCATGCGTTCAGCGTAATGCGAATGCGATGGGCGCGAGTATGTGCGACACGATCGTTGACCGTATGCGATATCTTGTGTGGAAGAGCGGATTTTTTTCAAATAATAAATAGATGAATTTGAAGCAGGCGCTTCGACGCCCGAGGCTTGGTTTGCGTTTCATTCAATGGCAACCGTGTAAAGCATAAATATAAATATTGTAAAAATGTAGGGATTGGGAAGTTGGTTAACAGAGTTACAGTTCTTTATATTAACCAACAATATCATAATGGGATTTTTTGCTTCGCATCGCTGCCTTTGAATAAAACGCAAGCCAAACGTCGAAACGCGGCTTCGAATCCCATCTATATTATTAATTTTTAAATCCGCTCCCGTACACAACACCGTCCACCGTCAAACAACGTTTCTTCCAACATAACAATAATGCCCAAGTATTATCCATTTGCACATTTTACATATTATTTTGAATTAATTCGCAATGACGACGGCGACGGTGTGAAATGATGCTCCAGTCGGTTCGCAGACACGTTCCCATCTCGCGAAGGGTGGGTGTTCTGTAGCATTCCTCGAAGTCGTGCACGACATAGAACAGATACGAAAAAGAACGAAAGGCGCCTTTCTCTAAAATGTAACGAATTGTACTGCGTAGCTATAAGTAACCGTCGATGGGTCACGTGCGTTCCTCATGCGTTCGAGTGCATGTCTTTTACGCCTTTATTATGGCGACCGTCATCCCTCAACCCTGCGACACGGCGACGCACGTGGGCCCTGGCTTTTGTCACACTTTCTCTCCTTGTCTTGGGTTTATTACGAAGGAGGGATAAGTGTTTTTGACCGTCGCATCGTCGCCAAGACGAATACTTGCGATCATTCCATATTGAACTGTCTCGCGGTGAACACGCGAGCCTCAGAATATTTTTGAATAAAGACGATTTGTGGTAATTCAATAAGTGCAAAATCATTCACACATCATCACGCGAAACTACGGGAGTGAACACGAGAGTGTCCACCCTCGACATCGTACCGACCAAACGTACGATACATTTTGGTGCCTCCTGTGAGGTGTTGAGCCTCACGACTACTGATTTACGAAAAGGACGGAACACTATCAACCAGGTTCAGGATTCGATTGAAGTGTTACGGCCTTACGTCCCTGCCAACGACTACAAGGCGGACATCATCACAATATTTCGGTCCAGACGATCGAAATACAACGTGGACATCAGCCACATCCAGTGACAGCGTGAGCGTGAGTCGTTCGACCTTAATCTATCCCATCAAATCATAATGGCCAACAGAGTCAGATTTCTCATGCAAAAACGGGTAGCCCTCAAATCCCAAATCACCATCCTGGGGAATCTCCTCGATAAAGGAAATGTTGACAGTGCCACATTGAGAGCGCGTATCGCTCTCGTCACAGAATTAGTATACCGCGCGTTTGAAGAACATAATGTCGAGCTCGCGATGTTGGACCCGATTGACGTGCATCGAGTCACATTCGAGGATATTCGATAACGGTTTTACACACTCGCTGGAAAGGTCGAAATCGGGCGAAGGAACGCGTAACGACAGCGCCAAGGTACAGACTATTCGCTGACGAATTAAATTGCCCGAAGCACTTCTCCCCACGTTCGATGGCAAGTAAGAGAATTGGCTCTCGTTTAGCAACGTGTCTTCTAGCATGATAGGCTCACAATCGGATCAAACAAACATCGACAATTACATCATCTCAAAGCAGTGTTAGTCGGGGAAGCCGCGAATAAGGTAAAATCTTCGCGAATGGCGAAGCTAACTATGCGAAGGCGTGGGAGCTTCTGGAACGCTCGTACGCAATTAGACGGATATTGATAACACGACATTTATCCTCAATATTAAATCTGCCGAGCTTAGAGAAAGAAAATACAAGTGGTTGGGTCTGAAACGGCGACTCATTTACTAGAATCGAAGTTACCGAGAACCATGTTGGAAATATGGGAAGCGACGCGCGAGAGAGACAAAGTTCCCAAAACGGATCAAATATATGAATTCATTTATAGAGCCGCGGTGTGCACGTGGAAGCGCGTAAGAGCAAGGTTACTTGACGCCGACCGACGGGACGGCTTACCGAACAAAGGGCGCCGATTCCCCTCAAGCCAAAGTCTTTCTATCAAACGCGTCACGCAATTGTGCGCCATGCAAGACGCGATGTCATCCGTTGTTCATGTGCGACAAGTTCAAACAGCTTTCCGTACCCGAGCGAATCGAAATCGTAAGAAACGCGAAGCTATGCTATAATTGTATGAGGTCCCATCGGGACATCCCATATACATTTTTCGATCGCGCAATTTGCCGGAAGCGGCATAATACGCTTCGGCATATCGCCTCACACCCGACGAATTCCGACGGAACAAAGTCCGAGACGCCGCAGAATCAGTCCACCTGACTAACTCAGACGAACGGCGGTAGCGCGACGAGCTTCACGACAATAGCATCCGCGATCGCGCCACAGTTATTAACGAAGCGTTGTAATATATATTCGTGATCAAAAACAGAGTTTAATCAAGTGCCGGGCACTGTTAGATACGTGCGCTACGGCTAATTTCATTATGGAATCTCTATTAAATCGTTTGGGGATGCCTAGAAATAAGTGGACCATCGGGGCGATTAATGGCACGAATACGGATTCAAAGAGCGTGATCCAAATCACGACAAGTCGAGACCCAAGTCGAATATGAGGTGTTGTCTCGACATCTTGTAGATCTTTCCCCGAATTCCATCAAAGGATTTTCATTTACCACGCGCTAGCGATCTATTAATCGGCTCGGAAGCGTCCTTATCGCTATTTTGCATCGGTCAGATCAATCTGTCAACGGGAAGTCGCGATCTGTTCCTACAAAACGCGACTTAGCTGAGTGATCGCCGACGGTACACAAGCGCACACGCAATCGAGATCGATCATATGTTACATGACGAATTTGGAAAAACAAGTAGTTTAATTTTGGGCGATCAAAGAAATCACCATAACTAGACCAAGGGCAGACGAGGAAAACGAGCGTGAGAGGCATTTCGCCACGATAGTGTCTCGCGATAACGACAGACGGATGACGGGTATACAGTTCGTTCACCATTTCGTGCGGCAAGCAAACGGCTAGGCGAGTCACGGGCCATCGCGCTCAAACGTTTATCGGCCCTAGAACGAAAATCGAATGCAAACACGGAATTAAAGACGGAATATATGCGAGTACTAAACGAGCAGTTTGACTTACGGCACACGGAACTGATTACCGACCCTGGCGGTAACGGATAGTATATGCCGCATCATGCGGCAGTTAAAGAATCAAGTAACAACACGAAGGTCAGGGTAGTGTTCGACGCGTTTGCCAAAATAGACAACGGTGCGTCTTCAAACGAATTGTTAATAATAGGGACCACTATACAAACCACACCGTTCACGTAGTTAATCCGGTTCCTCCCGTATAAGTACGTCAACAACGCGGACATAGAAAAGATGTACAGACAAACGCGGTTACACGAGGACGAACGGCGCATCCATCCGAGGGCTGCAGAAATTCTCAGGAAACATCTATACGTCGACTATTTCTTAACCGGCCCCGATACGATCGGGGAGACGCGCTAGATTGGAAACGAGGTAATTACACTGCTATCGCGAGGCAGCTTTAAAATACGACAGTGAGCATCCAACGACGAACGCGTTGTCAACGATTTGGAGCCCGACGCCCTCCACACTAACATCTTACTAAAAACAGAAAAATTCTTAAAAACTGCAGTCACCTCAAACCTTTCTACGCAATCGCAAATTTGGAAATCGGAGCCCTCCTGGCTAAATAAGAACCAAGACGACTAGCCTCACGTGACCATAGGAAATATCGAGATCCCCGAATTAAAACAAAATGCCTACATGTTGACGACGACCAGCAGCCTCCAAAGGCTCGAGAAATATTCATATTACTCGAAATCACCAAGAATTATCGCGGATCACCTCCGTCGTCGTCTGAGCAGCAATATACCGGAACATACCTACTCCAATAACGGAACGAATCTCATAGGAACATATAGTCAATTAAAAGAGTACTACGCATTACTCAACTCCAAAAAGCACATAACTAAAATAAACGCAGTCGCTATTTGAAAACGCATCAATTGACATTTCATATCCCCAGCGGCACCGCACTTCAGCGGTCTCTGGGAGGCGTCAGTGAAATCATTGAAACACCGCTTCTAACAATTTGCGGGTGATTCCTTATTCACATTTGAGGAATTAAATACGCGTACAATCAAAATCGAGGGCATCCTGAACTCCAGACTCATTGCCTCCTTATCCTCCGACCCGAACGACCCGCTCGTCTTAACGCTCGCACACTGTCAAATCGGCAATCCATTAACGAACCTTTCGGAGGGAGATTTGTCATATGTTCCAGACAATTGGCTGTTAAGCCGGCAGCACATTTTGAAGGTTCGACAGGATTTTTGGATAGACTGGAACCTCGAATATTTGCACGAGCTTCAGATGCGCCGGAAATAAATCAAGGACGGACCGAAGTCCTTCCTGGAACCTTCGTGCCCACAATCCGCAGAAACGCAATATCAACCTGCGCGAAAGGTTGATCGTACCCCCTCAACGGGGGGAGGTTGTCGTGTCGTAAAATAAGGTAGCGCAAAGCGGCCTGCGACGCCGCATGTACATACCATCTAGCCGCGCAATTAGATTCTAATGCGTTCCGAAAGGGCCTGCGGGCCACACAAACGAAAAAGGTGAAATATGTGTCACCTAACTGTCGAGACCCGTAGTGAGTCGAGGCGTCGTCGTGATCCAGGTATAAACATATACCTTAGGCGTTATCACGACCCGACTCATTACGAGGCGTTGTCGAGACATACATGCGCAACAAATATATGGTGCGACCCGAATGAACACATTCGAGGCGTTGTCGCATCCATATGCGCTACTACAAACCGCAACATAAAATGCATGCGCAACAATATACGGTGCGACCCGAATGAACACATTCGAGGCGTTGTCGCACCTACATGCGCTTCTACAAATACAAGTATCATTTCGAGGCGATACCGCAGCCGAAAACATTGTTACGGCCGCGTTTAGGTGATAGCCTGCTCCGTTTCTGTTCATGTTCCGGCGGTTGCAAGCAGTTTTGCAAGTGTTCGGGTGTTTGAAGTTATCAAGTCATTCGTTACTAAGAGCTTCACTCAAGTGATGCGGTCATCTCGCCCAGGGTTTTCGGCATGGTTTCCCTTGGGACTGTGAGCAAATGCTGGGATGACATTTTCGGTTCAGGAGGAGCCATTGCTGCTAACACCTGAGAGTACCTGTTCCTGAACCGAAGCATCTGAAGAAGTACGGCCACGATAATATACGGCCGGGACGTCCGTTATCGTCGAGGCGGAGTCGACACAAATACTATTAATTTTGCGTCATAATGTTTATAATGTTATCCAGATATAACGATATGTACGTCCATCACTACACATTAACTCGAAGCGTTGTTGTGACCGAACACAAACATTATATACCTCGGCGCCTACGACAAAGGTTTCGACCGAGAATAAGCAAATATACATATAAAATACTTGATCGGTACCCTCTCAACGGGGGGAGGATGTTCTGTAGCATTCCTCGAAGTCGTGCACGACATAGAACAGATACGAAAAAGAACGAAAGGCGCCTTTCTCTAAAATGTAACGAATTGTACTGCGTAGCTATAAGTAACCGTCGATGGGTCACGTGCGTTCCTCATGCGTTCGAGTGCATGTCTTTTACGCCTTTATTATGGCGACCGTCATCCCTCAACCCTGCGACACGGCGACGCACGTGGGCCCTGGCTTTTGTCACACTTTCTCTCCTTGTCTTGGGTTTATTACGAAGGAGGGATAAGTGTTTTTGACCGTCGCATCGTCGCCAAGACGAATACTTGCGATCATTCCATATTGAACTGTCTCGCGGTGAACACGCGAGCCTCAGAATATTTTTGAATAAAGACGATTTGTGGTAATTCAATAAGTGCAAAATCATTCACACATCATCACGCGAAACTACGGGAGTGAACACGAGAGTGTCCACCCTCGACATCGTACCGACCAAACGTACGATACAGTGGGCGATTGCGAGGAGGTTTATATAGGGCGTGGGGAGGCAGACGCTTGATTAATTTCATTACGATCAAAGTTCCGGCGGTAGTTCGATCAAAGCTCGGCGATTGGTTGATTCGAAACTAATCGGGACTTTAATCGCGATAAGGTAATCGGGAGCGTCGTTGCACTCGGCACGAGGCGAGAGGTGTGGCTCGATTTTCCGAAAGGGTGTCTAGCTGGATTTAGGAACTCCCGCGGAGAACTGCTATGTCCGCCATTAATTGAACGGAGATTAAATCTGGCAACATCAAAGTGGAACATCGCGTTACCAATTTGCGAATCGTCGAGATACGCGACTCATCAAAAATGTCACTATTCATACTTCGCTAATATGACACTTAATAATTACTCCAGCCGTTTCCATTTCATAAAAATGTACATACTTATTTCGTACGTCAACAAAAAGTTTCTTATTTCATTCAAGCATATAATCATACCTTTGCTTCCCGTAAGTCTATCGACACACCTCTCGTTTTCCGATAGATATGTACACTGCTCCGCGCTTGGCAGTCTCGGCAGCGTTCGATTCGTTTTCAGCTCCGCCGCCTTGCCGAAAGTCGCGCCGGTTAGGAAGAATTTTTGCGACGCCAGGATTCGACGCGGAATTTTGCGCGTCAGCTTGACAAAATCTATCGCATACGACGCTGGTCCTAGGTACAGGATCGTCTCCGTCGGCGCGTCCCGGCGGCGGCGGCGGCGCCGGCGGTACGTGCTTTTTCGATCGCGCGCCAGAGTTCTCGGCACAAGAGCGAGCGAACGGGTTAACTAGCTAAGTAACCGCGCCCAGTGCACTCTCTAATCACCAAAGGCACCGGGAATGCTTTTAAACTTTCCATCCACAATTACATCCTTATTCATATAGAAGCCTCCTATTAGACCCTTCCATTATTCTAATTATATCCCAAAGAGAATGGGACCGGGCGGAAGAAGCTCGTGAAATATATTAGCTAAAATAAGGTTAAGTGCCGCCCGAAAACCCGATGGCACGACTCGAAAGGACTGCGAGGCTCTTCGCGGAGCCTGCTCGCTCTTGACGCTCCGCTATCGATAGTAATTACCCTGATATCGAGGATATTATGACAGGGAATTTGGCTGATGCCGACGATGCGTTACGGGATTATCGACAAATAAGCTTCCGTGCCGTTCTTCAGGCACAAGGGCTTCACGTGTATCTGTGCGAAATGTCAAGTCTCTGACGTATTGGTGCCGCCGAGTGCGAATCAGAGTGCGTTATTTTTAACATGTTAATGATTACTGCGCGCTCCAGAGGATAGACTGTGTTCGAACAATACAATCATAAAATTAATTGTAATAGAAAGCGTAGGTATGTAAAAACATATTTAACTACTATACATTTCAAATGTTAGATTATCTTGTACAGAAACAACGTGAGTCAGGTATAAAAGTAATGAACCCCTTTTTTTCTAATCAGCTTCATCTATCGATGTAGTTCCGAATGAAGCCTACTAACGGCACTTCGTTTTAGGAAACTCTTATGACTCATTTTTCAAGGCACCGTGTTTCCTTGCACCCCGACAACGTCGTGTATAATACCGGCAAATGGATGAAAATTGTTTGGAGCAAGATGGGAGCGAGTCATGCGAAGCTTTTTTAACATTCGCACATACGACCCTGAGGTAGAGCACTGTAACGGTTCTCGTCCGAAACTTAAAACGTGCAATTTTCGGTACTTTCTCATTCAGCGCCAGGGCTTCGTCAAGTTTCACTCCATTTTAAAGTCAACCGACTCGTTAAATTTGTACCAGTTTGCATAATACATATATCTGTCTGGTATGTGACTGGTTAGGTAACGCAATTGTGAGCGGTAAAAATAGATGCGTTGAAGAGCTATTAAATCGTCTAAAATCATTCAGAAAAATTGCTCATTATTTTGACGAAATTGATGACACCGTGGGTATTAATATTTATGATTACATTTTCGAATTTAATTAATAGTGTGCACCCTAAGCCTGTGACGAATCCTACCTCCCAGACATATCAGAGGGTGTCCATCGCAACCTATCTTTCTCTCACGCAGTCGATCCTAATTATATTCCCATAAATGGGACCTTTAACCTTGACCTTACGTTCCAGTATATATGGCAAGGTCTCCTGATCCTTACTGACGAGTTCATATCTGAAAAATGTGGTCATTACCCGCCATTCGTCCTTATAGGGTCTCCGGTCGCAAAAAATAACGCTTCAGCCGCTTCAGCGTTAAATACGAATCGACAATTTCTCCACGCCAGAACATGGTCTCACGAGTTAATTACATTCTTTAATTTAGAGTGCCCTTACCGGCACATATTATTTACTAGTTACACATTACCGATACATATGATTTACATCTCACCACCAGCCCAAATTGTTACTAACAATTTCCACGGAAGAACAGAAACTTACACAAAGCCTGAACGTCTATTTCATGCCGAGAACTCAACGATACGATACTATCCCGAGAATAACAGTATTCGTTGATAACGAGAAATCGACGCTGTAACTCAAAGTGTAAAGCCGCCAGCCAGATATCGATTCGCGTATCGATTTTACGTCTCGATGAAGGTTCATATCGCTCCGAATGCGCTTTGTAACGATGCGCACGAGCTCCGTTTACAACCAGAATTCCCGTAAAATTTTAATCCTTTGATCGGGAGCACCGAATCGACACTTATTCGATTTACAACCAGCGAATTGTGTTGTATCCACTAACGTTAAGCGCGAGCTAATGATAAAGAAGAACGGAATCGTGGGAATTCGTTACCCATTTGGCAGGCAATCGTTGCTGAGGACAAGAGATTCGGATGAGACGCTCGGCAGGATAAATCATTTCGTTCCCGATCCAACTAGCCGGACACCTCGCAACGAGGACGCGCGAGACTCGTGATAATCGAAAGCATCGCGAATCGTTTTGAAATTAGCGTCGCGCCGTCGCGTCGCCGTCGTTCGCAAAAAGTGGAAGGGCGCATGCCGAATGAACATCCACACATGCGAGTATGTTCGTGGCAGAGTACCGCGGCCGATCGCGATGCAGCGACGGCATGCAACTGTGAGACGTGTCTCAAGCGGCAAAATTATGAAGTAAACTCCGCGAACGCGGCTGTCCGGAGAAGAATGTCCGTTCTGAAGATATTCCGGTGAACTCCAGCTCGACGAAGTTCGCGTACGCGAATACATCGACCAACTTCCAACCTCAATTCGTGACGCTTCGGCGAGCCGATCAAATTTCCCCATCTCGGCATAATTCATCCGATTGCCGCACGATGACTCTATGATTCCCGGCGCAACTTCTTGCATCGCGTCGGAGGCAAAACAGCAAGTTAACTCGTCGGCGAAGCCTGACGGAATACTGGGGCGCTCGGATTTCGGCAACCTCACAGTCAAGGAAATATCGCCGAATGGCCGTACACGAATCCACCAAATTATCGATGTTCCCAAAGAATTGGATCGCACGGAATTAATCGCAAATTGTTCTCGAACCACGAGCCTCGCTTCCTGACACGGTAACGACAGTAATTTACATGCGCAGACATTGATTATTTGATCCCGTTAGGAGGACGAATAATTCATACCAATTTCCGACCACTTTGCTTCGAGCAGCACAAAGACAGCAGCCCCGTTTAATAATTAATTTTCATATTCGTCGATATTGTGCCTCGCTCATTTATATCAGAATTATATTCTCAAAACGTCGGCAGCGAATTCGTTCTCCGGCCGAATCGATTTTCAACCTAATTAACGCTTCGAAATCGAGCGTCAGCGGTGAAAGGCAAACGCACTCATTAATTCGTAACAAAGGTTCAAATTTCCGTGATTGATTCTGTCGACGAATGAAAATAAAGAGATTGCTGTTGGAGAGAATCTGCTAAATAAGCGTTGCATATGGAGAGTGAAAATGAGGGAGCATTAGTCATTCCGACCTCTTATATTGGTCAGACAATGATATAACCGGGCTGGACAAACAAATTGATTGATGTGACCCTCCTACTTACTCCGGCGTACACACACGCACACACACACACACACACACACTTACCGTCTCGAAAGATTGTCTGATAGCTTTTTCGCCTCTCGCAATCTTTTCGCGCAAAACTCCGGTGGAACGCATAAAACGAATGTCGAGAAGAAGTTGAGCTTTTTCGAATCAACGTCTCACGCCAAAGTAAACGTTTCGTATTTGTCAGAGTGAATCACTCGTAACGATAACTAAGCGGAAAATTCTGAATCCAATTTCGCGTGCACGGAGGGCTGTGCGGGGCTGATTCGTTGAATAAAATATGAACAAAAAATGTGTAATGAATTTAAGGGTTAAATTGCGTGAAATTTTCGTGAATTCGTGGGGGCGAGCACGGAACTGGGCGAACGGTTTTCAGTGTGAGCGAATGACATTGGAAATATTGTGCAAGCAGAACGAAAAGAAAGTGTAGTGCAGAGACGTTTCTTAAATAGACTGATACGGCGATTAAAAGAGGAACAAACGATTACAAACGGATGGACTAAGAGTGAAAGTAACAGAGAGGAAAAGGACAATGCGAAAGTGAAAGTGACAGATATAGCACGAATAAGAGATAAAAACAGCCAGAAAGAGGAACACAGTGAGACAGAGCAAAGGAAGAAAGATCTCGTAGAACCCTATGCCTCGGAGATAGGAATAAATCATGAAGCTGTGACTCGAATATGCCGATAATAAACTTGCATATACCTATGCGCGGATAATTATGAAAGAGTCCAAGTAAAAAATCTGAAAAAACGTAACGTTTCATTGACATTTCGTTGCATCAATTTAAATTATAATATAAGCAAAAAATTGAATATTTTCAGACTCCTGACTTAGACCACTTTTATAGTCACCAGCCGGTACAAATTACTTTGGAACTGGAATTGGTTTGCCGACCGCTCTCAACGAACGTTTCCACACACTCATTCATTCGACTAAAAAACCACGTTACTTTTGGGCATAACCCACCGACGTCATGCCGACGTTGGAAACGCTTTCCAGCAAGGGCCGCGCTGTAACATCACTCAACATTTGACGCATTATATATCCTCGTGTGCTTCACAGGCAAAACATCCTCTACCGCACTTTGCATCGCCACATCTCATAGGCACTTGTTCCATATTTCACTAGGATGCATTATAATACACGTATAAAATACAGCAGCGAATGACGTTCAGATTAATTCACCATTAACTTATTCATCGTTATATGTACATAATGTCAGACATAGTTTCCGCGCTAATTCTAATCCGCAATTCTCATAACTCTGCAATACATTAATTTACGATTCACTCTCCCCCTCTAATATTTCGACATTAATAATATATCGTCACACCGACAACGATGCATCGAGCGTTAACATTTCCGAATGTTTCCACCGAAAGATACGTTAAGATCCGACAAGTCCCAACAAACTGTACACAATGGAGCCGATTCCCGAGAACCCAAAGTCGGCCGACGTGAACAGCACCGAGCGAAAGACTAGTCCCTTGAATCCATACAATCGATCGTGTTGCCCGAAAATCAGTGTCAAGTGCCCGGCGGCGGACACAAACGACAATGCGACCGAGCCTGTTAACAGCTTGGTGCATCTCGAGTGCGGTGCTTTCCCGAAGTCGTATACCGACACGTGTTCCTGCTGCCCCGGCGAGTTATCGAACACGGACGCTGCGAACAATGTTGACTCGCAGTCGCAGCCGACCCTGATGAAGCCACGAGACGAAGGCTGCTGCAAGTCCCAGTGGCTGAGGAAAGTGTTTTATCGACAAGTCAAAGCGAAGGTGGAGAGGGCGGTGAAGGTAATTTCATTGGTCCTGACACGCGTCCTCGTGTGAGAGAGGCCGGTGGGTTGGCTTTTTTTTTGTCCCGCGGACATTTCTGGGCTCACCTTCTTTGTGGACGAAACCGTTTGCAGGTTGGGCTTGGAGTTGGAATATAATTGTCGTTGCGTTTGTAAGTGTAAGATTTAGAAGGACGACGCGCGATACTGGAAAGCTGACTAAATATAAATTCGCAACCGTCGAATGTAGGGCAAACAAATCTACCGCGAAAAATAGCGTGACCCACTGAGTGGGCGGTTGCATATACGAAACTTTGGAAACGTTTCACATAAGACCGGCATACACGCTAAAAGTTGCGCTTCAATTAAAACTTGGAATGCGGGCATCAGATTATGTGCAGTTAAATCGTCGCCCATTCATGAACGTAATAACAGTGCATAGATGTAAAATTTACCGCCGCCTTCGAATTAATTTTCAGTCAAACGTAAACCAATCGCTACCGTATTAGTGATAATTAATTTCGCAAATTCCACGAATGATAATTATATTTCAACGTGGCAAATAGAATGTTGATATCGAACAAATGACTACGTTAAATCGTGAGTTATTTTATTGTTGCGCATTCTCAGTAATTTACTCACTGACGCGTATTAAAGAAATAAATGAACGCTCGTGTTACATGAGCAAAAGTACGTCGCAATTGAATTGTGTCGACATTTTGTTGCCGCAATTGACGGACAAAGTAGTCATTGCGAAACTATCCTGGTAAACTCTCGCATGGACATACATACGTGCCCCCGCTCATTTATTCGCTTGTTTCCACGTGTACGAATGGAGTACTGCGGTTTTCATGAAGCCAAGCCACCCGGCCGGCGTTCCTTTTATTTCACGTTAACTGCGCACCGTCGACTACCGCCCAGCTATTCCTTTCCGCAGAAGCACAAAATATTCCTGATACGGGGCGAGCTGCCAAAATTGAAGGAAGCGCTCGAGAAGAGGGGTTGGCTGCAGAAGTACGAGCCTACGAAAACGAGGGCACTTCCGTATGGTTAGCCTCCCTTAGCATACCATGCGAGTTAATACGAATTAATGTGAATAATACGAGTCAATATTTCGCGCACCATCGGTAGCCTGATAAAAAAACACAAAAAATTATTATAAGCAGAAAATTGTTATTTCTTTACCACGATTGAAATTCTGTAAAACAATTTTCCAGTAACGGCCTGGAATTTCAGTTGTACATTTTTATGTTTGTTTGCAAATTACCGGTAGGAAGCGTCGGCAGTCTGGAGGCACGTTCCCTGGGCGACATCCACCAGCCGGATGGCACTCTAAACGAGAGGGCATTGATATTCGTCCTCTTACGTCATACACGAGCCGACTTTATATGGGATTGTCGGAACGATTTCGTCGAATGGCATAGTAACGTGAGAAGCAATACCTTGCTCAACAGATATCAAAAGTCCTCCGTTTACACGTCAAAAGTACGTGAAATGCCCTCTATAATCACGAACTATTTCAGCCTATCCTCTCCTCGGTCGTACGTGCGGATCATATGTTGCTTATTTCACCGTATTGATTGCATTCAACGTTTTCAAATGTCTGGTATAGATAGCAGAACTATTTGCATAATAGAATATTTTGACGTCGTAGCATTTACGAACAGCGTACCAACATTTTCTTCGTGTCTCTTCGGGCTGAGACTTTATCCATTTATATTTGAAAGCGTCATTCAGGACAATCATTTTGCTGTTCCAACGGCACCGTACGAGTAACTATTTTAATATTTCCAACGGTCCTTGATTGATGACGCTGGCTACAAAAAACGTACTTTCGGTATCATAAAGCGGAATAACATATGGCCAGTCTTTGTATACGTCGCGAACGAAAGGGTAACATGGCATCAGACCTACAGCTGAATGTCACACACGTACACACTCTACACACGCGCCGAGCTCGAGGTCAACGAAGGAAAAATGTTTCTTATACCGTGGGAAAGATATCGAGAGTATCAGGGAATCATCCGACAAAATCGATGGCCAAATGTCAAGATGAGTTGTCGATCTTGCATTAGTGCCGCAAGGGACGCAAAAAATCCAGACGATTGGCCCGACGTCCGCAAGGGCTCGTAATACACAGGACCACTCCTAACTGCACCTCGCGAAGAAGCGAATGGAAAATGTAGAACGATTCCTTCGCACGGAGCTTTGTTTGCGCCAACAGATGGCACTTAAAATTCATGATTTTTTTGCGCCACGCACAGTGCTCCAGGGGATACGGCCGAATAAAGAAACACCGGACGATTGAGCGTGACGAAAAAAAAGATTAATCGAAAAAAAAATACAATACAATTTTCTCACGAAATAAAAGCACCATCACTTTTTGCCACACGCACGAATCTTGAAGAAAGCGACAGAGCGACGCTTGCACAGACGCGCGTTTCACTGAACGCGAAGCGTACATATGACTCCCACGTAACAATTCTCACCTTCTCAAACTGAGACTCGTGTGTCGCGCGACGAGAGTACTATAACGCTGAATGATTCGACGACAGCTCGGCATGGCTCATCTGCTCGAAGGTTCCCATTGGCTGTACGAGAAGGGTGTATCCAGCGTGCTCTTTCCGCGAAGTTACAACGTCAGCAGGGAGCCGGACGCATTCATAGAGGACTTCCGTCTGACCGCCGCGGCGGGCCTGTTAAAGTGGTACGTAGAAAGATTGCGGGACGCCGGGCGAGAGGCGGAGGTCGAGGTCGAGCAGGGACGCCGTTCGATTCCGCTCAGCTGTATCGAATTTGCCGTGAGGCGCTGCGAGGAATTCGTTGCTCTTGCTAAACATCGGGGCATGGATGAGAGCGACAGCGTCGTCGAGACGATCCGCGACGAGGAGTGGAGCCGCTTTCTAGACGATTACACGGAGGCGGTTCACATCGGGGCCAGCATCGAGAGTCCGCAGAAGGTGAGCGCGTGCGAGTTAGAATTCGTTTTAGCTGCCCCTGGTTCATTATTATTCGAGTAACCACAACAAACTCAATTTCCATCTACCACTCGAAAATGGCGAGTTTTCAGCCTTCCATTGCGAGCTTTTTACGCGCGTCGAAGAGAACATTAACGAACACGTATCATGTTTCATGCACTTCATTAAGCTCCACTCGTGTCACCTCGCCGCACCCCGCGTCCTACGTCTTCATCGATGTAATTCTCGTAATGCTTACTGTCGGTTGAGCTGTGAAACCGTAGACCGTAGCCCGCGAGCGCGCGCGTGTACTCGTTCGAGTGTCATCGAGAATGATTGACCACTGGAAAATATCCAATTGATAGGCATTCTCGCGAACAAAGAAAGTGTCCGATGGACGTTATGCGCGCTTCACACACAGACACCTTTCGAGCCGATCGTTCGAGCCGCTCTGAATTTCGGAACCGCATCGCTGTTAATTGATTTGGTGTTTTCCACGAATTACGCTTCATCGAATCGCGCGCACGTTATGCCGTGACAAAAGCGCCAATAGCGATTTGATACTTCTTTTCGTCTCGCTCGTTGCGGTCATGTCAATGTCGCAATTGTGTCTTTCGCCGCAGAGCTGCCTTCTCGCCGCGACGGCCGCACTAAAAAAACTGCGCACGGTCGATCCGCAGTACGAGTTAAATGGGACGAGGAACATTTGGATCGTCAAGCCGAGCGATCTTTGCTGCGGCACCGGCATTAGCATATCCCACAGTTTTAAGGATATATTCCGGAGGGTCGAGGATAGGCCGAAGGACTACTTTATCGTCCAAAAGTACATCGGTACGTTCAGTTCGTTCGAATAAAGTTGTAGGTAAAAGCGGGGCAGTTCGATACAGGCGAATTGCACGTTAAATAATAAAAAGGATATATAAGAAAAAGTTGATACGCGTTTGCCCACCACGCGTAACGTAGTTGCACGTTCGTCGGACGAAAACGTCGGACTCTTTGAGATATCAAATTCGTTGTAGATACGCTGAACGTTGAACATTGAAATTGCAAAACAGTGATCATGAATAAATAAAGGCTCAACTAAAATATTCCACTGAAGATACAATATGTAGTTATAAAAAGGGTGGATTTAATGTGCGCCGTGATTATCATGTCCCGATTTTTGCTTCATTACAGAACGACCGTTACTGATTCAAGATACAAAATTCGATATTCGTCAGTGGTACTTGGTCACTTGCGTTTTCCCTCTGACGATATGGATGTTCAAGTAATCCCTTTAACACGCAATAATGCCATTCCTTTAACAAGCGTAACTTCCTCGAACTATAAAATTAAGTTGAAAATAGAGCAGACAAAATAAATGTACTGGTACGAAGATCCCGAATACAGAGGCAGCATAAGGAATAGATAGCAAGCGATTCGTTGAGTCCTGCTGCGAATGAACTCGTGGAAACTTTCACTCGCAAGCACGCAATCAGCGCGTAGCAAAAGTTCACACCTTCCTTAATGCCTTTTTCTCAGAGAGGCGTTACTTCGATTCAGCTCGAAGCCATACACTTATTCCACCTACCACGAGGCTATTCACATCTGCAACACGGCGATCCAGGAGAAGTACGACGACGAGAGGAGGCGACGCAGGAGACGAGGCATACCGGACGAGTCCGGAACGTCGATCCGCGATCAGGCCTGGGACTGCGAGAAGCTAAACGAATATTTAAAGTAATCCTCTCACCGCCGACCGCGGAACTTTCGGTTAGCCATTCATCACGCCCAACGGTCTCGCGGGGACGCTGACGAAATTGATAGGCCCCGTGTGTAAATACGCTGCCAGACTCGCTTGCTCCTTTCTTCTTCCTTCTTCCTTCCAGCCAAAACGAGCGCGGCGCCGATAATGGCCTTCAATCGATAGATAATATTGCACTCGCTAACGACAGACCGGCCCGAACGACGACTGCACGGACATTCGATATCCTGATCGCATCGCTGCGAACCGACATCTGAACATGTTGAATAAAGCCACCGCTGTAACCGCTGATAACTGCTATCGACCGTAATGCCGGCGTGACGCAACATCATTTACGTCTCATGAAACAAGCATATTTTCGTCGATTAAATACCCTTTCTCATCGCACGCGCGGCTTCATCGGCGTGCGGCTGTTTTTTTGTTATGTTATCCCTGATTCAATTCCCGCCACCACACCGGGAACGTGTCATCGAGAATTCGACGGGGATTTCGTCGAAATTTCTGGCGTCGCGCGTCGACTCTTCGCTGGCCAAAGTGGCCGGGCATCACGAGACGTTTGATGTTCGCAGGCAAAGTGGCCACGAAGGCCAGCCGTACTACGACAGGATCTATCCGAAGATGGTCGAGGCGATTGTCCTGACGATGCTCGCTTCTCAGGACCACATGGACAGACGTCGTTGCAGCTTCGAGCTCTACGGCGCCGATTTCATGGTGATGGAGGACCTGTCCGTCTGGCTGATCGAGATAAACACGAACCCGCGCATGCATCCGCCCAGCTCGAGGATCACGAAGCGTCTCTATGGGAGCGTACTGCAGAGCTTGGTTAAAGGTTAGCAAACGGAAGGAAGTGGGTGGTCCGAGGCGCCCGAACTAGGGTGGACCTTGTCAAAGACGTCGAGACTGCGGGAGAGCAAAGTTTGCGGCGACAAGGGTCGGCGAGGGATGTGGGTTAGTGTTTGAAAGGTGAACGTCGGCGGAGGGACAGGGGTACACAGAGGAACTTGCAGGGATTGGAGGAGGTGACGTGTTCCGCGCTGCATTCGATCCTCGCTTCCGAGTACTTGCTTTGGCTTTAGAAATCACTGTATCATTGAGCGGGCTCTTGCTCTTTGATTGAACAAGGGTCCGCGGTCTCTTGCTGGAATGTGGATCGTCATCGCTCCGTACGGAATGTCTCTGATGCGCGCTGCCACCGGGATCGGGAGCGGTTCATGCCGGGACCACGTAAATTGGTCATGAAATTTACACACCGCCCGGCCGCGGCTTTTCATTCGGACGCGCTTTTAGTGTGAAGGAGTATTCGATTTTCAGGCTTTTAATCGAATTGCCGACACGCTTCGCCGGCGAGAGTCGAAAAATACTTTGTGCACCTGTGGCACGCTCAGTGCATTTCGAAATACCGTTGTTGCGCGCAAGTATGTGGCCCGTTCCACTTGTTTTGCTAAATTTTCATTCCTGGTATCCGGTTTTCGTTTGATCAACCCACGCGATTGCCTCGTCGCAACGGTCATATGTTACTCGAAAACAGTAAAACAGATTTTCAGGTTAATACTCTTCGACATATTATCATTGGACGGTGCGAGATCATTTGATTAGGAGCTATTTAATTCCAAGTATTTCAAGTCGTATGCACTATTCTACAACGGCAAAATCCTGCTCATGCATCGATAGAGACTCTCCTAATAATAAATCCGAGGCGATTCAGATGAAGAACGGACGTTCACAGGCTTTCTCTCGAGATCGTAAGGTCGCCTCGTAAAGAACAAAAGTTTCCCGAAGCTCACCGTGCTCGGATTTCAAATTGGGCATGGGACTGGCTCGCTCCGTCCAACTTTCCGAACTCGATCGATCTCTCGATCTTCCCAAACGTCACGACCTAACGTAAACGTAATCAGTGACCCGAGCCGCTGTCGGCAAACCGGCAATCCATAAACTCTTTCGGAAACCGTCCGGCCAGGGCTTTATTGGATCTTTATTCGGAAAGAAGAAAGCAGGAAAGGCATTAGGATAATGAGGAAATCCTTTATTATCGTATGCAGGATGTTTATGCGACGGAGACTCGAATTAGGTTAATCGTTAATTGGTCTTTCATTAAGGGAGATCTGAAAATTCGAATGGGAAGAGGATATCAGATTCACCGGATAAACAACATTTGCTAACGTAGACGTGGATTGGGAAAAAAATGTGTGCTAGTACTTTTTCCTGAATAGCGTGTAGGTAAATGTATTCAATCGAACGTAAAGTCTCGCCCGAGAGGAAACAGGTACCATTCACAGGGAATTTCCATTCGACGATAATATGGCTTTGGTGTGATTTGCCATATATCCGTAACGAACATTACCCGTTTCACTCGCGCCGCTGTTTGTGCAAACGATTACGCACATCAAATAATACGGATATTATTTAAAATACATATTATTACACCGGACGTCGCAAGTGTATTATCGTCGACCTCAATAATGTAAATAATAACGAATTCGCGTATAACTGTGCATAATTAATGCAAAGGGTACAGAAAACATTAATAAAATCCGAGTACACATTGAATTAAGTAGCCTTTACATATTGTCATTATCGGGCATAAATGTTGACCCATTACTTACTCGAAATTTTCGCAGCCGATAAATGTACACAATCCCACCCGCTACATGAACGGTCCTAACAAAGTATCCTTACATTGAAGATAGACATGAACCCACTTTGCTCTCATGAAATTTTCATTATTCACATTCGGTATAATTTCTGACTACAAGTAACTTCTTCAAGACAAATAACATATACATCTCTGACTAACAACTGATTGCCAGATAATCGAGTTACTTCGTCGGTCCTGTATTTAATCTCATTCCTAATTTACCGAAAGTCATTGCTCTTTCTCTCTCTCTCTCTCTCTCACACAGTACTGAAAGTTAGATCCTACAATAGTGTTTATCTCCCGTGTGATCAGTGATAATGGATCTGCCGATGGACTCGAACGCGGACACCGGCGGGTTCAGACTCGCATACAGACAGAACATGCCCGACTTCCACCCTTATCTCGGTCCCTGCTTCTTCGTGTTCGGCAAGTCGATGACCCTGTACGAGCATCCGCGGAAACGGGAGAAGGAAAGGAAGGCAAACATTTGCGGCGCCTGGGGTAAGCAGCAGCGTGCGTGGACCGCCCCGCCCATGATACCGCGACTCAGAGAGCCGACGGTTGTTGACTTTATTGACTACCTAAGCGGTGCGCGGTACACGGCTGCCAACTGATACCCGTCGCTCCGATTAACCTGACGAACGTTGCCGTCAAACACCGACAGTCGACTCTCGTTTGACTCGTTCGAAAAAGTGAGTGCCACTGTACTGTACGGTTCTTGGCTTTATTGACTACCTGAACGGTCTGCGGCACATGGCTGCCGACTGACGCGCATCGTCTCGATCAATGCTTCGACTGTCACCCTCATTTGGCCGACGCACAATTTCTCGCGGTGGGAGTTTATTTGCTCGTGCACTTTTCTCAATATCTTTCGGCCAGCTCAATGGATCAGTAACGTAATAAATCTGCGGCAACGGTCGCTTGAAAAAATAACTCTGTCAAGATAAAGACAATCGTTTTATTGATATGTACATACAATAAATTTATTTACAAATAATACAATAAATTTTGACGTCGTAATCTTATTCGTTCTTGATGATATATGTTAACAAAATACTACGCTCTTACCGATTATTGTGCCGTGCTGATATTTGAAAACTCTTTGGTCACGGAAGTTTTGTTTCTTCTTCTTTTTTGTTTTGTCTTTAATGTAAACGGTAATATTCGATTTTACCCTGCACATATATTTTACCCAAGAAATGTTTAACGATCAATAGGCAATGCCGTTCACAGCGATCGCATTGTTGACGTTGTTGTTGCTGTTGTTGCCGTCTCAATAGGCATAGTCGTTCGCGTCGTCATAGTCGTCATCGTAGTTCCTCCCTTTTTCGTGTCGGGCGAGTGTTTCTCTCTTATATAAACATTACGTTAGCTATTATTAAAATTATAAAAGAAATCGGTCGCGTCTTCGCGTACGACGAACTTCCATCTCCATGATGCATCGCAGCCGGATGTTCCTCTGCAACAGAACGTTCATCGTTTTCTTCGATTAGTGAGTACTGACGCATGCTTGCTTTCAGAGTTTCGCAATTTATTAGATACGATACAAAAACGATGCTGTTTGGAATTAATCGAATTATAATCCAGACCTCGCAACTCCTGCACCGACACTGAATCGTCTTCAGTCTGACGCAACAGAATTTTTCGACCGTCCACAATTATCAGTCGCGTACCATTTTCAGAGAAGCTGCCGAGTACGCAGAAAATGTTTCAGCTAGATACGTGAAGTGACGCGCGTTTTAGTCAAGTCGCTTCGCAGTTAAAGAGTTAAAGGCTTAACATCGCTCATCCCGTACCGCGTACGAACCCGTACGCTTTGATAATTCATTCTCTGTGCTCGGAGACAGATGAAAAAGTGGAAAAAGCTGTCACGTCGATTCGCCGTTTCGTAAAAATTTTAAGGCTACACCGGCCGCTACCGGCCGACGCGACGTAGCACATGTCAAAAGAGCGAGCGAGCTAACGTCTTCCTTGGTCGGCGACGTTCGAAGGAATTAGAGAAAGAAGCACGACACGACGTTAAAAATGCACGACCTTAACCGGATGACGATGACAAATTGCGTCGCCCCACGTCACGTCCCACATTCATCTACATTTCCGTCACGTGAGGGATATTGCGCAAAATACCCCTTTGCGGTCCAGCTTCTTTTTGCGCGCCGTGCCGGTGCCGTTTCAGCGTACGGGCCAAGGGAATATTTAACCAATGGCGTCGGCGTACAAAGGCCGGGTCAAAAGTAGGAATATCAAATTAAAGTGGATGATCGCTGCCAGTCCGAGTTGGCCACTTTTCGAGTACTGTGTTTCATATTACATCCATTGTCAAATATTTTCCTCCATCTATTTGCCTCGAATGATCTTCAATCTTAATAATCACAGCCGATGCATCGGGGAACAGTAATACTTTAAAGATTCCGACCGCGACGCAATGCTTTCGTGTACCCACGACCGTCGACATAAAAATATATAAGTTCCCGTAATGAAGTTTAGACAAGTTGATTGGGCCCACTCTGTAATCCCGGATACATGAAATTTAGATGGGAGAACGGTTGGGCTGGCTCCCGAGGATTCGACTTTCAACGATCTCGAGCACCGGCGTGCCCGAATCGATCGAGCGAGGCCATCAATTCTAAGCAACCTCCCGAGTACCTGCGTTCCGTGCCGGGGAAGAAGAATAGACGGAAGTAGAAGTAGAAATCGAAGAGAATGCGGCAAGTGGAAGTGGGAGGGTGGAAGGAGAAAGATAAACGACGGCGCGGAGTAGAAGCAATGAGAAAAAAGCGACGTACAATATTTACGGAGAAGTTGATCAACGTTATACACCCGCGCCCGCGACAACTGCTGCTCTAACTGCGAACGCCGTGCATACGACGTGAGCCATTCAAATGGGATCTACTTCTTACGAACGTGTCCGAGTGTACCGTATATCCTGCTATAAACGGCAAATTGCAGAAATCATTAAAGGTGGCTACTCCGTTATCGCTGCAAATTAACTGGGACTGTCCTGTCTGACAACATCCATCGCGAAACGTTACAATCTATTTGCTATGTAATTCAAAGACAGTGAGGTGTCTTCTATTTTGCCCCGTACTGGACTATCAAATATTTGTCACCTATCTGCGTATTAAAATGACTAAGAACACGGAACAATCTGCGATACGCGGGCGGCGCGTCGAGATAAAGCAACAGATACGTAGACAGTATTCGAATTATTCGAAATAGAAAGGCGACCTGACGCGCATTCTGTCGAGAGCGTGCGACAGCAAAAGGGTTATTTAAGGGTGGTACGTATATACATACACGGTATGTAGAGATACTTTGAACCACTTACCGTTCACAACGTGCACCTTTATGCTGCTGGGATTCGCGTTGCTCGGCTCGCATGTGTAGGTCCCAGAGTCGCTTGGCACGGCTTTTTGGATCATTAAACGACTCGTCGTTTCGGGGCCTTTTTCCGTCACGAGACTTATACCTCCTCGGGGTGAGTCGAAGTTAATTACCTGGACAGAAAAGGGGGGAAAAAAAGCCTGACACGTTCCTCTCTCTCCTCGCAATTTCTCTTGATCTCTCTCTTTTTCTGCTTTTCGCAGACTTCTGCCCTTCCTCTCTCGCCCTCTCTTTCAACCAACCCCACCAGCCCCCCACCATGCCCGTCCCATTTCCCCTCTCATTCCCTCCAGCCACCTCCCTCTGACGTTCTGCCCTTTGTGTTTTTTCTTCTGTCAGACGCGATCACTCCGGCTTTATTAGCTTCGTACTTCCTCTCAAGCCCTCCTCGAACTTCGCTCGTCCTGATCATGGCCCAGTGATTGTGACAACCCTCTGATAAATACCTCGACAAATTTGAGGATTTTTCTTTATTTCACGGTACCGAGAAGTTAGTCTTGCGTGCCCGAAATGGTTGTAAGAACATTTACTTATTAGGAATGTTAAAATTGGACGATTCAATCAAGTGCGCATGAATGTAAACGTGCTTTCATGTCGGTCTTGTATATGCGAACTCTTGTTACCGGGGTCTATTATGCTATATTTATGCAAGGAATCTATCTCTGAAGTGAATTCCACATGCATATATTTCGTTACACCCCGTAGAATCAGTATAGTGCGCTGTGCGCCCACACACATTTCTCAACTTCATTTCCGCTTTTGCCTTTGATGGCGAACACCGAACTAAATTTGTTAAACGTACAATGTCTACTAATTTCCTTGCAAATAGACGTCCGTTCTATCGTCGGACTTCGAGTTGCGCTAACATAATTCCCACAATGAGCAGTGAATAGAAGGTCCAACGAACGGGTAAGAATTGGATCAGTGCTCTGAAATTCGAGAAGAAAAGGGCGGTTCTGATAAATGAACCGGACAATGAGAAATTTTGAACAGTTTCAGTCAATTGTTTCAGTTAACAAAATGAAGTATACTGTTTTCAAAAGATATTCACGTGATACGACCGGGCTGTTAAATTAATAATTATACTTATTCATCAGTACCGTCCGCTTTCTTCTTTATTTTAACACGCCAAAACGTGAACTTTTCCTTAAAATCTGTACATGGGTAGAAGATACGATCAGACATCTTCTGATTGTAAGCCAAACGATAATGTAACATAGAGGTGAAAAAAAAAGCTCTTAGTCGAGAACGAAAATAAAGCTATCGTGAAGACAAATGAGAACAAATAGATCGCATGGTGGCGCGTGGTCGTCGGATACGAATACAAAGAATTCCGAAGCGTGGGCGAGTGAAATGTCGATAGAGGAATCAAGTGGACGGAAGAATTAATCTGTTTGCCCTTAGATCGCGCGGAATCGAATGCTTTATTCGTCGAGCATCGTTCCACGTTCGCACGCGGAAAAAGCTTTGGACTTGTCAATATGCCGCTCCCGAAGCACAATCAGAACGTGCTAAGCACGAAATCTAGCCGGCAACATGTAATATTTCTCGCGATCTTTTTGATCCGTCAAGCTTTACCTATTAATATTAATAAACAATTTTGTTCGTACTTTAACATTTAACTGTACGTACTGTTCATTCTAGTTGCGACAGACTAATATTACGCATAGACTTGACTAGACGACAGACTGCCCTTCGCGTCCATCATACCGTCAATTACCAGAATTTGTTCGGCTCCCGAAACGAGTCTGAAGAAAATCGTCGTCCTATTTTCTGGAAAAAATGTTGACGGACAGAAAATTGCCTCATGCATTATCGTTCGTTCCGTCGCGTCGGCGTAAGAGGTAACAAAACCGCACGAAGGATTATCCCTGCGTATAGCTTTAATGAAGCGCATGAAAAACTTTCGCCAGGAGCAGTCGCAATTTCCCATGATAACCGTAATAACAAGAAATGATCCCTATGTACCAGGCCTCCAGAACGTCTAAACGAAACAAATTACAAACATTTCTTCCACCAATTGATACGTTCTTTTGTTTCTATCGCGGTACCGACCTCAAAAAGAAAACGTTATTTTATCCTTTTTAGTGCTGTCTTGAAGTCTGTTTAATCCAGACCTTCTTTTTCTGGGAATTATTCAGTTCTCTTGATATGTATATATATGTATAGTTTAGACTTTCTGTTTTATTAAACGTAGGATAATAATACTTTCAAACTCTCTTAACTACTCACTTCTGTATTGTGACTCCAAATCATCATTGGCGGTGGTTCCGGGGCATATTTGACAACGCATGTCAAATTGATGGTACTCCCCTTATTGACGAATAGGTCTGGAGCACCCACTATAATAGTTATGGGCTCTGAAATAGAAATAAGTCGTTTCTCTAGCAATGCTTATCTCTACCTTAATAATACACGAAATAAAGGATAGTTTACATGCAGACAGTGGCGTTAATTAAAATTTTATCGAAAAGATAAGGGTACACGAAACATTAGGTATGGCATTACCTACGAAACGATTATACCGTTTCCATGTACGCATACATGCACAAGTACCAGTCCGAGATTTAATTTCCCGGTAATCGCGACGATACAGTTGTTAGGTCTGTATGAATTTAATCGGGAGAGCAAATGCTGAGGTAAACATTTGAGTATTACCCACCGCTCGGCAACGCCATTTCCATTCCTCGACACATACCGCGATCGTATTCGCGATTTAGCGTCCATTTATATGCGACATATTTATACGCCGCGTGCAATTGTTACGAACAAACGAAACATCATCTCGTCAAGTTCTCATCGTTAGACACGCTGTTTATCGCTGTGAATCGTTACTCGCACACGCCGGCATTGAATCGTCGAATCCGAAGCACGAAGATAAATATTTGTCGGTCCGCAGGCTGTCGGCGCTATTTCGTGGTGGGCACTCACCTACTATAGTCAGATGTACAGGATGGCCAATGGGTGGCGTCGTTGATATTTGGCACTCATAAATCCCCGAGTCCTTGCGCTGAGGATATCGTATCTTTAACGTCCACTCCTCCGTGTGGGGGAAGTGCAGCGCTTCGAAACGTTGATCGCTCGTATATGTATAACGACCGACAGTCAACAAGTGTATATCCCGATGCCTCACCCAGGACACCTTCAACAAACATTGTTACTTGACCAAACGGCCCGCTTTACGGACATACAATTTGTCTAAGTCGCAGACGTCGCCCGTGCCTCGTACTCGAGCTTTACGTTCCACGGGTCGTTAGCGGGCGCGTTAATTGGCCAATACGATCGCGACGCAAATTCTCGCACGAGCAAATTTGCCCGGCCGAGCTCGCCGTAATTTATCAATCAATTTTCAAATTGATCGCCGACACATATTGACGCGCATGAGATGAGTCGGATGAACGTTTTCATCGAGCACGACGGATCCTCGTTTTTTATCCTTTCTTTTTCAACCTCACCTTGCTTGGGTACTATCTTTTTTGAGGTTGTGCCAAAACAAATTTGCAACTGTTTCCACCATTTTTCGCAGTCGGTACTTTCTTGTTTACCTGTGACACGAAATCTCGTTAGATATAATCGGTCGACTCTATACCTCCTCTGCGGTATCACATGTTAACGGCATTTCATCCGGGCAATCTCTGTAATGACGAACAACGCTCCCTCGGCAGGCCGTGTTTTTCGCTTCTGTCATTCGACCTGAATTGCTGTGCGTTTGAGGCGCGGCGCGCACGCGTGCTGAGAAAGGCATCATTCATGCAGATTCTCGGGAACGGGGGCATTACAATTAATGCCCATGCGTCAGAGCGATCCCCTACAGAATTTTCTGAAACGCACTCTAAGGGAAAGGCGTATTGCGAAGCAAGAAGAAAAAAAAAAAAAAAATACCCTGCCGGAACGGTGTCGGCGTCAAACGAGACGTTTTCTCGAAATTGGAAAGCGACGTGCTTCTCGAGCGCGAGGCCGGAACGAGAATCTCTTTGCAGACGAGCGTGACTCGCCCGAAGAGAATTATTGTTTCACGGGCTGGGTGTGTGAGATTAAAATTGACCGACTGCGAGATAGCGAAGCGGAACTGGGCTCGACCGAATTTTTACGAATTCGTACTTATTTGCGTGCAACAAATATATTCGCGGCTTGACGAACTTAAAGCCACATCAACTGCTAGATCTGCCTTTAGACCTTGATCACACAAATTACGATGCTAGCGAGACGTAGTCAATTCCTCGCCAAGGCAGTTTACGCTCACAAGGCGTGATTAATCTTCTTGGCTGCGGGGATAAATTCGTCAACCGTAAAGACGGGAACGATTCGCGGACGAGAGTGGATGAAAGCAGAGCACAGAATGCTTTCGAATGAGAGATTTACCGCGGACATTAGAAATGAATTTCCATTGCAGTCAGCAGCGAATTATGACTAATACGCAATCCGCATGGTTTGTCGGTTTTAGCGAGCGATCGTGCCCGGCCGCTCTTTCCGGTGCATAGAACGATGTAATTCGAAAGGAGCAATATGATTAAAATATCTGAAGCGCGTAACGAGAACGCGTTTGTCGGGCGAATACAGGGGGTAATCTCACACGACACGGCCGAGTGGGCGATTCTCGGTTGCAATTTAAATCGATGACGTATCGCCGAAGTCAATCGGTCGCAAATGCGATTTTATCGAGTGCTGGCCGCGGAATGGGGAAGCATTTACAATCAATTAAGCCTAATTACCCGACGATGAAAAGCGTGCAGGCGTGTCGTTGTCGCAGACAGAGGAACGGCCCGGTCAGTGACCTCTATTTATACACGCTTATCGTATGTACCTTCGTTCATGACATGCAGACGGATGCATCGGTATCGGAGAGGGATGGTCGGATAAAAATATCAACAGCGTCAGCTGACATGTTGACGAGTGCGCGACGATGTTCGATGTTGAGTTTTTCGCGTAGTCGTTCTGAAGTGGTTCTAATGCCACGGTAGCGGGCGACATGTGTGGATATGAGATCGTATGTTCCGACGGCGGAACAATGTGCGGTAGAATGTGCCTCGCGATCCGAGAATTTTCGAAGTAGCAGCTTTCATGCGCCGTTCGACGAGCAAGAACGTCAGTTCGACGTGTTCATTTTAAAGACGACCTGCGGCCCGATCAGCCCTGATGCATTTCCACTTCCTGACGCCTCCCAATCCGGAAGAGCGTCGGACGCGAACCAATTTCACCAGCCGTATAACTGCGTCCGCGTCGCGGCAGTGTGACGTCGTCCTGCAAATTTTGTATTGTCTCGTCCGAACGGTTACGGACCTGGCACCTGCGCCAGCTCGAGTTCTCGAGGTGACACGCCGTGTCATTGGCATTAGCCGCCGCATTGTTTGGTGAAATTCAGCCGAAATCTATGCGCCGCATGTACTTACAATGCTGAACGCAAACGCGCGACAGGACACTCGTGTAGGTACGTGGTACGACGGGTTCTGTATACGTGAGTAGGTGGAAGAGCTTGTGTACAAGTACACGGATATCGCGAGTAAATCGATTTCTTATAGAAAGAATATCTTTTGTAAGTGTGTCAGTATTTGAACCAAAATGTTTGAGTGCTTCGCCAGTTTTAACTCGCCGATACAAGACCGACACTTCGATATACAATTCCAATCGGATACCGCCCGACGCTTACTCTTACATATAGTGATGAAACTTTCGAAGGTAAAAATCTATTGCATTCACGTGCAAAGTTAGCCGTGACATACAGGAAAATCTATGGTCATAGATGTGCATAGATACATACGTATAATGACGCGCACGTGTGCATTATATGCACGCATATGTAAGCGGGCAGCAGACGCAGATATGTAACGGATATATGTAGATAGTTCCGACGATTATACTAACGCGTGGACATTCGTATGTGCATATGCATATTCGGCATTGCACACATACGCTTCTCGGTAAGCGCACGTGGGCCTATATAACGGCAAAACGCACACAGACGCGAGCGTGTGCGTGCAGAAGCCTTGCACACGGAGATTGGCGCAATGCGGGTCGTCCGTGCGCGCGCGTGCACCGTTCTAGGCCTCATTCTTTCTCCCCTGCGATTATACAGACGGCCGTGCCGGTGCAAGATGGAAACGCACTACTGACTGCAGCATCGATGCTGCCACAGTCCACACTGATGACTGCGCACTGCGACTGTGCGAACGCGAGCAGACAAAGGGCTGCGATAGAGGGACGAATGGAAAGGGCCAACACGGTGAGACGGAAGGCCAGGAAATAAGGAGTCGCTGATCTTTGTTCGCGTGCGTGAAAGGGGCGACGGGGGAAAGAGGAAAATCTCCTTTGAACGTACACGTCTCTGCATGCACCGACACAAACACGTGTACGCCCCGCGCGCACACGATTTCCGGACGGATGCCGAGCGATACAATAATCCTGAGTGCTTTGTTGTCGCCGAGACACTGCTTTGCGATGTCGCCGTTTTCGACTGGCAACATAAATAAGAACATACTTTACAGATCAAGGTACAGCGTTGAAATTGTGCCGTAAGAGAGAAGCGAACGTAGAAATGTGGACCTCGGGACTCTGTTCTGTATATGCTTGTATTCGACATTAATTGTGAGCGTATTTGTTATGTCAATTGGAAAAAGTGAAGGACAGTCGTAATAAATATAAATCGTTATTGAAACGTGCACTCGTGCTTAATATACAAGTCATCTCGGAAATGTACATTAACGGCTAATGAATTTTGAAACAAACCTTGCATACATATTACAATTACTTTTCAAACAAATAGCGTAATGATTAAATGTTAATGATAGCAGTGTTGCATTAGCAGACAGCAGTACTTGGACGAAGTAACGACTGACTTCCCGTATTAATGTCGGCATAGCAACAGATTTCTTAGGTGCATTAAGTCAACGCACGCGTGGTTTCCTGATTTTTCGACTTTTACAGGCAGAAAATGAGGCCAAACGTATATGTTACGATTTATGTCTGCAAACATTTTGCAAAATGATATTATTACTACATTACATTAATGCATTTTATTCTATCACATTATTTGCTTGAATCAGATTATTTCGACCGATATAATAATTCAGTTATAAGAAGATAAAATTGTTATTATTCATTAACATTGTCAGCTCGATTTATGTCCATTAGGTATCAGTGCCGTTCCTTTCGCATCACTGACGTTAACATTTCATACCCCCTTTTATACTCTACAGTTCCAATATTTATGTATATAATTACAATTATTTGTTATGCGTACTAAAGCTTGAATCGCGTACCGTATTCGAAATGATACCATTCACATAAATCAGTACAAGTGTTGTCCTGCAAACCCGACAGCATCCATGCAAATATGAATAAATGAGAACGTTTGAAATACATTACACAATGCTGGCATCAGACTGATGGCACTGACACGGAATTGATCTAATACGGATACGCGCAAATCGGCCCTCATACAAATATGTATCAAAGGAATCGTTTGAAACTACAGAGCAGCTTTCAGTCTAACGAACACAGGCCGTTATCGCTGCTGCTTCACTAACTGGCCTCTTGACTACGGTGCATCAACACCGGACAATTATGTATCTTCACGTTTGCAAGTTGGCAGCTTATTAGACTTCCGTCGTGCTCGCGTGCGATCGCAGTGTCATATGTCATAGCAGAGATCGCGTTGAGAGACGGGTGAGAAATGTCGGCTGAAACGAGACCAGATTGAGCATACGGGGTGTTCCGTGAGGTACACAGCACGCATTGCATCAATGTACACGCTTTCTTTTAAGCAAAAATCGTTACACGTAGTATGAGTCGATTCGACTCTCGACTTCGTTGTTTTCGAAAATGCATGGCGTATGGTGCGCTTGCCACGATTGTTCTTGAAGCGTAAATCATCGTAACACCGCTGGCACGATGATAGAGGGGAAAAAACGTGCCTGTGATTTGTCTTACTGGTTCACACCCGGTAGCAACGGGGCTATATTAATTTCATCCGGACGCTATGGCGTGTGATGACGTTACGATAAGAATGTTTCACTTTATCTTTGTAATTAGGAGTGAATGGTAGTCCGTTTGTTTGCCATGTTAAATCGTATCCGAGTAATACGTATGTTACATTGCTGTCACTTGATATAATGTGCAAAGAAACTCATCTGATAGTTGTAAGTTGAAGTAACCGTATTTGATGGTATGATTCGTTAGGTTATAATTAATAAGGTTATACCAGAATTCAAAGGGAGTCAGTAAAACATACGGGTAGAGTCCATAATGCATGAGTTCCGTAATATATAGTCTCACCGTGCCTTTATTACTCTGGAAATTGTCACGCATTTAAATCAGCGATCCTTGCCGTTTGGCACGACTGGAATTCAGCATGTCGCGAAAGTGCTAATTGAAGAGAACACGCTTCGGAGTTTAACGTCACTCCCGGAATATTTTGAGGCCATTTAAGAGTACGTGTGCTTTAAAACGGAAGTGCCGTTGTTCCATTAATGCCACCGTTTTTGGTGATCAATATTTAAACAAAGTTTCGCCTATCGTCAGTCCGATCAAGTTTTCCGCTGAAATTTGCACAAGCCTTCGTAATCAAATAATATGCTTGACGTGCAAAATTTTCTAACATTATCAAATTTATACTGAGTTCAAGCACACTCGTTTTCAATGAAAACTAAAACGCATCATTGTGAATTATCCGTTATCTATTTAAATATTTGCTTATTTTCATGAAGAGATGAATGTCCGAGGCGAAGAAACATACTAATGAAAGCTTTTCACACATGGGCAATGTAACGTGGTAATAATACAGAAGCACATTCAGCCGAGTGTAAACTGTACTTATCGATTCAGTGTGATCCCGAAATAGCAATCAAAGGTAAATTCATTACACGACAAAAGCCTATAATATAAACTTTGATTATTGGATGTTGACCAGCTTTGACGGCTTTATCGGTGTAACCGAATGAAATAATATCTGAATTGGCGTGGGTTCAGCGTCAGACGGTTGTTCATTTGCTAGCATGCAGCCACTACAGCTTTCTATAATTGTGGTGTGAATTGCGTTAACTATCGTTAGTCCGCATTTTAATTACAAAACCCATTGTCACTTTATGTTTCCGATTCCACAATATTTTCGTCCTACTAGTCGAGGAATTCTGGTACAAGAACGTTATAACATTAGCGTCGTTTGACTTGTCGACGATGTCCTGAGAACAAACCGATTTCGGGGAAACTTCGCCAAATACCAGCGTAATCTGGATCAGTAAGCGGGTCGTTTCCCCGAGCGCGCCGAATAATTCACGTCGAAAGTGAGAAGAGAGGACGCGAAAGGAGGAAGACTCAAAACACCTTTTCGCTCCCCGGGGGCTGTACATTGCGTAATTAATAAGACTGCAACGAGAACGGACTGCGCTCAGTGCACCATGCGGGTGGAAAAAAAAAAGAACATACCGAGTGTTCATTAGTAACGCCTGAGCTCGGGGGAGTGATTTCCGTCTTTCTTGGTAAGAAAAAGGCTCAATAATGTAAGCGCATAAATGTTACCTTTTCTGCGTACCTCTCTCTCTCTCTCGCTCTCTCTTTATTCCTCTTTGTCTCTTATCACGGGAGATTCTGCTACAGAAGCTGCGAATGTTTATTTAACGTCACTATTTCCGTTGCGCAAGGGATGCTTCAGAATATTCCGTTACAGCGAGAAAGCGATTCGTTACTTTACGGTAAGAATAGAAGAAGAGAAGAATTCCGCTGAAAATGCTAAGGGAATGAAAGCGATCTATAAGCAGATAAACTAATGACAGGGCCGTCTATGACATCTTATTGGAACGATGTAATAATGAAGGAATATTTCGTTTCGTAGCTGGCAACGCAGGAAACGTTTGAAATGGATCACTTGGTAGGAAAAAGAATTGTACGTCTTTACGAAGTAAGTCGAGGCTATCGACGGAATCTACGATGATTTGTGTGGGTTGAAGAACGATCGTTTAACGAAATAATTTGTGCGAGAATTCCGAACTCCTCATACGACGATTCTTTCGCAGAATACTCTGAGACGCATACTGAAATTTCAGAATCCCTTAACTTTGTCACCAATACGAGTAATTCCATGACAGAACTGAGAACAGGAAACTATAAGCACAAAGTCAAATATGTTCATTACCTACTTCAATATTTCGACGCTTGCATATTAGCATATACATTCTAATACCTCTAATTCTTCTCCGTCTTCTTGCTCAACTGCAATGCTTGCTTCCCGTAAAACCATAAATCCATCGTCCCTGACGCAACTGATTCTGCAGAATTCAGGAACCAAGCAAGTTTCATCTCAACGACTCGGATAAATATAAAAAACCCTCGTAAATGATTCCGTATAATCGTCGCTCACGCGTTTGGCATTCCATAACACACTCCGTCCGGGCAGAAAATTTCCGCGTGAAAGCATGATTTCGTAAATTCTCGTAAAACGTCGTCCGGCGAGAGTCGGCGCTCCGCAAGCTAACGGCGTCGGAAGGTTCGTAGGTGGAAGACTGATGCAAGAAAATCCATAAACCGATAACTTTCCGGCACGACATCGTGCCGTGTCCATTGGCGGAGCACGGAACGCGATGGGCAAAGATATTCTCTCGGACGATCGGTCGCGAAATCGTGGCTGAGGTCGTTCGCGTCGCTCTGCCCTTAAATTATTCAATGCGCCTAAGGATGGCAGGTCAGGAAGCTAGGGGCGGAAAGGCAGTTTGGGCTGTCCGGCCGATCCACCGGACTTCGGCCTCGCCCGGCAAGATAGACTATCCTCGGTCACGAAGCGTACGGTAGGAGGAATTTTTTGCGGCTTACCGTGCGATTTCCTAAGTTCTTCACTTTGCACACAAGGTGCACCGGCTTCCCGACCAGCCCGGTGAAGTTTGAGTGCATCGAGCTGTCGAAGTGGGGCCCTGTGCCGGGGGTTGGCCCTTCCTCCAAGAATTCGGTACGAAAGTTTCGCAAACATGACGCTATGCCACCTGAAACGAGACAAACGATGTCATAGGTTACGTACACAGATGAAACTCCGTAGCAAGGGCGCGGTGATAAATCTTGATTTTCTCGAAACTTCTCAGACATTCGTCGAGATAGTACGAGCGCGCCTGTTTCTATTGTTCGGTAGGTCAAACGTGTCCCATTTTTCTTTTATCTCCATGTGCACCTTTTCAAATGCTTCGATCATTAAGGGTGTGTTTCGTTTGCTGTGGTACAAGTTTTCGGGGCAATTAGTAAATTGGGTGGTAAGAAAGGAAGGAAAGAATTTGATTCTGTGTATTTAATGTTACGGCTCTAATGAAAGTGTTCGTTGTCAAGGAAATGCGTTGAAAATTGAATATCTTAGTGTAATGTACATAAATACATGTGGCATAGGTGAGTATACCGTCGTGCTGGTAGACTTTGTTTTTCCTACCGCAAAACGCGATTTTAGTAACCGTAAACAATATTCGAAAGTTCGACCGACATTATTGATTCGACACATTCACGTCCGCGGCAAAAAACGAATAACAGCGGTCGCCGAAAAAGTGATATGCAGCCGTTGCAGTCAGCTTGTACACAAAAAGCATCTATGACACAACGAATCGCTGCTGTTCTCACACTTTTCGTCCCAGGTTAGCGGGTCGCCACTGCACTCGGCGGCAGATCCGCGAGTGAATTTTCATTTTTTCCCACCCGCCGCGCAAGGCCATTCAGTCAACCGTCGTGCGTCGTGACAGTCGAGACTTTCATTAACTATCCCATGCGTCGTCATCGTTACGTCAAACGGTGGGCAGGAAATTCGCGGGAAATTCTCAAAGCCGGAATATCGAATGCGCACGTAGCGAATATCAACATACTCCGGTTTACTCTTTTTTTCCGGCCCCCCTTTCCCTTTGCCCTGTGTTCACACCCCGCGTTTTATTTCGCGACGCGCTTTCGCATGACAACGTGTTACTATCCGCAATATGCATACGCTAGCTGGCCCGGTCGTCGGACGCGAAACAACATCGCATAGCGCGCGAGCATTCGCGGATGATTGTTATTTTTCCACTCTCCCCGGACGCTCGAAATCGTCAGATTGCTGTACCTGCGCCGGGCGTACAGCGTTAGCTGCTTCGCGTGATGCAATGTTTCACGGGCATTGATGCATTTTCGGCATTACACGCGCCCGGCGGCCAGAAATCGATGACGCAGACGGTGAATTGTTCGTTCCGCTCGAAATTGATTTTTCGCCTCTCCGCGTCGCATCGCTTCCTGCGCGATCGCTCGATGTACAGGATTCAATCATCCAATGTACCTGCAAGTGCGTTCGATAATGCAATCGTAGACGAGCGAATATTTCAATGTACGCGGATAATTATCCGCGACGGTTAGTAGCGTCGTGGGCCTAGTCGGATTTATTTGCGTTCTTGCGTGCAGTAAGCATGGCCACGGTTCTTTACACTGATCGCCGTTCGACATTCAGATTTTCCTCAAATCACCCTTCATGATTTCAATTCAATCTGAAAAAAGATTTTTAGTCCTACATAATTCTCGCTATCTCTGTATTTTCTCTCATTGCTTCGCTTCCTTCTGCCCTTTCTTCTACGTTCAGTTAGCAGTCGTATTCATGAAGCGCGACATGCGCTTCAATGCTCTTTCATGTATTATATGCCCGTCACTCAATCGGCGGTTAAACTTGAGTACCCGCCCAAATGATATTCGCACCTCGACGGTAGCACAGTGTGAAACCTGCCAGCCGATTTACGCCTCAGATTAAGCTCTGGGACTTGCCAAAATGACGGTATTCTGTGTTGGCTGGTCTGGTGATCGAGGTGCACGCGGTTTTCTTACCACTTTCTCAATACACCCTTCGGAATTAGCCAATCAATTGTTAACGATCAAGGTACATAGGGAAACGAGGACGTCGCATCAATACGATATATGTTTCGACAAAAGATAATCACCTTGCTCTACATTCTCTTTCAATATAGTATCTTCTTGTTTCTTACATATAGATGTCTACTATGATTATTTTCGGCCACAATGTCAGTAGAATTTCCTGTCTGATTACACTTGCGGCCTAGCCGTGCTAATAGATCTTGATATCATAACACCCGACTGCTCTAGCGAACTGGAGCAGGTGACAGCGTTGTGAATACACAGGTGTATATACATGTATGCATGAACGTCGGTGTTCTATTACGCGCAGCAATACTAAACACCCTCCATCTTACGAAAACTGCACTATCGCGTCTCTGGTACATATGGTCTATGTACTTTATATTATATACACTTGACACGGCACGGAACCGGAATCATTTATATCGTACTTATAAGATATCCATATGTACTCGTACATAGGAGGAATTTGGAGAATAGTACGCAAAAGGAGTTGACTTAGTACTTCATGAATATGGCCGTCCGCAGGGAAGCGTTCTATCAAGCGTCAGTACCACGTGTCTTTAGTGAACCACAGAAGTGAACTTGGACCTGTACCATGCGCCGAGGAGCACTAACCATTACGAACGGGTCTCTCTGAGATACGGTTAGTGCCCAAATGGAATTTGCGTGATTTTCTGCGCTATTAGCTTACTGTTACATTGTTCCTTTACCAAATACAGCTGTATTTTATTAGCATTCATGATTTATGAAAGATCAGCTTCTCATTCCTAGTTCGCGTTGATGAATACAAATTGATTTATTCTTTCATCAGCATTTAAATAAAACAAATCCGACGGCCGAGAATTTAGTATAAAATAATGAGGATTTATTGTAAAAACAATTGTAAAAATAAATGTGCAAATATCGTAGTAGCATAGAAAGTGCATACTAAACAAGCGATTACACAGTCGACAGGCCCTCGACAGTTATTCGACGCCTAAATCCACCGCTTAAGAATCGTCGAATCTGAATTAATCGAGCAATGATTGAGTTGTGCATCCGCATGATCGTGAATTCCACTTCAGTATTGAGAACAGTCTTGAAGATTAGCCAGTTGACTTGAACCGCACGAATCTCCTAAGAGCTACGTAGTTATCGTCCGTATAACATCCCTCTCTACCCTAACCCCTTCACTCTGCGACCGCAGTATCCGGTCGAAACTGAGACCACATTGAGAGTCCTTCTGTCAGTGGCTACTCCGACATAAATCGTAATATCGCCACTAGCCCGGGATACGCAATCGAAACTAGACCTTAAAACTTGTCTGCTCAACAAGTTCGCTCGCCATACGAATTAAACGTTTTAGTGCTTTGAAACATCTGCACGAATACACTATTAATAAGTTGGCCATCAGCGTCACCGATGTACCAGCCAAAATATCCAAAAACAAAGCATGGATATAACGTGCGACATTTATGGCCAAGATTCAGAGAAGCGTCATCAATCGGGGAATGAACGTTCCATTTGCAGATTCGGCTGTGTGCACAGTCCGCGAGCTACGGCCCTCGCATAGGAATAATAGAATTGATAACGCGCGCTCCATTCTCGGCGAAAATGAAATTATTTAAGGTCAGCGGAGCTCGTTCCGAGCACGCGAATCTGCCGAAGTTTCTGGCCGCACAAAGCGTCGGCGTCGGCGCCACCTGCCTCGACCGCCATCCTCTTGCCGTTCCTGCACCGCAGTAGTATGAGCCAACTCGGAGGCAGGCCACGTGTCGAGAGGTGCCGTCGGTTGGTTCTTCTCTTTCGTCAGACGGTCCGTGGGCACCTCGGCGTCGGCTGTGCAGCTCGTACATCGTCCTCCGTGGCTTTCCAGCAGCTTCCAAGACGAATCTAACGTAAGCGCCGGATAACGTACGACCTTTCCCCTTTGGCGTCGGCGCCGGCGTCGGCGCCGGCGTCGGTGGGAGGGTGCTTTGCGCCGGAAATTAATTTCAGGCAGCCCTGAATCCTTCGGAATGAATTTTCCGTTCGTTCATCTTTCGCCACCGAGACGCCACGCTCTCGAGCCATCTCGCGTTGTCAGTCACTCGACGTACTACGTAATCTGGAGTACGCCGGGTGCCGGTTTCTCGAGGGAAAACTTCTCGCTGCTCGGCGTCACTCGACGCCGGTTCGGATCACGCGAATATTGAAGTGCGATAGGCCAGAACGATAGGCTTTATGCGTCGAGCGACTTCGATGAAGAAGTAGAACATTCGGGGTCGTTAAGTAAATGCCGATAATTCATTATATTCAAGATAAAAGAGTAGCGTTCATGTTGATGCGACGCATCAGCGTTGAATTCCATTTCTCGTCGAGAGACACTTGAAAGCAAACTTCCTCAAGTTCCGCCGGAAGAAAAATCGTCTCCCGCGGAGCTAATTAATTACCTCCATTAATCACCTCTTCGGCTCGTCCGTTTATCGTCCGACGCGTGTCATCGGATAATATCGTCATTCTGATATTTCGTCCGTTACTCACGGAAGACGATTGCGTTCGCAGTTGGTTCTTTCCAGTAAATTATCTCCGTAGCAGTATCGTCCTCCCGAGACGTGTCTCGAGAATATTTACCTCCCTTCCGCTCACCATTAATCGTCACCGCAGCTCACTGCTCCCCAGTATGTACCACTCCCCAGTCAATCTCTGCTTGGGCTCTCCCGACTCTCGCGCGACCTTTCATCCCTGATTCCCGACAAGACGGAGTGTCAGCTCGCGAGCCGGCTGGCACGCACAACGGGGGGGTTATAATTATTTCAGACCTTAGCGAGCCGGCTGAGGAAGTGCGCCTACGTGCCGCGGCGGCTCGTTCGTCAAGGTTACAGTCACGGAGTCACGGGCTAGCCTTGCCAGCCTTCCCGACAGTGAGGGACAGCGGCTGGTTTGGTGCGGTCACCGCAAAATCCTATTTCGTCCCCGTGTAGCGGAGCGATCCACCCACTCACTCACACCCCCTTCCCCCGAGTCCCGCTCGACTACCACTGGATAAGCCAACATCGTTTCCTGCCTCCCGAATTTGCTCTTGCCCTCTTTTTCACTTCTCGCTCCGTCCGCCAGCTCCGTCCCGTCTCTTTCCGTCGACGTCGACGTCGACCTCACTGTCTCTCTTCGACCCCTATTTTTTCCCCCTCCCTCGCCCCTCCCTCGGTGGATGTCGCGTACACGATTTTGCGGCAGCTAACCGGACTCCGATGAGGAAAAGAAGAGCTGAGCCGGGCGACGCCGACGCCGACGCCGACGCCGACGCCGACGGTTGGAATGAGCGGGAGACCGCGATGGGATGGGATGGGATGGGACGAGTGGTGGTGCTGTGATTGAACGTCGAGGGAGGGAAGCGGGAACAGGAAGAAGAGAGATCCGTGCAGGAAGCGTAAGACTGAGCAAACAAACCGGACGCGCCAGTTGGCGAGTATCTTCTGTCGGCGAACACAGCGGTGTCGGTGCGTTTTCTATCATTGCCCAGTAGATCGGAAAACGTTTCGGTGACAGTCTAAAGTACTGGGATAATTGTGTGTATTAAAGGATCGTTTCGGGACATTTGTATGCGCGAAGTGATACCGGTTAGTTCTTTCGGTTAATAATGAGACTTCTAAAAAGACAGACGGGTCTCGAGGGGAAGGAGCGAAATTTGGAGAAACGTGTGGAGAGTGGGTTTCGGCGCAGATTAGAAATGCGACGCTTCATGACAGAATTCAATAATGGATATCGACAGAGGATGCACGATCAGAAATGAGTAGGAATCGGTTGTGCCATATGGTCGGAGAGATAAAAAGAGCATTCGGTACTCTGCAATGGAGCTGTATGGATCGGTTTATGGCGAATTTGCGAAGGTTATCAGAATGCGCGCCGTGCGAGGGCATTTCGAATATTTTCCCACGCCCACACGGTCAGATTGCGCGCAATCTGCTTTGTATCCTCTGCGAACTGGCCTGCATTTGAAACGGCTCTAATAAAGCCGTTAATGGCCTTCTAACTCTGAAGCACTGAAGTCGGATGCAGACAGCTGGCTGTTTCGCCGGTGCTGAGGTACGGGGAAGCAGTTGGTACGGCGTGTGACTGAAAAACAGATCACTCGGTCCAGACGACACTGGACAAAATATTCGTATACGCTGTCAAGTGAAATAAGTCAATGATTATGACGGCAGTGGTATTATCGGAGTTGTTGGACAAGTGTGACATGTCTTATTCGTGTATCAGATATAATTTAGGAAACAAACTTCTTGATTTTATACCGCTAGGAAAATATTATGATTCCAACAAATTATGTTTTATAAAAAAAACAAAACAGAAAAAGGCACTTTACAAATGTATTTACAACGTAACTTGCCAGTTTCTTCGTATTTCAGAAGGCTGGAAGTGCACGTGTATAGATGATATAGTGTCGTTACACGTAAGGACGATAAAAGACGAAATGACCAAGGATTGCCCTTTCTAGTAAGAACATACGGACAACTTTTTATTGGCGAAAGTCTGAGTTATGAGATAGTATTCGACAGATCCTCCCATTCTGTTGACACAAAGGTCACAATTTTCCAAGTTGCACTGTTATTATAGAAATATATGTACTTTACTATTTAATTCCATTCTTTTTCGATGATTGTTTAAACAATTATTCAAATCCGACATTGATTTATTCCGTATATGTTTGCTATACTATTTATTCGATCGAGATTGAAACTCTACTAGCGATGTAGTTGGAATGAAATAAAAATTGTCTTGTTTTCAGTTCAAAATTCATCATAAATCGACTCAGTGAATCAGGTCAATGAGAATTCAAAGTGAGTTAAATATATGCACTAATTGTGAGCAAGAAACATATCAATTGAAAAAATATCTTCGACGTTGAACGACCATTGTGTAGACATGAGTAAACGTCATGCACGTCAGCATGCATACACGTTAATGATAAAAATTTTATAGCAAAGTACTCGGTAAATTATACATTCAAACCAGCCGAAAACTGTGCCAAACATTTTACATCATCTACAATCATATATAAGCGTCATATCACAGCCCATCGTGTAGTCAGAGATTCAAGTGAAGAAGAACAATCACGAAATTCTACCGAAACCGCTGTGTGGCCGGGCAAAGTTTGGCAGATTCGGTCTTTGTCGCTGGCGTTGTCGAAAGGTCGGAGATAGATTACTCGGATCAGCAGCGACAGCAGCGCACGGTGCCGTTGTCGAACGATCAATCGATCGTGCCGTCACGGATAGCGTTTCAGACTTTAATCCACGGCTCTTTGTGCTCCTCGCGAATGACGCGGCCCGTCATTATTTTCGTTAAACATGGCGCTTTATTGTCGGCGCCGTTCGATCACCGACGAGTCTTGGACCAGATGGGTCTTGAACCGTGACGACGAAATCCACTAGTAAACCGATAGTATATCGATGATGCCAGAGCAACGGAAGGCTTAGTCCACTTTACGACCCCACGTCATAAACACGAACTCTGCACATTCCGTAAAGCCAATAGCTGCGTGAACGTATCGTCGGATTATGCTCATAGCGATTTTAGTGCATTCCATTTGGCCAGGGCGATGGTCGAAGGATCCTGCGATTAGCAGCTAACCGTGTCAAAGACGTCTCTGTCGAGCTCCACGATGTTCTCTGCTACACGCGTACTTCTGCGCGGCCGCTGATGTTCTGATTTTGTTGTCGTTTCATTAAAAGTCTTCTGCGTTCAAAGGAGAGCGTGGATCGCGCATTTCACTCCCGTCGTTTCTTTTTCACTTTCAAGGAAACGCGTGAAGCGGCGTAATTGAGCGTGCGCTGGAGCGTCTTTCAAACGTATCGCTCGTATAGTCGACGCTTTCGTCGCAGAGTGCGAAATCGCTGATTCAAGTATCGTTCCGCTAATTAGAATCGTCGATTAATGTCTTTTCGCGATTAAATACGGACGCCGTTTCTGCGAACCGTCCGTCATTGCGTGTTGCATAATTTTCGCACTTCGGATCGTAAGGCCTCGAGCTCACTGAGAGCAACTGTTCCCTTCGTCACACGGCACACTTTCCACTCTCTTTCTGACTGGCGACGACCGAGGAATTATGTCGGGGCGGAATCGGCCGTCGCCGTCGCCGTCGTCGCGCTGATCGCTCTTTAATGCGAAAATGATTGTGAAAATTTCCATTCCGGCACGTTCCCACGACGCCGGCGCGGCCGCGCGCGATACGAGTTCCATCGTTGACATCGCATTCATTCGTAACGCGATGTAGGTGCAGCCACTTCAATGAGGCACATTAGGAAGAAAAGAGAAAGCAAGGACGGCGGCTGGATACGAGGGGCATATATCCGAGAGAGAGGGAAGGGGAGAGTATACAGACGGTTAGGAAAAGAGCGAGCGATGGACAGATAGATGGAAAAAGAGAGTGAGGGAGAGCGAGACCGAAAAAAGTCACATTTCGCGACGGAAGAAAGATGAAAAGAGGATAAAGAAATGACGTTAAAACTCGTGCCCTAGAATTTCCGTCTCCTCTCTCTCTCTCTCTCTCTCTCTCCGTCCCACGTCCTCTTTCTTCCTCGCGCCGTCTCCTCTTCCTTTTTCAACCCGGCAACAGCTTTTACCGAGCTTTTATGCGCTAAGGGAACGTCGGACCGAAGGCGTTCGTATGCAGGGAGAAACCTTTTGCCGCTTTTCATGGGAGGCATCCCCATTTAAAGAGAAACTTGAACGTTAACTGCGCGGCGACGGACGGGGGAAGGGGGGTGGGTCGGGGGAGGAAAAAAGACGAGATATTATTTCTGCATCACGTCACTGCGGTTCGTCCTTCGACCTACACCCCTGCGTTCGCTTTTACGCCCCCGACCTTTATTCGCAACGATTCCGAGTTTTTTTACGTAGTGTCCAAACGCAGGTACGTATGTGCGGTGGTGTACTCGTTAAACGGGGTAACGATTTCGCTGACGGAGGAGCACACGTGTTCGCGCTTCCCGCGATTGATAAAGAAAAATTGTCGTCGTAAAATGAATGTCGCCTCGTAAAAGCCGACCGTTACAGCGAACTAACCCGAGCCCGATCTTAGAGCGACGCCTTTTTTTTTTTTCCTACGAATCTCATTGCTACTCACTCGTCTCTCGACGTTTGCGGTTATTCGCCTGACGGAAGGTTTTCACTCCGTCGTAAGAACTGATACAAGATCTATTTTTCCGTTTCATAGAGAAGTCCCCGAATTTATCTTCCATAATGAAGACATCGGTATATAAAATTGCGCTCGGAAGACTCGAATCGCTTACGGCTGTATTTTCCATTTGAAAGCGAATTTCGTAAAGGCTGAAGCTCCCGGACGTCAGTTACATCGGCGTTGACGCGAGATTTTTCGCAACCAATCCCCGCTCGGTCGGAAGCTCCGCCGCGACGATGATAAATTAGCGCCTTAAGACCGCAAGCGTGGAGGTGTCGCACAAATCATCGAGCACTCGTCATCTAGGCAAGCGCGACGAGGAGCACTTGCGCCGCATTACTTCATTACCATGCCGCACGAAACGTTCATTAGTGCATTCATCGACTTAGACAGAGCGTGGTAGTGGTTATGCTAAATCCAATTTCAGTGATCTATCACCGAAATCGGATGCTGTGACAATTACGAATGCACACAGAGGGAGCGACGTTGTAACGTGGACTGCGGTAGAAATTCAAATGACCGGCAATTCAGAAACAGCAATATGGTTTCCCCCCCTCCCGGCCCCGAACCTCGGTCGCTGGGTACCTACTGTAACCCCTTGCCCACTGTGCTGCAGATAGTTAATATCGCTCGCCAAACTTTGATGCGTGCGGTCCCGAGCCGAATGCAATTCCGTCTTGCATGCACGTACTCCTACGAACCCAACTCGCGCACCCATGCACTACGCGTGCCGGCGATTATGAACGTGGTCGAATTGACTCTTCCGTTCTACTTTCATTTTTTGCTTGGAATTTTTCGAGAAGGAATAAATGTGCAAGGTGGATCGAGACTTACCAAAAGAAATGATAAAACAGACGAGTACGGGAAGAGAAGTAGTCATAGCTTTTCCCCTGACCAGGTTCCTTCACATATTGATATACTATCTCGCGCGCATGGCAGTTGTTTTTGTCGTTCCTTGACGTCGTGGCCTTTTAGCGCTGGCAACGTCCGAGGGATCGCCTTATTTCGCGCATCTTTCCGCCATCAGCCGGGGCGATCCGATCTTTGATTCATGAGATCCGTTCGCACCGTCGTGCGTCACTTCGTCGAAGCTGGCCTGGTTCGAACGTGAAGCTAAGAATTATCGGTGCCGCGCCGTTGGTTCACTCATGATGCACGCTGCGCTGGCACGTTCTCGCACTATTTCCACCTCGCACACGTGCCGTATCCTCCCGAAAATCTGTCTCGATCGCGAGCCGTGCGCTGCGTTGGCTGCTTGTTACGGAAAGCACAGTATCCTCGTACAGTGGCGTGCCGCCGCGGTGCCTTGTGATATTTTAATACGGATGCTCAGACTGTTCGGGACAAAGAGAAGACGGATGAAGAGAGTGATAGAAAGTTGAGAGTAGAGTTGAGAGTCGAGAAAGAGGGAGAGAGATAGAGAGACAGAGAAAGAAAGAGGAGGGAAGAATATCACTCTCCAATTTCGACCGGTTAACGACACGCGCCGAAATATTTATCGGACCTCAACCACTCCGTTCTCGCACTGCCGGCGTCATACGATCATTCCTGCGGACGATATCAATTCGGTACGTTGGAATAATGAAATGTCACTCTATCCGCACTTGGATTCCACGGTAGCCCGCTTCTCACTCGCGATTTATTCGCAACGGGCTCGTTTTGTCTCGAGAGTGCCTGCGTTTCTTGAATGCTTCTGCTTCTGTGAATATATTCTCGTCAATGCGCTCCATAAAAGTAATCGTCCCTTCCGTTCATAGTGTTCGTTGGCCAAGTGCTCGATATTCCGAAAACGCGCACGACGATGATCGCACAATCGCACTGAATTCATTAGCCGCGACTCATTAACGTGATTAGCAGGTTGCACTGCACGTTGGTCCATCGGTCGTGTTCCACTTCGTATTTATCCTACGTCCCTTCACTCTTTCGCCGATTTCATTTCGGTCGGCACTCAAAACATAACATTTATTCTCTATCAGACTGCGATACCGAATTAATTCCAAGTACTATCTTCGTCCCGCGCTGATTTTCTTGATGCTTCTACCGGGATCATATAGACCCTACGTATAACAATTGTAACATATCCTACAAACGATTTCACCAGAGTGTCTATTCTGATGAAAATTCTGTCATCACGAGTTCGAGCAGAATATATTTTCGAGGCCCAGTTTCTTTCAGTTAGCAAGAATTCAGCGTCAGAAACCGAGGGCGAGTATTACACGCGTTACTCTCACGTTTCACGCACGCTTACAACAATGCCCTCGACGAAGCGTTCTGTCGGTTGATCGCAGCGACAGCGTTGCTTCGCTGTACGAATTCCGAGGACAGTAGAATTTTCAGACCCTCCCGTTCCACGATACTTCGGAGCGCTGGAAATGCGACGAGGGTGATGGAAACGCGAGACGAACGTTGCACAAGTAGCTCTCACACTTCCTGCACGGGGCGAAACGTTCTCGTCGCTTGTCGCACAAACATGTTACACCTGTAGGTACGTCAGAGAGCGTATCGGCCTAAACGTTGTCACTGTCACGCTTTACAAGCACCTTTCGACTTCAACGCCCTACGAGCTTCGACGTTGAGGAAATACGAAGAGGACGAGTAGGAAAGAGAAAGCTGAGAAGGGGAGAGGAAGAAGTATACTGCGAAACGTATTAGGAGACTGTATCAGTCATTGTATCCTCATCTCTCCGAGAATTTTCTTGGCCGGACAAGGGCGCCGTGCAATGGATTTACAGTAGCTTTCAACGGAACGCAATGCTTAATGTCGATCTCCAGGGAGGTGTCACTTTCCGAGGCAGATGTCTGGCGAATAATCTTGCCTCCATTCGCCAGCGTTCGAGAATGAATCGTGTCGATGCGTGGATTCCGAAGCCCTGGGCGCCAATGTCGAGCGTCGATGTATTGGCAGGAACTCGGGAGTCCGGAAAATCTACAGGAATCTTCTGCTCTGACACTAATTGATTTATCGGTTCGATATTATCGTCCCGCTGTCAAGGGATGATGGATCGAAATCGTGACCAAAGAAGCTCAATTTTCGCGATTTCGACGTGAGACTTGTGGAAAGGCGTTCGGGGTAAGTGTCTTCCGATGTTCGGTATCGACGCGATGTTCCACGTGCCGACCAATTCAATGACCGGGCGGCGATATCTTGGATGTTGCTGAGATATCGTCCGACGATGCATGCAGTGGGGATCCTATCTTAATCAGAATCCGTCTGCGATGAAAATGGGTGAGCCGAGTTTCGTAGGATGTTCCTTCGCTACGCGCGAGATCGACAATCGGTGCCAATTATTTCCGTTCAGCGGTTAGCCTCCGCATTCTAGGCGTCGGCGTAGGAGAGGAGAGCAATTTCAGATACCAGTTTATCAGACCAACCAGATCCGATTTTCTGTAGTCAAGGTCTGAAGCTCTATCCGACCACTAGAAAAATTCGGCAGTAGGTCAGTCTTTTATGTCAAACCGCGTGTCTCGTCCCTCCTGACACTCCTGACAAATAATTATGCTCAACAGTGCGCTTAACGTTCACTCCCCGTTCTCTGTTTAACACTTCATACAATTTCTTCCATTTTCTCCGGTCGCGCGTGAAGCTCGGATCTTTCCGTTCATCAGATGAGAACAGCTTGCGGGACGACACAACACAGCATCACTTATTATTCCCAGAGTTGAATGTTACAGCGACTTGACACTGCCACCGTCTCGTCTGCGCGATCACTGAAGAGCTGTCTGTTTAGCGACGAGACACCGAATCTCGTCGTTCACGCACCCTCACTTCCGCCCGGACGCTTTGCGAGTGTGTTTCCTCGCGGCCGACGGAGCACGTCGCGGCGCTCTTCAGGAGAGTGAGAAAGAGAAATAGAGAGAGGGTAGAGTGGGACGAAGGAAGAGAGCGGGACAGAGAGAGAGAGAGAGAGAGAGAGAGAGAGAGAGCGAGAGAGGGAGACAGAGAAGAAGAACGAAGAAGCAAACTGAATCGCGCGGATATTAATCCTCCAGCGTCCAGTGAATGTCCGATTGGTTGCTGTATATCTTCAACAAGCTACGCCTCGCCTACTGCCGTGTACCTTCCCGCGGACTGTGGCCATACGCTGCGGCATGCAGATTCGCCCGCGAGATTTAGACGTACCGTGACAGAATGAAGGATAGACGGACGTAAGGGTAGAGGGAGGACGGAGAGCAAGACAGAGACAGATGGATAGAGAAAGACAGAGAGAAAGAAAGAGAGAGGGAAAGAGAGAGAAAGAAAGAGAGAGAGAGAGAGAAGGGGAGGGAAAGAGAAACGGAAAGAGAGTGTTCGTGAGAAAAAGAACGCTCGCAATTTCCCCTTAATTACTGACAGAAACGCGCGCGACGGGGAGAAGGTCGCGGCTCTTTCGAAACGACGATGCTCCCGCGTCAAGGATGGCCGAGGAACTACATTGCGCGAGCGCCACTCGGATGTCGAGCACGCAGCCGCCCCGTACGGCCTCTGTAAGCGTGTTTCGCGTACGTGAGCGTCACACTAGCAAAGCGGCACCCCCCCGCAAGCGCGTGCGCGCGTCTCGTGTGTATGTGCGCGCGCGCGCCCGCGCCCGCGCTCGTACCTCTATAGCCTGGTTATATATCAGAACGTTTCCCCACCCTCAATCCCCTTCGCCCATCTTCTCGTACATCTCTCCCCGCCCCCACCCCCCGCACCCCTTAACCACCCTTTGCCACCCTCTCCCGTTTACCCTTCTTTTACTCCTCTTTCGCCTTCTCATCCTCCTCATCACCGTCGTCGCACTTCTCGCTCTCCCACTCGGCCGTTTCTTTCCCTCGCGCAGCCCGCAGCAGCTCGCGGTGTCTTGATAAAGACGCGAAAAAGCGCGAATCCGGTTATAACTTATGGGCGAGATAATTAAAAAGAAGTTGCAGAACGAGCGTGGGTGGGCCACCTCTCTTTCCTCTGATCTCCCCTAGTTACTTCCTGGCAAGGGCAAGCGGTTTGGTAACTGGCTGGCGAATGATGTTGCGCCTAATGCGAGAACACGTCGGGGTGGCCCCGATATGGAGACGTGTACAGAGCGTTCCAAGTTTGGTGAAAGTTATATCATGGTTTTTCATTAATGATCCTGATGCGATTGTTTAATCAAGACTTTTGTCACGTATTAGAAGACGTATGCTCCGGTTGCGAAAATGGTTTGACAGGAGAAGGCAGGAGGAAAGTGTCGGGATCCGTGCGGATTCTTCTTGAAGTATGTTGATAAGAGGAAAAATCGAAGAAAAGATAGCAGCAAGTAGCGTTGACGCTGTTACGATACCAGAAAAACATGTTCGGCAAATTGGTTAGACAGAATGGGCAATGTAAAAGATTTCTATCGCGGCCGCTTAAATGTTCTTACTAATGTCGAGTCGGATAAAGTTTGCTCGTAATAGTCGCCGGAACGAGGTGACACAATAGAATTTTCTTCCCGCGACGAAAAACAGAATCATCAGCTTCCCAACTGTGTAACCCACCGACCTCGTGTGCGCTGATTAGAGCGCGTGATTGGACTCGTGCCAACCAAGATAATTCTCTTGATTCCGCAGCCTACGGTGACTACTAATCTTCGAGACTATTCGGCCGATATAGACGGTCCAAACCAAACCGGTCCCATTCGACAATTGTACAGTATGACCCTCTCTTACGAGAGACAATGCCTCAGGAATGCCGTAGGTAGACCGGAGCGTAGAGTGCAAAAGAACTTATTGTGATGCGGTCTACAAAGAGGTAAAATACGGAAGAAGACGGGAAAACAGCATAACAAAATACGCGATATAAAAGAAGGAAATACTCACACGTAGCCATAAACTACCCATACGTTTACATATTCCATGGTAACCACAGAAAACCTGCGCGTTCACAGTGACCGGAAGAAAATGTACCGTCACGGTGCTATCGATTACGAAAACGATTCGTATATAAAGGAAAGTTGGAACTCATTAGGTAGTAGGGCAAGAAATAGTGAGACTCGGTGAGATATAGGGCGGGATGTGCGGATAGATAAAGACAGAGAGATCAATAGGTCTATCTACGCGCTCTAGATTCCGAGAATGTTCTGAACAGGCGCCGAGACCCTTCATCGAATTATGGATACGATGGCGTAGGGCGGGAGAAGGATAAAGGGTAGGAGTTGCGGCGAGGCTGGAAGTCGGAGAGGTCGACGTGGCTGCCCCGAGTGGCCTCTCACTCCGTCAGAGATCGCCGCATCGCGAATATCAGCGCTCGCCTGCCTAGTTCTTTCTCCTGATCCATTATTATTTTCCTTTACTCCAGATCCTTCCACAGAGAAATTTTCCGTTACATCGCTTAACACCCATTTGCGCTTTTAAAACATTGATCGCCATTGTAATTCGATAAGTTGAATGGTTGCCAAAAGCAGCTGGTCCCGTATATTTAGACATCTCCTCTCGGCACTTTGGTTTCATTCGTTGCTCTAATTCGATATTCGCAGTAGTTTTACAGATCCTCCGCTTTCACAACGGCTCAAGACAGGAGCGTAGACAAATTGAATTTACTTGGGGCGGTGTGTGGGTGTATGTGTGTGAACGTTTCCCCTGAATTTGCGGACACGTTAAATTTCTATGTCGAAATGTATCGCGCGACACGCTGACACGGTGAGCCACTCCGGGACAGAAATGCTCCGCGATGACGAGCTGACTCTGAGTTTCTGCCTCGAGAACGACGAATGTGTACACCGCGGGTTTCTGGAGCCGGTAACCTTGTTTTCTCTCACTTCCCTTTTCTGCTCTCCTCCCGTCCATACTTCTTTTCCTTTTTCTTCGGGCGATGGGAGGAGCGGGTAAAAATGGACGGGAGGAGAAAAAGAAATAGAAGTTGAGAAGGAGAGTGAGGAAGCGGAAAGAAAGAGAGAGAGAGAGAGAGAGAGAGAGAGAGGGAGAGAGAAAGTTCGAATTTATTCCTGCGGAGAATGCCAAAGCTGAAGGCGGTACAATAAAAAGATTTTTAACATGACACGTTAGACAGTGGGAAAGTGGACCAGTATACGCGTTCGTATATACGCATGTATATGCTAGTTGGTATGTAGATAGGGCATGTGGCCAGTTCGAAATCTGAATATATTCGCATATATCTATGTAAAAGTATCCACCGCATTGTTTCCCTTTACCACATTTCCTTCTTCTTTCACCCTTCTCAAAAATTCATCGTATCCACCGAATACCGTGCGGCTCCCTTCTCCCGCTTCCCGATTCTCGAGATTTCGCAGAGATCTCATATTAAATATGTTGTTTCGCCGATACGCTCTTGTTATCCTTCGACTGTCCAATTCAGCGATGTCGATAAATCTTTCCACTCTTTTCCTTCTTTCAGCCTTCTTCCTCTCCTAGATCTCTTTTCCGCCGTCCCTTCGGCTTCCTTCACGTACGGCTGTTCGATTTGTATTCAAGACGCGCTCTGGGCACGCATCAAGAAGTTCTCCACGAAAATCCATCGGCGCGATCATTTCATTGGGCTCGAAACGTCGCGCGATCTCTTTGAGGCAACGGGAGGGCCATTACCGATGGGATGAAGTTAAAAGACCCAACGAGGCTTTCTTCGAATTCGACGAGAACGTTCCCGAAAGAGACCCTTATATTTTCGACGGGAAAAGTAAATTAACGGACACATCGCAATTCGATTTACCTCAGGGTAGTGCTCGTCTGCGATCAATCGTGACTTTTGCTCGAAGCAACGCATTTGCCGTTCGTCTTTACTGTATCGACAGGTGTGTCGATTAATGTTCTATTCTCGATAATATCATGTTATTGTATATGAATTTACATCGCTCCTAGAAAGCACGAGCCCACGTGTCCGCTACAACGCGCCGTACGCGCCGTACGCGCACAGGACGTATCGATACTTTAGTTATTCTATCAGCATTGGCTAGAGGAAACATCTGGTCGGCTAACAGAAGATCCGACAAAGACGGGGAATGAGAAAAAGAGACGCGGATGGGAGAGCAAGGGAAGGCAAAGTAGTCTGGACCTTCTTTCGATTTGATCCTGCGATTCGACGGAGAACGTAATCTACGTAAATCCTACCTTAAAGCGGTCGGCCTTGTACACTCGAATACTGTACTCTAATACTGCCGCATATTCCTGGAATACGACGCCTCCGACAAACTGTATGTAGGCGTGTGCGTTGCAGAGCTTACGTTGGTGCACAGGAGTCGGTGCAGAAAGGATGCGGTTATGAGTGAAGGAGAGAAAGGCAACAGAGAAACGGAGACGTGGGTGGGAAACGGGGAAAGGAGTTGCAGCGTCGTAGCAAAAGGAAACATCTTATCCCGTGGAAAATGGGTGCCGCGGTTAAGTTCCAGGCTTGAACTTCGCCTATTACCGTATATAATAAAGAGCCGTTATTCCAAGACGCTCTTATCTTCGCACGTAGCCGTGAAATAAAGAGATGAAGGAGGAGCCTCGTCTGGCGCGTCGGTGTGAAGCCTAGGGGCCTCTATAAACATCCACGCGAGAAGGAACGAGAGCGAGACGGAATAAGGGCGCTTTCACAAGAGGCCACTTGTGGCGGTCACCGGTGACCGTCTCTTTTCGTCAACCACCTACGTACCTACAATGTAGGCCGAACGGTTGTCGGCTGCAGTCGCGAACCGTATAAGGCACCAAAATTACAGTTCAAGCACGGCACATCGAAAATGACTACTAGAGTATTACCATTAAATGTGTTCTTAATTTCATAACAGAACAGTCTACTTAATAAGCGTTTAACACTGCTCCGAGCACATTCATGCATTGAACAGATAATTTCCGACAATGTGTGGGAAGTAGGGCTATATAAATTTGCTCCGCAGCCGGTGACCGCGTGTGAAAGCGCCCTTACGAGAAACCGCGAGACCGCGGAAAAGAAGAGGCGCAAACAAACGAGGCTCGAAAACGAGTAGGATGAACCGCGCCAGGGGAAACGGTGAAAGGGTAGCGAAGGGGGGGGGGGGGGTGTAGGGGATGGTTTGCTGATGAGACATCCGCGAGATACGTTTGTAACAGGGCCGATGTAAAAAGTGCCATTCGCGTTGTATATCCTATCAAGGGAAGATAGGCATCGCGGCACTTGGCACATTGTGTGCGCGCAGAAATGCGCCCCGCCGTCGTCTCGGCGAATCCTTTTACGAGGAGACTCAGTCGCTGGGATAATATTTGACAGCGCGAGATGCCGTAAAGCGCGACGGCGGGGAATTTTGGAGAATTCGAGGGTTCATTAACAGATGCCGCGCGACGAGTGAGGAACGGAATGGCGGGGTAAGGTGAGGCGGACTCCCAATGGCTGCTGGTAAACGCGATTTCGTCGGACGCAAATTCTCGCCCCGGCGCAAGACGTCTCATCATCTGCGCCGATGCTGGTAGTCGTCGAAACGTTTCTTTGTCTCTCTGACTCACGATCGGCCGTATGCGAAAGAATCAGACGCAAGTGCCGTAAGCGTGATTGCGGCTTATTTCAGAACTTTGCCGCACGTCATTTGTTATGCTCCTCTTTCCGTTCTAATATCTTACATATAGAGTGAAGAGGACATTTCGCGGTGCCCCGAGAATCTGGAAGCGTCGTCCATGCGCGCGGCAGGCACTCACCCAATCGTATAGATTGCCGCCTTTTAAAGTCGAGTAGCGACGCCTCGACCTTTCGAGCAGACGTGCGGCATAAATAAGCAGGAAGAAGAGGGTGAATGAGATAAACGCAATAAATCTTACGCGCCACGGGCGCCGGCGGGGTGTGTGCGGAACGTAATTTTACTTTCGACACTATTCGAGCGATTTCCTTTTTTCACTTTTCCACCGTCTTTCTCTCCTCTCTGCTTCACTCTCGGCACCTTACATTCGCCGATTCGCGCGCCCCGCTCTGCCTGCCTTTCTCTGCTATTTCTTTGCAAGGCTTAGCGTAACGGATAGGTCGCGCCGAATGGAAGGTGTCTGTCTTACACGTACACATTGCGGGGATTCTTTCTCAGCCACGTGCGGAGATTTTCAAGGATCAAGGTAAAACTCGAGACATCTGATAAGAAAATAATCCCTCAATTAAAAGACGCACCCAGCTCGCTGGATCTGGTGTCTGACTGATGCGAGATCTAATCAAGGCGTGCGTTGACGAGAAAAAGTCTTTAAACTATTTGAAATGCTGTGTCCCGATTTCAAATGTCCTACTATGATATACATTTGACTTCAATGCACCATTTTCAAGTATCCTATCACTTGCTATTATACGCTACAAACATCGATGATCACGCGCGTGAAACTTTCGTGGCTACCTGTTCTGGCTTTTACGCGGGCCGAGGAAATGTTCCGCGGAAATTGAGGACAAAAAATTGGATAATAAATTCACGGCGTTCGTAACTGCACGCCGCCGACAATGTGGCACGCACAACGGTCGTAACGGAAGATTGACGTTAATGAGCAAGTTTCAAGTGAGCCCCCCCAGTCTCCGGTAGTATGGATAACGACCATAAAAAGTAACGTGTGCATGAGAGTTCTTCAATTATCGCGCGAAACAATAAACACACCTGAGCACGGTGTGCATAATCAGCGTAACATAACTCAAATAAAGCAAACACGCATACAATTTTTGCAATATTCTCCGTACATTCGACCCTCCGACCTTTGCAACCCGATAAAACTCAACAAGGTGACACAAACAATAATGAATGAGATTTCAGCATGATCACGACTATTTCACGGCGAACGTCTACGATTTTGTTCGTTGCCTTTTCCCTTACGTCAATAGCGACGTAATTTTGCTCGGAGACGTTCAAATGAAAGGTGGAAATTTATAACGGTCGAACAACTCGATATCTCTCGAGGACATCCTCAAACGCTTCTCGAGTAGATTTTCGAACGACGCCGTCTTCGGCGAGTTGCGCGCGAGAAATGATTTAAAACTATTGAGATTGCTTCCAGGTTAGCACAATAGAGACAAGATGCTCCAGAAAGCATTCAGCCGAACTGGATTCCCGCCAACTCATCAGTAACTGCGAGGAGCGATGCTAAATCAAAAAGTCCAGCTTCTTCCAGCATGACCTGCGAAAAATTTGTGAACCCTGGACACGTACTGAATTATGTTGTAACGTTCTACATCTAATGATACGTAAGATTCCAGACTGGCATTTCTCTCGATAAACGATATCTAAGAGCGTTCCACACTGACGCGAGTTGATTAATTCAATTACTAAACATGTACATTTTTAAATGTATACACATAATCACATATGGAAGCAAATGCATCTTGCAACGCTTCTCCATAAATCGACTGGAATAACTTACACGTTTGTCACAGACGAACATGAACCCGTGCCCCTTTCACGCGCAATGACCACATTTATACGTGGCACATGCGAATCAAAGCCAGTGCAAACGAAACACCGTAACGTGGCGAAAGAACGCGAACAGCGGAAAAGGTGCGCAGCGGAGTACGCTTACCCGTTGACATTGTAATTTACACCAATGCGGCCGGGCATACGCGGAGCAAATATTCGCCGCGTTTCACTGGCGTGGCAGCGCACGCTGCTCGCACTCTCCCTCGCTCACTCACCCCACATATGCCCATGCGTACGTATATGTCGGCGTGCTTTTGTCGCTATCGAGATACGCGAGCGCAACGCGGACTCCATTTTATGCGCATCACGTCGCGTCGAGCGACATTTTACGCCCGGACTTTATTGTCACTCGAATTCCTCGCTGGACTGTTTCAGGGAATAAAGCGCGAGATTTCGCGGGACGCCAGGCTGTTTTCGTCACACGTCCTTTCGCCACTTTGGACGTCGGCGGGCGTCCAGTGAGCAGGAAAGCGGTATGAGCAGGCCGATTGAAAGTCATTTCGTTACGGGGGTGGTCTGCGGCCCGCCGAGAGATCGTTCGCTCGCTACGCTTGGAGTTCGAGTGATAAGGGAGATTAATGCGAGACGGGGTGGGGCATATCCAGGGTAACGTACAACTCTCCCTCCTTCGCTCTCGCTCAAAACCGTTCTTTTTTATCTTCGTTGTCTCGTCTGAAGGGTGAAGGTTACTTCTTTTACGGTCGATTTCGTGGATATCAATAATGTTTTTTTAGCGTAGCGAATTTTCTCTCTGCTCAAGACGTACTCACCCGCCAATGCTGGTGGTATATGATCATTTTGACGTGGCCGATGGTGGGAGGCGGAGAAATGTAAGGGAACATTTACTTTCGGTGGTAAATCGCTGGTATCGTCGTTATGACGTGAAAAGGTTTGCCGAGTCGCCTTTACTGCGGGCGAGTCTGTTATTCCATGAATAACATTATAAAATTGTGCCTTGTTATCCGCACAATATGACCGGCCTTAAAAACCGGCATGTTACAAGAGCGGCAGTTACACTAGTTAAAATTTAACGGCTCTCATTGTTAGTGGCACGACAATTACCGCATTATGTGGTATTCCGTTACCGTAACTAGGCTCCATTATGTCGGTATCTTAATATTTACATTCTTTCCGTGGCTAAATTTACAGTTCCGCCGGAAACAAGTACAATGATGCTTTAAAGCTACATCATCCGCAATAGAATAACAACACGAACAATTCTCCCCGCAGTCCCTTTGTTACGTTTCTACTTAATTATAAAACTCGCTTCGTAGTTCTCTCTCTCTCTCGCTTTCTTTCCCACGCTCCCTAATATTTCTTCGAAAACGTTGTCGGCCTGTTTCGCGCCACCGCGTCGTCGTTCCCGGGATAAATCACGCGAAATTACGCGATCTCTGCGGTCTGCGAGCGTTCCGAAAACATAAAAAGTCATATGAGCCTAGGCATCGCGCGACGCGCGACAGTTTGCATTTTGTCATCCGGCAGTCGGCACCGAAATGGGACCCCACGGACAAGCGCGGCCAGTTTTTAAAACTCGCCGACTCAAGCGATCGTCCGCGCACGATGTACAGGTACACACGCCGCGTATTTCTTCTTCTTCGTCTTCGTCGCGCCCACGGAAAATTCTCTTCCTCCAGTCTCGCTCCTGGATGACGCCTTTTTATGCGCGTCACATCTCGTCAACCGAAATTTCCACGCCCGCGCTTTATTGTCGTCGAGATTTCCCCCCGGTTTTCGCAGCACGAAAGCCGCGAGATTTGCGAGAGTCGCTTCCCACTGACTAACTGCCGACGCCGGCGTCGCGATACGCTCCCGGGATTTTCTGGCGAACAATTGACAACGAAAAGTGGAAATGCCGCCGCCGCCGCCGCCGCCGCTGCGTCGTTAGGAAGCTCGGCGAACAAATGCATAACCGCTGGAAAGATGACCAAGACGGTTGTTGGTCTCGTCGGCTTCCTCATTGATTTTTCTATGGTATCCGTCTATTCGGCTGCTTTACAAACTTTTCAGCCTCGCGCACAAACATTTCACATTTATCAGATCTGTAAAAATATAATACATGCATATAAAACGCTTTTAATGCTACCGATGACGGCATCGGACATAATCTATCCGTAAGTAATGCGCCATTACTTTGAATGAGAAGCGCGCATAAGCATATCGCAATTTATCTCCCTCCGACACCCATACACGTTACGCGAATATAATTGACTGTGAAGAATTGTTTCGAATCTCTTCCGAAAGAAGCGTCCGAAGTTTGAATTTATAACACTTAATGGCCCTAATGGCTTCATTAATTACCCTTCGCCGGTTATTTATTTTCGGACGTTAATTACGTCCTCCCAATAATTATTGAATTATTTACAAACGGACAATCGGACCGCGCCGCGCATAATTAACAAACAAACGACATTAGCTATTACGTCATCAGCTTTTTGCGCGACATGCTATCGAGTCGTTAAACCAGCGCAGACAGTGCTCGCGTATACGTGTGCGGAGACAGTCGAGATATTGAGCCCGCAGTTTATCGTCGCCATGTTGTCTCGACGGTTATGTTTCGGGTTGCAGTTCCCGCGAGATTTCCCAGTCGCCTTTGGCGCAACCGCTCTAACACCGACGCGTCACCCGAATTCTGCGGAGAGTTAGTCGCAGCGCTACGAGTCGAAAGTGCCGTAAGCCCTCACGAAATTCGCCAATTTTTTTCGCGCACCAAAACTCGCGTCAACGTATAGATGACTGATCCGCGATACGCCGCATCATAATCGGTTGCCGTACAGGCGTACACAAACCACTACGAAATCACAGCAAATCAGACATTTTTGCAGGCAAATTGACATTGAGACGTGGCAATTTTTCGTTGCGTAACAGTCGGACGCGTTGCAACAAAATCCGGTCGCTCGACGGGTAACTTTCAGTGTTAATAGACACGATGGCAGACGTGAGGATTGGAATTTACGACATCTCTAGTATCCGTAAACGAGTGATACATTTTTTTTCTCGATATTTTTGACGAAACACGCGGGTGAAAGAAGAGGCAAACGCTTTTTTTGCGGCTAAATCTGGATAGGGCGGTTGACATTGAACGCGCACTGCGAGGCTCGCAAATGACGCGCCATTTCCTTGCCTTTCGCTTCGATGCAGAGTGGAGCGGCCTCTCAGAAAACGCCTCTATTCCATTTCCTGATCTACTTCTTTTGCTCCCTCTGCTACTCCATCGGGCATGAAGAGGACGACACTCGGCGAGGCTCTTGACATAAATCAGACGACACTCGCGGCTCAATTGTTAACACTCCGGCCGCGGCGCTCCGATTGAAGTGCGTGCATACATATTTTCTAACATCCACTACCCAGCCCGGACCTTTGTACTAATTAATCTGTATGGACGACACTTGGACTGTACGTAAATTGGCTAATCTGTCCAACTCGACTTGATCAAGCACAGCAAGATAAAGGGTTTTCATCTGTAGAACTGTAACTGACTACCATATTGTACCGTTGATTGTACCTCGCGCGTGTCTTTTAACTTTTAAACCGGACGTCTTTGATTCTTACTACAAGGGGTCTGTCGTAACGAATTGCAAATTTCGAATCTGAAGTGAAAGGCTGTACCGTTGCAACTGTAAGAATACTTGATGAGAAATTTGCACGCTATTCTGAGATTTAACGGATTAAATAGCACAGGCACCATTTGATTCCTTGATCTATCCCTCCGTCCGTCCCGGATGAAAGGAATGAACTACGACTATTACGATGCGAAATGGTCCCTCCCCGCCAAATGTACGATTCTTCATACTCCCGGCGTATCTTCAGACAAATGAAGCACACTATCCTAGAAAGTATATCTGCCATAAATTATCCTGGGCTTTAGCAAGAAAAAATCATTTATTATTTTGGTAATCCCATATTCGACATATATTTTCTGAAGCTATACAATAATCTACATGATTGTCTGAAACATGGCGTAATTAATTATTCGTCGTTAATTATGTCGAATTATTAAGAAGAAGCTGTTTCGAAGCACGGACAGCAGCGAATATAACCGAGAAACGTAACGAAGCAGCAAATATACCGACTCGCGAGTGCCTGATACACGGCGCCGTATGTCAACGTAACATGCAAACAACGACGTTACGCACCGGCATACACATCCGAGGTAGAAATAAATGTAGCGACGGCAGATTTAATAAAACTCCCATATTGAGTCGTCGACGCCTCTCGGGAGTAGCGCAGCAAAGTTGCGACTTCCTTGGCTGTCAAGCGACGTGTTAAAAGACGCGCGCGACGAGCGTCTGCCACGGTACTTTCTCGCTTGTCGGGGTGCGGAATGACGTTCAAGAGATTCTGACGTCGATAGTCAGCTGTTACTGTCGGCAGAACCGAGGGAGCGACTTCTCACACATACACACGCACGCACGGATTTAACCCGCTGGGCGCCTCGCACGCGTCGAAAGCATTATTTCTCGATCGTTCGCCCGCGCCCGCGCCCGCGCCCGAGCCGTAGGAATTGACGCGCGACGAGTGAGGAAGAGACGGCGCGCGAGGTGCGACGCTGAGGAAGCGAGAGGAGCGGCGACCTCGACGTCGGAAGATGAATGGGGAGCTGTCCCGAGAATTTCTAGGAAGGGAAAAAAAAAAGCATTATCCCCGTCGCTTCCTAAGAAAAACATTATCCTGAGGGATGACGGTAAAAAATGTTGAAACCCTGAATACTAAGTCCTGTTTAAACATGATCTATATCCTCCTCTTCATTTCACCTTTCTACTTTCTACTTCTTGCACGCCGACGCCGACGCCGACGCCGACGCCGACGCCGACGCCGACATCGGCGCCTTAGCCGGCACACGAGCGCCATTCTGCCTCTTTCGCTCCTCTGTCCGTCCCTCGGCAAAAGGGAATTTCGATATCTCGACGGACCCGTATAATTCCCTGCAGCTCTCTCACTTTCCGTCTTGCACTCCAGCTCCTCCGTGTTCTTTTTCCCCTCGGTCTCGCGTGAGGTCAGGCTGTGCGAGTAGGCGGCGAGAAGATGGAGTCGATGTTACAGGCGGGCGAAAAAAAGAAGAAACGAAGACTGACAGAGCTCGCGCCACGATGTTTATCGAGTAAAATGGAATAATTCGCTTTACGAACTCGGCGGTTAATTTTAGTCCGCTGCTTCCTGCTATCTCGAAAGTCCGCGCTCGACATCGCGTTCTTATACTTCTCATCCTCTCTTGCTCCTGTCGTTTATTCGTTTTTCGTATTCGTTAGGTGGACGAAAATTTGAAGAACGATTCCGGAGCCACTGTTTTTCGCCTGCTCGCGGCGCCAGTTCTGGCGTGAAACTAGTTATTGATTCGAGTGCTGCTCCTTTGAGCCTGTAGTCCGCGCATTATCGTACGCGCCAGGTCAGTTTCTTAATGGGTTACTCGTCGAGAAAAGGATAAATTTACGTGGCTTCCCTCTCTTGCGTTCCTCTCGGCCGATTTTTCTTTTGCTCTCCCTCGAGATGACGCAACGAAAGAAGAGTGAAATCAGCCGGCGAAGAGCTGAAATTTTGTAAAAATAACTCACTTTCGACGAACAGTTCTTCGAGGAAGTTCGGCTGCGGCAAAAATTTTCTTCGCTTACAGCTGGATAAAAAACGTTTCCCGTTTAAATTTATGTATCTATTTGGGACGTTGCAATCTGCATGAGCCGGCCCATTGAACATGTTCCCGCGAAGCTACGGGAATTGACGAAAGCAGAAGATTTCTGATATTAGACGCGGCAAATGATCTCGCCTGTATGATTCCATCCATCGCACTAGCTATAACCAATACTAAATATGTTTCCGATATTTCTGACGATCGCGTTCTCTCCTCAAAGCGAAAGTAAAGTGCTGAGAGTAGAGCAGGAAGCAAAAAAAGGAGGATATAAAAGGGAAGAGAGGTGAATGGAAAGTTTGCAAAGGGAACTAAGTCCGTGGATGTTCCATAAATCTGTTAGAGAAAGATAGAAAAAAGAAGGCAAGCGGCAGTATACTTTGTACAACAGAAGGAAACTTACGATAATGTTAAAGAATTTGCAGCTGATTTTCATCCGAAATGGGAGCGTTCGATCTTTCATCCTGCATTATTTAGGATCCACGGCAGCGTCAAAATTTGTCCTCAATCTTTAGTTCAGAGTCGTCCGTATGTCAAATAATACGACACGGGAGTGCAGATTCGGAGTGTCGGCGATTGTGTATGGGTGATAGAGCGAGAGAAAAAGTGAATAAAAGTGGAGGCGGACGAAGAAGCTTAGAAGAACGACATCGAGCTGGCGAGCAGACGGATACAGGAATATACGAGAGTTTGAGTAGTGTTCTCTTCTGATATACCACGGAAACAAACTTTCGTGAGAGCAAAACTTATTGTATATAGCAACTTATCCTGACGCATGCTACATAGAAGAATGCACGTACGATGTGCATTCAGGCTGAAGTACGTGTATCATGGAATGTGCCACGCAACAAGACTTTTGATAGGGTTATCGTTATATTTCTCTCGGTACAGCGAAACGAGTGATGTTTGAACGGATGAAACGATACTAGTCACACAAAGGAATATAATAAATGTCACGAAGAAAATTGCAGCGGTTATTATGCAGCCAACGCAACATGGTTGAGCAAGAAAAGAAGAAAAGGACGATGAGCGAGGCCGCGTCAGAAGGGCTTCAACGCACGCTCCGACGAGGAACGCTGAAGGAGCGAAGGGGTGAGATCAGGAAACGAGCTATCACGCCTTAGGTATTCCATGATTGTTATTTATGGTAGACGAATTCGCGTCTAGTCACGGCGATATTTCAAGCAAAGTGGCGTGCGAGCATCGTGAAAAGTGATGGTGCCTATCCTCTGTCCGACCGAATCTTTCGATGTACCTTTTTCTTCCACTGGGAGACGTGAAGGGGGCAGAACGAGAGGGAGGGGTGAGGCAGAGGGGTTGCACCTAACGCTTCCTGTCGGCTGGCACGGCCCGTGGGAGAGATTACATCGATCGTTTTATGGAACCGGCCTTGTTACACGATCCCGAAGGAGCACCTAAGGCTCGTCTCCGCGCACCTTCGTTCCTACATATATCTTCCCCCGTCTCTCTTCCTCTTCATGCCTTCCTCCGTCCTCCCCTTAACTCTCTTCCCGTGCGCGTTTTCGCTTGACCTTTTATCTGTTGCGATATCTCGCCTTCTCTCGCCCTGCACTGCCTCACCTGCCATGTTCCCGTCCTGTTTACGTGATCCGCTTCTTCTTTATGAAATTCCCACGCTCGCATTGCCCGAATCGGGTTTATTGTCGACGCGCGAGATCTCCTTCGTGCTGATTTTTCACAGCATGGTGCACTCTTGTTACTCGCACGTTTGCTCGCTGATTGCTTGCACGTATTCGTGCGTTATGTATCTACGTGCACAGCCGCGTGTCGTTTTCAGCCCGCACACGCTCTATCTGTCATTTCGTTTCTGTTTGTCATTTCGACGTCATTTTCTCCCCGCTGCCTCTTTATCCACGTATTCTATACGATCGTTCGCAGCACTTCTGTCTTTTCTTCGGCTTTCCCTGCGTTTCACGGACCACTGGCTCGGATGGTAATAATAAAATTTGTCTCAATTTAGTCTGCCGTTCTGCCTTTCGTTCGTTCATTCACTGTTAACGAGTCTCTAATTATATCCGGAGTTTCCTCTGTTATCCTCATTTATTTCAGAAATATTTATTTGTTCGTGGTGTACTGGGGTGATACCGGCGTAATTTTACCGTTTCCAACAGAAAACATCTGAATTAACGAAGCGATGTATTAAATACTGCATAAAATTCTCGGAGAAAATAAGGTGCAGTGCGCGGTGAGTCATAAATAATCTTCTGTACGTGGGAGTTGTATGAAGATCTTCTATTGAATCGTAGTAAGTACTTTCCCATTCCGTTTAGCATCCATCATGCGCTCTGGGTACGATTACCGCAATCACTTTATGGAAGCGATCCTGTTACGTGATTACGGTAAATCGTTCGGACGTCATCAGTATCTATCTAACCCCGTGCCCGCGTCTATCTTTTATTTCCCCTGTATTCTTTGCTCTTGCCTCTCATTTGACGGCTTTAACAAGTTGCACCATGTTAAACACCGCTTACGCACGTCGCTGTATTTCAAGGGTGCATAACTCAGTGTGCTATACTCTAGATTTTGCGTTGCTCACACCGCACGCCACTCTCTTCCTCTTGTCGGGGTTTGATTGCCTCGTGAGAACAATTACATTGCGGAATTTATCGGCCAGTCACGTTACACGATCCCGCTGAAACGAGTCAGCTCGCACCGCTGTATATACTATCGGGCAGAGTTCGTTCTTGGCGTATGAGCACTGTAGGTGAGAGGAAAGTTCGCAGTAACTGCCCCGAGTTGCATCTCATTCATGAGGCATCTGATTTTGGGTAAAGAAATAATTTGCAAACGGAGACTGAGAGTGAGATCTGTTGAAATTAATATGATTTATCTGATACAAGTTCGACGCAGTATCGAGGAAATCAGTATTCCTTAAGAAATTTTCACCTTTTTAGTGCTGTTTCGAAGTCGGTGTTACTTCTTTTTAAGGGTACTTGATGCAAGAATATGTCGCTTCCTGTGATTTTCCAATACTGTTCCGGTTTCTATGCAGCCGTATGTCAAAATGGTTTCAAGGATCGTTTAAATGCGGATACGTTGACACGTTGAATGCCATTGAACGCTCGAATGACACGGAACTTACCGATCGCATAGTTTCCGTTCGACGTCAACAAACCGCCCTATTAAACTTTGGTACACAATTTTACCCCTTTCCACCAACGTTGCCTGTTGTCGACATGTCGAGTCGACGTGGGAGTTCCTTCCGTTCATTTACCGTAGTTTGTCTTCAATCGAATGTTCTTCGCTGATTTTCAGGAGCGATTAAATCCACATTATGGAGCGTATCTTCCTGAACTTCCTGTTTGAGGGTTTTAGGTGCTTTGAATATCATACAAGTATACAATAGCCTGACTTTCCTCTCCATGTGTGAGACATTAATGAGTATATTACCATTTGCTCACCTACTTTATAATCTTCACAAGTGCCTGCCGCATATATTCAACTGACGTTACGTTGACTCTAGACGGTCCCGTCTATCATAGACAGATTTATAATCTGCTCGGCAAACATTTTCATGGGAAATAAGGTACTCCCTGGAAAGTTCATATTTCCCGGCCGACTCCCTCACGTACGTGCGCCTGCTGTCACCGTCTTATCGAATGCTGAACTCACACCTTCTCCCTTAATTCGGTACACTTCATGTCTGCCGTCTGCTCGGCAGTCCCGCGGGAACGATTAGATCGATCGCTTTATGGAGGCAGTATTTAGTCCATATCCTAAGAACATCTGAGGCTCACTCTACATCTATTCAATTCTGCCCTTCGTAACATGCGTGCACACGATAGTTGCCTTACACTTTCGACGCATACAAATTATTATGCTTTCGATGCAAATGCGTTTAATTCGTACAAAATTGCCCCATGTTCCGGCACACATCCGACGAGTTATGTTACAGATTACCGATCGCGAATGAGCTGAATTATGAGAAGACTTTCGCAGCATGAAATGAGGCTTAGCCATTGCTGCAGTAAGTCGAGTAAGGTCTTCAATTTCGATTCGCTCGGCGGCGTAGAGAATTAGCGCGACGTTACCCAATCGCATTGGCGGGTCGCATTGAGAGTTGTCAACGTGGCAAGCTGCCGCGCAGTGGCAGCGTGCTATCGAGGAAAGTCCACAGCGCCCTTTCTCGTCTAATTACACGATGTTTCAGCGGAGCTTAACGAACGGCAGCGGCATATAATTTCCCGTACCAATGGGGTCTTTACCAGTCAATTGTTTCAATCGTCGGACAAACTGATAACGAGGGAGTTACGTAGAGAGACCCGTTTGCCGCGTTCGATTACTGCCGGTCTTTCATTCGTACGCAACCGACGGACGCGGTATTGATAACGGATTAATGGGTTTACGAGAGCCTTCGATCGGTTTATGCGTCAACATTTTTTTCCTCTCCCTCACCCTCTTCCCCGTTCGCATTGACACCGGGCGTCGTTTTTATTGACGATCCGGGACGTAAGAACGTGAAGTCGGTGCGGGCTCATTAATCTCGATTAATTTTCCGGAGTAACTCGAGACGACGGTGAGTAATTAGTAAGACCGTGGTTTGTTATTTCAGTTGGTCCGCTGCTGCTGCTGCTGCTGCAGTAATCTGTCTTCCGGGCCAGTCGGGATTGGTTGTTAATTGGAAACAAAGAAGCGCACCGATCTCGGCGATTTTATAATCCACAGCCATGCGTTTCTCGCTCGTTATCCCAGGCGACGGCATCGGAGCAGAACAATATTGAATACGCGTTCGCGTACGTGTACGTCGATCGGCATTCGACGTTCTTCTTGCGCGTCATGCAAACGCGAGGAAACCGCGGCCCGACACAAAAGGAAGAGACGGGGGGAGGAAAGTGGAGTGGAAAAAAGCGGTGTAAGGACGCAGTGCGTCTGAACGAGACATTTTGCACCTGGCCCAAAACGAAGACTCGCACTCTGTCCCGCTTGACCTCAACATTTTTTGAACCCGCCATCCGACTCCCTCCTCACTCCCATTATTATTCACGGTTTATGATGAGAAGTGGCTCGGGCTGCGACAATCGGAGCCGACTCCGGCCAACGTCAATTCCACTTGTACGTACCCGCCCTGATCCCGAACGACTGCGATTTTCCCCTCGAAACGTATTTCATTCTCAAGATGATACTGTGCGCGTCAGGTGCGAGGTACGATCATCGTCGCGGCAAAAAAAAAAAAAAACGAAATGTTTCGCTTCCTCTTCCGCGCTTTCCGCTGTTTTCTCCACCCCGCCCGTCCTCTGCGCCCCGAGAATTTTCGTAGCTTTTTTCGGTTCTGAACGAGAATAAACGAGGCAATAGATGACCGTTGAAACGACGACGATAGCGTAGGCGGCACGACTGTAGCTGTTTTCGTAATATACTTCGATACGCTTTGCTCGCACTACTATAAATGACCAGTACATAGTGTTTACTTATACCCGCCATTTTGCATCGGAATAATAAAGATACAGTGCGAGAACAGCGCCTATGTACAGCCTGCGCAAACCCATAGGTATCCTATTCGAAGAATCCGCTTGCTACAAAAAAGGAATAATTCGACAGGCAGTGGAGCACAGGTTACGATTAATCGTTCGCCGATCGCCAAGCGCAGTTGTCACGGTCCCGTAGCGTACTCCGTCCGTCTAATAAACAATAGACGCGGCTGCCTGTCCAGGCGAAATCGTTATAATATTTCGCCCGGCGCAAATTGAAAGCGATGTTAATCGGCGCACGTAGGAAAGGTGGAGAGGCTACGTGATGCGGGCGAATGAACGAATTTCCATGCGAATGCGGCGAGTGCATTGCGCATCATTTGCATCCGGTCGCGCGCGATCCTCGTACTTTCGAGTGTCGTTACTCGTTACTCGTTACCCGGCCGGCGCGGGCGCGGGCGCGCGAGACTCCGTAAGCGTTCGAGTTATTCGGAGAAATTAAAGTAGCTTTAGGCGGACCCCGCTTTATTCGCATTGATTTTCTTCTGGCAGGCCGCGCGCGCGGACCGCATCGATGTGTGTAGTTTGTGACCGTATTTTTCGACGGTCACATCCGCGCGCGTATAACATCTATGACGCGCGCGTACCACCAGTAATGGGCCGAGCGCATAACAGAGGGAGAGCCCTTCGCGCGCCACGTCACTTCTCACCACAGAGGGACACCCCCTCTCGCGTGCGTAATTGTCTTGCCGCGGGTATACAAACCCTGAATTTTCAACGTTAAATTGTCTTATCTTGAGTTAGAGGACCAGTCACCCTCAATACACAAGAACGAGACCCATCCTAAATTCTCTAGCCTACGAGTATTGTATAGTCGAGGTACGCATAGTACACTCACGGTAACGAGGATTCGAATATTGCATCACGGTCTTGGAAACGCGTTGTAACGTCTCAGGCGAGCCTGTGTGGATGATAGGGGATTCACGAGTAAAATCTGATTTCTTGTATTAAATTCACTCAGAGCTATAAAAGAGTTAAACACACGTTCCGTAACTTTCAATTCACGCATGCAACATCCTACGAGCTGACTCCCTTACTCGAGGAATCACTAGATCGAATAGACGCGTTCGTTCTTCAAGATAAGTCCAAAGAGTAGAAAGTAAGAACATAGAAATTAGATCCACGGAGGACGAAGGTGCCTGACAAAGACAATCGACCGGTACTTGACTGTACCCCTTGCTGTCCGTCTTCGGCCTACCCGACTCCTCGCAGTGCGTTAACCTTTCGGTGGATGGTAACTGACAGTGTCGACTTTGCGTAATTGCGAGTTTCCATTGAAGGCGACTTTTTCCCGTGGAAGGCAGTTTGCTTAAATACGAAGCACTACGAGATAGCTATCGGCAGGTAGACTGGATGCACGGCTGGCACTTGACTGTTGTCCCCCGCCGTCTGGTTAGATTCCTTCGCCGAAGTGTTCTCGTAGTAAGAATTACAAAGAACAATTTGCAGTAGAATCATAGCTTGTATTGACCTAAGTCCGAGTCACCTTTAAATTCAAGTAACCTGTGATAACAAGGCGAAACTGTTTGGTTGCACGGCCGGTACTTGGTTGTATCTCCCGCCGACTGGACATTGTCATAGCCGAAGTATTCACAGGTACATTATACATGTACATTTGCATCGACTCGTATTGATACTAGGTCACCTCAGAGGAGTTATCTTGATCGACGCCGCGTTTTAGCGACTCATCAGAGAAAGCCCTCTGCAACTCTGATATTGCACCTCACGCCAGGCTTTCCTGACTCGAGACACGCGCGTAGACACCGACGCGTTTTTGCGTGTAAAGGAACAGCTGTGTACGGCTCTTCTAGTCACTGTCTGCAGTTCCCAGACTCATACACAAGCGCCTGTGTGTGCATATCTATTTTGTCAACATACCGGACATACCTATAAATAGCACGCGTACACAACCTCACGCGTATCTCTATGTAAGAGATCTCATACACGTCGCCGATCAGCAATACGTACGGTGTGTCGTACGCATTGCAGCACACAAACGATCGCGCTGACATATTCATATTCTGTAACATCACCATCATAAGCAGAATATATTGATTTTTTACCAGAAACTGACCATACCCTCTTATTGCATTTGCCTCTTGTCGCCTAGTGGTTCGAGTCCACGGGCATTTCACACGTGCCCATTATATAGTCAGTGACAACTATCTATTAATTATTTTTGGTTTTCCTCGGTCATTGCCATAGGGATCTGCTACTCCTTCTGAGTGCCTATCCGCAATTGCCGAGGGAATATGTGACGTGTCACGGTCACAAGTTAAACGTAAATCCCGGCGCTCCAGTTTCGGAATGAGACGCAACGTCGGACTTCGAGCGGGGAAATCTGATATTTTCCGACTTTGTTGCGATTGCCGTCCACGTGCTGCACGTATTGTTCCCCTCCAATTCAATGGACTCGGTTATGAGAATTTCAGCTATCTCGTCGGTGTTATGAATCGTCCCCTGTTCGACTTAATGGACACGCCAGCTCTGGGCTGGAGGAAGATTCTTGATTAGGCTGGGCGTGCAACAAATGTATCTGATTCGTTTTCGGCCGGCGAATGTTGTACGTACTATCGCTGACGTACCCCACTCATCGACACTTTCCGACGATTCAGCGTACTATTGAGGTTCTGGTTTCAATTTCGCGGATTCTGTTGTTGTTATAGAAACTACAACCGATATCGTGTGATTTGGAATAATTTTAGTTGACTATTCTAACAATTTCTATTGAAACGGATTACATTATCGATGTTTCTGAGTTGACGATTACCATGAATGCAATGCAATGGGACAGAGAGAATTTCAGTTTCTAGACACAAATAAATATTTTATGGGTTCTGCTTATAGCGACGATTACTGGGTATTTTCCTCTCCGTCGAACAATCCGTGTAAACTGAATGATTCAAATTCAGTTGTTCGGAGTGGAAGTTCGGAGAACAGAATCAAACTGCTGCGATGTCGGTTTGTGTTCGCAAGAAAACTCGCACCTTACAAACGTTTCGCCTCGAGATGGCTCCTCGTTCCACACGGGAGAAACTGTTTGGAAGTTTAAACATGGCCCTGAGGCTGGAATGATTAAAATATAAACGTTTGAGGACTTTGTATCTTCGAACCCGCTCATACGCTTGCGTTTTCATGCATTTTTCCGTTATATATTTGCTGAAGCAGAAGCTGTTGACATTTGGAACGAATTAATGTTTCGAGAACACCAGAAAATTGCGGTCTAGACACGACAGAAACAAGCATACAATACATCGCTTTGAGTGCTCGTAAATTTGTTAACTTTTTCACTTAACGCATGTATCACAAGTTTATGCTTCTTCATTTAAAAAATGTGCACTCGCTACCTTGAGGACGCAACTATAACGGGAACCTCCAGACACGAAGGACTTCCATTCATTGTTGAATGCGCTTCATTCTATTCCTGACGCAATCAGACATTCCGACTATTACTCAGCACAGGGATGTATCGACCAGAACGATTGAATATTGATTATTTTGCCGAGACATACCGCGGCTAAGATTACGCCTCTTGCCTCGAAATTTCCCTACGCTTCGCTACGGCTCACCAATTTCCCATTCATTATCGCAGGACCGTCGAGTTAACGATCAATTAAGCGATCGCGGGAATACGGAATGCCGGGCACGTACTAATGCCTCGCGCAAGGATCGGCCGCGCCGTTAGAAGGAGCACAGGGCAATATAGCATCGTGGAAGGAGCATTCGTGGCTTCGCGCACTACCGAAGCTCGTCTATTACTCGAGCTTCAGGTGCGCGCAATAAGAAAACAATGGCGTCGTACGGGGCGAGGGGGCGAGGGGGCGAGGGGGCGGGTGGATAATTGCGGTGATGGGCGGTGGCGATGCCGTTTCGCCGAATGGCTTCTCAGATCTTCGTTAGCCGATCTCTGGCGTCGATACAACAGGTAGTAAAAGCGATTTGCCGCCCGTTTCCTTTCGACCGCCAACTGGACGCTTTCTAATCAGACTATGGCTCGCGGCGTACGCCCGAATGTTCACCTTACTTCGCTTAGATCGTATCCATGCAAATGTATCACATGCAACGCCGCACGGTCCAAGGCAGTCTCGAACCGAGGACACGCGATAAGGAAGCAGCAATCGTACGCGATTCCAAAGGACTTTCTTTTCTGCGAAATTAGAAGTTGTGGGGAAAATTGATCGTGCAGTCGTCGAATAGCGATTCCGTGGCTATGAGGATGGACGACATGTATCAAAATTCGAATCGCTTGGTAATAGAGAAGATTTTGGGAAGAAAAGAGATGGAAATAGTTTGAGAGGAGGACGCAATGCGATAATAGGTAGCTCTCGTATACTCGTAAATTTGCTAATCTACCTGCCTACTTCTGACCCCGAGTATGATTGCTCCCGCAACGATCGAATTTACAGGAGAAATCTCTCACGGCATCTGGATCCGAATGTTCACCTTATTTTAGTGAGATCGTATCGATGCAAATACATTGCAATGCACGTTCTGACCCGGCCTGAGACAGCACTATCCGATAACCGACTGCAACTGCATCCGATTTGAAATGGAAATCAATACCGAAACAAGCCTCATATCGATCCGTTCCGGTTTACCTTCCGGCCTGCACATTCATCACTTTACTTACGCGCCGCAATAGATTTCAGGAACGAGGGCGCACCCCTAAAGTGCACGGATTCAGATTGTTCTTCCATGAGCGCGGCAACGATATACGCGCGGCCCGGTTCGCGAGGCAAATTTCGCACGCGACTGTCGATCGTGCCGAACGAAATTGACATCGTCCAATCTCGTTCGCGGTGGAAATTCGCTACAGTTAAAATTACTCGCTATTAGCGGGTGCAACATTTGTCGCAGAAGTAATTGGTCCGTTCCCATATCGCGCACGCAGCGCGATCACGCGACGCCTTATATGGCGTCGCTCGATACACGCACGTTCGCTGCTCCGCGAATCGTCGTGTCCAGGACTCGCCGAGTGCCAGCTTAATCGAGATCGATTTTTTTCTCTCGCCGATACGTTTCGTCATTAGGGGCGAATTAATATGCGCATAATCCCTCGAGGGTATTCCGAAGTGTAATTTCGTAGCTGCCGCGTCCGCTTTTGTCCGTCTGGCAATTACGTGTCGCGAGAGAGCGCGGATATTACGGCGAAATAATTGATGATCGCGGAAAGCATTTTCATAACGGCTACCGGCCGAGGATGCAATTGGCCCGGAAAACAATATTTGCAGTACGTCGTTAGGAAACTTATTACGGTGGGTATCGATTTGCTTCGAACGACGGACGGTCGTTTGCCGCGTGGGAAGAGAAAGAGAGAGAGAGAGAGAGCGTGCGCGCATGTCGGAAATGATCCATTGAACGGCGCCGGGATCGCGTTTTTGCCGGATTCTCAATCTGACGCGATGCGCAACGCGTATTAGAGTTATGATACTGTTGTCGCTGTGACCAGGTTTTTCCCGTCACTACGCACAATGCCTGCGCGCGCTTGCGGAATGCGGGGACGCAAGCATTGTACAAATGCGACAACTTCAAACGACGTGCGCGATAGAATGCGATACGGCTCGATAAAATGCATTGGCTAAATATTGTGCCGAATTTGCAGCTTGCCATGCTTGCGCGCCAAGGTTATCGGATATTTCCGTCCCACATTTCCCATTGCGAGCTGATACTGCGTGCTGGAACCCGTCAAAATTTATAACAATGTGAGTCCGTATATTTGCAGAATGCGCTTCGTATCTAAAAGTGAGGGCTGAAACAGTGAATGCCCCGGCCTTTTCATTCGCCGGTTTATGAAGTCAGCTGGAATCCGATGTATCTTCGCGTTTAGTAACATCTCTCGGCCCATTTTGTATCTTTAGAAACAAGTGACTTTCTCAGTTCATTAACTTCGTGCCACCGCGGAGTACGGTGCACACGGTATTCGAAAATCGAACGAATTAAGAAAATCCACAGATTGCGTAGTGGTTCTTGTCAGAATCCATTCGCCAGCCAACACACAGATACAGGTATGACAAAATTCGCCTCTCCCACTCCCGTCCTTACCCAGCTTTTTTCTTACCTGCCTCCATTTGATTTCGTTTGGTGTCCGTCGTGTCGTGTTTGCTCACCGAAATGTCCTGTATCCGTGGTGAGTTAACCGCAGGGAGAGATCCAGGGACAAATAATGCGGCGGAAGACGTGAATTTCGAGGGAGAGAGCCGGGAGAGTAAACCGTTCCGGCCTCTCTCGTTCTACGTAGGAACTGCGGATGCCGCGGGTTGGAGACTATTCAATTTCATAATCCGATTTGGCGTACGATTGGAGGAAGCAGAAAACTTTCGATTTATGGCACGCTTAGGACAAAATCCCCCAGATTTCTCTGTGCCCCCGCGAGTGTATCCGGCGGAACGAGTAGAAATGGAATTTCCAGGGTAAGAACGAGGTTACGAAACCGAGCTAGTTGTTGGTCCCTTTAGCTGGCCAATTACGAAAGAATGGGATTACCCGTGATTTTTTCCTCTCCCCTCGGACCCGTCCCTCCTCGCACAGATTTTCCGCCTTATTTCGCTCGCCGCGCTCGCATAACTTTTCCCATTTGAAAATGGAATCACGTCGACGACGGCCGGTAGGTCTAGTACAAAGAAGGACGCTTGACGAAATTAACAATTTCGCCGTGAATTAAAAGTGGCACGGCTTGCCGGGCGCTCGGGTCGAAGTTACCGCTCGCTGTTGAAGATTATATAAATTCTTCACGCGCGCCGAGGATGAAGGATAACGAGCAAGAAGCCGTGTCGCGAGCACCGCTCGACTGTATGAATCCTGCATCCTGCCACGTAAATCAGTCAGGAACTCGGTACGCGTGAAAGAGCAAAATGGGACGAATGAAAAAGAGAGAGCGCCTTGCATGTGAAAGCCGCCACCGGAATTCTCCCGTCGCCGGCATTCCGAACGAAAATTATTCTTTGTCACAAATGAGTTGCGTTACGTCGAGAAGACGCCAGCCCGCGTTTGATCGGTACAATTCATGCGGTCCATTTTTTACAACATTTCACTACGGACGTCGATAGAATAGAAAAGCTAAAAGTACGTTAGCGGCATAGATTCAGTTATTTCGAGTCGGTTAGAATTTCACTCGTTCACGCTTGTGCCACGACGGATGTCTGCAATAATTGAAATCGTGGTTGACGACGCGCACAACTCGGCTGTTTATTGTAAGGAGTATTTCTCAATAGCCACCCCGCTCTCCCGTCGGCTGTAACTTGGACGATTTATCTTTGATGTTTGTTGTCGGCTCTGCTACGTACTTGGGTCGCGCACCGGCGAGTAAACTCTGACAGGGTGGCCAATCCATTAATTAAGTTAATTAACTCTAGACAGGTAACACGCGGCTACTATGGACGCCAAGTAAACTCTAATGTCGGCCCAGAAACGAGCCCGCATTATCCTACATATACATACGCGATTATACAAAATTACACCGCATTTGCTCTGTGACGCGAAAGCACGAGTGTGCGTCGCGCACGAGGTTGCAACTTTCCGTGAACGCGATTAACCGTGATTTTTCGCGGACTTATTCGCCAAATCACTGAATAGCAAGGATGACTATTTTAACGAATAGGGCAGATGTATTTCCACTCTTGTTAAAAACATTTCTTACCCCGCGAACGTGTTACCATAAAAATTTGTAAAGCCGCAAAATTACTCTCAAAAATATATTAATTCCGGTCATCCGTCGAGGTTTGCTCCCACGATTATTCCAAGTCCGTTCCTCTGCAACGTTCTCCCGTATACGATTGCGTAGACATTACTACACGGCTACGCTTCCAAAGTTATCAGTTTACCCGATGAAGAAGCTTGAGGCGCACGCCTGCACAAGAATCGCGTCGCACATGCATGTGTGTGGATATTTAAATGAGGCCGCGGTCGAAACTTAGGCGACTTGACCGCGAAGGCAAGGTATCAAGGGGTGAAGTTCTCAAAGAGGAGCCCCGACTCCTGTTACGCAAACTCTACCGCGCTCGTGTGCATTACAACGGATAACTCCGGCTGAGGGCAAGATATTCTCCGTGATAATACACCGGGTAAACGCTAATCCCGAGCGAAACGTGTCGCCGAAGCGTCTCAACATTGACGCAGGTTAACCGTGTTGTACTTGCAAATTGAACGTGTCAGTCCGCGAGAATTGAACTATACGCTTGGGTGTTGTGTATTGGACGAAATGTCGTTTTAACCCGCTGCATGACCAGTTGTACGAACAATGTTGTGTGCAGTTGGCTTCTCCTCTGGGATCGTAAGTGATTTATGCTAAACCGACTTAAGTGGAAGATAGTTGATACGCCCCTGTCGAAGGTTTTACGCTTTCTGAATATTTATACGTAATCGGTCAAAGCGGGACTACTGACGGGCTACAGATAGAACTGGTGTGAACGAGTAACTGTGCAGAAAGCGAACAAGTCAGAAACTTCTATGTACGAAGATCTGGAGAGTTTATAGAAATTAAATAATAACTGGCGAGAGATTAAAAAAGAAGTTCCACCGATTTATTCGTGAGAATGTTACGAGTATTGCTTTCGTATAAAGTTCTGCCCGCGTTTCTTCCCCGAATTCATAGTCGCGTGTCCGAATATCTTCTTTTTGTGGGAAATGGAATAAAATGCTGCGTGATGTACCTTTTGTTTCTTTAATTTTAAACGGCAAATCCGAAGGTACTTTGAGGTTTCCGACGGTACCTGCGAAACGAGTCGAAAGTCCGAAAATGACGCTCGTCCGAATTTCAGGAAGCACTCGTCGCTGACGTTAAAGTAAATCTAACGAGACGGAGTTAGTCGAATTATAATCACGGTTACAGCGACAGCGGTACGAATTAAAAGTCCCGGGTATAATTAAGTGCATGCGAACGATTTAAATGCCGCAGCGCCCGTTCTTAATGCGATCCACTTCCTCGTTTCTGTACATTTGATTATGCGGAAGATTAGTAGGCACGTGACATTAATACCGGACGCAACTCTACTTTGCGAATAATTTGCTCGCGGCGGATTCTACGTTCTCGAACTTTTTCGTTTTTTAATGTCAGCTTTAAAATGGCTGTCAGATCCTCTTGCCTCCGAGATTTACACGCCAACGAACACTTTGACACTGGCGCAATCGGACCTTGGCTTGGTCCCTTAATTACCACGACAAATTTTGTAAGCCACACGAACAGGGGTAGATGCATTTTCTAGTAATTACCCACTTTTTCCAAACAAGTACGATATTTTTAGCAGGCGCGTACGTCTTTGCAGCGACAAGATTAAACAACCGCTTTGACGCTGAAAACCCATGAAAATTCGCGAGTGCGACAAACAAAGGGGCACTTTATTGAAAGAAAATGAAGTTCGCCGTAGATTGGCTTATCGCGGAAAGGGTCGCGTCCGCGCTACATCTTTTGAAGATAACTCGATGAAATTGAATATTTGCACGGCATGGACGGGCGAAAATTTGCGTCGACGAGGGCGTCGCATACGTCGCGTGCATTTACATAAAAGACAGGGCGACGAGGCGAAGCGCGGCACAAAGACACCGTAGCACTCGCCGTTCGATACCATGGAAAATTATTCGAAATTCGGTCGAATTTCGTCAGCGAGCGCGGCAGATCTCTAACTAGCAATTCGTTTGTAATACCGCTTCGTGATTGGCATAGTTTATCTGGACATATTGGTAAACAACCTGGGCATATGTAAGCTGCCTAATCTCCGGCCGCCCAATAATCTCGAAACGCAATATTATCGATGTTGGAAATTAGTAACCCGGTAATACCAATATGCCATGCCGTTGCGGTTCGCAATATATTCGGCGCGGAGGGAAGAGGGAAAGCGCACCTGGATAAATATGTATGAACGCGTTGAAGGAGCATTCATAAACAAATCGGGAGACGGCTTCCCATCCTGGCTCGTTGAAATTTGCAACATAATGACGCCGTCTAAACGGTCACCGGCTACCACCACCCAGGCCAGTGTCAGCCAACGTCACGATATTGTGACGCGCTTGACCTCGTTATGCACCGATGTTTCTCCTCGGTTGTCGATATGCTCGCCGCGCTGGGATCAACTGATGCATTTCTCGAGCAACCGGCAGCGATGCAATATGTGAGCAGGATATACGACATTCGAGTAGGATGCTCACGCTGGTGCGTTCTTGTTTATGCATCGAAATGTGCACTGGCCGGGGCGTGCGATTAAAAAGTTAGTGCGAAAAGCCTGGATTATGATACGAAATGTGAATGCTCGTCATGTTTCAACACATATTCTCAGTAGTCATGATCTATATGTATTCGGTAGTTCAATTGCGTCGTTAGGATGTGATCGGACATGAAATTTTTGTCGCGCCGAATAATGCAGAACTCGGCACGTGCGCGCGCGAGTAGGTACATATGTAATTCGAGAATCCGTCTAGATCGCGAGAGTTTCAAATAGCAGAGAGAGAAAGGAATGAGGAAGAACCTTACTCAGAGAGGCGTGGAGCGAGGAGTGAGCTCAAGAAAGTAGGAACGACGTGTAGGCTCGAGAAAAATTTGCCGATTTTTCGAGGGAACGTATCACATCCCTTCGAGGCATTTTAATTTTACATCGTCGATCGCACACGCCGTCTTCGCGTCCACAATTCATCGTTCGAATTTATTGCGATACGTATTCCGAGTGGCTCAGAGAACTATGAATCATTTCTTAAGACACTTGTATATATTCATATTACGCAGCCTCGTATAAGTAGAACTGGAAATAAGCAAGTCACCTAAGTAGTGGAACACATCGGACACATAATGCAACTACCCAGGCGACATTAATTGACATATTAAATCTACTTTATTGGTTTAACGGTAAATAATTATTAGATAGACTTTATCGGTTTAACTTGAAATTACGCGATCACTCTGGTGTCGTGCGACATGCATGTAATCCGTTCCTGCGGAACGGACCTCATGACGAAACGCTAAACACACGATTATGTGGTGCTATTATGACGCCACCGGAACGCATGGCTGATGGCCAGAGACGGACGTAGGCATCTATGCGCGTGCATATATCAGCACACGTATATACGCCTACCATGTCTCATGGCACCAATGGGGACTACGATAAATTCTCCTATGAGGACCTATTGTCAATGACGAGAGTTTTTCGCCCCTGCGAGATGAGATGGTGAATCTGGCGATAGTGTGGGGGAGCGATTTCTGCGGATCGTTATTCCTCGTTCTGGGGAGCGCGTGAATGGGATGAAGGGGGGAACGTACGCAGTGGATATCTTTCCGGAAAATCTGCAAAATAGGCAATTGCGTATTCATCGAGCCTCATCAGTAGGGGATATCTCCCTTAAGCGTGGAAATGAGGAATTGATGGTACGCCAATACATTGTGCTGTTTAATGAGGAGCGGAGCGTTCGTACGACAGTATTATTGAATTAATCGCAACTCGATATTTGGTCGGTACGACTGGGTAATCGGATGACGCGCGATTATTCACGACTGGCTTACGACTCATTATAACACCTAATGTAAGAGCTAATGTTCGTGCCATTCGTACATAAATCTAGAGTAACGCTTCGATTCCACGAGAGTCGGGAAATAATCATAACATCTTCAAAGGGACGTAAAAGCATTCGTTCATTCGAGCAACGAGCACGAGGTTAAAATTGCTACCACCTCACTATGAATTCTACAATCTAACAACATCGCTTCGATCGACGTACATATTCCGTCTTCGACCGGGCGCCGCGGAACAATTACATCGCGAATGCGTATCGACGATCGTAAAGTTGATTACGATTTCCGAGCGAGTTAATTGCACGTCGATATTCAGCCCCTTTCGTTCTCTATCTCGATCGGCCCTCGTCGTTGCGGTCGCAGCCGTAAAATTTGTTGTCCTCCGCGCAACGACGTCCGTCGGACCTGAGGTCGGGGAATTAAGAGGGCGGGCAGGAGGAAGCCGACTGAATGGCATTCGCGTTAATGTCATTATTGCACCGAAGACATTCCGATGTTCCGTCTAACGCAATTCCTCGAGGAGGCGCTTCCTTCTCCTCGACCCCCCCTCTCGCTCTCTTGCGTTCGATTCCGTCGACCTCGTTTCGCCGTGCCGGGTCCGATATCGACCGTCCTTCTCCACTCGAGACAATTAACGTCTCGCGGCTCGACATTTCCGGCGAAACAAAAAGCGGTCGCCGCAAAACTGCCTCGCGTCAACCAAGTCGGCCGAGCAGCGAACGGCGAGCACTTCCGAATCGCACGCGTAATCGTGCGTTTTAACGACACCGGCCGGCCAGTTTGGTCTTCGCTTTTTCACAGCTTCGCTCTCGTTTTTCCGCACTCTTTTTTTTTCGCCCCCACCCCCGCGCACTCGCTCGTCTGGTTTCCCTCCGCGGCTTTTTCTTCTCGCGAGAGTCTGAACAGTTCTACCGACGCGCTTACAAAACGCGATGCGGTAGTTGTGCTTTTGGAATCGCGCATTTTCTGCCCTGGTATTTGCTTCGGCGGTGTCACTTTAATGCTTGCATATTCAATGCTTTGCGTAGCGGGACTATTTCGTTAACCTTCCGGGGCACGGGTTAACTGGGCGCGTGCGACGTCGAAATTACTTTAGTTCTGCGGAGAAATAGTGAGGGAGATCGCTGAGTGGTATAATTAATCCTCAACAGACGTCGCGATAATAGCTTGTCGAAAATTAGGATTGTACGACGAGTTCTTTTCTCTGGTTTTCTCTATTTTGTACGGCTGATATTACCATCCTTTCCTCTCTCTTTCTGGGAACCATTATAGGACAGTTACAATGCAAGCGTGTAATTACATTAATCTGTTGACTATTTAATATAATGCGCGTACATTAATCAACGAACGTCATTAATTCAACGGCACTTCATTCGTTCGGCCATAATTAACACCGGCAATGCTTTTCGGCAATCATAATTATCAGTTAATATATGAACAAAATAAGAAGGAAAATCAGAAACTGTAGCAAGCGGGAATTTCGCTGTGGTTAGCGGATGTTAATTAATTCAATTCAGTTGATGGGCCGCACGTGCTGAACGAAGCACTTAATTAATCATTTTCGCCTACCCTCTGAAAATCGCAGCGACTCGCCCGAAAGATCCTCAGAAGAACAAACCGCTGTCGGCGCAGCGGTCGGATCCTTTTTAGATTCGTTCAACCGTCCCGATAAAATATTTCAAGCTCCCTGCTGTCTTTGGACGAGGCTGGCGGTCTGTGCGCGGTCGTTCCTGAAAATTCCGAAATGCTTTGCTTTATGGAGATGCCTCGCCAGGCGGCGGCGGCGGCGGCGGCGGCGGCGGCGTCGGCGTCCATTTCGTTAAGCTGCCGCTCGCAGCAATTTTTAGTGCGGAAGAATTTAGCGGCTTCTCATTTCCCTGTGAGTCTTCCTCCACTTCGGCGTGCCTCAATTTCGTCTTAATACAGTACGAGGAAAAGCGCGCTCCAATTTAACGTTGCACGGGGTGTCGGGAAACGACTTGCTTTAGCAGCGACCGAGGCATACGGAGTATTCAAATTCGGTCGACAATACGGAGTGCTTTCGAACGGTTGCTCATAACTTTGAGTGTCGATTCTACGTATCAGAACCAGGAGAGAATCTTTGGACGTTTCGTAAGAGATCGCGGACCTTCTCAGCCACTGCGGGTGTTAACAACGTGTTCATCTGACAAAATAAGTTAGATTTTTATGCACTAAGATTAGTCGTGTCAATTCGATGACGATTTTCACTGTGTTCGCGTGTAAGTTTGTCGACACCCCCACGCGAGAATGCGCGTGAAACAAGGGATCATTAAGTTTTACGTCTTGCTTCTCTTTTTAGGTTCCGTCGAATTACTGTCTTGCTCGCTGGGTTGATTATAGGTCATTCCAGCTCGCGTACCACGAATACCAGCCCTGAACTTCCGCAGTGATCGCGGCGAAACGAATTGCAAGTAGTCGTTCTAGCCGGTCATAGTAGTTAATCGCAGTCGATAGATCACCAACACGTGGATGGTCAGACTGAACGATAAAGAAACGTAGGAGCTACATTGCACACTCCCTCGACATGTAAGAAAACATAGCAGCTTTTGTTATATGAATGGAATTCTTTTTGGAATTATTTCGACTGCAATCGTTCTCTAGAATCGGCTGAGAACTGAAGCTGTAGACGTAGGAGAAGAAACGCGGGCATGAACAGTTTAAAAGCATGGTACACACGATCCACCGCATTCCAATTTGTCCGCGGTAAAGTCTGCGTTTAAGCCGCGATCCATCGGAGCTTAAAAATGTAAAAACTTCCGTCCACGAGGATATTCCGAATTCAGCCCCGCCGCCGTCGCCGCAATATTTATTCATCCGCGTACATGTGTTTGCGTTTCGGATACTCGCACAGCGTATTGGCTCGCGCATTCAAATACTGTAAAGCCAAATGCGTACATGACTTCAAATTCAGTGGCTGAGATCACAAACTATAATTTTTTAGTGATATTAAAGCACGACAATTGATGTAAGTTAATACACGATACCAAGTCAGTATCGATTTATGGATGGGGATGAAAGAAGTATAATAGCTCTCTTTCAACAGCGCATGATGCTAAAATTGACATAATTGACGGATATTATTAGCATAACTTTCTCAAGTGCAGTTTGTCGATGAGACGCTGATCGCGATAGCGAGACAGATCGACAGACCGTATTTTTGTCAGTATGCGAGCGTTCCGAGAGTTCATAAATTCGTAAAAACTTGTTTCGCGTTTACTACCGACAGTGCCGCGGTCTACGGAAGGTCGCTCGTTGCTCCTAAATCGATATGCGCGGTTAGGAGATAGTACCGTAATTTTTCGAGTGCTTGTCAGTTTTTCGAGGAAGTGAGATGTGCCGGTAAATTTGTCGATAAGGAAACGAAGAATCGACACGCGAAGACTCGCCAATTGCTCGACTTTGTTCAAGATTTTTCGACGCTCTTTCAGATAAGTCTCTCTCTATCGAAAGATGTAAGTCCGGAGGGAAAAAAAGTGTTGCACGTTTTCACCATTTCTCGAGCATGTCTCGATCACGCAGTCTGTCATTTTACACGATTGTAAATGATGTTTGACCATCTCGAGAGTGTGCCCAATTAATCTAAACAAGGAAAGTTTCGTAATCGCGCGAAATGTTTCGCTCGCCCGGAACACTGTTCCGACGTCTCGAACTACGCGCATCCCGAGAACGTTATTTAGTATTCCGACGTCCGAGGTATCGACTGTGCGTCGTGCGATGGACGAAGAAGCGAGGGCGCCGTTCTTTCCCAGAGGCTGTGTGCCGAGTACTCGGCGAGGGAAAGTATCGTCCCAATTGACCGATCGACGAGCAAACAGCTGACGGAGAAGGAAAGAGGGCGAGTCGAGCGAGACGGAAGAAGCGCGGCGATAAACAGAGAAAGCAGAACGTGAGAGTGCGAGAGCAAGACAGAGGAGGGCTTTATGCCCCCTTTCTCCGATCCGATCCGATCCGATCCGATCCGATCGGTTCGCTCGCCGGCATGGTCTCTACGTTTGCCGCTGATTGTGAGCGGGACGATAGTTTTCACCGTTTGTATTTCCCCTTTTCCATGCCGCTCCCGTTTTATACCTTACCTTTTTTTTCCCCCCTGCCGGCTGCCGTGCGCGAGCACGCGTTCGCAATAACCGTTAAAGCGGACGGGATCGGGCCGACGACGACCGAGCCCGATTCGACCTGCCGGCGCTGCGCGCTGCCTTCTAAACTTTTACGTTGCCCGAGTACCGAGTTTGATAACTGACGCTCGATAAAACTGTCTGCCTTGTTTTCCTTCCCGAATCTCTTCAAAGTGAGAGAGAGAGAGAGAACCAGAGTGCGGTGTATGGGAAAGAGGAAGACTCTCGGGGGGTGGGAATAACTTTCGAAAGGACTACCGAAGAACTGGCCTGACAAGTCACTTCCCTTCCATAATGCTTCGCGTTCGCGTTCTCTGCTTTGTCAGCAGAGCTCTTACCGACGTTCCTTTTAGAGTCTTCCAAGAATGACCAATATGTTTTTATTTTTACTCGGAACGAGCGGAGAGAGAGCTGCCTGCTTACTGTTTATCTGCAATCATTCCATATGATTCGATTCCGGGGCAATCGATACCGACGTCAAGTGTGTTATCTACTTTCATGTGTTTGTTTTCGCAACAATGGCTGGGAGCCGCTAGCCACAGACAGGACATAAGTTAATTTTTATTGTTTTCTCACCATCTCAAGACTCAGAAAATTCGCGATAACGCCTGAATTACTATGAAAGTAGCCACCCTGACGAATCACTTTAGCGCTACGTGTCGAGCACAGCGCTCAGTCAGCAAAGCTCTTACTAACGTTCCTTTCCACTTCGTGGATCCGTCCGATACGTTTTTACTCGCGCCCGCGCCAAGAGAATGGTCGTCCGTTACTACTTACAACTTACCGCGACGACTGGGCGGTTTTATCGGAATCAATTCTTCATGTTCATCAAGCGCAGACGTTTTATAGTCGGCCAATCTGGTTTCCTTTCTCGAGCTGAAGGGAAATTAATCTTCTCTGGGGAGAGATGAGGAAGCTTGCAGGATTATGCGTTACGTTGGCGACACGGTTGCAGTATACGTATCATTTTCTCTAGTACCTTTAGAACGCTGCACTAGTAAACGTGACGTTTTTATGTTGTATCTTAATTTTCCTACTAACGTGTATTTTATTTTGTTCTATCTATAGGCGTTTACTTTAAGCAGAATTTAAAACATGCAAAAACAAGGTGGTATCCTTCAACAAAATTACCGTAGAATTGTATGAGGTAAGTATCGATAGTGTAATAAACCTCACGGTATAGAAAACATTTTTCATGCCCACTTTCTGCATCCTATTTAGCGCAACATTAACCTCAGAAACAGTACCAAGGCTTTAGGGTCACCGCAATAATATACACCTTGGTGTCACATAAATCATTCTCCTACATAGGTTGGTGGAACAAAAACGACACATGGTTAAAATACGGCTCCTCTTATCTCTCGCTGCACGTTACATCCCTTGTCTTTACATACAGACCCTGTCGTGGCAGTTTAGCTTAGGTTGCAGGTCTTCGATATATTACAAATGCGTCGCAATAAAAGCGAATGACAAAACAATGCTAACTAGTAAAATTAAAAAAATTGTTTCCTTCATTATTAATATTATTTAAAATAAATTAAAACATTTCGTAACGTATGCCATTGAACTATCCAAAGGCACCAGCGTCCGGTGGTGGGTCCAATTTAATATTACATAAAGTTGTAAGAGCTTCCAAACGCCCTAAACTGGATACCTTGACGCGTACCGGAAGCAGGCGTCTTCCGTACCGGTTATCACGAAGACGCGATAAATCTGGGCCGCAATTACGCGTGTTTGCTCGAAAATTTATAACGCGGTCGAGCGCCAGTATTGAGGCGTTGCTCCAGCAGACGCGACCGAATCAGGATGAGAAGATGCGCGTGCTTTTGAACAGGCGCCAGCGATCATGAAAGTGGTCCAAGTGGAATATTTTAAAAATTTAATTTTCACTTATTTCGTCTTCCGTCGATTTGTCTGACGGAACACGTGAAAAATCGTGTATCACGTTGTATACGGGGCAGGGGCCACCGATGACTCATACAGGTTTAGCATTCTCTTTGCAAGCACTTTCAATGAATATACTTGTGACGCAGACGCAGCTACCCTGGATGCACGATATTTCACTGATTTACATGAACGCATGACTTATTTATGCCGCTGCCGCGAACAGACTGGCAGAATTCTGTAGTAGGTAACTTTCCGATCAACTTGAAGCTTTACTCTGTCTCTGACTTTGCGTACCTCGCGTTCCGAAGACTCTGTTTACGAATCTGATACTTTCCGGGTCTCTCCGCAATCGTTTCGATTTTGTACTACCAAAGAGTGTGTAGAAAAACCTGTTTGTATAATGCATCTTTCAAACGTTCGTTAGTAAATGATTACTGATGGTATTGCAAATAATCATGTCCCCTTTATCATTTTCTATGGTCGTTTTCTATATACCAACGTATTCAGTTCCCATTGCTAGCTTGCACTTCGTAATTGCCGGGACATAACATTCCCTAGCATATGAGCTGCTGAAACGACGATCTTCTTCTCGCAATCATTCGGAGACGAACGACACTGCGGTGAACACTTCGCATTTGGCAGGAATCCGTGCAGATCGTTCCTGAAGCAAATCAAATCCCCTGAGCTTTCGAGATCGCGCCATTCCCTCTCCTTTTCTCTCCCGTTCCTCGTAAAGACGGGACGAGCGAAGCAACCCGAACATCTCGCAATTTCGTTCGTCGCAGAGCAGGTCAAGTTTCATTGTAATAAGCAAGGCAGCGGTGAAATTCGAGTCAAACGCAGAATAACAGGTACCTGGGAGTATCGTCGTGAGCGTAGGAAGTAAGAGCGGCTTGTAAAATCCTTCGCCACAGTGACGAGAAATACACTCGTCGAAATGGAAGTCGGACAACCGTGAAAACGTTGCAGTCGGCAGACAGAATAAGTAGTGTAAATGTTAAAAATTCCGCGACTGCGGCGGTCGCTCTTCTGTCTCGCGTCGCGTCGGTGCCATCGGTTGATATAAATATCAAGTACTGGCGAAACGGATTCTGCCTGGAAACAGCAGTGCACTGTCTCTCGGCTCATGCAAGCAACGTGCAGGATACGAAAAATACCGCGAGCGAAACAATATCTTTCGATATCCGGTGTCTGTTTATTCTTGCCGGCCGCATGCTTTATTGCGTACCGGCAATTCTCCCGTCTTATCTTCAAGCACGTTTGGCCGAACGAAGAGACTTTACCACCGCGTCGGGTTGGTCCGATATTTTGCGATATTTTGGTTCTTCGGCCATTCCTCGCGAGTACTCGTGGCGCGCGACGTACGCGAAACTTCGTCAGCATCATCGTTCCCACACTGCTTTAGAATCGATTTTACGGTATTGACATCACGGCCGATATAGAATTGCGATACTAAATCCTCGCCGGGATATCCGGAACGGATGTCGTCGATAGAATATCCAGCCTCGTCCGTTCTTCATTTCATGCAACGTCGCTTTATCGACCAATCCGGAGCAATCTCGCCCTAGACGTCTTTGAATAGAGATTTATTCTCAGGTTAATGTACAACGAATTCCGAGCTAAATACAGATGCGCGGCCAATGGATGCGATAGAATTATTTATACTTTCGCGTTCTTTAAGAGATAATCAGTCTATTAGTGCACTCGACCATCAATTCAATTTCCTTCATTATGACGATTCTCATAAATGTTAATTCAACAATCGATTTCCTATTATAACTCAGTAGCGGACTTTCATTAAAACGTCATACAGGTTAGATTGCTCAATTGATATAGAAATATAGACGATCGTTTCGATATCCTCGGCTGCCAATGTCATTAGAGACGCTCGCCGTTTAGCCTATTTTGCTCCCTATAATTCTTCGATCGACTTTCATTAAGGGATGTAGAGCTTAACGCGTTCAACACTGACACGCCATAAATCTGCGGAACGACAAAACGAAAAGCCAATCGGTGTTCCGCGTTTTCCTGAAATCCTCGTGTCCGGCGATTAAACGGACACGAGAAATTCATATTGTCGGTCGGCGGCTGATGCAGGTGCGTCTCAGAATGTTGGACGTCCGATTGGACAATTTAATCTGTGGATTTGGCGGCTGCGTCCAGCGTGCAGGGCGCGCGGCCTGCTTTATTCTCCACGGGCGTCAGGAATGGACAAACTGGATAGCTGAGATATCCGACGGCAGGTACACGTCCGGAATTTCCAGTAACCATCTTCGCCGCTTCTGACTATCGTCGAGAACGAATATAGGACCTTCACGCTATCGGTGTAAAATTGAATATTGGAGCCCCTTACGTTGATGCATAGAACCGACGTCCGGCGAGATTTATTCTCGTCTTTCGATTATCCCACTGCACATATTTTCGCGATGACAACGATCCTTTGACATTTATCAGGTTAATCGAGTTTCCCGAATGTAAAGCAACGCTCTATCTCCGCGCAATGCATTTGATTGCAAACACAGTCGAATACGTAGATCAATTCGACATCACAAGATATTCATAGCGTTCCCTCTTCGAATTTCAGATGTCTAATCGAACGTATTCAACGCTTAATTGGCGCGGAATGGTCTTTGTATTGTGAATCAGCAGCCAGTGTAAGCATATCTGTTTCAGAAGATTGCCCATCAAATTGGATTGTTTAATTCGAGCGCACAGCGCGCCATTGTAATTATTCTACATAGTTGCAGTGCGGCTCAACTCCGTACTAATGGCGAAATTAAATAAAGACATTTAAGTTTCGTAGCTTGCGCAGCGATCTGACCCGGCAACGACGCTTCGTGGTTGAATGTTCAGCAATTACCCGAAGGCCGGAATTGAACACACTTAAAAATATTTTGCCGATGAAACAATGTTCATAAATATAACAAGCTTTGACAAAAACGCCATCTACTGACGTCTCCGAAAATTCGATATTTAATTTGACGACTGGACGAATAATCCAGCCCAGTCCTGGCCGTTTCGATTCAGTCGGCGAACGAAGCACGAAAGAATTCGGGCTGGACGCCGAATCAGATGCGGTCGTTCGATTTGTCCGCCCTTCGGAAGGCGAAACTGACCTACAGATTCCTTCTCATCCCCGAGCAGCTCGCTTTTCCTCGCTGAAACGGCACGGAAGTGACCCTACAATCCTACATCGTGCGCTAGCCCGAGCGCGGCCGAGCGCGACGATGTTCGATCGAGGATCAATGTGGATTTCCTTCGACACGCTCCTCCGTCACACTGATCCAAAATTCAAGGCGCACGAGTCCCTCGGCGTGATGCGCCCTGCAGAATGTCGGCGCACTCGTAGTCGTAGGACTGGGCCAAGGAGAGGAGGGACGAGGTTGCGCGATCGATCGATTTGCATCCCTTCGCCTCGCGTCGTTTTATTGGCATCAGCTTGTGCGTTCCTGCCGCCCCCGCGCCGCCCCGCCGTCTCGTTTGTCCTCCTGATCCTTCCCTTCTCATCTTAGTTCATTGTTCCTCTCTACCGTTCTCTGTACTTTTTCCCGACGGGTCACGAGCATCGGAATCATTTTAGAAGCTTCGACCGTTTTTGCCCCTATTCGATCCGCATCTTCTCGCTCGTTCTGGTGTCACCGTCCGTACCCAGCTCTCTAAACGTCTTTCGCTACTGTACTGGAAATATTTGTTGTACCCCTCTCAAATGTACTTAGCACGAAGTACATGCTTTAGCAATAAATATTTCCTTGAAAGAAAATTAAAATACGTAAAATACGATAGAATAAATATTTTCAATACTTTCCCTCGTTACTGTCTCTATCCACCGTCTTCTCTAGATGCGCTCCATCCGTTCGCACTCTCAACGACTTCCCTTCGTTCCTCTCCCTCCATCAACATCTCTCTCCCGCGTCTCTTTACGTCGTGTATATACGTAGCCTCGGCCGTCGTTCCGAGTGAAACTTCAGCGCGCCTCGAACTTCCGTAATTTGCTCTCTTGCCGTACCTATTTCTCCCGGGAAGCCTCCACGGGGAAGTCGCGAGAAAGAGACCGGAAACTGCTAGTACCTCGCCTTGGTATCCGTGATTTCATTTAGGCAGGGCGCGCACGCGCGCGGCCCTCTTCGCGCGGAGTGTATGATCACGCGTGTACATATACGAGCGCGTGCTTAATCTTTGCACCGCCAGCCGACGTCGCTTTAATAGGCATCTTATAGCATTTACGATCTCCCTCGTTGTTTCTCTTCCCCCACCCCCTTGCCGCCGTCGATTTTGAACCCTCACGCTCTATCTTTTTCATGCATATGCAAATATGCGTCTTCGTTTGGCTAGCGTGTAACCCGATTCAGAAGCGCGACGCGCTCGAAATAAACGCCGCCTTGTGGCGAGCGGTACTGAAACTGCGCCGATTTACTGCGAATATTTGCAGGCGAGGGGTATGTTTTTAGATACTTGCTGATAGTGTCAGAATTGTTCTAATTGACGACGCCGATTATGTGATCCGGTTGGTTGATGAGTGGGTATATAGGTGACACTGCAAACAGTCTTCATTCGCTTTGATAATGAATGACAGATATTTATACAAATGATTGATATGCTGCGCAAATACGACACTAATGGATGTGTCAACGAAAAAAGTGCGTGGTGCGTCTTAGCGTGGTGCGCTACCGCATAACTATGTAACTTCCTTTTCTTCGCTATCTTTTCGTTATCCGAGCACTATCCTCGCAATTTCTCAGCACCTCATCAGAATATGTCTCACTCTCATCTTTGTTTGACCCCTGCTTTTCGCTCCCCTCTTTCCATAACCGCCGCTGCCCGCCCGACACGCCTTGTTGGCACGCTACTAAGGGATACATGTGATGAAAGTTAGAAGTTGGGGGTGTGCCTCATTCGCATGAGTCCACGAAGGGGGTCGGGACGGGGTGGTATAAAAAGTGTGAACCAGAAGGTAGGAAAAGAGCGTAGAGCTATCTGCGAAAGGAGAGAAAGACCTGTGAGAAAAAACGTTGGCGGAGGGTAAAAGAGGAAGAATTAAGAAAAGATAGGGAAAGACCGAGCAATCAGAGGCTGCTGCATGACGTCGGCGGAGGACTGACAAAGAGGATAAGAAAGGAAGGTGTAGGAACACAGGAGGAGGAGGTAGAGCGAAGAATGGAGAGATAAATAGGGAGATAGAGAGAAGGGAGGAGGAATTATAGCAGAAGGGGCGAGTTGCCGGCAAGAAGGGAAAAGGTGGAAAAAAAAGGGGAAAAAAGGAGGGCAGGATGAAAGGAATGGCGGAGAAAAGGAGGACGACGGAGGCGCACCGGGATGCAGGTAATGCATACTAGGTACATGGCGTAATATTTAATCCAATGAATTAATTATAAACTATGCTCGACATCTCGCGCCCAGCGCCGGCAATTACCATGAATATGAAGCACGCCCTTTCGTACTCTCGTGAGGTGGTTCTCTTTCCGGACGATAATATCGGTAATTTCATTTGCGGACGGCCCCGGTCGTTGCCACGGACGCGCGCAACCCTGCTGCTCCTCTGACCCGAAATAATGTGCAGTGTACGAAGATTACCTATTCGCGATACCTGAGCCAGGCGAGAGTTGTCTGTACCTCGATCGTACGAGGATAATGCATTTATCATAGCTCAAAAATAGGATCCATCCGATGTCTGTGTATAAAAATACACTCGTATTTTTCTCGTTTTACGTACACGTGTCAAGGGTGCTATAAATATTGATTACTATCACCCGATAAACATTACGTTACAACGAGATCGTCACGTATTACATATCGGACGCAAAAACAAATGATTTCCCTACTTTCGTCCGTCGTCTAGATCTAGACTACAATTTAATTAACCGAAATTTTCTCTCCGACTTTTCATGCTCGTCGGGTTCCGGTAATTAGACGCATCCAAATGAGGCGCGCAGGTCGTACACTTAACCAGGCCAGCGGTGTGCAAGCAAATTAATGCGCAGATAATACGTTTTAGCCCATTATAAATACGTCAATAATTAAAGCCGGCTGCCAATCTGCGATTCGAGGCATCCGCGATTCCGTTCAGCGACATACTGTAGGATTTTCACTCCCGACTTCCCTCTCATATTCCTCAATCCGCATTAACGACTACCTCATTCCGCCCGACACTCCGAGATCCAAAGCTGTTCTTCTTGTCGGAGTTTTAGCGGGTAATTGCATTAACTGCGCCATTGGAAAGCGGCCTGATGCGCGCTAATAGCCTACCCGCGTCCGACTTAAGGGCAAAGTTTCCGCGGGGGATATCGAATTTAGGCGTACAACCTACGTGCCGGCGTACGTATGTGTGTACGACGAGCACGGTTAAAATTACGAAGCGAAAGCCGGGCGGCAGTTCGAGGAAACGGTTATGTCGGATACGGAACGATTCGAGTGGTCGCGTAATTGGAGGGGTCTTCTCTTCGCCGGATCGTGCTTGCATATACTCCTACTTGCATGCGCACGCCCCCCGCGTCGCGCGCTGTCCGAGAAGAATGTGCAAGTATGTGTGCATGCAGTTGCATCGATACCGCTGTGGTGAAAAGCTGTGCTTTTGTGTATCGGCCGCTGCTTCAAATGCGTGCGCTTATGTGACTAGCCTATATAATTATAGTATGCAGTTCTCTCGATACGTGTGCGCGCAGGGCGCACGGTGCACCTGGATTAATTCATAAATGAGTTCACGGAGTTCAGTTTAGATACTTGACACGTAACCGTGTGTATATATACACGTGTTTTAATACGCTGCGCAAAGAGGGTTGATTTTGATTTGTTCTTGTCCTCGTCGAACGTGTGGCCGGCATACGTTCTGGTGTAATTATTACGGCTTTTTTGCGGCGTACATGAATTACACAACGCGGGGCCGGAGGTGCGTAAATCTGCGGAAGCAATTTGAATGCGCGTCTAAGCAATGGCGTACGTACGACATTATGTTTGAATAAGTGGCGAGAGATCGGTCGCGCGCTGTCCGGCAGGGATTTCAAATGAGAATCTGTTTGACATTCGAAGGGTGTTCGCTCGCTCAACGAAACGTGACACCGATTTTGCCGGGAGATTCGAAGGCGTCGTGTTCCGTGAGTATTTTCACGAACGAAAATCATCGGGGAACTAGCCGGCTTGTTTGAAGTCCCCTCCGACGCGGCATGTTATTTGAGAATTCGTGGGAACTCTGAAGTGCTGCGGCGAGGGTTCGAAGAAATTTCCGAATCGAATTTCGGCGAAACTACGAAATTTCCGTGCCGCGACTATCTCACGTTGCCCCGAGGCTCGAAATCAATGACCTCTATCCGATATTCCCGAGCTGAGATTCGCACGGCGAGAATCGGGAATGACGTTTCGACTGCGACGCTTACGACGTGTCCAATATTTCAAGCGCCTGGTTCGGTGTTGAAAGTTCGCTGTCCCGGCACTGTCGTTGTAATTAAATGCGCTGCTCTGATCAGTTCACCCTGCACTATAGATACTTTTCAAGGGAACATTTATGTCGAACATTACTGCCATTCAAGAATTTGAGTAGATCGAGTTTCTTAAATAAACTCGAATGTTCAAGTTCGGATCGAGTTTAGATCGATTCGCTTTTGAGGAGCACTTGAACAGTTCTACTTCCGACATCTAACCTTGCCTTCCGATCGTTCGGCAGGACGGAAGAGACGTATGATGCTCATGAGTGTTTGAGTTGGCGGGCAGATTCCAAATGACCCTACTTGGGGTCCTCAAATAAACATCGCGGACGATCAAATCGCACCGCTTCCTGGCCAATGCGCGCGATGTATGGACGGAGCAACTGATCCTCGGAGTAACCATGGCGATATGACGTGTGTACCTGATAGGCATCATCGCTCAAGCTTATGCATGCGCGAATGACATAACGCTGTACGCACCTCTCGGAAGCGCACAGCTGTGTCTCAAGCCCCGATGCCCCATAAAAGTCTATATAACCCGGGGGATATTCCGCGCCTGCTATATGATAAATCGTACCTCCCGGATGCTCGCGGAGTATCACTCGACGATGTAACTCCGCCATCCGTGCAAGGACCCCAAAAAGCTCGCTGACGATACGCTCGCCACGTACAGGGTGGAGCCGTAATACGCACTGCGATCAACAACAATTCTACGCGGCGAGACGAATCCAAATCAAAGATGTAGCATAATCTTTTTAATCTACGCTTTGCTTCTCTACTTTCAAGCGTCTTTCAAGTCCTCTTGCCGGATAACGATGTGCCGCGCGAAAATTTCGACTAACTTTTTCATAGATAGTCATCTTCGTTCCACTCCGTACATAGAACTCACTTGCGGGAATACTTTTGTGTCTCTCATGGGCACGTGTGCGAGTCCACGTACGACGTACCTGTGCACCGGATATACACCTGCCGCCGTAGGCGACATCTGCACTATTCCTCTGCTATTGCCTCCGGCAATATTGGCTATATAAAACTCCAGCTTCAGCTCTAGCTCCAGCGGCTCGGTGAACTGCACCGACGCTATACTTGTAATTTTTGACGCGCGCACTAATTCGTTGTCGTGTCGTCCCTCTGACGTTCCACCGGTTGACATTTTCCCTCTAAATCGGATTATCTCATTGCCGGCAGGGGACCGCAATCGATGTCCGTCAGTGTCTTCTGGGAAGCGAGCGGATGTTTTTTCATATTCGAAGAATTGATCGCCGGCGAGCAGGCTCGAACGTTTAATATTCCGTAATACGCGACAGAGCGTTGTAACAGTTAATCGACAGGTCGATTGTCCCGCCATGGCAAATATGTCTTTCATAATTAATGAGACGGGATTTTGGCAACAGAGTGGATAGGGTAAGAAGGACATGCATAAATTAAATACCGCATTGCCAATCGGCTGAATAACGTAGGCGCGCGCGGAAAATGCTTTATGTATCGTTGAGCGCGTCCGCGGTAATGCACGGTTTTGTAGGATTATTACCGCTGATAATGGCATCATTCTTCTCTGATGGATGACGGCAATTCGTAGCGTAACGTGCTCGTTATAGAAAATTCGCATTCGCCCAATTAACCTTTGATAACGCCGCTATACCTAACGCACGACTTTCGCGGTTTCATGCCTGTATAGATGGGCGCAACAGATTTAGGTGGCTGATAGTCACGGGAGATGGTCGTTACACTCATTTTCCAATGCTCGTTCTGTCGCTTTCATTCTACGCGAGGCTGCCTCGTCAATGCCGCCATTAGCGTCCGCTGGGCATACACGGAGAATTGCAATTTACAATACCGCATGTCAATAACAATCTGATTACGCAGGTTCAAAGCATTCGCAATAGAAAAAGAATGTCACGCGAGGAGAGAGCAGCCAGCGCGACATTCTAATTTCGCATAATAAAAACGTCATTTTTCGTTGCGCTCAATGCTGACGCCACTTTTCGCACAGATAATAGGACGCATTGAAACAGCCAGCGATGCGTCGACGTTATTCCGCGAGACGAATATTCCCGAGAATTTTCGCGCTTCAATCTTAAAACGGTCGATTTAGTTTCCCAGCGAGCGCCTCGCTTACTTTCTCGGCGAGCGGAATACACAAATACGATCGACTTCAATTTGGCCGTACTGCGCGACGGCGTCGCATCGCCAGATAAATCCGACGACAGTACGTACGTCAGTTAATCGTCGACAAGAAACGCTCGTTATGTCGTCGCTAATTTTCTCGCCGAGCCGCGACGTCATTTGTATTCCGGATAAGCGATTGATAGGCCGGGCATCAATATTACAGTTATTGTGCTGCTCCGACAAGCGTGCAGCACGGATTCGCAGAAATTCCGGCGGTATCGACGTCGCTGATTTAACGAGTCTCCCGTCGCTCGTATCCACGGTCAACAAAAGCTCGTCGTCTCGCGAAAGATGCAACGTGACCGGATTCACGAGTCCGCCCCCGCTTACGCCGCGACGAAATTTTCTTAGAAGACGAAATTCCCGTTCCCCTTCCCGCCTCTGTCTTCGCCTAACGAACTATTATTACCGTCATCGTTGAAAATTGTTGACGTCCAATCAGCCGCGGCGCGGCGCGTAGATTAAAGCCCCCGCGGACGTGCCTCCCGCTCCCTCGCCAAATTTCGTCACGAAATTCCACGGCCAACTTCTCCTGGCAATGAGATTTTATCGCTCAGCTTTATTTATTAGGAAAGCGACAAAAAACGAAAAGTGTCGCGCAATTAGCTCGCGGCTGTCGCGCGGTTAATTACGACGTGTGTTATTCCTGGCTAATGGGACGCTGCGTGTAGCTGAGGCTCACGTGTGCAATTATTAAACTGAGTTATTCGCTGACAGATTGAATCGCATCGACGCCCGTCGGTTAACGGAAGGATTACCGTACATCACGAGGACTATGTTTTTTTTTGTACCGGTCATTTTTATGACGAGATATTTAATTTTCTTCGTTCGACTTCAATTGATATAGTACGCATCACAAGCAGTTTTGTTTCTGCACCGAAGAACATTATAACTAAAAATTCGATAAGCGTGCTTGACTTGTAATGAAGAATTTTTCTTATTCATTCCTTTGTACCCGTTTAAAACGGCACAGTCTAATTAACTTTATTTGCTAGAATAAAAACATCTTCAATAACGTTAAGTCCTCTCGGCAAGACGAACGTAAGATATCTACCGATAATTAAGCGCTCATTTATTCCTTCTTCTTAATTGAGTCAGGTACACTGCTACATACAGCTTTCATCTTTCCTTCGCATTTCCCCTTTTATATCTCTTCCCTCGCTTCTCCCTTCATCCAACGTTAAATATAATACATACATGACGCCTGCAACTGAAACATTCACATTTCCTTCTTACACATCACGCCCATAAATTCGTCAGCGGGGCAAAAAAAAAAAAAAAAAAAAAAAAAAAGTCCGAGCACCACCTTTGCCGTTCATAATCCTCTTCACGAGTCCCTCGAAACAGAAAACGACAAAAAACGCAGAAGCCCCAACCATTCCTCGACAGTTCCTTGCATATCTCTCGCCGGAACAGTCTCATCCAGCAGAAATAACAGACGATTGCCTAATCGGCCGATATTACCGAACACTGCCATTATAAAAGCACTCGGCAACGAAATAAAAAACACTTGCTAAATTAGTAGCTTGGAAGGAAATAAAAGAAGTGCAAGAGTAATACGACAGCAGTGTCCCCGGGTGTCATAAGAGGCGTGAGTACTGTCCGCTATCGCAAACGAGTGTGTCGGAGGATGTCGGTGTCTCTGAGATTGGGGCCACATGAGAAATGACGAGTTGCGAGCGCGAGGACGACGGGCGAAAACTTGGACAAATATTCCGGTCTTGTTTAGTTTCGCCGGCTCGGTCAATAGGGGCTGCCTGTGGATATTGTCCATTGTGTGGTCTCCAGAGGCGCGCCGTTAACTTACGTGTATGCCCCGACTTCAACACGGCGCTCTCGCTGTTGCTCTCGACGTCATCGTCGCCAGTATATCTTCTGCATACGTTTCGGTAAACTGGAACGAGTAATGTGCAGATTTCCGTTCTCAAAGGTATTCAAGAGTTCGCGGGGACGTGTGATTTGTCCGGGCGGCGGAACGAACTGGGACGGGAGTTTGCATTATTAATCGGAAACACTCGCGTGCGTTGCGTGCGGACGGTTTGAGAGGCAGCGCTGTCGTTGCAGGTGGAAGCTGTGATCGTTGGCGGTTGTTGGCTTTGTCGAGAATCAGACGCCTTCATTTGGACAAATGATTTTCCGTTATCCTAGGATCACTCTCCAAGTTTATCGTTCCCGTGTTCTGAGCGTGCGTCACAGGATCAGCGGAAAGTTATGTATATACGATGCTACGAACTGTTATCTGTAGTTTTTGCAACTGTGAAGTTTCTATCCCCTGCATAACCGGTGCGTAATATTAACTCGTTCAGCGAGCGTCTATCCCGCGACCGCTCCGTTTGCGAACTATGCTTTCCAGCTTATTCAACGCTACGTAAATTCTGAATCATCATAGAAACGTTCGTTTCCATGTGACAAATTTTCACCTTGAGCATTGCACGAATTTAGAACGTATGATTCGGATTTCGTTGCCCGTGATTCGCAAATATTAACTGCCGATAATACGTGTCTCTACGATGCATCAACGAAATTTCATAACCAGTATCGACTGCGCCAGATAGATGGCTGCAAATTGCATGAATACAGTCCCTGAAGAGAAACTAACGTAAATTTAGTGCGTACAATACAATCGTCAAGCTGCTCAACTCGTCATCGGATTGACGGGATCGCGGACTCATCTTTTATTGAGTAATTGCACAGTGGACGCGCATTCCGAAGATCGATGCAGAAAATAGCGACCGAATAAGAAGTGACAGGTATAATAGATTGTCAAATAAATACTTAACATTATTTGGTTACTAAACCGTTCGCTTTACCGCAGAATCATGTCATCTTCCCCACACTCCCCACTACACTTTCGATTGCTCAAAAAGCATCAAACAAAAACTGAACACTTCTCCCAATTTGTGCGCAAAAGAAAAACCAACAGTCATTATTGTCTCTCCTGTTGCTCAGTTCGGCGAAATGCAAAAGTGGCACGCGTGCAACACTGCAGCGTCATGCATCGATTTCATCCGGCATTCAACGGGGATTAAGTGATACCCAGTAATCTGTATGTAAGCACATCATTTATTCACCGCCGCATATATAATAGGCGCCGTCGATTATTTAACGCGTAACGAGCGTAAAAGCAATCATAAAATCGAAGTATCCGTTCTCAAATTTATAGGGAGCGCCAAAGTGGATACACCGCCGCTGTGATCGCTTACGATTAAGCCGCGCGTTGGCCGGCGATCGTGCAATATCGCACATTAGTCCATATATTCACGGTACCGGAATAACTGCGGCTTCATTTATACGTGCTCGTAATGACACGTAATGTAATCTCACTCGTTTCGGCGCTAATCTTGGTCCGATGAAAATATCACGCGTGAATTTGCGACGCCAAGTGGCAAGCATTATGCTCCTTTTCAGTGACGAGATTTCGTGCAGACATTACGAGTATGCGACGGATATTCGGATAATTTACTATTAGAATATCTCATTCATATTTCGATGCTACGAATGAACATCGAATATCATGCTATTCGAATAGTTGGTATGTGTTGGAGCGGTTAAAGATAGAATTGCAGGTTCTAATATCTCTCGCGCCTGTCTCATCGCGCCGACAGCTAGAGTCGTTCGTTGACCGTTTATGCGACCGTTAATGAAACGCGGCGCGACGTGAGAACGGCAGGACGCGTTGCGAAATTGACGCACAAAAGTGTTGTTTTACGATGCAGGCACGAGGGCAGCAGCCGGGAAGGAAAGTGAAGCTTGGCCGCGAATGAGCGCGTACGAAGGTGGATGAACGAACGACAGAGCCCGCGCGAACTTACCGCATTTACCATGCAAATGAGATCCAAGATAAACACATAAAACGTAAATGCGCGTGAGCCCTTAAACCATATTACGCGTCCGGCATTTCATCAAAGCGGAAGATTGCGTTACATATTATCGCATGGACAGCGTAATTTATTGACTGCCCGGCACCCGTGGAAATTTAGGTTGGAGGTAGTCGGCCGTTGATTCTTCGGATAAGACGTCGGCAATATGTTACTTCGGATTGACGGTTTTCTTACTTCGTAGAAATTCGCTTCTCGCAGTCATATTAGCCGATCCTGTAATAATTGTGAAAATGACTTTCTGAAGACCATCGAGTGATTGCGGATTTTAGGTGGAAGAGAAGCGTAAAGACTTTCGTAAATTTTCGGCTGATTTAAAGGTACAGATTGCACAGCGCAAAGTGCGTCTTAAAGAAGGTCTTTCATTAAAGTTTAAACCTAAACCGTTTTATGAAACTCATTTTAACTCATACCCTACGTGCGCCCCGCTCCCTCAAAGTGCGGGGGTATTAAAAATATTACCGCGCCAGCAATATAACTTATTGTGCGGCTTCAGCAAACTTTCGCATCCGCAACCAATTTCAGGCGTGATTTCGTCGAAATCGTTCGAATGTTTTCATTTCTCGCCGTCTTCCGTTAATTCGGACGCAGTAAGAATTTAGTAATTTACTGCAGCCAGCCGCATAAACAAGCTGCTACGTATGCTCCCTAAAAGAATGTTTGGAGAAAATTTGTAAAAGCATTTCAGCTTCCCAAATTCCGTAAGACGCCGTATATCGATGCCTTCTACAAAGCATTCGGGCTTAATAACACCTGCAGAATATATAAGACAAGGACTCGCGAGTCTCGTAAAGTCCACATATAGCTCGGCCAAACTGTGAACCAGAAATGGAAATAGTTTACACGCGCTTTTGCGGCACAGACGTCCGGTAGAAAGTTCGCGTTCCGTCAAAATTCGCGATTTTTGCCGAAATCGTAGCAGCGTAAATTGCAGCGACGTAAATAACAGGGAGTCCGCGTTTTGCGTATAACGCGGAGGGGAATGTTGGCGAGCGCTGAATATAATTTTATAGACATGATTTGTGGACTACGAAGTCGGTGCAATTTTGGACCATATGGCACCTCTGCATTCAACTACTTCCTCCTACTTCTCCACATTCTCGCACTTGCAAAAACGAACCCTAAGTTCCGATCGTGCAATCCGCGCCATTGCGTCGGATTCTGTGTGATTTGTTCAATATTACCTTTTGCGCGACGCGGCCGTAGCGCTGCTTTTTTGCCAAACTTTCATTACAGCTAAGATAAATATCTTTATGCACTTCAATTTACCCGCATCTGTACGTATTGATCTGTTCTTATAATATTTTCAATATTGAATGTCAATTTACGGGATATTGCGGACAAAATTGAATCGTTAATATAAAGAGGAAACACAAGATGTTCCTTCAAATTGGAATTTGAAAAGAAATAAAATATTTGACATATACTGAATTCGGCTAATAATTACACTCGACGATTGAATAATCAAATCACCATTCCTACGCTTGTGTTTCCTTTTCATATTTTGAGCGATCTAATTTCAACATACAGGGTGCACTCGGACATAGCAATTTTTCCAACATTCCAACCCTTCGCTCTTTCAACCCTTCATCTCGCCACTCTACAACCACCCACCCTAAACGTTTCTCATGCCTACCCCCCTGTAGCCGCAGCGTGTGCAAACACGTGGACCAGCCTGTAAACGTGAAGTGCAACAGAGTGTACGCGCGCTCTCTCACGAATTTGCGGTTCCAACGCCGAAGTACAAATGCGCGTCATCGAAAACGTTTCCGTCCACCAGCACCAGTGGATGGCTCCCTCTTTCTCTTTCCCAATAGAGAGGACCATCACGCTCCAGTACTCACGGCCGTTCGTTATTGGGCATTACGAAATTATCGTGCGCTTTAACATTTCGCTCGATCGATCGAAAGTTTTTCATTCTCCACGATTCCAAATCAATCAGTATCAGTCTTTTCTTCAAGCCCGATACTCCCGATTGGCGAACTTCATCAAACGCCACGTACTGCAACAACGATCCTGCCACTCACACCAACTGGTCGTAAGGCGGTAATTGTTGAGCCATCAGAATAAACGGCGACGATTAAGAAGTCCGCACGCAGTACGACCCGGCTTACTTGACACGAAAATTACAGACGCATCACGGTTGACTCTGGCCGGCAATTGGGCCAGATTAACTATCGCCAGCGTGTCGTACGCTCGTGCATGACGGGCATATAATTCGCCATGTCCTTCTTTTGTCATTTATTACGTCGGCGTCGCCCCGTTACTTTCGCCTTTCGCCTTGCGCGCCCGACGAAAAAGAGGGAAGGCGGGTAAGGCGGCAGGAAGGTAAAGGGAAGAGGATTAATGCCTTGCCATTGTAATTGAAGGGGACGCGGAAAATTGAGATTGCACCTTCAGACTTATCCGTCCGCCCCGAAGTCAGCAGTCAGTCTCGGTTAATGATCTTGCAATACCCGCCCTCTTCCTCGCCGTACTGAATACCGACGACGAGGTCCGTTCATTTACCGAGCCCCGTTAACTGTTTCGAAGAAGAATGGCCGCGGGACGAGTCTGCGGGAGACGAGGGAATAATCCGCGGGCCGCGTTAACGAGGGAATTAATCGCTCGGCAAAAGGGGCGATATTGTTTCTCACCCTTCCCTCCTCTCATATCGCGGCCGGCGTTAAATCGCCAATCGGTGCTGGCCCCGTTTTTTTCCACCCTCCCCGAAGGCAGATCAGAGAGGGAAATAATTGCATTAGCGTGCCTCGCGCGCACTTTTTGCACACCGTCGAATGAAGCCGGAGGGATAGATATCGCGTTGCGCGAATATAAATTACTTGCCACGAGATTCATCGTCAGCCGCCGGAGAATGATGCGCGGCATTTTGCGCTCGGCAAACGATAAATACGCCCACTTCTTTCAGTCGGCGGCGGCTTCCTTCCGTCGTTTTCTCTTACGTTTGTTCTTTCTTTCTTGTTCTTCGTCCGTCGGACAACTCTGTTTGCATCGGCCCGAATGGAAGGGAATGAAAGAGTGAGCTGGTACCTTTGAGAAAGAGAGAGGAAGAGAGAGCGAGAGAAGTTCCGGGCGAGGAGGCGAGGGACGGTATTATTCTTTGCGGGTTCTCGCTCCTCTCTATTACTACTTCTCAATTGGCTGAATGTTTGTCTTACTTTACTCTTAACGGCTGAGCGTCTAGCTCTCAGCGAGTTGATGGATCTTCTCTCTAGTAGCACAAAATATTAAATACATATGTATCCAATATTAAAAAGATATTAAATATTTAAGCAATATTTTGGTGCTACTAGGGCTGTTCACGCTTATAGATACGAGCGGAGACAAATATTCATCTGATAGCCGCATCCTATTTATAGAAATTCCATAGCCACCTGGCATTATAATAATTGAATCTTGAATTTCGAATGAATCTAAAAATCTACAATCGCGAAGAAAACTACAAATGACCGGGTTTGCTAAATGTACACTGTCATCGAATAGAAGGTCCAGTAAAAAAGATCAGTAACACGACACACCATTAGCGGCGACGCGGCGTTCTTCAGTCTTTCCATTAAGCAGAGAACTAGAATCCATCGAGTCATTTCTTACAAGGGACACTATCCCCCGCCTCTCTTAATCCAGCCTTCCGCAATCACTCCGATATGCCGGCAACGAAGCAACGCACGGACGATTTAAGATCGGCAGCGACGTTCACGGATTCGGACCTTCCCTTCTTGCCCGGACACCGTTCCCTGCGCATTTCTCAGCGCGAACGAAGGCTCCTCGCGTCGCGCAGTGAATCCGACATTCCGGAGGCGCATCGTGAGCTTTTTAACGCGGCTGCGAAATAAATGGTCCGGGAAGGAACTCAACGGCTGACGTTGTCGCGAAATAATATATCTTTGGCGCAAAGGCTGCATAAATAGAAGCAGCCCGGGCGGTCGGTGCGCTGTTGCTCTATGCTGCTCTGTGACGCCCGGAGGACGCCTCGGTAGTGCTGTACTACTGGGCGGGGAACCAGTCAGCCAGACGCTTCACGGTGCTTCAATTTATCAACGACTGCGAGACGCGTCGGCGCTGGTTTATTTTTCGAAAGCTGCGCGAAGAACTACCTGGCCCGGTAATGGAGTCTAAACGATGATTCACGGTACCTTACCTCGTCTGTGTTGACTGCGTTTCGAGGAAATTTATCACCAAACCCATTCGCCTCCCTCCGACTGAGCCATTCATGGACTACATTGACGCGTTGTCGATAGCGTCCCTGGTAAGCCACGCTGTTCCTCTTAGGTTTTCTTACCCGTACGGAAATATGATCCATTTGGCTACGGTTGTATAAACGATGCTTCTTTTACGCGCGCGCGCGGCTGTTAAAGATAACAGGATTTATACGGTATGTACGGTACGTGACTGTGCTTCTAGTACTCCTGCAAGACGTCTCCCACGCTTATTGTCGAGAAATTATGTACGACGTCATATTACGCTGCATCGATATGCACTGGGTATCTCCTGAATTACAAATATTAAGTTATGAATATTTAGGTGGCAGCAGTAAGAAAATGAGCAATGTGTATCGAGTCAAATTAGCGTTGGGACGTCTGCAGTCTTTCCTGCAGCAAGCATTCTTCTGCTTCATTAAGCGCAAGAAAGTTGATTTAAGAGGTGTCACGGAAAATACATTCTTCTCAGTAATATTCTTCGCGTAGCGCAGCGCCGAGTAAGAAATTCGTAATGAAAGAAAGCGGGTATGTTTGAAGAGAGTCGCGTCATAAATCGACGAAGCTATTTCGGAGGCAAGCAAGCCTCTAAGGAACTCTGTCATTCGCAACTATTTCAGACCGCAACGAAACATTGTACGAGTCTTACCGCGTTCATTTGAGGTACGGGAAGGCGTATTCACGAAACGTCGTCAAGTTGTCTGCACCCTGACAGAATTCCTGATATACTCGTGTCCCTTGACGCGGCCTTTTATCAGAGGAATAACCGCGTTCGAAATTTCACTTCTGCCTTAGTCAGTAACCTTTAGCAATGCGCAGGCTCATTCGGTAGTACCTAAAGGCCCTAAACGTTATTCAGATTTCAGAGTGAGTTACAAGAATAAGAAATATCGCTAAATTTTCATTTTGCCACGCTGCAAATAGGAACCGATTATGCTTTATCCCCCTCGTATGTCACATCAGATGCGATAGACTGTGAGCAATAATATTTCAAGAAAGTGATTACCTCGAGGCCGAGGCAGTTCAGCGTTGCCTGTCAGAGACCGGAAATCCGCTCCTTCTCATCTGGCGGAATCTGATTCCTCCGAAGCTTACATACCGACGTCATGTGACTTAAATCCGGAGAAAAGTCCCTCTTCTGCTGCGTGTGTTCAGATAGACGACTACGCTCTTTCTATCATTCACTTTATATATTTCGCTCCTTCTCTCTCTCTCTCTCTCTCTGCTCTCCCATCGTCCGGATTTTCCGCGATTCCGGCCGATCGGCGTGCGTTCGATCGAAGGTATATCTTGAACGCCGAACGGAGGATTCTAAATGACAATAACACTGCTTTTGCTGAGACCGGCTCCTTCTCGGTTTGACCCAACTGCGTTCCTCTCGAGGAAATAGAATGTCGAACTGTTGCTCATATTTTCAACCACACACACACGTTCGCGCGCCTTTTCGTATTTACGTATCATCATTTGAGATAATCATTTGCTCAGATTAAATAGTTGCAGTGGAAAATATAAAATTCTTGGTAAGAGCAAAACAAAAAAAAAAAAAAATAAGAAAAATCGTGTATGGAACATTGAAATCTTCCAAACACGTCCCACTCCGCGAATCGAACAACAGCCATTGCGGGTGAACTTCAGTACGCAGGATTAATCCTGATTTGCGAGGGCGTGACTTTATTTAAAAGCCCGAGAACGCGTAATGCACACGTACGACCCGGCACCGTTGTAAATTGTTTGGCTATCTGTCGTCACCGTTCCCTGTTTCCGTTGTCACACGGGCGGAGTCAAGGCCGGACGCCCATGGCCGTTTCTCTTTTTCACACTGTGCAATTTAACTTCTCTTGCACGTTTCATTCTGCCGTAATATTACAACTTACAAAGGGTAGCCAGGGAAAAATTTGCACATTTTTCACTATCCTCCCTCCTCCTTCGCTGTTCGCCCCCCCCCCCCCTCTCCCTCTCCCTTCCCTTCCCCTTTGCGCCCGCTATCAGACAGCGTAATGCGAGAGCACGAGGGAAATTAAATTGTAGCACACGCAGCAACGCTCCGGGGTGTTTCGCGAACGACGACGGGAGCCCGCGCCATTTTCTTTGCTCGCTGTTGCCGACTCCCAGTATGCGGGCCATCTGTTTTGTACGCGCGCTGCTTTCGTTATGTCGCGCTAGTTCCGCTGACACCTTCTGTATTAAAACAATACCGAATGATGTGTGACGCATGCGGCGCTGCTGAAATACGGTTTGTATGCAAATGACTGCCGTCGCTAGCGAACGAATCCAGGTGAGACCGGCCTCTTGCCAGTTGTACGCGGTGCCTTTTCGGTCGTGTCAAAAATTAGAAACGTCACGGCCAAATTTAGACTGCAATATCTTGCCTGGCTGAAATACATGCACGTATATGATAGCAATGAACCGTTGTGTTAGAAGGGACGAAGAGTAGTTTTGAAATATTTTTGGATGAGAGAGCGTACGTACGTTTTTTGAGTTTGATTTATTATGCATATGGTGGTTCAATTTGGGAAGATATATTTTGACAAGCACGTACGCCGGCATAGCAGGTTCTCGTCATTACGGAGCACACGGCCGCTAAACTTTCGCCCGTCAGCCATCGAAGCTAGGCGTGCAAAAAAAAAAAAACAATCACACACACGACCCGTCAGACGCCTTTTGTGTAACTATTTTTCGGAAAAGGTGATCGGTCCGAAAAAGCGATCGCGATTTCTTGTCACGTCCCGAAGTTCTCGCAAGCGGCGGCAGGAAACATTTTTAAGACAGGCTCTAAGTTACGTCGGAAGTTCGTGGCAACCACCAAAGTGCCTTCTTTCTTATTTTTCGCACCTCCGTACGTTCTTTCTTTTCCCTTCCCTTCCCTCTCCTTCTCGCCTCTTATCTTTATTCACCCCCGTCTGTTGTTGCCTGCCGGCACATATCACCCGCTTACAAACGTACAGAAATGCGACAGGGCGGTGCAATTTAACGTAACAGTGTGAAAATGCAGTATTCTGTATCGAATAAACCAGCAGACAGAAAGAATGAGAGAGAGAGAGAGAGAGAGAGAGAGAGAGGAGAGTTGGGCAAGAAGAAAAAAATAATGCATAGCCCGGCTTATAATTGGTCAGCTCGTCTGCTTTAATTTCGTTTGTAGAGCATCCCGGCGAAAGCGCTGACACTGAAAACGAATATCTCGGCTCGATAATGACGATTTAAAACGTCATACGCGGTGCGCATTGCGTTATTCTCTTGTCGATAATGAAGCGAGTTTGAATAACGAGCCGATACGTGTGTCACGGTCACCGGGATTAAAAAGCTATTGATTGAAGGAGTGTAATTTCCATGGAAGAATGGCCCTAATACCGTGCCGTTGATAGGGCAGATAAGGGTAGGTCTGACGTTAGGTGCCAGAAGAGCGGTTTTAAACGCCAATAAATCGATGAATCCCGTTCAAGGACTCATTATCACGTTTTCCCTTAACGAGAGACTGAAAGCAAGGGGAGGGAAACTAGGGGTGGGGATGAATCGCTAAACACTGTGGCCATGAAAGTGGCGACCTTTTCAGCGGAAAATTACGATAATGAACTAATTACAGCGAAAGTCGGTGGACTCGATATCTAAATTGGCGCGTATAATTTGGCTACCGGTCGCGCGTTATTGATTACCTAAATCGTTAATTATGATCAGTATAAAACTATTGCAAACGCGATTTGCAACTAGATTGCGATAAACATCGTGTCTGAAAGGATAGCAACGTGTATTCGCGTCTCTGAAATGACCGGATAATGTGTAAAGTTTAATGATTGAAATTCTCTGTTCGGTAATTTAATTGTAATTGAGTCGTGTTAAGAGTGGACGACACGTTGAGTGATAGAATGTGTTCGCTATTTTCTTAGATCGGTGGTAGGCAAAAAGTTGACACTGAAACGTGTGAGAGCGGCCGTGCAAATTCGACGCTTCAGCAGGGACGAAAAATCGTTAGACTTCGTCAGAGAGCACGGTCCGGAGAAATATCGTGAAAACGTCGGTAGCAAACATTTCTACCGGCCGACATCTCTGACAGGACATCTGTAGTCTTTCAACTGACCGACATCGCTAATGGAAGTGGTTGTTCATGCAGTTAATCGCGTGACGCGGTCTTTAGAATTCCGCATCGCTGAAGTTAATGTTTTAACGGCGCACCGTACAGTCGATTTACAATCTCTGACTTTACGTAATTCCGTGCGTTCTAAACTAGCAGACGGGAAGAAAGCGAAGGCTTTGGAAATAGGATGGCATGAAGACCGATGTATAAAACCAGCGGTACTTAAAATCTCATTCTCTTTCTCTTTCCCCATTCTCTCACATCCATTTTGTTTGGCACACGTGCAATTTGTCAAATTGCCCTTTGCATCGGACGGAATTGAAGTAAAAGGGACAACAGATGGCTAGAAATTGCGTTCGGGTTGTGATTTATAATAACAGCTCGAGACAACGGCGCAATTTGAAGCGCTAAATAGCGACAGAGAGGGGACGGTAAAAAATCCGCCGGTGATTTCGTTCCGGAAGCGTAATATGCATCGCTGGTGGGCAAAGTCCGTGCTCGGGCAACGTCAAAGCACTTTACGCTACATGAGTTCCTTATTCGCGGCAGGGATAGAGAGGAAAAAAATGGGAAAACGGAGGAAATACACGTGCCGGTGGTTTTCTTGGAGCGCCGACGCCCAGAATGTTTTAACCAAGATATTTGAGTGAGTGCGCGAGACGACTGAATCGTGTATCGAAAATACGCGACAATCTATCTCTGCGACTTGATTGGGGAAGGGGGAAAGAAATCGATTTGCTAAAAATATATCATTGCATAAAAAGATATGTTTATATTTGCCTAAAAAAAATGGTCTGCCAATCCTTCTGAGTCGATCCGATTTTCTTATTGACATCGGCTTCGAGTATATCATAACGCCACCGGTAATACCTTCGCAGACGATAATTGCTGGCGTTTGGTAATCGAGTTAATTGAGAGTGCTGCTAAAATGCTAGGCAGTAGCGCGTGTACTGTTTGAGGGAGGATAAATTGAATTATTATATCTGGCATTTCCATAATCGCGTTTGTTGCCGCGCGAAATTGGAGTCGTCGTTAACAGGACGTTTTCGAGCCGGGTCCGCCCGCACGCGTACCGTAGATTCGATTAGGTGTGAGCGCGCGTGGCGCGCCCGTAACTACACAATAAAATCGACATTTTTTGTCCGGCGGGTGAGGGCGGGTGAGGGGGTGGCCGACGCTGTAAAATGGAAACGGCCAAATTGCCCGAGCCCTCCGCTACGTGTTTCCCACCGCGCCTATTCTCGCCGCGTTCGATCGTCGGTACTCGATCGCGCTAACAAAAAAAACACACACGAAACAACAACAACCAGAGGAAAAAAGGGGAAGAACGAAGGAAGAAAAAGGTATCGCGTATGAACTATGAAGGACGGCGCATTGACGATTCGAGAACGGCACACGGCCGAATGCAATGGTCGAGGCGGCCGTCGCGCGAGTACGCATAATAAAATTCATAAGCCTACGCTCGGCCAAGACAGACGCGAAGAAGGTAAGCGTTCGCGGCAATCCGAGGATGAAGGAGGGCACGCCTCGGGGCGGAAGTTTGCCATTCATGTATGCGGCGAAATATGGATTGAAGGTCCGAGAGAGGACGGGGTCTCGCTCATGCCCGAGCGTCACGTTTCAAGCGGTTGTACAATTTACGCCCGCGGTTTACGCGAAGCGAGATCGTTCGGCGTAATTCTATTTACTCACTTTTTTTTCTCTCCCCGAGCCAGCCAATCGCGGCGCTCTCCGTTCGGCGCGCGACACACTTTCCACGGCATATTCCCCTCTTTAACGGGCCGATAAAGTTGCGAAACAATACTCGCCGCGCCTCCGAGCACGTATTACGCCGCGCGCGTCCCCCGTCGCCGTCGCAAATTTCTTCTAAACCCCGTCCCGTTTACGGCTCTATAATTATTATTTTAACGTGACATTCCGACGCCGACGGCAACGCCGCCCGAGCGTACCCTTGTTTCGTTCCATCGTACGTCGGGGGTCGGGGGTCGGGGCCGTTAAATTTCAATTTGAAATGGGAAACTGTGGCGGGCGCGGGCCCGGGCGGCTATATCTTATGCGGTTTACACGACGCATCTCGCCCGCGCGCGCGCGCGCGCGGTAAGGCCCGATGCGTTCGTCAAATAAACGAGTCGGATAATCAAGCGGGCCATCCGTATGCATGGGATGTCACTCGCTTAATTACTCCAAATGCCTAAATAGCTGGATGTGTTTCACGGGGAGCGCACCGCCGGCAGAGGTCAGACCGGTTACGGGAGCGTGCTATTTCATGGGAGATAATTAATGGGGACTTCGGGCTAATAGCAGAGTAACACGACCACGTGACAGGGTTACAACGCAGACGCCTATTACCAGATTTTGGCCCTGGGATTAAAGTACTCCGGCGTCGGAAGAGCGAGCCCGTGGAAGCCGAGATGCATCGTGGATCGATTCGAACGATGCACTCTATGTTTCGCGCTCAAAGGCTTGATTTACGCGTATCGGCCTGCTGGTCGTGCTCCTTCATTCTACGCATGTACGTATATTCGAAATCTAAGAGATTGTATGCATAGATGAATATTAAGAATATATACATTATCACTCTTTACTTGTATTTAGTAAGAGTAGCAGTAGACCCTTGAACGATCGTTGTTTCATACAATATATTGCATATCACGATCGCCTATAGATTTCAAAACATGCGGGACAAACGAATTATCCGTCACGTTTCGCGACACTCGATATCCAACAATTTATAAACTTGTCACGGTACTTTCGTAATTGAGATATATCGCGGCGTTCATAACGGGTCATCTGCGCTTACGATATCGCGCCCCCGCGCATTACTCAGCGAGCGCGAGGAAAATAATTGGAACTATCAACTTTGTATCGCTTCGCAGCATCGGCCTCGCTCATCTATCTTTCTCCCACGGATACTTTAACGTGCACCGCGCGCGCGCGCCGTCGTTCCGTCAAGAGCATTTTTAGCGACGCAACGATGACTGATGACATATAAAGCGAGCGCACTCCTCCACCGTCGGCCGTGAAGTGCACCGCGGGAACGACTCTTTTTTTATATCCCCGTCGCGCATAATTCAATCTTTATCACGGGAAAGTTGAAAAACAGATACCATTTTATATGTTAAGTGCACGCGGGATGCAGGTATATTGAAACGCGCGAGGGTATATGCATCTCTCCCCCGATAAGCTTCTTTCCGTGTACCGCGGAACATAACCCGGGGCCCGGGGACATTGTTGCTCGACGCGATAGAGGCAGAGGATCATCGGCGCTGCCTCCTCGTTCGTTCGTTCGTTCGTTCCTTCCTCGCCTGGCAAAGCACTTCTGACGAAGCTAATGCCAACCTCGTAACCGTCTATGTAAATCATTCCGTTTAAGAAGTGGCAGGAAAAATCGAACGCTGGGAGGAATTCGCTCACTCTCTCCTTTATTCCGACGTCGCGTTGTCGACCTCTCCTTATACTCGTATGGCTGCCGGCCCCTGCGGAGTCACTTCTACGCAGATTTCTTATGATTAAGCGGAGAAGCGGGTCAAAGCTCGCGGACTCGGTTTAATTGTGCTAAATTACACTTTTAATTACGTCGCGACCACTATGTCTGGTAATACGCCTGCCACTGCCGCAACGTCGTTTCTTCTGCCCCTCCCTTTCCTGTCGCTTCTCCTCTGTCCCTTTCATCTTTTTATTTCAACTTATTAGCGGCACGAGACTCGCGGTTGTCGTTGTTCAAATATAATTATATAATGCCTTCTTGTTTTGAGTGAAGCTGAGAAGCTGAGAAGCAATTTCTGTGTTCTTCCAAAATTTCTTTAATGCTGTTTCATTTTTTGGTGAACTGTTTGTGTCTTCTATATCTTTCATAGCTCGTCTTTTACTGCACACTGTCGCATGTATAATGGGCGAATGTTGGTCGATAAGGGGTCGTTATCTCGATCTTTCTCTCTCTCTCTCTCTTTGTCTCTCGTTCTATTGTATATAGGTACACCGTTATACAACCGAACACACACCTCTTAAAGTCCATGTAACCGGTTGATTTATGTCCCGAATTACTCCCCCGCCGTCCCTATAGATATACGTTGCACGATCACGCGAATAACTCCGGCTTGCTTCGGCGTGAAATTAATTTTAATTGTTCGTTAATTAGTTCTTAGGGGAACTATGCGCTGCGTCGGAGAAGTCATCCTCCTAAGGTAAGCCCCGTCTCTCTGTTACATTAACCGAGACATTAATTTGCCATTTTCTCTCTGCCAATTTCATTCGTCCCCTTGATACGCCAGTCATGCGTACGCGTGCGCGTGTAGGTACGTTTCCAATATTGAATAACTTCATCCGGCGTCCTCTGTTGCATCATGACGACTATAGTATACCGTCGCGTTGCGTCGCTCGATGTCTTCCTTAATTATCTCGCGAATTATCCCTGTCTCCGCATCACGCTGTGCTTCCAATTGTTTCCCGCAAGCGCATCTGACTGTCGACAAGCGAAGCAATTCGTACTGCGCAACCGTTGGCATGAATCGACACGATAAAACGAAATTTTCTTCCGTGTTATACTTCAAGATTTCGATCGGCCGAGCTGTGATTGCAAGGGTCGCTTCGATTCGTAGATCGTTCGAAAGACTCGCAAAATTTATAAATCGACCCACGCAAGGATCACTGCCAATAACGGCGCACGATTGCCGAGGCAGGGTGGAGAAAAAAGGACAACCAAGAGACGGCGCAGTATCGTCGAAGTCGAAGTCGATTAAATGATTGATTGGGCCCTGGAGTGTACGACGACGGAACTTTCTTCGCCATCCAATTCGGGCCAATCTCGATGGCGGCGCCGCGCCGCTCCGCTCCGCTCCGCTCCGCGCCGGGTCACCGAAATTAAGTTCCTCCTCCCTCACTTTCCCTCTTTCTCACCAACCCCTTTCCCCAGCCACCTCTGTCGCTTCTTTTTGACTCCGCCGCGTCAACGGGGTCGATCGACGGCACTCGACATTCTTTATGGACGTCCAATTATTACTGCCTGCCCTTTTCCTTTGCGCCCGTCACCTCTTTTGCGTTAAACACACAGCGCGCGCAGTCTTCTCGCGTAATGCCATTTTCTCGCTGCGCTCCGTTCATTCGCTTCTGTATCTTCCATTTTCTCCGTTCCCCACTTTCTCCCGCGCCGATTTTCGTGACCGGGTTATTCACTGCCATTGATTTTGGATAATGTCCAATCTGTTTGTTATTTATGGGAAACGCCGCGACCCGGATTCTGTTCACCCCCACGCTTCCTTCATCTCTCGTTCTCTATCCGCCTTTTCCTGCTCACTCCTCTCCGCCCATTCTCGCCCCTTGCTTCCTCATCCCAACAGAAGCGCGACCACAGAAACGATTTTCCCTCTCTCACACGATAAAAGATTTAGAAAAAAAAAAGTAACGCCGAGTTCAAAAGAGATAGAAACAAAAGAACTGATCGATTGGCAAAAGAAATGTTTGCAGAAAATTTTAAACGTTACACCCGCATAACGTGGCTTCGAATTGCAATGAGTGTGGGGATGCAAGCGGAAGGCTACGGGTATATAGATAGATAAATAGACGGATGGTCGACTGCGGGAAGAGACATAGAGACAAACAAATATAGATAGAATCAGGAATAGAGCTAGGAGAGAGAATGAGAGAGCGAAAGGGGAGGACAAGCAGAAAGCGTCAGATAGAATAAACAGAACAGAGAAGAGACGAGGAGGAGAGAAATAATTTCCATGCTCGCGGTCGACAAGCAAGCACAATTTTCGTTATTCAGGTCACTGATCAAGATCCCCGGTATTTAACCGTCACTGCACCAACTATTTACGTATCCAGCACCATACGAGGGAGCATCCGTAGATACGAGGGGTTAACATTCGATTCACCACCAGTTGTGGATTAAATATTCATGAACGTGCTCCGGCACTGTGGACGAGGCGCGATGCTACCCCGTGGCCCGTGCCGACCCCGTCCGAGACCCTCAAGAGATTCCGAAAGTTTTATTGTGCCGACTGTGTCGGGCCGTCCCGCGAACCTTCGTTCTGGCCGATTTTTTCACTCTGCATCCCTTCTGCTTCTTTCCACCCACTTCATGGGCGGCTGAGCTTCTTTCGCGAGCCTTAACGAACAACGCGGCCGTCTCCTTTTATTTCTTTCTTTTGTTTTTTTCGCTTCTCCCCTGCTTTCTTGAGACCAAGACGCTTGTGAAACCCTCAGCATTGCCGTCATAATTATACGATTCGCCGATTTCTTCATCTACGTCAGACATTTTCCAAAGTTGCGACATAGAAACATTGGACTGCCGCGTTAACTTTCACGTATGAAATGAATCATAAGTATGTAGGCCTGAATTGCTCAACGCGGATTTCACGCGAAAAACGCGTTCGCCGGTCGCAACGTTCGCCGAGGATGTACATATATCGACAGAGGTGTTACAAACACACATACCTGCTTTCATCCAACAACGATAATCACCTCTTCCATAGGCTCACACTAATTACACGCGCGAAATTCACTTTTTTTTTCGCCTAGAAAGCCGACTGTTACTCAATCACCCTAGTCGTTTGCACAACTACGATCGCAGCAGTCGTACTCTTTCATTCTGAAACGTCGATTACGTACTCGACGCATACCTCCTATTACTATCTCTTATCCGCAGAAGAAGAAATTGCATTAGGGTCCGTACACCCCGGCCTCGCAGACAGTCGTCGCCGGAGACATACAGCGCGCTCGTGGGGCGGCAGGAAAGAATTCGGCAATTAAGTTGGTCGCGCCGGCACTCTCTCCTCTACATTTCGAATCGAATTACAGCGCAGTGACGTGATAATTTCCGCGCTCGTTTGGACGTTCGAGCGGGACGTGGGACGGGACGTGCCGTGTCGCAACGCCGTTCCCGTTCCCGTTCCCGTTCCCGGCTAATGGATATCGAATGAGCGGGCGACCGTCGACGAGACGACGCTCTCTTCCGCAGCTCTGCCCTCCGTAAATTCCGCCGGCACAGGTACGTCAGACATTTGCATTTCCGCGCGGCGCTATCTATCGGCCCTTTAAAAGTGGACGTTCGACCGTCAGACGTACCTGTCAGACTGATCCCGCGTCCCAGTGCCGCTGGAGCGACACGATTGCAAAATTATTTCTCAATCAGTATCCGGCCCGAGATTAATTTCGCCTGGAAGAGCGATGCAGGGTGGTGAGCGGAGTGGCCGACCAAATTAGACGGACGTGGAACAATACGTTAACGTAGACGTAGAGCGAAAAATCGCGGCAGGCAGAAGGAGAGGTAGAGGTGAAAAAAAGGAAGAGCGAAGTGCAGCGTGGGAGCAGGTGGGGTGGAGGGGGAACGGCCGCGAACGGGCGAGATCCGGAAACGTGGAGACGCGTACGAGCCAACATCGTGATGTATGTGTTTTAATTCCGCGGCAAAGCCGTCCTTTATTTATTGGCTTTCGTTACAGGATATTGCGACAGACTTCGTCACACTACACCCACTCGGGCGAGACTTTTTCTTTTTTGTTCGTTGTGGTTGTTGCCGTCGCTCCTTTTTCCTCTACCATCCTCGCGTCCCTCTTCCTGATCGTCACACCGTCGCGCCGTCCGTTTGCCGAAGCACGCGAAATTTGTCGCGTGTCCAATAAATTGCCTCGATGTGCATACGGGTTAACCGGGTAATACGATTGCTCGGTGCGAGCGTCGCCGTTATCCTCCGCCAACGTCCGACGACACGCGCCTGCGCGCACCCACACCAACCTCTGCTCCCCTACTACCCCCCCCCCCCCTCCCCGCCCCTCTTTTTTTTCCACCCCTTTCTTTGGAGAAGTGAAGATATCAAGCCGACGCAAACCGCGCTTACAAATGGCCGGCCCCTTTCATACGCGTCGCCGCCATGTAAATCGACTCACTTCTTTTCCCACGTGGAAAATGTACGTCTAGCTTAGCGCGTGTCAGTCAGGCGTGACGAAATAATAGAGGAACAGTTTCGCCTTCCGGCAGAAGTCTGGCAGTCGTAATATCCTGTGGAATATAGAATTATATTGGATGCGAAACGATCGGAGGTGTTATTATGCTGACACATTCGGCTCTCCGTTTGTCCGGTATGCATGGTATGCGATATATTTATAATAATACGCGAAACGGAAACGGGGGGAGGGAATGAATCGTTAGCCGTTATCGCCGACGCTCCTTAACTCGCTCAATTATCAGCCGATTTTCGATACTTTATCGAGCCTTCACGTTTTATTATACAACCGCGGCCCTTTCTATCGCTTCGAAGAGCGTCACGGCCAGTATTGTTCTCGAGAACAAACGCGCGCGTTGCGCGACGGCCCCGTCGGCGTCGGCGTCGGCGTCGGCGTCGGCGTCGGCGTCGGCGTCGCTCCAATTCGCTCGGCTAATTAAAATTTCCGCGAGCATCGTCGTCGGCGAACAATAATGGCCAGTAATGTTTACGCGACCGGGGTCTCATAAAAGTTTCAGTACTATCACCCCCGCGGATTAGCATAATAATATTCGAGCGATATTTCAAGGAGCAGAGGTGGCACGAAGTAATAATTCGCTTAACCACTTATATTTAAGTGCCCTCCGATGCATAATCCAATGAATTCTATTAGTACTGCCTGACAGGAGGGAGAGAGAGAGAGAGAGAGATAGAGAGAGGGAAGAGAGGGGGTGCCGATGCCGGTACTGCAAGGGAGCAGGGAGCAAAAGGGTCTGAGGAGGCTGGCGCCATTATCACTTGGTGCGATTGCATTCAGCGTAAAGACGTTGACGCGGCAGAATTTCGTTTAATTACAACGGCGTAATATGCGACGTCGCGGAAAGACGCGCGCGGCGCGATGCTCATCACGGAGTTGCAGTTATTAATTGTCAAAGGCATACCCGAACAGCTTTGAAACATGGAACACGTCGTGAATAACGCGAGACGCGACCAAGAGTCGACGTCAACGCCGACGCCGAGACGAGGAGCTGCATTACTCCGAAATTCGTTTGCGCATTAATTGACGGTGGCCATGGCCGTTTTTAAAGGCACGGGATATTCTTCGAAATGTTCTATTGCATGCGGCGAGCCATCGATGTTAACGAGATAGATGTTTAATCCGAGGCCGAACTGTGAGCGTATTGAGAGCGCTTGTGTTCCATGCTAAATGTTGTTCGACGTGCAGGTCATTTTTATGTTCTCGCGGTACAGCGAATTAGGTCACAGTTATATGTTGGTATATAGCTGCACGTATATATTCGGGCGGATAGAGAATAATGAGCAATAGCGAAGGAGGAGAATGAGCGTACGATAACGAGACGATGATAAAGCGCATACAAAGTACAAAGGAGGCGTGCGAGATTTTACAATGTGGAAAGTATTGAGCGACGGTTTCGCTAATGAGGCAAAACGAGAACTGCTATCGTTTAGTGCCGACGTAAAAACGTATCGGTACGTCATTAACAGAATAAATATATAGGAGGTAGGTATACGTTTATACAGATACGCCGTTTTGCAACAGAAACAACTTCATTACTTTTTACAGTTTATCGTGTAATAATCTGTTAATTCCGAAAAGGTCGTTTTGAACCGTACGATTGACTTTGGAACTTTATGTACAACGATACGTATTCAGGGTCGTGCGGATGAAAGTGCGCCGCTGTAAATCCTGTTTTGCCACTAATTGAAAGATGATGCATATATACATGGGCATACAGTCAACAAGTTAAAAGGCTTTTCCGTTCTTTGTGAATCGTTAAGCTGCCGCAAAATCTGACCGTCTAACGTAGGACGATTATACGGTAATGTCGTCGGCCAACATACGACGGACTGCGAGCGTTTGATCCTAGCAGTGGCTGTTGGACGTAAAAATATGGAATATCTGAATTGTGCCTCGGTCGCCTGCTCCGCCGTAGCCAATATTGACGCAAGACCTCTCTTTCGCTTAAATAGCTCCGTAATGTAATTCCATTATGATTTCCCGCATACCCGGACGGGTCTGAATTTCATTGAGACGGCTTTTTTTCCTCCATTTGTGGGGGCCAATGCCGTTTCAATTGCGATCTGCGCCTCGCTCGATCGCCTACTCGTTCCGATTGGTCCGAAAACATTACTGGACTTTTACACAATTATGTGTTCCTTCATCAAAGTTTATGTATCACTCTATTGGGACGTCGTTAACGATCAGCGAGCAACCGTCGGACGTGCATATATCGCACATTGCGACAGCACTTCAGAACAGAACGATGTTTCGGCTAGGTTTCCACGGGACTCGTGCACGAGACCGTAATGTTCGTTGGATTTGATTAGTGCGAGATTAATTGGCGATCGTTAGAACGAAACAGGTGGCCCCGCAACGTCGCGGCATTTTCCAACGAGGGCTCCTACGCGCGCGCGCCCGCCTTTAGATTATCGCTTAAATTTCTTGCAGTTCCAGAAACGTACAATCACTCTCGTCTTATCAGCGTTTATTCAAACGGCGCCGGATTTTATCCGGCCATCTCCGGGGTCTGCTGCAAATGGTTACACGGTCGCCGTTTCCGTATCTACGGAATACATTACGAGGCTGCCCTCCGTCCTCCGTCGCTTCGGCCGGACGGAAAATTGTTCCGCCAAAAGCGGCCACCGAAACAGGTAAGACCCCGCGCGCGGGTCGTGCGTCGAGATCGTATCGCTGCGGGTCTTTGAACATAATTATGACCGGTGCATTTCCTGTGACGCGCGTTACATATTTGCGTTTACTCGTATACACGACTCGGTCACGGGGTATCAAACGATCTCTCGGCGTGCGGGCGGTGGGGTTCGAGAGAGAGAGCAAGTGGAGAACGTTGCACGGGGCCGAGTGTACACACGGTGACCGCATAAATCACGTTCATACATGAGATGGAGCTCTAGCCAGCCACGACTGACCGCCCCCGCCCCGTTTTCTGATTTACGATCCGAACTTCGTCCCTCGTCTTATCTTCCCCGGGATATTTTCGAGCACGAAAAAGCGCGCGCGAACACGTATATATGTATATAAGTTTCGGGCTAGGATAGGATCACCTGTGGGCATCGGGCGTGTGTACGTCGGCTGGCCCGATAATCGCCTCTTTAATGGCGCATGTGGCTCCTTCATCACCCGCGTCCGACGTCGCTCGCGCTGTTATTACCCCCCTTTGCATAAGAATCGGCGAAATGCGGGATGCGGGGTGCGGGGTGCGGGGTGCGGAGTGCGGACGGACTAGCCGAGTCGGCGAGGGCGTGAAATCGAAGGATCCGGAGGAGATACGTGATCGACGCGATCCTGCTTTGTTGGTCGTTATCGTCTTTACGTCGGATGGAAATTTTGTCACGCGCCGGGCTCGGCATTCCATCAAGTTCGAACGAATCAAATATCTGACCCAGATCTGACCCGAGTCACTTTGGCACCCTCGCTTTTTCAAAGACGTGTCTCTGTAATCGAACAATTCCTATTGGGAGCAATCCGCGTAATATCGGTTTCGCGCGGGTCCTAGTAAAATTTCTATTGCGAAATTTACATTTTATCCGCTCCTCTTTAAAGTTCGCCGGCACATATGTAGAATAGCTTATTTCCGAAAACTGCAGCCTCCGTTTGACATACATATTTTCAATGTGTCATCGTGACGTCGGAATCCTTAAAATGTCCTCGCAATATTTAATTCTGGAAGTAGAGCGCTGTACACGTATTTAGTAACGTTCATTCGATTTTCAATTGGTCAGTATAATTTGCTAAATGTTCGGTTAACATTTCTCGTTACCCCGAGCGTTACTCTCGGTTGGCCTAACAATTGTCCTCCAAAGTTTACATCCTTCCAGTCGATCGCGCCCCATGTCGAACTATACAATGCTTCCCAATGCCATGTTCAATCACCAGGAATGGGTGTTACGGGCTTGAAAGGCCGATCGGTACTGTTCTCGCAAGAACCACAGCGACGAGGTCTCTTCTCTATCTGCTAGGATCAACGAACTGCACATGCACTGGAACGGGTTAGAATTGAGCCAATTGAATTTACTGTTCCGCAGCTGTAAGTTGAGCCGCTTATGAAACGGGTTCAAAGGGCCACGAATGAGTTCGGCGAGTTGAACGTAGAAAGCATCGATCAAACTTTTATCGTAGTTGAAATATAAATATATTAGTTAAATCTGCGGACGAGCGAATGAAAGTGAGGTCGGGAGAAGAGAACAACAAAGTCCGTTGGAGCGTTTGAGAAAGAGAAAGAGAGAGGGAGTACCGGAAAAGTCGTAAAGAGAGAAAGTGAAACTAAGTCAGCACGGGAAGCACTGTGAAAGACACGAAGGTTGGATACAGTGATACATGAGACGCGGAGAAAGATGGTCGAGAGACAGAGAGAGGACGAGACGAAGACAGGCGGGAAGATGAGAAGGAAGGCCGGGAAGAGGGATGACACGTGCTAAGAGTAAAGGAGATGTAAATGGCGCGCTTCATTAACGTGAGTTACTGTCACATCCATTATTCGCGGCAACCGCTCTGACAAGCACGATTCCGCTTGTCCAGAGTGGCGATGCCGACGCCGACGCCGACGCTTCCACTCGCGGCGTTACTTCCTGCGGGCCCAAAATTCGAGCGAACTCGCGGCTTGTCGCAATGGAAAACGTTTCAGAGACGAAGCCGTAATCGCACGATCGCGGTTAATGGGAGCGTCTGTTCTCGAATCTACCCTTACCATTTTCCACGCTTCTGCACCCTGCAATTCGTCTTTGCGCGTCCTTCCGAACAGCGTCGCACCGAAACATATAATGATTTAAAGCAGCGACTTTTACATTTTTCCTGACTAATCTATTTTCGAAAATACGATATTGTCGAAAGAGTTAATTATAATTAACGCAAATATCGCGAGATGCATGAAGGGATCGTATTGTACAGACTTTCAAAGCCAAAGTGATCTTAATTAAGCAGCAATTAATTAATTCCCTGACGGCTAGAAAACTGAAGTTGTCAGGACAGAAGCGTACCTACTGATAACAAGTACCTTAGACTATCCGACAACTGACGCATAAAAGCAAAACTCTATAGAATCCAAGGACCTGTACAATGATTCACTCGCTAGATATGAAATTCATGTAATTAAACGTGACCTTTTGAAAAGAGTACAGTAAGGAAAACGGATAACGTGCCTCGAAGACACTGACTAAAGACACACTGTTTTCCCCTTATATCATCCTTAAGGAGTGGAAATTTAATTGAAGTCTCGTAATTAGCTAGAAAGTTTCGTTGAATTCGCCGAATTATGTTTTTTTTTCTCGACAAAGGCTTACATCTGCTTCCTGCTGATCGAGCATGGCTCCCGGTACGTGTATATCTCGATAGGGTCGCGTTCCACGAGACGAACACATGTTTTCGGACCGATTCCTGGACCTAGCTTCCATTCGATTCAACGGTCTTCGCCAATTTGACGGGGAATTCCACGTAACCACTGTGATAGAGATTCTGCCAATGTCCGAAACCCAGTTGACGTCGCTTGACTCTACAGAATTGCCACGGAATCCCTTAAATTTGATTATTCGTTGTTTGTTGGGCTACAAGTGAAATTCCGCTCAAACGTGCTGTAAGCTACTTTGATAGTGGAAAAACTCGATCAACTACCCGTATTACGTGCTTACACACGTTATCGTTAAAGACTAATTATTATTAGTGTGCCACAGTTTGTGAATTAAAATATACGCCGCCAGGATATATTCTGACAGATGTGTGTCATGTTGACGGCATTTGACATTTTGAGATATTAACTTGAGCAATGTCCTGCCTTGAGACAGAGCACGGAATTCGTCGGAATACTTATCCGACGAATCCGCGCATAATCTTGCGAGAGGCCATTGTGTGCTCCAAGGTTTTCGCATTGCCTTAATTTTCGGCATTTCTTCTTCAAAAGGATCCACAGCGCGCCGGTGAGTACTTTTTTTTTCTCTCTCTCTCCAATCGCGTCGACATGTAGGACATAGCCGGAAGGTGTCCTATGGCCTTGCGAATTTGGCAAGTAAAGAATGAGCGGGCTCGATGGTTTCTTCCGTTCCCAGCACGGATATTCTTACTTCCGGCCCCAAGGGTCCTTGCTGCATCATTCATCTTGGCGTTGGCAAATAAATCTTTCCCATTCATAATCCTAACTTCTTAAAGGACATTTTTCCGTGTCCAGCATCACTTCTTGTGAGCTTCAAATACCTAAATGTTTCTAAGTACTAGATTATATACGCATTCCTGGTATTTGCTAGGCATTTATTAACTCATAATAGCGCACATAGATGGTACCTTTAATCTGGCCTCGCAATCAAAATTCCAAAATTCCATGCTCCCCGAAAATTCGTGCGAGAGCACGATCTACTGCAGCCTCTGAGAGTGGTGTAAAAGGTGAAACCGTTCGACGTCACATATTCCGTCGCTCCCAATATCGACGCCGTACCCTGCACTTATCACGTACCTCCGAGCGTGAACGGTTGTAAGAAAACTTGCCGATGCCGTTTACGGGCGAAGTTAGATTCCGCTGGCGATACTGTTACCGCGAGAAAAAGGGAGCGTCGCGCGGGAGGGGACGCGAGGTGAAGCAGGGGAAAAGTAATCGTGACGTCAGAATCCTCCCGCTATCCATCCGCCAGAGACAATATCCAGCATTTCGTGGCTTTATTCCCGTCTCGATTGATACGAGCGCCGACACGCCGGCAAATGCTCGGCATGCGTTGACGGATGGAGTAGTACGTGCCGTGCGGCGTTAGTCGTTTCAAAATGGCGCGGCGGTGCGAGGGAAAAAAAGGAAGAAAGAAATCGGGAGCCAGCTCGCACGGTCCCGTCGGCTGGAAGTCAATCTGGATTTCGACGTGTTATTCCGTTCCGCCAGCGAGGTCCTACTCCCCTCGCGAAACTAACGGCGTCGACGACTGATGAAATTCCATGCGCCCTGTATCGCCCGCAGGCGACTCCGGGCTCTTGTCGCGCAGACTACGCGCGCTACAAAAGAAATCAATTTCGCGCACTTGTTTCCGGCACCGGACCGCGCCTCGTCCGCGGCATCGGCAGATCGCTTCGCATTTTCGAGGTATCTCCCCCCCTGTCTTCGTGCCGCTGAATATCGATTGGCGGGATTCAAACGGACGCGCGCGATATTGTGCGGGAGCGGGACGCGTGCTGCGAATTTCTCCGCTCGCAATTTGTCGAAATTCAACGGCGACGCGGTCGTTTTCGTCCCTGGCTAATGTGCTGTTCTTCGGGGCTGGTGCTTCGGCCATTTTTTGTTTTTTTTTTTTGGTTTGTTTGTACCCACGCGTCCGGCGTTCTTGGTAAAAAGTAGATATGCGAACGGGGACAAATACGTGACTTTTTTCCTGGGAACCATGAGTTCGTTGAATGGTGAGGGGATTCGTGGATATGAAGGGACTGAGTATTTCATGTATTTTACCGTTTTCGTTGTAACACCCCGCGTGTGAAGTTGTACCTGATAAAAGTCGTTGAACGGTCCAGTAAAATCGTAATTACGTCAGCTTCCAGGATGGGCACTGAAATATATACGAGCACGCTACCGACATACACGCAACAAATCGTGCATACAGATCTTTATCGTATTTTCAATTCGTACGCGCGACACCTCATAAATATTTTCTGTTCCCGAAATATTCAAAACACGTTCGAGATCCGCGGATATCGTATTAGCGGAAATCAGAAAAGCCGGCGCGGACAAAATTCTTGAAATCAGCACGCTCGCCGCTGAGTGCCTCACGTACACGAGGCGCCTCAAGTTCTCGCGATTTATTTCACGTTGATGGATGCCCCGGCCGCGAAAAATGGACGGTCGAAATTCCTCGCCACGTCACGAGCGTTAACGAAGAAGAAACCAGAGCCCTATCTAAATGGGACCTCATGATTTTGAGCCGTGGTCCGTGGCCGAGGGGTAGACGGATATTTCAATGTCCCGGGTCTCTCTTGTCCACATTCAACCTGCTTTTTCTACTCGCATCGTCTTCCTCCAAGATTCGATTTGCCTGTCTGCCGCTTACTCACTCTTCTATCGCGCTGCTGGAAATCGCACACTTGAGAAAAAGTATAAAAAAGAAATCTTTCATTAATCTTTATAATAAACTTCACGCAGTTTATATAAAATTCACATAGCCTGCTCGTCGGAGGAAAATCCGGGATCTAAGTAAATTGGCTAACTGCACCATCTCGCGGTTTAGAAACTAGGCAAAGACGCGTTGTGTAACGTTAGAATGTTCGCTCCGTTTCGTAAAACGAAAGATCGAGCAGGCGAACTTCGGGGGAAGGACTTTGTTTCCCCCCCCCCCCCCCCCCCCTATTATTTGATAAGCCCTCGTGATCAAGTGGCTGTTTTACGGTGCGACTTTTTACGTTTATTTCGTCGTTTACTCCGCTCCGCCGACGCGCTCTTTTTCTTTCCAGCATTTTTCCGTCGATATTCAGTTAGCTCCTTTTTCCTTATTTTCCTCTCCCCCCAAAACTTCCACTTACTCTCTCGGCCTCCGACTCCTCCATTGTCCTTGGTCCGCATTTTTCGATCTCTATCTCATTCCCGAATATCTCTTCCCTCCCCCTCCGCCATTCTCACTCCGTGTCTCTCAACCCCTTCCCCCCCAACCCCAACCCCATCCGCGAACCGCTTGGCAGATAGCGGAGTTCCACTTCGGGTATACCTACTTCGATTTCCAACTATTCCCAGAAATTCGCCGTCAGCGCGTTCGCCGCGCTCCGGGGGAATACTAATCAAGTTTTCAGGTGGCTCCGTAATGGGGAGAAATTAATTCCAACTCCAATTAATATCTACGGTATGCCGCTTAACAATGTGAGGGATTCCAATACGACGGCGGAGCCGCGGCTCCTTTGTTTTCGGGCGACAATAATATTGTATCGTCGTCGGGTTCTTGCCGCGTTCGTCGGCTTATCCCGAGGCCCGAGGCGTCTCGTTACGCCGAGCCGCCCTCTGTTTTTTCTTTCAATTCCCTCTCTACACCCTTGCCCCTTCGTCCTCTTCACCTCACCCACTCTTTCCTCCTTCTCGACTCTTTGCCGAATCTACCTCCGACGCGAGCAGTCGCTTCAATACACAGTTATATATATATATATATATATATGTACAGTAAAGAGATCGCGGCAGGAAATATAGACGCGCATCGTCGATCATCTGGCGCTCTTCTCACGTGCAATCAGCGACATCAAAGCTTTTTCCCTGGCGCACCTTCTTTGCTTTACCCTTTTTTCCCAGCTCCGCTGAAATTTCGCCGGCGCGATGTGTTCGCTCCAGCAATTATCCGCGCCGTACGTGCACGCGTTTATCTGTGTCACGTCGCGGAAGATGTCGCCGGTGATGCGTCGATTATTATTTATCCTCGTCGACGCGCTTCCCCTTTTATCGCTCGTTATTTAATAAATAATTAACGGCGAAATCCGCGACGTCGGGCGCGTGGAGGGAAATTTAATTTCCAAAGCTGCGCCTCTCCGGACACGCCCGGGACGAGAGACAAAGGCGATGCGTGAATTTGCGCTTAATTAATACACCGACGCGAAACTTGCTGGCAGTGAGACCGGTGGGTGGGGGACAGCGGAGTGCGGAGGAGAGGCGAACTTTCAAACGTTCGAGATGTGATAGCGCGGAGTCCGGAACACGACATAAACGTGCGCAATTGTCGAAACGAGAACCGCGACATCGGTCAGCCACTCATTGCCAGTCGTCTTCTTGCCAGTGCGATGCACATGCCTTGCAGTGTGCGATTAATAAGCATTAACTGCCATGATAATTCGCGGACTTCAACGGGGGGAATGTGTTATGTGCTTTCTATTGCAATGAATTTAGTTCACGAACATCTGGTAGTAGATATGTATGAGAGAGAATTTACGATGCTGGAAGCGACAGAGAGTGCTTTTTCGTTTTTTCGTTGTTAGCGCGGCGGTTCTGGAAGTCACCTTTGCGCGGTTACAAAAGTCACCGCGTTAACGTGCGTTGGTTTCAGTGAAATGTTTACAGCGCACTTGGGGCATTCGCGCGAGAGTCCTAGTGCCGATATGACGTAGCATGTTATCACGGTTTCAGACTGTAGTTTAATATCCCTCGTTTCGGAGAACATCAAATTTAGTTAATTGACATCGAGCGAATTTTCGTATTTTTGGGATAACTTAATATTTCGCTCAACGAGACAATGCACTCGTTCATTTTGTCGTTTTATGCCCTCTTTAAAAAAGCTGCAGTCGCACGTTCCGTCCGTGAGAGTTCATCGAATTTTCGCTCACAGGCAGATTTATTTTGACGAAAAAGTGATTCTGAAATTTATTTTCGTTCGTCCACATTGTTACTGACGCAGCATTTCGTAATATGCCGCAGGTAGTCGACACGTGCGCCGAAACTCCGCGGGCATATCTCTGGAAACTTAATAACAAGGAAAAATTGACGACAGCGTTCCGCTCGAAATTAGTCCGGGGAATACTTTGGTCAAAACTCACGCCACGTAATGGGGCCATTGAAATTGAAATGGAAAAGAAAAGTGAGGGAAGCTGTGACCGAATGAACGATTAGTATTGCACAGATGCGCACTGATCGACGAGCGACGAAAACGTTCGGTCAAGCAGGTCGATTGGCATTCATGAAATTGGTTGATTAAATAAGTATGCATGGCTGGCAAGACTAATATTATCCCCGGATACGTGTCAATTACGGTTACAGGCACATTTCACGCACACAACCGCCCGGCTTAATCCTTTTTGCCAACGTTTTGCATGACGTGTCCGAACAGTTAAACGCGGCCGATATGTGCTCACGCGAAAACTTCGTTATGTAATCGTAGCGCCACTCTGGTAAACGCAGGATTTTTTAAAGGGCATATTGCCGTTGCAACCTCGACAGTTTGGCCGGCGCACGGTAGAGCGAGAAGATCGAAAAACTGATGGGGACGTGGAAAGAGGACCTTGACGCAGGCAAATTTAGAGACTGAAGTGGTAATTAATGGAAGTTGCGCGTATGTTTTATTTCACACGTACTTTCTTGTATGTGTCACGGTGCATTCAATTGCCAGTGAACGTATATACAGTATACTGAGAGATTCGGGCGTAGGTGTAGAATAAAAACGAATATGTTGGTTAGTCCTAACAAATGTGTAGATGTTCGTAGAAGTTTGCGCACTGCTGCAAGCTTTCAGTAACATGTATATTTTGTCGACCAGCGTGTCTCGCGTCACGACACCTGAAAGAAGTGGCGGGGTAACGTTTTTCAACTTCTGACAGTGTCGGCTGACTGATTCAACGGTTTTGCGGAGGCGTTTAACGTGGTCACGGAATAAAGTGTTACATTTTTCGCTAATTTTTCATACTTCGGCCGGCACGTCGTACATTTTCACGTTACCACTATGAAAAAACTCACATGATACAACGTCGGTTAAATTCTGCTATCGATCAAACTGTTATTTCAAACTGTAACTTGACCGACACTGTACCGGCATAACGGAGGAATGAAGGAACGTGAAACGCGATATTTGAAGCATCAATCTGAAAGTGAAGATTCGGACTCACCGAAACGAGGCCTGCGCTCTTTTCGTTACTGTTACGTCAGCCGCTGTCGTCCCCTTCGTCGTCAATAAACGTCCCGAGGAACGAGCGTTTCCACTCGAAGAAGCGGGCTGCGTGCGATCCATTCTTTTATCATTCCTTTAATTTTTCCCCTTCGACCGGTATACCTTACTCGGCTCACGTTAGACGCGCTCCAATGGATCCGAAACGCCCTGAGAGAAATGCGACGGTCAAGTACGCAGGACTGTACGTGTACGCATCAGCCAGTCCGCCATCCCGTCGTTGTTCCTGCCCCGACACATCGACGCGAGCAAGAGCGCGCACGCACACGTTTCCGCAAACAAACCCGTGTACGGCCGCCAGTGCCAACGGGTGGTGCGTTCAAAGTGCAGTCTGGCTTTTCTCTTTAAAGGCCGGAGGCTCGACTCGTAGAACGAAGGGAGAGTCCAGAGAGTCGGAGAGATGTACGTAGAAAGAGCAGGAAGGGAGAAAGAGACTCTCCCCTATCTTTTCGCGTGCCTTCCACGACCAGCTCATTTATCAAGCCGGCTTCCATTAATATCCGACAAAATAGTACAGGGACGCGAGATCCCATAAAAGTCATGCTCGCGTCCGCCAGACACTGTTCCACCGTCGCGCTGGCCAGCCAGGGCGTACTTTATGTGCCTACGTATGTAGGTGTACGCACGTCCACACAGGTGCGTGCACGGCACGTACCTTTCGGTGCACGTATTCACGGATCGGTGCCGCACGTCGTGACTACTTCGGCCCCGGAGCGTTCCTCGTGCGGTTGCTTTGCGACGTGATTTTCATCGGAAAATTCGAATTGCCTTCGTTGCCCTCAGTGAGCGAGCTCTGCTCCGCACGCCTAGCCGGAGCACGAAGAATGAGCAGCGTACAGGTGCATAGAGTGGCCTTTGTGCGTATGACTGCGGAAAAGGTGTCGAACGAATCTGGGGGTAACTCAATATTGTAGATTAAAATACTCGAAGGTGCACACTGCACACCCGAAGCCCGAAGAGGTTCCTTGCGACCCAATTTACAAATATAATTCGACACCGAGGGTACGTAATGTTTCCTCTTATTTCGATCCGTCGACTACTTCACGATTCGCAACAAGCAATTGTTAACTTTATTAGAAGGGCCTCTCGCACGAAATTGAAGCGGGTCCTCGCCGCGAAATAAAACGGCTAAAAGTTCATCTGCATAACAGTAAGAATCATTTCTAACAGTTACGTTAATTATCACCGCTATACACTCTCAACGGTATGACGCGGGCAATCTCTGCAAAGTTACCACGTCGTTAGCATCGCGAAAATCTCATCAGCGAGATACGACATTATTTGATTCCGCGAACGAACCAGACAATGAGCCCGCTAAACCGACGTTCGCGTTGAATTCTTTAACTACTTATTGTGAAAATTCGATACAACGGAACAGTTCCCGCGCCTCCCTCCCACTCTATACAATTCCTTCCCTTAGAAATGTCGCGAACGGGAAGAGCGTCGGCGAGTTTCCAGCGAAAATGTATTGCGCGACGTTAACAGGCAGCCTAGAATGGGCGACAATTTCGTGAGCGACGAACAAAATTGCGTTTGTACCTGCGGCGAAGGCGGACAAGGCAATGGACAATTAAGATGGGGCGCACAATGTGAAATGCGCGCGCTCGACTCGGCTCGAAGGGACGAGCTCAATTAGGTCCGTCACTGTCTTTGCATCGCACATTCGGAAGTGCGGCGCAATACATTCGTGAAAGCCGGAAAGCGCGGCTCGCGATGCATCGTCGGAAGATTCTTCGACGCGTGCTAACTTTTGCCGATAATGACGACGATCGTGCCTCCTCGTTTTTCGCTCTGCAGGCTTCAGCGTGCCGGCTCTCCTCGTCCTCGGCCCCGATACAGCCCTCGGCATCGAGCCACCGACAGTTATACGAGCCCGCTAATGCCATACTCCCGCGAATTTCGCTCACTTAGAGCTTGAATAAATAAGATCGCCCACCCGACGCCGCGCTTCCCTTTTACGTTCTCCGATTGACTTTCAAATTAGAGAGCGCTTCACAACATTCATCGATATTCGAAAGCAATTAAACTTCCCTACCTCCCCCCCCCCCCCCGCTCTATTCACTCGCTTTTTATCTTTGTTCTTCCAAGCTGGTGCGCCTTCTTCGATTCGTCATCTATCCGGTTAACGACGATTGTTGACGGTTCGGATAACGCTTACGGTCGTAGAGAATGTGGGCGTTTTTTATTGAGAATAGTTAGCAAAATCAAATATGCTATTTCCAAAGTTCGATCGGAAAAGTGAGACCTCGTAAGTTTGTTGCTGACTAAATGGTAAAAGTGAGTGAATGAGCAACTTTTATTTTTTCCGTCACGTAATAACAGTGGCAATGTTGTTGACTCCGGAGACGCAAGAAGATCTCATTTATTTCCGCAAGAGTAATTGCGTGTAACTGAGGGAAGTAAAGTGCAGAATAGCAGAACAAACCCTTCGGTGGATAATACAGCTGAACCAGAAAGAAGGAAAAAGCAGAAAAGAGCGCATTGCCAGTAGCAATATAAAAGAGAACAATGAATGGATGAAGTACATGTTGACGGTTCAGATATTAGGGGAGCCGTAATGCCTTCGGGGATCGTGATCACGTGTACCCGAATTAGCTTACCAGTAAATGGCTCTACTCTCGTTTTAATTGCTACTTTGAGACCCGATAAATTAGTCGAGTTCCCTTGGCATAAAAAAGATCATTGAAGACTACTCCGTTTGTCGGCCTTCTACAGTATCCACTGACATCAGGAGAGTTAGTACTAAATCTACAATAAAAAACGATGAACATTTAACGATTTGGAATGAGCATCGGTCAGGGAATCGATAGATAAGTTCGCTCATGAGATGCTTTAAAGATTCGTGATCTTGACAATTGTTTCGACAAAGCATATTGGTTCGTCACTTTCCGGAAATAGATCTCTCGTGACGGAGCAGCCAGAAGCATAAGCGGAATACAGAGAGGAGGGAAGTAGAGGACAAAGGAAACGGGGAAAGAAATGGAGGGAGGGCGAAGAAGCAGCGAAACTGACAACGTGACGGTGCGTGTGTATGCATGCGGGCGACAGAGCCAATGAAAGCGGAAGAGAAGATATAGGGGAGATAAAAAGAAGCTCGAAAGCGAGAGAAAGGGGGTATCCGATACTCGAGAAACAAGACTATCCGGAGAGAACATTATGGACGACTCTATCTACCATCATACTCCGAGCATAATCGCATATATGTGTACTCCGCATATATGTACAGCCAGGCATAACTGGAAAAGTAAATGCATGTTCACCTATAAATATAGACACCTAGCAGCGTCTGAAGTATGTGACGCTCTTGTACATGCAATAAGCACTCCACACGTTCCTCGTATATACGTATATGTATAATGTACACACATAAGTACGTATATGAACGTTAATGCTTGCAGCGCAGCGGGGAGAAAAGTTGGCCGCGGATACACCTCGACCGCGGTATGCGGGCAAGAATATTTTTCTCGATAACCCGAATACTTTCGGTGCGCTCTCGCTTAATATTGTTTTGAATTACTGCGCCATTTGCCTGTCTCTCCCTCTCTCCACCTATCTCTGATTCCGCTCGCGCCTTACTCCCCGTCTCTCGGATATTCGAAAAGTTTCGAAATCTCCAGCGAGCACGGAGAAATAATTTTTAGTCGAGCGCCTCTGCGGCACTCGGTCTGACCCTTTCAAATTCAGTGCCACGAGGCGGGGAATATTTTTTTCAATGTATCCGCTTAACTTGTACCAATTTCCTCCTGCTACCGGACGGACAAACCTTTGCGAGAATTATTCCTCGCTTGGGGACAGATCAAAATGCATGCCATGCCGAATTCTCATAGTGTTTCATTCTTATGTCTCTCATTCGCGTACGTTGAAGATAAAAGGATCACAACTCAAAGCTTCTATCCTTGACCTAAAATTCGAGCTGATGTACTTACAGTTTGTCTCTTCGGAAGCACGCGAAACTCATGCAATAACGACAATAAATTGTTGCATCAGTGATGAAACGATGTAAATGATCCGAGCATTCCCCTTTAATTCACCTTTCAATTCATCCTCTAAAATGTGCGTTACGTAACGCACGCAGTTCGCTTCATAGCTCAATACTCCCCGAATAAGTAGTTATACAACTTTTATTTGCGCTTCGATTCCTCGCTTGAGATATTCCCGGCACGAGGTTCGTCACGCATAAGAATGAGCTGCCGAAACGGTACTAAAACTGGACGGCGAAGCGAAAATTGAATACTGAACACCCGGTACGAGCCGACACCGTGGTTCACGGCGACCGGTCAGTCTCTATCGCACCTATCCGCGAATTATGGCGCTTCGGAAAAATGATAGCACGTCGACGTACGGATTCCGCCACACTCGACGGCACGTTCGGCGTTCCGTATATGCGCGGAAAGTCGGCCGCGCGCTATATTCCGCCACTATCGATACGTACCGCTCCAAGTCCTCTTCAATTTTTCACCGCATCCCTCCGAATCGAGGACGGGTAATGAACTGCCAATCGTCGTCGTAAAATTCTCGAGCACGTCACGCCCAGTACATATTGCAGGTGCGCGCGGCGGGCTAGCTTCATGGAAGAGACGAATTTTGCCGCGCGCCGACGACTCACGAGCCTCTCGATTATGCAACGGAAAAACATTCGTGATCATCTGTTGCAGGCTTGCTGTCGCACATGTCACGCCCGAGGATCTTCGAAGCGGGTCTGGCCGGGACGCGTAGGTCGTCGTCTGGTGCACATGGATTTCGCCGCTTGCCTCATCGCAACTCTTGGAACAGCCGAGCCGCGCCTTCCCCAAAAGCGAAGCTGATCTCTCAGGGTGTATTTCGTCGTTTTCTCAGATCGCTGAGCAAATGTTGACCTAGTTCGTTGGAGAGCGCCGGGGGAGAGGGTGGCTTGGGGTGGTTCGAATTGAACGTTACTCGCTCTTTCGAAACTGCTGACTAGAATACGCGATGAGTGCGCGGAGTTAGGTTCGACAGCCCGTTACGCTCTCGCACTCTCTCTCTCTCTCTCTCTCTCTCTCTCTTTCTTTCTCCAACTGATCATCAAATCCTCCGAATCGAACATAAACATTTGGCGCAGGTTGTCAATTAAACAAGCTCATCTTGTTATTTATAGAAATCGAGCCCGGAACAAAGTTTGCGCAAGACACGCTTGAGATACTTTCGTCCCGAATGTATTATTCATAGATTCGATTCGCACATTTCGTAATGTCGAATTTATTTGTCGCGTGTCGCCACCGTTGCACGGGCGTATCAAAATAATCGCGGCATTCGGCAAAACAGAGACAATCAGCGAGGTCGAACATGTGAAAGTAGTAAAAGTGTATCTTTCCCCGCTGGAACATTCTCTTGTATCTAACGAAATGCCTCTTTGATGTGCACGTGAAAGGAACACTAGGCCACGTACTCAACCGAAAATGGCGACAAGAGACAGTAAGGGCGTCATTCCGACGTCTTATCTGCCAAGTTCGCACACCACTGTGTTCGTGGCAAAACGTTATCAGCGGCCTTACTTCCTTTCGAAACAAACCGATTTCGGAGATTCCCACGAATTTTACCGTCAACGCCATCGAGGCTCGGTCGCATTTCGTTCAGAATTTCACCCCTTCATTTTCGACGGTCGGGCAGGTGGAAATGACCGTTTCGCTTAACCCGTTTAAAATTCACTTGTTCAAACGCCTGTACAACTCGGACAGCTTTTCGCTCACAGAGGTAAACGCATATTACGTGTATTTCGTCCACTCGCACTTTACTTCCTCGTTCCTCGCCCGCTGCTTTAAAACGCCACACGAATTATGCTCTCTACGTCGTCGTGCGGTTTCTCGTCTTCGTTCCTTCCCACCTTCGTAATATTCATTACCCTTAGTTGATATGCCCCGAGACACTGTCTGCGGCACTCTATATGTGAATCCACTTTTTTGTTTCTCGCGCTTGAAGCCTTCGCGGTAAACGTACCCAAGCGAAATCCGAAACTATTGAGAATTCAGCGAGCAGCCAGTGACCATTTTCAGCGGAAATTAGCCTCTTGCAAATAGCACAGGTCCGGAGTACAAAGAAAAATTGGTCTTGCATCTGCGTTTACTTTAACGAAAATCTCATTCAAGTAATTCTTCATCTACGTGTTCGATTTTAATAAAATTTTGCAACTTTCACTCATTCTTCGCCTAGAGTAAATCAATATAAAACGATGAACCGAATTATTAAACTTGACGATCGCCACATTTAGACTGACATCGGAAGGGATTTACAACTCCGTCATCGCGCTCGACGCGAACAATTTGTCCCGTTTCCTCGCTCCGTCCCGCAGTCTTCTCTTCAGCACGTACAGCCTCTTCTCTCTATCTTTCCTCCTTCCTTCATCTCTCCTTCTTTCTCTCTCTCTCTCTCTGTCTCTCCATTTACTCTTTTCATTCGTATCGCCAAGCCCAAGCTATGAAGGCGATTCATCGCATTTCACGTAGCGGTTCTTATCATAGCCGTAAGGCGTGAGGACTTTCGTATAAGAGGGAAGACACCCAACGTGGACTCCCTTAATGCGGAGTCACCAAGGCGAATAAAGCCGCAGCTGAATGAGGTATAACAAGGTACTTACCCGCACTCACCGAGTGCCGCTAACGTAAACCGTAAGTTCACGTCGGGTTGGGCGGAGATGAATAGTTTCAAGCGTGACGGACGTCTCGATGCAGACTCCTCTTTAGACACTCGCCTTTAGTGCAGCTTCGCTCCTCTTGCTCGCTTTCGAAAGAGCGACGAGTCTGCGCAAGAGAAGGCGTACATTTAAGCAAACGCGGGCGTCACACACGCTGTAAGCGTTTGCGTAGAAGGCAAATATTAGATGAAAACGTTTATGAGTCACAGTGATTTCACACAATACTGCGTATTTCGCTTTTGGAAATTGAGGTCATTACTTAAATATATAAATCAATTTATTTTTACCATTCACCAAGCCTCGTTTTAATATATGAATAATGCACTCCCGTGAGACTGCGAACGTAGTTAATGAACGTAAAGAGGGACAGGAGATAAGGAACCTACGGTAATAACCGTCTATGCGCTATATACTTAAAAACAGTCTGCGCTCGGCGAATGGTGAACATTTGAGCCGGCACTAGAGACAACGCCAACGGGAATCTCGCATCGTAAATCGGGATAGGGAGAAGACGTTCGTGTGGGAGTGAACGTCGATGGTCGAATGGATCATAAAGAGCAATATAAAAGCCGAAGGAGGCCCCTAACCATTTTGGAAGTAGGACAAGGTCGGATGCAGCGGTTGCTATTGTATTGAACATTATGTGGAGGTGCTCAATCGTTGTGCCGTCGAGTAAATTTCCAACGGCGCAAAACAAAAGAGCAGAATTTAGCTGTCACGTCAAAATGAGAGTTACTCGAGCCGCGTTCATTTCCGCTGTTGCCATACTGACGGCAGCAAGTTCCATGTCAACCACGACCACGATGGTTCCAATCACGACGTTCGAGACAACAAGATCGGGAGCGTGGGGGAGCCAAGACGACGAGGACGTCGACGTGGGAGCGGTGCCCCTGACAGAGCAGGTTATGGATCCGAAAATAAAGGTGCAAAACGTCGCCGACGTGGACGACTCGTCCGAGATCGAGGATCCGAACTGGGACGCGAACAGGGCCGTCAGAGATGTGGCTTATTTCCTTCGCGCGCACAAGTACCAGGACTACGATCGGCGCTATTACAAGAACGCCCAGGAGGCGCCCCGAACTCTCTACGAGCAGTTTCCGGATCCTCCATTGAGGGCGTTGCACTGGGAAGTGCGCAGACATTGCGACGCGGACTTCCACGGGTGCTTGAAATATCTCGAAAGGATCATTAAGCTCACAGCCCTGAGGCGCGAGGACGACACTGTCACGGTCATGAAAGAGCAGAAGTGGAGCCTGGCGAACAATACTGAGCAGATCCTGGCGGCTCAAAGGGACTGCCAGATGGCCCAGAGGCGCGACAATCTAACCATGCTTCCTTTTCAGGGTCCAATCGGCAAGTGCCACTCTCTCTCTCTCCCCCTCTATCCGGCTGCTCGTCTTTAATTAATTATTGTTTAGAGCATCGAGAGCTCAAATTTCAAAATATGTACAATTTTAACTAAATGATGTTGGTCTCTCGGTGGCTCTAGTGTTATCGACGTGACGCTATTCATTTCATGGCTAAACATTTCGTATTTACACTTACTCTCGCTAGGCAATGCATCGTGTGGGAAAATTTGGTAGGTCACAGGTGAGCCTGTGAATATACGCCGCGCCGGTCGGATGTTTTGCGTCATTTCGGGATACGCGATGTTACTCGTTTGTTTTGAACGGCGTAAACACGATCTCACCGCGAACGAGCGATAATTATGCACCGATTTGAATTCACGCGAGACGAGAACCGGTTTCGACGAAACAACATTCGGTCAATCGACAAGCCCCTTCGAGAGTTCGTGGGACAGGTAAGAGAAGTGGAAATGGCAATCGGCATCGCTTGAAAATATATCAATTCAAGATCAAATAATCCTTTGAATATATTTCAAACATTATCCCTGATATTCGTAATCGAAAAGCGAACAAACGGGTTATGCAGTGAGAAGTAATTGTTTAAGTAATTATTTGCAGAGCGATTCCAGTGGCGAACTTCTGCCAGTTATTATATGTGCTGGTACACCATGCTGGGTGTCTCGGAATTGGCTCTCTTCGGGGAGTCATGCGACAATCATGCGAACTGCATGGATGAATACGGAACGCATAATAGGGATCCGAGAGCCGATGACACAAAACCGTATGCCTGCGCACTCTATAGTTTCTGTCCGGATCATTGTTGTCCCATAAAGCACATCTGGTACATGAAAGACTGCTTTCAGTCCCGACTAAATCCTTGTTACGCTGAAAACCCACCAGGTGTGTATTTATTGCACCGACCGCACTTATGCATAACATCTACGATTCAGTTGCCTTCTTCTTTATTTTTGTTTTTTTTATCACATGCTCGCATCAACAATGGTCATTCAAACATCGAGAGGTATAAAAAGATGATTGAAGTCCGAAATATTTCGTTCGAATATTCCTCACCTACGGTCGATGACGGAAATGTAGTTGAACGCTTAAATACTAATTATTGCGTGCTGGGGCAAGTTTATAGTACCAATAAAAGCGCGGCAGTCTCTTTATGCGTAACATTCTGCACGTGCAATAGCCCGGTGGAATATTTTTAAATGGCCAATGTGAAAGGATCGGTTTCATCTCTGCGTCAGGTATACACATATGCATACCTTGTTACGTGTGGCGTCGGTCACTGGTATTTTTCCACATTAAAAAAGTCGGCGTAAATTTGGGTTACATATTACTAAACCCAAGGTAAATGTTGCCTCCGCGAAGGATGCGTGTCGGACAAACGCGGTCACGTTCGTATCACGTACTCTCAATGAGGTTTATAAGTCAAATCAGAGTCGATGTCATTCATCGATTCGGTCACTTGACGCTCACGACAATAAACTGAATATACATATGTAATCTCCGTCAAAAAATAGAAGTTACGCACATTCCACATATTTATAGATGAAGCTCGAGAAAGTTTGCCTCCCGCTGTGATGAATAATAATTTAAATGATTCGACGTGACGCGTCATTCGCTCATACTACGCTTACTAAATACTAAAACCATGATTGTTTTAATTTATCATGGAGAGATAAACAGTGATCACCGGAAGACAGTCTAGAAATATTCGACGATCCAACCACTTTATGCTCACGCTAAGAATCTTAATGTATCCAATTACCGGCGAGAAATCGAATTACGGACATTCCCTATACATATGTAAAATTGCTGGGTGAGAAAGTCTTCCGCTCGGCCGTGCTCTATAATAATTCAATGAGCAGCCATAACAGGACATTCGCTCACAGCGCATTCATCGAATATTAAATTTCACATAGTTTTATTGGGAACCTCTTCGATGTTTTTCCCTTTCTATTTCCCGATCATCCTGACTAGATCTTCCATCCGCTAATGGTCACTTATCTCCCTCCGAATGCAGCTCATCGAAAGTGCACGCTGAATCGCGAGGAAAACGTGGACTTGGAGGCGCTGAAATCGAACCAGATAAACGTGAGCTGCGAGTGTCGTCAGACAGGATTCGAGTGGTCGTCCCGTTTCGGTATTTGCGTCGATGTGAACGAGTGCGCTCGTAAGAGACACAACTGTAGCTTCGAGGCAGGCGAGACGTGCGTCAATCTGCCGGGCTATTCCGACTGCATCTGCCGCCTCGGTTACGTCTACGGCTCGGACACGAGAAGCTGCGTTCGCAGCGCAACAATTGAGCTGGCATTGAGCGAGGTCGGTGCGAAGCAAAACGTCTCCGGGACCGCAAGCCTGTTGGCCTTGATCGCTCAGATGGTCACTGGGTCAGCAGTCGACGGTCTCATAGTCAGTGCTCCGTCGCTGGTCGTATCTCTGTTTATTGTAACGTTAGGCGTGCCGTGAAGCAGAATCGTATTCTTAGTTATTCAACGTTACTCTCAACATTTTTACCTCGACAGAAACGCTTGTTATGAGTAACTGCATCAACCTGCTTTTTTTGTTCTAAGTAACTGATCGGGTCAATTATCGTATTTCTACGGAGAACACAGGATTATCTTACATCTAGCCAGTGGCGGAACGGGAGGTACATGTTAGCCTATCGAGACTGCTTTGATTGCTTAAATTCTTAGCTCATTCCGCGAGCGATCCCAATTCGTCTTGGAGGTCGGAGGTTGAGAAAGGAAAGCAAGTAGACTCGCTCCGAATGTCGGGTCGAGCGCGATTAACAGAGATCTCTATGCTGTCACGCGCGTCTATATGAGGAAACAATGTGAGAGCCAACTAGAGCGTATTGTCCGCTCATCCTCTCCACCTTTCTCCCTCTGCACCTCGTTGAGTCCCTGGAGGACGTCTGCTGTTGGCGGTCGCGTTCATTATCGCGCAATTTGCATCGGGAGCTCAATACAGTTTATTTAGCCGGCTCCCAAGCCGACGCTTTTGCATATTTTATTGAAGGCCGACGGGGAGGGGACGAAAGTGTCGTATTTTACTGTCAGGTGTAATTGCGTCTGGCTCCTGGCTACGTTCAGATTCGAGCGATGACGATCCGGCGTTTTTCTTTTTATTAATCGACAAAGTCCAATAGTCTAGTCTAATGTACAATGTTGTAGTTCATACGCATCTAAGGAAGGTGCAAAGAGCTTATCGCGGCGGCTGTTAATCATTACGAACGTCAGATGCAATACTAGGAAAACGTTACAGAAAAACACGTGCATAGAGCGCAAAATAAAATCCGATGCGTGGAGAGATAATTGTTGCAAGAAAGAAGGAGAAGAAACTGGTATTTTCAAAGGTCGTACCAAGCACAACATTAATATGCAATGGATTGCAGACTCAGTTGACTGAGATGTTTGACTCAGTCGGACTAATCAACTTCATTTTGCGTTCGTTTATCGCTACATTCGCAAATGACCATCGCACTCTTTTGGAAGCACGAAAGTTACCGCCACCGAGAGCACGGCGTACGTACGCCGCATGTTTATTGCCAACGTACGCGATAGTACGTATCAAGTTTGCGAAACGGCTGGAGTGCATTGCCTCTTGAGGAAGGGCACCCTCCCCCCCCCCCCCCCTTACGCTCTCTCATGCTTAGAATGCGCACGGCGCCGCGGAAATTTGTACCCGCAACAATTCAAACTTTAATCTTGCCCTGTAATGGCGCGATTCAACGTGTTCCGTACGATATCACGAACGGCCCCTCTCTGGCCTCTGTTAACGGTTATTTGCTCCGCTAAAGGAAAAACAATGGTCTACCCATGCATACCTCTCGACTGTATTTGGGATAATAAGCGGGATGGTGGAGCTTAAACGGGCAAACGGTTTCGACTACCGTCCAAATTGTCCGTAAAAATGTTAATTGCCGTTGAATTTCGTGGGAAGCCAGCTGAAAACGGCGCTCTGTCGTTCATCTTTGTTTGCCACTTAATACGAACTGTTCCTCCTCTGCTTTATCTCGTCCGTGTTTGATCGCGGGCCGCAGATTGAACAAGTCGGTGTGTCCATCTTATTTGCCTCGAAGCGCACTCACGTTCTCTCTTCGCCTACGCAAATATTATAGCGCAACGCGAAATTCGCGTTCAAACAATTTCAATCGGGACGCGGGAAAACGGGGAAACAACAAAATGGAAAGCTGCAACGGGAGCGACCGAGGCTTCAAAGAGCGTCGGTGCTGTTTTATTCATCGACGTGTATGGCTACCCCCGTGCCGCTTTTTGCCGGGCGAATAACTCAAAAATGCGTATACATATATGTATGAAGTACAAGGGGCTCCCTTGTTTCGATCCCATAACACCATTCATCGTAATATTAGTCGCTCACGTAATCGAGGGCCATATTCAAATACATATCTAAATCCAGCATGAATCCTCGATTATACAGTGTTTGGAAGGATTTAGAAAATGTCACATCATATACGGGAATTTCCGAAAGAACGATGAAGTAGCTCGCACGACGATCGTCCGTAACACGAAACCTCGAACGCGTTTTCGCCCAATCACATTCTCGTTGCGCGTCTCCGTCGCGGGTAGATCTCGTGGAATTGTGCGGCAAAAATCGGACAACGGCCGTTACGCAAGGGCCGCAGTTGGGTTCCGGGCGTTGCGAAATCGCAGGCTCTTGCAACGATCCCGATACTCCGGCTGCGGTAATACCTGCGCCAGACCGGTCCGTCCTTATGCACGCCGGCGTTCGCCAAGGATCGGCGCAAACACGGTCATGCACCTCTCTTCGATTAGATCTAAATGCGGCAGCGCTCGCTCGGGTCTTACGTAATCTCGGCGATCTCTCGAGAGATCGTACTTTCCGAACGCGCTGCAGGAGAGCAAGAGGCGTCGAGTGGGAAGGAGTTATAGGCAGTCTGGCGAGAAAGGCGATTTTTTAAGAATCAAATGCGACGCGACACCCGCGTGCCGTACGACGATGACCTATGGGAAGTATGATAGGGAGTACGCTTTTGAAGAATTTAGACGTCATTACGAATCCGGCACGTTCATTGCGCCGGTTCGCTGGTTATGTTCGACGGCAGAAGACGGACGGGGCGAGACGTGAAGAAACCGAGTGGTCGTGACGTCGATAGCATAGTTTGCCTGTTGCCGTGTCTAGGCACGACGGCGTCCCGATGCACAATCTTGCAGAACCCGAGGCGCACGTTGCGGCTTTGATCGCGAGATATCACGGACGTAGCGGTGCGGTATTTCGCGGAGCGCGCACAGACCACGCGACGTGCGGTCGCCAATTTCTCCCGATATATAGCCTGGGATTGTCAGCGCAGAACGTTTTTATGCGCGACACGGAGGTTCATGGCAGTATTTAGCGCTTCCGTTAATTGTCGCTGGCCGAATCTTTTTGTCTCGTAAAACGCACGATTGGGTGTTTGATGAGACCGATGCTAGAGATCGTATTTTTTCGAAATGCAGTCAAGCGCGTTATTGATTGTTCTTTCATGAAAATCCGACCAATCAACAGCTTTTTTGTGAATCTCTTTCATGTTACCTGTTCCTACGATTACGTATTTAGCTAACAGCGACGTTCGTCAATGCGCTTGCTTACATAAACGCGCAACCGTGTAAATATTTATCGCATTTTCACGTTACGTTACACATATCTCGTATCCAACCTTCGACATGAACGACTCCGAAGCGTATCCGCGTGCAGGTGCGGATAAACTTCCTAAATGAAAGCGAATCATTGTCAATGATTGATTAAAAAGCAGCTAGCGGCACGATACGTTTCTTTTACACCGCACGCAAACACTATCGATCATGGATGGAAATCAGTGTTACGCATGCGTGAGCACGTTGGCCGGCGTGCGGTTTGTTTCAAATTGGCTTGATTTTTTATTCGCAAACAGGACTGAGAGATACAGTTGAATGTGTCGGACATCGAAAAGCGACGTGCAACGAGATGCGTGCGGGGAGACAAAAAATGCACATATTCATAGATGGAAATAAACCGGGCGCTGGGCACAAATGTGAGAAAGAATATCGGTTGCGTTACAGGGCAGATCGGAGCGTCGAACTAGTAGACGGACGTTTTATTTTGTTCCTGTTGGAATGCGATTTGCAAATGTTGCCGTCGTCACATGCCACTCTCGTGACACTGAAATTCGTTTGCAACCTGCGCGGTCTCGTGGTACCTGGCAATGCGTTCGAACGAATTTCGAATACCGCGAATTTCGTCCGACATGTCTTTTATCCTTTAGGAAGACAAAAGTTGCTGATGATATTATTGATCGAGGTTGCGTTCCCTGTCCAATCGCTCCTAAACTGGTCTTAATAGAAGAGGTAAAGATAACGTGGTATGTACTTAGCTGATTGCTTAATGTAATATGGAACAATTTATATTAATTTGATGCCTCTTCAAATCCTGTCAGGTGCAGATTTGGACATAAATAGAATTTATTGTTTTAACAAAGTTTTTGTAAATTAAGTACCACATCCTAACTTCAACGAAGAAGATAATTGAAGAAGACGTTTGATCAATTTCAAATGTAAATAGCTTATTCTTGGTATAATGTTAAAACGATCCCGTTGAATAACCGCTCAGACGTGATGATGATAGATGGTCATAGTTTAGCATGATAAGATATATGGAGGATTCATTTTCTCTTCTTCTGCGCCGTGGCAGGCACACGGTTTGTAAAGTCTCCTCAAAGCAAAACGCAACGTGAAAGACCTACTTCGGCAAACGGTCGAGATAGATAGCACGAAATCGATACGCCCGGCTTTAAAACGCACCAAAACCAAAACTGTTCGGGTTCTTTGATGAGGTTTGTAAAGGTAAGGGCCCGTTTTGTTCTGCTTCCGATCTATTTGCGATGTTCCGTTGGCACCGTCGACTTTGACAATGGAACACGAGAAAGAGTTATTGGACCGTCAAAATTAAACGATTCATTGACATCTGCAGAGAACAATGACGACGCGGTTGTTAGTCCTTCGATAGATATTCAGCAAGGTCTGTCCATCGTTACGCGCAGTTAAGGTTGCTTTTACGTGACGTCGGCAATGTTACAGATTCGCACGAAAGACGCGTATGAAATCGGTCGACGCGTATCGAAAGTATCGAGGACGATGAATTGTACGACACATGAATACGCTGGAGTTTGACAAAGTTCTGAGTTATTTAATGGATTCACTCGTTAAAGTCATTCGTCACTCTGCAATGTCCATGAACTGCTACAAAGTTACGATGGCGAGAAGTACGCGTGTACATTGTTGGTTACTCCTTTAAATCTATAAATATTGCATTTGACTTCACTGGTATAAATATTTACTGGAAATGTTGCACGAGGATTGTGAAAAATAAATACCGCACCAGATACACATTCGAGCCAACTAGCACTTTATCATCGCTCTTGTTGCGAAAAATGCGTTTTCGCTCGATCACAGTTGAGAGAAACTCGGAGCCGCACGGTAGCCACATACTGGTATAATAAAATTGACTAAGTGATCAAACGATCAAACAGAATTCGTTTAACAAAGTAATAAAAATCATGACTCTCCACGGTCATTAAGCAAGATTATGTTCGATCCAATTGTCAGATTTCATGCACGCGGTTGAACAACAAATGTTCGAGATCTGAAAAACGACAAGAGTAAGAGCTTGTCAGGAGTATGACATCTATATGAGAAAAGCATCGAGTGGCGAAAAATAAGCGAGGGAAGGGAGATAACGAACGACGCAGAAATCTTTCCACTTATGTACCGGCATCCTTTCGTCTGACAAGTGTAAACAGGTCGATGAGAGCGGCAAAAGCAACGGCGCCAAAATGGACTATGACAAAATCTGAGATAAGGAACGAGGTCGAATCGGGACAGAAACGAGGTGAAATCGAGGCAGAAAGGAGGTGGAAAGGGAGGAGGCGGGAAGAAGACAGGAAGGCGACGGAAAGGAGGAAGAAACACGGCCCACCACGAGTCCGCCGGAACGCTGCAGTTGAAGCCGACACGCGTTCTCCTCGCGACTGCTTTCCTTTTCGATCGGCCAGTCAATGATCATGTCTCTACGCGAATGGTACGCGGATCGCGAGGTGCTCCTTATCGGAGTGACGAGTGAACTGGGCCGAGCTTTGCTGGAGAAGCTGCTCCGTTGCTTTCCGGACATAACGATCCACGCCGTGCTCCGTTCGCGGAACGGTCTTAAGACGGATGAGAGAATCACGACAATTTTCGCCTCGCCCAGGTACGAATCTTGTGTCACGTTTTACGGCTTCGCTTAAGGTTGTTCAGTGAGTGACGGTATGGCTGCGATTTGGTTGTTCGATCATGAAATTCTTTCTGCGATTTGCACGGTGGTATGTGATGTGCTAAGGTTTTCATGTTGAGTGTGTGTTGAGAATGAGTAAATGGGTTCAGTTGTTCCGTCTTGTATCATTGTATTTTCCTTGTCAGTCGGTGTGCATGTGACGTGATATATTAATGATGTGGAGTATGAATGAATCGTCTTGGCAGAAACTATTGACAAAAATGCATCATACTGAAAACTAATCCATTACCTACTGCCGATCAGTTGATGCTATATACAACGCCTACTCAGCCATCCAGCGGCCATTCTACCTTTCCGTGTGCCGAGCAAATTAAGTTCAGTAATTGGAGATATCAGGCCGAAGTACGATCACTCCCATTTTCATTAACGAAAGAAGAGTCGGCACTTTGAAGAAAGACAAACCACTCACTCGGCCCTTTCGTGACATTCGTACTTTAACCACAATTACGTCCCGTCCCCTTTTCTACTTCTTCAAAGATTCTCCTCTTACGTCTTACGACCACTCTCCTTCCGACCACACATCGATCTTCGATCCTTTTGACCGCGCCCGATCACTGCGACTCCTTTCACATCGAAAACACGCTCGCGAACCATAGGAATGCCCGTCATGAATGCCGTCACCGAATTGGCCGACACTCTGCCGTCGTAAATCGTGCTTCGTTTCCTTGACACAAGGGTCGACGTCGGTGTCGGTGTCGGCGTCGGCGTCGGCGCACCCCTCACAAAGACCATTCCCATGCCAACGGGGATCGTCTCGGGAAGAAGTGCGAACTGCGAACGCGCTGTTCCACCTTTTGTGCGCCGGCTAAAGGCCGAGGAACGCTCGGGTCCTCAAGACGTTTCGATATCTCGCCTTTGTGCTCGTTAAATTGCGATGACGATTCCGATCGAACGCGAGCCGAATTTATTCGCGACGATAGGATCGTGGCGCGAGCTCGTTGTAAGTGGTGGCGAGGAAATGGGCCGAATAGTCTCGCACACGCGCGATTCGCGGCAACGATTTCGTGGACGCTTGGCCGTTCGCCGGGAGCGTGCAACTGACGTCGTTACAGACACGGACTATTTGCTCTCGTTCGGCTTTGAAGAGCCATTTTTTTCCCGCGCCTCTTTCAGGCAGCCCGGAGAACGCTGTACGCGTGAAATTGGCCGAATCACGCGATACGGACTTGCGGCTTAGCCGTTGTACTCGAGTGGGACAAGTGGAACAATCAGATGTGCGCGGAGGATATGTTCGAATTTGTAGTTTTACGACATTCGTTGACCGCGCTCCTGGATGCAATAATATGAAAGTTTAAGCTCGAGAGTCGGCTACGGAAACGCTCGATGTATGCGGCTTTCATAAAAAAAATCCATAATGAGTGTAAGAACTTAATTATGTTCGTAGCACGCGTTTTAAAGGCCGCCAGTCCCGTTTCAAAGATATTCATCAGTATTAATGTAGGAAGTGTAAGAATGGCTGCGCCTTGGACGATGAAAGTTAAAATCGCAGTCGCGTTTCATAGAGAAATAAGGTCTCAGCGCCGTTAATGAGAGTTAAGCGCTCTCGGAATTATATAACTTTCGCGCACGATATTATTGGGTGAAATAATTGCTTCACTGTGGCCACCTATAGGGACGATCAAAACGCCGCGCCGCCGCGTTACGTGGTAATGACCGTATTGGAATACTGTACTCTCTAGTCGGCCTTCTCGCGCCGCTTCATGCAAGGAACCTTGATCATTGGTCGGTTCGCACCGTTGAAAAAACGCAACTACGATTACCTGCATAATTATCCCGTAATTACGGCGAAAGAAACATCTATTATGTGCTTGTAAATATCGATTCATTCTATAATTTCAACCGTTCTAGTCCTTGCGTGCACGCTAGATTTCGTACCTATTCTGTCGTCAAATCAGGTTTAAGTGGATGAAAATAATGGTATTCTGAGTACGTATATACGTAAGAGTAGGTATAAAAGTTGTTACGCAAATAACCGATTGGGACGATTAAAAATATTTTCAGTTTTCATAAGATCTTTTACAATGTCGGGTTGCGCAATTTCTAAATCGTCGAAAATTTGGAAAAATACAGAAAAGAAGCCGTTGCATTCTATCATTTGTAAAAGTAAAGATACTTCAATAAGTTTTTTGCTCGAAAACCGTGAACGCGAATAGTGAATTCTTGAGAAATACGACGTCGTAACTGGATTCATCCGTGCGAGCGCGCACGCAAAAGCCCCATACGATACGCTCTCGAGAGGCCGATTTAAAGGACTAGCGTGTGCGCGAAACAATGCGAAACGAAGCTTGAACGAAGCGTTCGAGATGAGCACTTTCGTTGCGGGACGATTTTCGTCCTTGTATCCCGAAAGGGTTCTGAAGGACGTCGCATAGGACTCTACATAGGCGCGATCACCAAATTTCTGTACGCATGCATAAATGCACACATAGACGCGCATATAAATAATACCTGACCTCACCACACTAGACCACACGCGTGCCCAAACGCGTGCGTACGGATGGCGGGAGACGCGCTATATGCACGCCGACGAAATGGCTGACCACGTTGGCCGCGCACGCAACGCCGCGGCCGGCTCACGTATAAATTGGATTGCAGCGTTACGTGATCGTCCACCGTAACAATCCCGGTGCATCGTAAGACACGCGAAGCAGAACTCAGCGCCGGGCGTCACGTAGAGCCCTCGGGCAGTTTTCGCGAAGGGAGAGATTTATTTTCATTAGCACGCTTTTCCGGGCTTCCGGCCGTCCACTCCCCCGCGCCCTCCCCGTTCAACTCTCACCGCCAACTGGACCGTCATCCACGACCCGGCCCGCCACTCTTTTCAAAAGATTATGAAGTATATCCGAGGCGGGCCCGTAAGTAGGAGGAAAATCCTGCTCGAGCGTTTCGCGGAGAGCCGCGGAAATTTCAGCGTTTGCCGCTTGCCGGATTTCATGGAAATTAAAAGTTTAGATAGAAAGGATTGTCCCGAGGGAAATCGCGACCCGCGCCCGCCTGTATCATCTCTTCAGCCTTTTCTATCATTGCGGCTGGAGAAAAAATGTCGGTGCAAGAGAAGAGAGGGCGGAGAGATTTGCGCGAGCTAGAGAGAGGAAGAAGTCTGAAGAGGCAGGGACGAACTACTACTCTTCCTTCCGTCCTTCGCCTGTTTTACGGCTCATCCTACGCGTTCGGTTCTCGTTGCTTGTCAGTTTAATTGTATCGAATATTTACGACGCGCGACGATGCGATGTGAGTCTCGCAGGAAGGGTCGGAGGACTTTATGACTTCTCGAGCTGTCACCTCGTGGCACCGGTAACTCGATTCGTTCGGGAATACGCGTGATCGTTCAGTGATTCCCAGGGCGATTTTATTTTGACGCGGAATCGATGTCGGGATCGCCTCGGAGCATCGCTAACGATCCGTTCGCGGGGATACACTCGACGGATTCCTCGTGTGCCTTTTACATCGCGGACGGAGTTAACGCACGCTCCCGAACGTGTCATCGTAGAGATCAGCTGCTCCCACTTCGGGCGACACGTGGGGACGATAAAACGCGTGCCCCGGCTTCGATTTCGTATGGTCGAAATAAGAGCGTCGTGCGCGTCCCTCAAACGTCCGCGATGCGATCTTAGGAGGACGATAAAGGGAGATTGAATCGTTTCGATGTGCAAATTTTATTCCTAACGACCCTCGCTGGCCAGTCGCGGCGGATCGTTTTTTAAAGCGAATGGATACCGGCGCTGTGCTTCTTGCAAATGTCACCCTTCGTCTCTCTTTTTATAGATCTAATCGCGAGGAATCGTGCGCCTTGGTTATGATTTTCGTAGAGATAGTCGCCGTCCAACCGTCGGGACGGCGTAATTTAATTGCCGCTCCGATGCCAGTAGAAGAATTGTCTTTATTGCAAACTACGTCTTATATACCGATTCGTGGCACTTTACGCGAACCCGTGAATTCACAGACAATCCCGTGAACTATTTTATAGAAACTCGTAACTGTTCAATCGTACAGCCTTCAACGTAATGAATTTGATTCCACAGGAAGGAAAGTGTTATATTGCCCGGGCCCTGCCATTGCGTAGGGAAGATGCTTACTGCCTTATTTGACACTTTTAGGAGTACAGCGGCAACTTTTATGCACTTAACTTTTGCTCTTTTCGCATCTAAAGTATCGCGCGCCAAATAAAACTTTACTTGCATTTTTACTGTTTCAGTGAAGGTGTCAGTGATAAACGGTCGACTTACTTGCTTGGCGCTTTGAGCGCGTGTGATAAAGCTAGACGTCGGTCACATTGTCCTAAACGCAATCTTTATGGCTTCTGTCGACCCCCGACACGCGCGGCCTATCATGCATTCTTACTGCGAAAACTGTTCAAAACTCTTTGAGTTTCGCTACTTCTGCACGCACCATTTAACACGCTTCGCGACGTTATCTGACCCCGCGCACTTTACGATCCCGTTATAAAAATCAGCGAAGCCAGTGATGCCGTCGTTTATGGGTCAACCGGGGGCGTGTATTAAAAAGTCATACGTTGAGCGGGATAGCAAGATGCGCGGGAGAATGTTGTCCGCCCGTCTCTCTGAATTTACTCATCAAAGCTTTTGCGCACTTTTAGTAGCTCGGTTTACCGCACTTCCTTTCAATCCCGCCACTTTTGATCCGACGTTTAACACGGCACGTATGGAGGGATATAGATCTTCGCGTAGGTACAGTCGCGATTTGCAGTGCGAGAGGTAAATGAAGTAAGTTATGCGAAATACGATCGGGGAATAACTCGGAGGTGTGCATTATAAAAAGATACAAGATATATATGATGACCAAAAAATACCTGTTATACTAATATGCCTTTACAAATCGTCGGGTATAAGGATATATATTTAAAGTGGAGTAATCTAATGTAATTGCTATCATCTCTGCGACAGATTGCAAATCGACGTCGCTTAAAATCAGACTCATTTGGTTCTTTCTCAAATTGAGGATCTCCATGAAATATACACCGGATCCCCTTTTTGCTTTTCCACGACGGGAAGAGCACTTTTCGGAAGAACGGCTCAACGCAGCTAAGCACGGTATTACCAGGGGTTTCGAAATATTATACCTACCTTCAGCCGGGACTTTTTTCGACCAGGAAGACTTTCACTTACCCCCCCCCCCCCCCCTCGTACAAACGCCCGGTCCATTAAACTTCAGTATCATCCACATGTGACTACCCAGCAAAGCCAATTTCCCTCGACTTCGTGCCGCGCAACTTGGACTTAATGTTGTGACAAAAGTCTGTAAATCCGCAGATTCCTCCCACCGGCCAGTCCCTCGCTCCCTTCGCATCCTTTTTCTCCGTTTTAACGGCCGCGCCAGCGTGCACCAATGAACATTTCTATAATTCAACGAATACAAGCGATTTACCTTCTCTCCGGCGCGGCGCGGCGCGGCGCGGCGCCTGGCGCCATTTGCCGACCTCGTATTTTCCTCCGAGAATGTTCGATCTGTGCGCGGTACGTCGGAGGGTCGGTTGAGTAAGTAGCTGAAGGGCGCGAGGGAGGGGGTAGCGCAAGGGGCTCGTCGAGGGTTTCGAATTGGAGAAGATGGCTGACGGTTGTATGTGATTATGCAGGTACGAGAGGCTGCGGCAGGAGAGTCCCGGCGCGATCTCGCGCGTGAGAACGCTCGAGGGCAATCTGCTCTACGACCAGCTCGCCCTGAAAAAGGCGGACGTCGCGTCCCTGCAGAAGGTCAGCGTCGCTTTTCACGCGGCCGGCCCGTACGACGCCGTCCTGGACTTCTGTCAGCAGCTGCCGCACCTGAGAGCCGTCGCGACGGCCACCAACATGTTCAGGTACAAAGGGCAGATCACGGAGTCGCTGCAGAACGAGCATGTACCGGATGTGCCCGTCGCTCTGATACGAATACCGGTAGTCGGGCCGGCTTACCGCGAGCCCATGCCGGGCTTCGTCGAGATTATCAAAGGACCCACTGCCTTCATGGTCGGGGCTGGCTTCGCTCTCGGCAACTCCAACTTATCCGCCCAGGTGATACCAGTCGATATCGCAGTTAACACGCTCGTGGCCGCTGCCTGGGAGAGAGGGAACAGGTGAGTTCTCCTTGCATCGCACCCAGCATTTTTTTTTTTCTCAATCTTTATGTGTTAGTGACACTTGAACGTATTTCTGATGAAAGCGGCGCGCGGTTTTCAGCGATTTGCAACGATAGAAACTGCCCTGTTCGCGTCGAAAGTTAAATCCGAAGGGCGAGAACGGTAACGGTGCAATCGTTCGGCGCACTTCGCGCTTTGCTGTGAAAAAAGAGTCAGTTAGTTAATGCGCCGGGGCGTTTGAAATATTAGGCGAAGGGCGAACTTTTACATTCGTCATTGAGCGAAACGCGATACGGGCGTGAGGCGTGAGGCGTGAGGAGAGATGAGTGGGCCGAGTTTGAGCGGGGCGCAGCAACGACCTCGATACGTGCCCTTTAAGCTGGCGGGAGCTTTTATTTAAGTCAGCCAACGACCAAGCAATCGAACCAAACGTACGGCCGGGCTTTACCGGACTTTCGACTAAAAGCCTTACGTTTCGTACGTAGCAGTTTTAACCTGGCCGTTCTTTTGCCGCTTCTCCTACGGTCGCGCGCCATTCCGTACCGTATTTCCGAGCGAGTGGACTGCGAATAAGTTGATTGCGCCTGGCCTCGAAGGAAAACACGTAGGTGTCCGAGGGAACGATGTACCGCGGATTGTCGTGTACGTGCATATACACACGTCCACGTACGTCTTGCGCCGTCCAACGTTCCTGGATACCGGCGCACTCCTCTTTGCGCGCCGTCGATGAATTTCGCGCGTCGACCCAAAAGCGCAGTGCTTCCCAAACTTTTTCACCATCGTCACGAAATTCTTTTAACCGACAATCCATCGCGACCCGCATAGCTTCGCTAGAAAAGGAAAGGCTTGCCGGGAGAGAATATTTTGATTTAATAGTAGGAGTACGATTCTTCCAAAACTCGATCTAAATATGTAATTAGAGAAACGATGTGATGTTTGGAGAGCTTCTCGCGGCCCGCCGAAACTCGACCGGCAGCGCACAGCTTGGGAGACACTGCGCTGGGATGTAAGGGAAATTTAAGGTGCCGCTTGAAGGCGACGGCGAAATATCGAAGGCGATGCATTATTTATTTATCGCTGGCAGTCACGTTTCCGGCTTGCGCCCCGAACAGGGTCAAATAAATAGCGAGGACGGAGGAGAGAAAGGGCGATGGCGAGAGGGATAAAGTTTGCGGCCGGACGATAACGTCAACGTCTGATCTTTCGGCTGGCGCGAAAATTCATTCGTCCGCCATCGTTGGTCACCGCAATCGAACGCGTTTATTAGGCACACGGTTTTGCTATCAGCGATTCCCCCGAGCTCTCCACCGTCGCACCCTGCATTGCGGGGTTCTGTCAGTGCTTTGCTTCACAACGCCGGTGTTGCTCGGCGCCGAATTATGTTGCGCTGTAATTACCCAGGTAATTACGGTGTATCTCGTGCGCGCGGTTATTCACGCCATTGTCAAATGACGGTTCGAGGAGTCTGCGTTGCGTGTGCATATGCATACTGCGCAAGCGATACACTTTCAACGCACTATTATGATTGATTGATTTATAGGGATTCCGCGATGTAATGGATAATTGAAGGTGGCTACCTTTTGTAGCATAGCAGACAGTCCGGCGATAAATATGAATTGTTGCTTCATAGGGCACGTCTACTCGAATGAAAGCGACGTTGAGACGTTCGCCGGCGATTGCTCATTACTTAGGTATTGTCGGTCAGTTAACTAACGCGTAGATTGAGGCGGCGATAATGTTTGAGCATCGATTAACCTTCCTGTTTCCTCATGCAGACAGAAAAGCGAGGGGTCGCTGGTCTATAACGCGGCTACCATCGGCTGCACGTGGGATGACCTGATTAAAAACGGTCGTCGGGCTAGCCGGAAGTTTGCGTACCCGACTTTCGGAATTCGAGGAATGACGTCGAACGCTGTGGTGTACTGGACTTGCGTTATGCTGCTGGAATGGCTGCCTTCACTTTTCTGCGACAAGGTCATTGGCCTGTTCGGCTTCAAACAGAGGTACGATTCACGGTAATACTTAACCGCGCTCTCGTATGATCAACCACCGTACGTAGACCACGCCCAAATCTCGTAATGACAACAAATAAATGGGAAGTGTTCTACTGATTCGTCGAGCGGAGTATAGGGTTTCGAAAGCCATAACTGACACTCGCTCAATTAGTTCGGTCCGATAATGTCACGCGTAGAAGTTTAATTTGCTGACTGTCCGCGCGTATGTATTCATTATATGTATATATGTAATTATTGAAAGTGCGAGAGGAGGAGAGCGAGTTTAATTAATTTCCAGCATCATGTCGATGAACGACGTAGCAAATATTCAGCACACCGATTAAACAGATGCGCAAGACGGATTTTACGCGTGCCAGTTGGTTAAGACATTTTACGAAAATCTGGTACGGACTGATTTATCGCCGCCTAATTAACCCTTTCCAGATCAATAATAGCATGCTGTGTTATACGATCTACGTGTCCTAAGCACGAACATTTGTTGTCCGACGATTTCGGTCAGTAGCATGGTGCACAATGAAAGCTTTGTGCATGCTGTAGGAGTCCGAATGAATTATTCTTTCGTTCGATCTTCACGTTGCAGTCTTTAAATCGAAAATCATACGTTATGAAAAAAGAAACGTGATTATTGTTAAAATATCCTTTCTTGATCGTCGCACGCTAGTTAGCCGGCGAAACTGGTCGCAGACCACTTGGCACACACGATGCAGCGGTAAAAGTAAAAGTTATCTGAAACTACGATTTGGACGAACGACGTATAAACGAGTCCGTCGCTTCTTTCCTTCCCCACTTCACCCTTTCTCACCCATTTCTCTTACATTCCGCGACCAACTGTACACATTTTCCTCGCATGCATCGCCCTTTCTCTCTCCCTCTGGCACGTCTATCGTACCGCAAGTAGGAGAAAAAGAGAGAGAGAGAGAGAGAAAGGAAAGGAGAAAAGCAGAAGAGGGAGAAGCGTGCACGCGTACGAAAGTGGCTGAAAAAGAAAATACCTATCCCGGCGTGAGGGAAAACTCGTTCTCCGTGGCGCGAGAAGTTGCGGACCCCCGTTGGCTGATTGCTTTTAAAAATAGCGTGTCTGCCGTGGCCGCGACGAGAAAACTTTCGGAAAATCTTGACGGGCGTCACATCGAAATTCCCCTTTGCCGTCGCCGCGTAAATAACTGACTCTCGCCTTTGAGTTCGGGTCACAGCGCGAGTCCAGGGTAAAAAAGCTGGACATGTGTACGCGCGCGATCTTTGTCGCAGGCAAAGTTTCCCCGCGAGGCTTAACTTTTCACCCTGATGAGACGGACAAATTTCCATTTTGCTCTCGCGCGGAAAAGGCTTGCGCGGTCGAAGGCATCGTGCGCGGAAACTTCTCACGCGTGTACTAACGTTTATTCAGAATTTCGTTCCGTAGAAAAAGTCCCTAGTCTTTCCCAGCAGCGTCCATTAGCTATGCAATAATGCCATATATTCCCTGATCTCTGCTTAATCTATCGGCCACGATATAATCTTTGCGACAGTGGTGGCTAACCCGATTTACGAGGGTGATTAATGTGTCTGACTGGGAACGCACGTAGCGGAAAATTACTCGATCATGGAAAAAAAGCCGATAAAAACGCACGCGGCGTTTGTTGAAGGCGACTGATGGCGAGTGACATGCCAGTCGGAATGCTCCCGCCGCGAACGTAACGGTCGCTTTGCGTCGTCGACGAACTTCAGTTTATTCGCGTTGATTAACGCAAATATAGTCTCAATCCAGTTATTAAAGGGCAACGTAATTCGATCGATTCCACGGTCGTCAGGAGCATCTGCACGTACGTTACGTCTGGCAAACGATGAGAGAACAAAAAAAAGATGGCTGAAGCGTAGTAAAGGAGCGCGGAAACGACGGTTCGGCGAGTCTTTTTCCATTCGCGATCGAAGCGGAAGCTGAAAAATGAAATCGTAGACCACGGACGAGCCCTGTTAACGTTAAACACGTCAATTTGATACTTTATCCGCGCACTAAGTACATATAACACGCGCGGATCAGCGAAGGAAGGTTCCGGCCGGAATCGTGCTTTATCCGGCGAAACAAAAGGAATTGAACCCCTCTCCCTCTCTCTCTCTCCCCCCCTCTTCCTCCCACCTTCTCTCGAGACAGAGCAGTTAAGCGAATCCGCCGATTCGTATAGCCACGAATGGGAAAAAAAGCGCGAACGGAGAGAAGAAGGAAAAGGGTATGGCGCGTGTGTGTGTGTGTGTGTGTGTGTGTGTGTGTGTGGGCGAACGAGAGAAGCGGATCGTTCGTTCCGGCTTCTCGGGAAGAGCGCGGCGAGGGGGTTGGTCGAGGGTGGAAAGTGTGCGGGTTCTCGGAGGGCGAGGTGGTGGGTCCGCTGCGCGGGCAAAAAGATCACTCGTCGAGGTAAAACCTTTACTGCTCCCCAGGATTCTCGGCGAGTACGACAGAGTTCGTAATGCACTTCGATCCCTAGAGTCAATTTCATCGAGGCCGTGGTCAGCGGAGAGGAAACGCGTGTACCTGCTCCAGGAACGTCTCACGTCGGACGACCAAGATGCATTTCCGGTTGCCACGGATATCGACGTTGAGAGTTACGTGGTGTGTGCGGCCGCCGCTGCGAGGAAGTACTGCGTCGACGAGACCAATCTCATGATCGTAAGGATCATCCGTATCCTGTGTTTTGCGCTCGCAATCGGCGCACTCGTCTTCTTCCTGATATACGCTCAACGAGGATACGCGCATCCAGCGAAGAACGCACCGTTCAACCGGCCGGATCCTCTTCTCGACCCTGTTTCGTTTGAATAAAGCATGCCGGTTAAGAGATACCGGATCCAATACTCTGCGTGTAGGAAAGTACTTATTTATGACTAATCACTTCTTCGGCCGCTTTCGGACGGCTGTATCGCGGTAATATACAGTTTCGGCTTTATTTTATTCCGATGAAATTTGTGATTTGCGAAAAAAAAGCGGATTATCGTATAATTATTCGTAATACATGAAGAAATTATTTCTGCAACTTATGACTGGCCAATGCAGTCATATCAAACGCAATATATGCAATAGAAGAAAAATGTACTATAAAGCGTTAACGGATGTTTCACGCGCTAAACTGGCGCAGTAACAATAAGACCCTGGGTTACAGCTGACGTTTGTTATTACCGGTGCTCAATGTAAACCTGTCGCTCCGTAATGCGTGACGTCGGAACGGTCGTGCGTATCGAGCGGGAACGACCTGGGAAAGGTAGCCGTCGATGAAGGATCGCGTAACCATCGAATGGCGGACGCGGCTTTATTTGCATCTGCATTCGATCGTTTCGCGTTAGCGGCCGAGCGCAGGAAGTAATTTTGTGCTCCGTTTATTGCGGACTGCCGTTATCGGGGCTTCTTTATTCTACGCGACGTTTCGTTTCCATCCCTTCTTTGCCGTCCGCGAGCGAAAGAAGCGGCCAAAGTTGGCCCCGACTCCTTTTTATCGTGTTCTCTGTTTGTATGGCTTTGGCAATACGCCATCGATACTTGCCGCGTGTAACGCGAACATTTCGAGAGGAAGGGGGCCAATGCGTTTGGCACATAAACACGCAGTATAAACACGAACAATAACGCTCGCTAAGGCCTCCGGCGAGTCTGTAATACGCGTCATTGAACTCGCGGGACTCATCGCTCGAGAATATAAATAAAATGCTTTAACTGTCAACGAACATGAGTATGCAAAGGAAAAATGTATGTTCAAATAAAAATGTTAATATGTCGTGCGAACAGCGAATTGATCGTAACAATAATCCGCACTATTAAGTAGTTTCGATCTATCGCTCTGTATCATCGAGCAGAAGCTTAGTCGACGTTCAGCCTGTTTTAATTCCTTTACGTAAGTTACCGCGGCAATATTATACTTTATCTCCTCTTAACGTGAGCCTTGAACATACACGAGTATGTGCAATTGGAAAACTGGCATCGAGCGGAGCGTACTGCAAATATGCGTGAGAGTCGTGCAACGTGCCTACACAAGAGAGAAAGAGAGGGAACGTCGCTATTCGGGTGAAAGTTTGCACGCGAATATTCCACTCGCATTCGGTCAGCGACCAAGAAACACGTATCTGCAACGCGTTCTTCGGATTATGCAATGCAACGGCAGTCACGCGTCCGTGAACTCGGCAGCGCACGCATAATAACGAGCCACTAGAGTCGGAGCGAGAGGGAAGGCAGTAAATTCGTCGCCGAAGTTGATTGTTACGCATGAAATATGTATGCAGCGCGAGGCTTGATTGAAAAGATTGTAACGGTTTCTTCACCCTGCGTCTGCCGGCTGCGCAAATTGCCCGGTTAAAAGGAAGCGGCCACGTAACGCACGCTATCTAGCTCGCCATCCCGTTACATCGCGCTAATTATAAAAAACGCGCTGTGATATACGGAGTTAGAAGTTTCTTACTCAGTTTGCAAAGCAACGGGAGGGGGAATGGGGCGTGAAACGTGGGAGAAGTAGGTAGTTGAAAAATAATTCACCGCGCGCCCGCGCGCTGTGATCAAATTTACGCTGCGGGCTGATTTTTTAATTCAATAGGACATTCATGCTTCTTCAGCTCGGCGGAATTTTCGTGCGCCACATCTGTGACAACGCACGCTCCGATGTCGCAAACAAAGCGCGGACCGGCTTTCAGGGTGAGCACGATCGATTTACGTTTCCCACTGAGCATTTTGAATTTCACGGATCGAATGCGATAATTAAATACTGAAAAAAAGGGAAACGACGGCTAGGATGGTCGCTTGACTTTACGCTCGCGCATTCGTGAAATTCGTTCGGCGTGAAAAAAAAAAGATCGCTGAACGTGGCCAGATTATAATTGGTTATTTGGGAAGGTCTTTGCACGTTAATGTGCAGGGGTAACCGTTTTAATTGCAACAGCGACATCATACGTTTTCCATTCCCCGCGTATCCCTTTCTTTCATAGACGGTACAAAAAGGTCGTATCATTTTTGTGGCAGCTGAATCAATAAATGCTGAAACGATACGTTCCGTTGAAATACACGCGGACGAGACACAAGATCGAGCGACTCTACGCGATATCGTACACTGGTCATGGAGTTTATACGCATTGATGATTGTCATGTAATATTTCGAAGATTGATAACGTTGAAAAAATATATATATTTTTTTAAATAACCTACATATAGTGTTATCCAAGATAGAACTTCTAAATCAGCGAATAAAGAAACGGCTCATTGCTCCTACACTCAATTGTAATGAAAGGTGAATGTGCCGCCGCAGATTTATTGGCAAACGCACAGGTGTATGCACAGGTAGACGCAAAGAACACGCAGGGCAACAAAGCGTTAAGCTGCTCTTCCCTCCGTATTTTCTTCGCGTCCGTCTCGCCGGATAGCTTCATCCGACCAGCCGGACTGCGCCTATAAGTGAATCCTTAATATTTCCATCAATCCGATAAAAAAGGAGCAACACCAGGCATCCGCGCCATCCGACTTCTCTTTTTCTTGCAGCGTTTCGCAGCGTAAATTTCGCTCGCGTGACTGGCCCGTGGGAGCCGGCCGCTGAGTTACGCTTTTAAAATCCTATTACCAGAGCGCAAAATTTAGCGAAGAAAGTTACAGATTAGTTTCGCGGCATATAATTGGACGTAGTCGGTGGAATTGTGCCTTCATAATAATAATTGGGAACGTCTGTTCGCCGACACGAACTTCTCTGCCTACAAAGAGCCAGCGGTGGTGGGTGGAAGGGAAAGTGACTCGGTTGGATGAAAACGAGAAACAGTAAAGGAGATGGGAATGAGAATGGGAAGGGGGAGAAAGGATGAGGAAAGGATTGTCAAAGTCCGGGGCGGAAGAGACTGAAGGGAATGGATTGAAAGTCACCCATTTCAAGAGTGGAAAGAGAAGGGACGAAGAACGAGCCGGGCTGTTCTCGAAGAAGACGCGAGAACGTATTCAATTTGACTGTAACAGGGACGACTAAAGTGTATAGCATACCTTGATACGAACGTACGTCAAATTTGTGTACATGTTTCTGCGGGAATAAATTCGTACACGCGAGCGCGCGCGCGCGCGGCTGTGGCCATGGAAATGTGCACTGCGCTGAACATCTACGTGCGTACATGTACATGTACATATGCACGAATTGCCTCTCCAGAAAAATGGCTAGGCTGCTCGCGACGGTGAAACGGCATGTTCGAGTAAAGGCACATCAAAGGTCGCTTTTGCAAATACATTCAGCGTGCCTCGTTTCCATAGAAATGCTACAACAAAAGTAACAGATGCCAAGTGGCTTGATCTACGAACGACTTTCACTCTCGATTTCCCTCCTGCCGTCTCCTCTTCCCCCGTCGCTTTCTTGTCTCGCAACTTTCTTCGCTCGGCCGTTTTTTCCCTTGCACGCTGCATCTTCGAATGTTTGCTTGACGAAACGACAATCGAAGCGTTCACCGCCGACAGAGAAGTCAATTTCGTCTCCACTAAAGACGGACGGTTTCTCCTTAATGAAGTTCCTCCATGCATTCAAAATTATCATACGACGACGGTCTTAACGGCTGAAGGGGGGAAACGATCAGTGAGAGAGATGGAGCGGGAGAGAGAAAGAGAGAGAGAGAAAGACGTAGAGAACGTCTTGAAGAGTCCCGTGCCATTTCGGATTATTTACTCCGAAAGTCTGCGAAGTTTTGTAACAGCTGTTGCAGAATGATTACTCGCTCCTTGCTCCGATCTTATTTCGCCCTCACTTGCCACGCGGAAGGTAAAACGGATACCCTTCTTGTCAGGTAGAAGTGTCTGAAAGTTTTACGAGATGGGTTAAACGAGCGTATCCCTACGCCGCGATGCTCGAATTTAGCTTCAGACGGATGAAGAAACAAACAGCGGAAAAAGTAGGATGAGAGATAGAATGGAGTTTATTCCGAGGGTACCTTCATGTAATCCGTTATTAAGGCACTTATTCTGGTATACGGTTATTGAATCGGAATTAGTCCCGCTCGTTCTTGCCCTTCTTCTGAATGAAACGTCTGGTACGTCGTCGAAGAAATAATCACGCGGTTAACATTTCTCGCATTTCCCTCAACATTTCAGACATCCTCATCGAACGTCCGGAAAGCATCGGCGCACAGATCCCACGGCACCCAATTTGCTTCTTTCGTAAATTAAAGATTTTCAAATTCCAACAACGAACTCCGCGCCCACTTTTATTCCCATCCTGAGTCCGCGATACCTTCAACTTCGCGATCAATTAACTCCACTTATAATTCACGTGTTCGCCCGTCGCTCACCGCGGAGCAGGAAGTGGCGACGGAACGATGGAAAAGGCTTGTTAAGAAAGTTCACGGCGGGAGGAAAAAAAGTCGGGATCAAGACTCTTTATTCCGCGAGGCCAGATTGAATCTTGGCAAATTTCCTGCTCTACAGGATTTCTCCATTGTGCGCGGCGTTCTCTCGTACTCTTATCCCCGTCCACTCGTTCCGTCAGTGTGCCCAACCGACGTGGCCAATAAGACAGGTCATCTGGCGACCGTTCGTGGCAAGTAAGTTTAATCACGGAAACCTACAATCCGGCTCAATGCAACGACGCGTCTTCTTCTTCCAAGAGGATGAGGCTTGATTTGTTACACATAGTTTCGGACTGGGTGGTATTGCTTAACGACGGAAAATTTATCCGCAAGTAACCGCGCCTCGATCATCACATTTCTTGTCTAAATAATTAGTCATTTAAAACCAAATTAAAATGATAAACTTATCATTCTAATTGATTTAATTGATCAAACTTTTGGAAAATGTTCCGAGCGTATAGAATGGACAGCGCGCAATAGAGTAACGGTTGATAGTGTCGAAGCCGGACATTAGACCCATCATTAGATTCCGATCTTCCTGGATTAGTAGCTTAGAACGCATCGTTGGTGCCAAATACCCACACACACACCCAAACAATATCCGATACCTTGCACACACGCACTCTCCCCCTCTCTACGTATCCTCTGTTTACCGACAGTCATACACACACACACACAAGCAGTGCGCACTTTCCACCCTCCATTCTCTATTTCTTTGCGATCCCGAATTCCGTTACTTCTCTTCTATACTCCGCACACCTCTTCCACTCTGCCGCCCATCGTCGACAACAGGGTGTTTTTCCTCCGCACGAGATCGGTTCCCTGAATTCTGCCTTACTACAGAACCGGATACGTTTAATGCAGTGGGATTTTCTGGCAGCGGAAATCCCCTGTGATTTCGTTTAATTAAGCTGCAACGAGGTAGGTGGGAGAACGAAGGGGCTAAGTGGACAGAATGCGAAAGGACGCAGCCGACGCAATGCATACTGAGATCGTGTATGTAAGCTCGCAGCCGTCTGGAGGAACAGAGGGAGAAAGAGAAAAGGTGAAAGAGAGCTTGTAAGTACCGGGTAAAGTAAGGTGTGCACAGAAACCTGAAAGAAGAAACAGACACGTGAAAGTGGAAAGTGGAAAGAGGATTTAAAGTTATTAAGAAGGAAGGAAACAGCGGGGCGAGTATACGCGCAGGGAGGAAAGTAACTAAGAGATCGAAAGATGTAGATAAATGCACGGAAGGGAGACGGTGGATGAATAAAAAGCAAAAATAAATGAGATCGACAAAAGTGGAAGGTGTGAGAACGATGAAAATTTCTTAAGAGCAGAGGAGGCAAGGAAAAGATGAATATTGAAAAGACCAAAGATGCTGAAGGCATCACCACACCGGAAACCGGACAAAATGTACAGTCGACTTTGGTGAAGTCCAAACAATGTTAACGGACATTCTTAAAAGAACTTTCACAAAACTAAAAATTAATTATATCATTTTTATGATATTCTTTTTCTTATAATATTCAAATTAACGGAGAACGAGCACTGAGGAAAACATTATGATCAAATTCATCAATCACAGCACATTCAAAAGACAGACGACTGCGAACGGGAAAGAGTCAGGAGACGTTACAGGAGAATAGCTGAAGGAAACGAGGCGGTGGCAGAGAAAAGAGAGAAAAGCAAGGAGAGGAAGAAAGGGAGAATGAATACGAGTGGTACGCGGCGCATAAGTTACAGTTAGCATTGTGCGCGTCCCTCGGGCAAACTTCCGGGAATCCGGAGGGAGTAGCCACGGCGTTCCTTCTACCGTCTAAGCAGCTTTTCCTCGAGCCGGCTGCGTAAAAGAGAAGACGCGGAGGGGTTAATCTACACCGTCACCCTCCGATGCTAAGCTTTTTAAGGGCCACTTCTTCTTTCGTTAACCAACGCAGCTCCCGGTACGACGCGGCTGTTTTCCACTCGAGAGGCCGGCCCGTTTACTAATTGAAAAATTCTCTTGACCGTCAGACGCGATGGTGCGCGAGTGCTATCAGCGAAAAACTTGTTCTACCTTCGTTCAGTCTAACATATTCGTGACGCGTGCAAAGTTGTAATGAATAAAATATTTTATGTTATTTATACAGTGTATATTATTACCGTTTTTGTCGTGTCGTGTTGGATAAATGTGTCAGGTCCTTAATTCAGAGTAAGCTCTTACTTCTCTGTATAGGTAGCTGGTTCATTATAGGCAATAGGTGTTGATTGAACCATTGGAGAACTTCATGTGGTATCATTATCGGCACGTTCACCGAGCCCTACGGCAAACACTGCTGCATCAATGTACTTTCCATTGACGCCTAACTTGGTAAGCTCAACTGAATTATAACATCTAAGCATAATTCTATCCCGTTATGGCCTGTTTCGTCAAAGCGGTTGGAAAATCTTGGTCGCCATCAAACGATGTGAGGAACCCTACCGAACTAATGAGACCCTAAAGGTCCATCTTGAATTAATTACTAACACTGACACTATCTAAGGGCCTTACATTCAAGTTAATGCCACTGTCATACCTTTCCGAGATATTCCGAATAGTATCTTTCAAATTTGTGTATTATTTGTGGGAAGATATACTTAAATATCGGAATTCTAAAAATATTCGTCCACAAGTACATTACACGCTAAAATTCACGTTATCTTCTTGAATATATAGATCTGATATTTGACACACGCTGCACGATATACGATATGCAACATACGATTCGTGGAACATGATATATACCTTGAGGTATATGATATAGCGCATGCCATGTGCAATATGCGACATACAATATACAACTCAAATGCACCAACAAATGTTACAAGCCGACTCAACAATACTTGTCTAAATGACGTTATTCTTACAACCGAATTACTCGAGTCGATCGAAGTCGGCGAGTACAATCCAGCTCGTGGCCAGGAATACGTTTTCACTCGGTAATAGAAGTTAATCGCGGGGGGTGGGGTGGACGAAAGTTTTGTGCCGAACGTACGGAGACGTTTAAGTAGCTTTCGGCCAAACAAGCGGTAAAGAAGGACGGCAGAGACGCGCGCGGTTAATCCGTGCCGGTGTGTTTTAAGCTAAGCTTTTGAGCGGCTCCTTCTACTGTTAGCCGCCGCGCCGTCCCGTTAGCGTTCTCCAGCTTCCAGCGACTCGTTCTCGAGTGGCTCCGAAACACCGAGCCTTAATTGAAAGTTCCCCTTTACGACGACGACGACGACGACGACGACGACGACGACGACGCCGACGGCCGGACGCTTACGAACGATTCCCATTAGATTCCCTACTTTCGTTCGGTAACACGAGTGGCACGGATTCGGCGGAACGCGAGTCGCGACAGAGGCGAGCGGAATGAAGAGGAAACGCGCCAGGTAGTGGTACTCTCGACAGGCATAAATTAATCGGCGGAAGTGTCGCTAAGTGATTGCGAAAAAAGGCATATCGCTCCTGAAAATTCGAATTAGGTAATACATCTATAATTTTGCATTCATCCACTGTAATATAGAAACTTTGATCGCGAGACTCTACTGCAGTAAGACGGAAAATTCGAGACGAAGCCATCATTCTTGCAGTTCCTCATCAGCTTGTCCTAATGCACGTCCCCTACTTATTATCCGAACCAGAAACCGTCAAATCCCGTAAACCGATATGTTCTCCATCTGCAGCGAAGCGTTCCGTGTCGCTCTTTCGCCGGAGTTCGCACATGCCACGGACGTCTACGAATCTCTCGAGTTACATGCGGCAATTACGAGGCAACGCTGGCGCGCTAATTATTATCATTATGCACTGCACGCTGCCGCGAAGACGGTCTTGGAAGCTGAGCTGAGTAGCGGCTTTGCGGCGTTAGACGTCAGCATCGTCTCCGCGAGAGCCCGAAAACCCTCGAGACGGACTCTTTGGAATGAGCGGCGGCAAGCGTAGGCCGCGCTGCTCGTTGTTTGCACTTTCCTATCTGTCATTTTCACCAATTTCCCAGCCGCCCTCGAACTTTGCCGAAAATTCCTGCTGCGCGGCTTGAGAATGACTCGGCGGGATGTGTTCATCGTGACGGTTGGGTAGGCACTACTGCGAGTGGTGGTGGTGGCGGTGCGATCGTCGGAGCTGTTATTAATTATGGAACAGTACGAACAAAAAGTTCATCTATCTAATTCTCAATACGTATGTTCTGGATTTAGTGATGGGTTTACTTGGGTGCATGAGGGTAACGTTAAATTAGCATTAGTGAGCTGTAAGTATGTATGATGTTATTAAATAGAGAGTAAAAAGACGGAGCACCGCTCGAAAAGCTCAGGAAAGCCGTGACTTGGAGAAAATGCTAAAAGATGACAACTGCCTTCGAGTAAGATACCTCGGCGTCTGTTGTCTCTTCGCCAATGCGGGAGTATTTAAGAAAGAGAGAGAGAGAGAGAGAGAGAGAGAGAGGAAAGGCATTACTCGGTGTATGTACGCGTGTCGAGGCTATCGCGAGACTGCGAGAGAAAGACGACATCCTCGTGTTTATTGACCGAGGGGGCCAAGGCTGTGGTGAAGGCAAGCCGAGGAGGCTCCAATTTCCACATTTTTGTTTGCTATGGCTCCGGAGGCGTCTCGTTACGAACGACGACGCCCGCCTTTCGCGCTTTCCGCCCTATGTGTACACACTCGCGAGGAGCCTGTTTATGTATCATTTATGCTCCATCCCGGCGAGAAAAGTCGACTCTTTCAAAACGACGTGGCGTCATTGCGGCGATCTCTTTGCCGCGTTTCAAATCGCACTCTCACAGAAACGAACTGTGATGGCCTATTGTGCCGCTGATTATAAAAATTGTCTACGGAAAAAGAATCGAAATCATTCTTTCTTACTGATTTTCCTAGTTTGGGTTCTTAATGAAAGGAGCAAGACGATCTGTTCAACGTTATTTCTGTTTTCCTTTTCAAAGTGGAAAGCTAAAATGACTTCTGAAAGCGTGTGTACTCGAAATTGGCCAGGAATCGATCTCAAAAAGAAATGTTTCACTAACAAATGGTATTTTCGACCTCTCACAACGCTCACAGTAATAGTTTGAGACCAATCTGTCTCTTTCATGATTTCTATGTTCGCGAACGGTGCTATTTGTTTCACATTCGAGTTTGTTGTCGACAAATTTGCTTGTAACGCAATAACCAGAGCTGAACCGTTGGCACGACAACAATGCAGGCAACATTTTTGGATCCTGTAACTGTAGTACTCTCCCAGGCTGCACCGTTCATCGTCAATCGTACATAAAGTGTATAAAAATAAACAAAACATTGTTTCGACGAATTGCGTAAGGAAAATGTGTTACACACATATAACATACTTGAATATTGCCACACAAATGATAACACTGATTGCAAAATCATTTTCAGCACTACTGAAAAATCGGAAAAATCGGCGAAGGGCGAACAGCAAAAGAAAGTTGCCGACGATTTCCTGGAAAATACTACATGGAATTCCCTTCTAACAAATTGTTTGTCATCGGTGAGCGATCTTCACACTCTCTTTTGGACCAATCTTTCGGCATAGTGTTTACTGTGTGCCCGAAACCGACCCGATGTCGCCCCATCCCCGACGTATTGCTTGTCCGCAGTTTGCCAAAAAATATTAAACCGATCATTTGCTATCCCCGAAGAAACAGACTTCCGTCCGCTCGAATGTGAATCTCTGAGCGCGATTTGAGCGAATGTAGTTTTGAAAGGGAACAGTGTTTATTTATCGTTAGCGAATGACTTCCGCGATATGCTTCCAATCGTTCAGTCAAAAACTTACAGCTTTGTATCGCATACTTCCGAAAGTGCATGCACGTCGATATGTGCCCCGATAAAGCCCATAGAAACGTACAAGTCGAAACGTGGGCAAATATTGCATCATGTCAATCAATCGGACTGCAGGACGTGCAATCCGAAAATCACTCTACCATAAAACAGCCGTCGGAACTATCGGAAGACGGAGCTAAACGAGAGAGACTCCTGTTATCGAACATCTATATCGATGTCCGTCGAACGTGTCACGAGCCGCTTCCGGGAATTCCCTGGACAAATGCTTCAATCCGGAATGATAGCTCTTGGCGCGTCGCGTCGGTGCGGCTTCCTTTTTTGCCCGTGCGAGCGAGCTCCTCATCCTGAATCATTAACCGACTCTTTAACGAGGTGCATTCGACGGCCGGGTATTACGGGTATCAAAATGCAGACCAAGCGTTGCGCACGGGAGACTTCTGGTCCGTCCGGCCCGTCCACGAGTATGAAGCGAAATGAACCCGTTAAAAAGCGATTGTGCTAGCCCTGGGAATTGTAGGTTCCACGAGAGACGGAGAGAGAGAGAGAGAGAGAGAGAGAGAGAGAGAGAGAGAGAGAGAGAGAAAGAGTAAGTACACGATAGAAGAGATAAAGAGAGTGGCACGAATCTGAAAAATAAAAATGAAGGAACGAGAGGAATATAGGAGTGGATCTCCTATGGGGAAAACTACCCTACACTCGGCTCCCTCGTTTCCGTAGCCATCAGCATGTATCCATCGCTACCCTTCTCTTTCCTTCTTCCGTCGCCTTCCCCGATGAAGCGTTAATGCCCGCATTGATACTAAGGCACGAATTAAACGACGGTGGCTGTTTCATCTCCGAGCGGAAATTAGTTTCGCCCATCTCTGTACGTGCCGGTGCCACCGGCGTCGGCGTCGGCGTCGGCGTCGGCGTCGGCGTCGGCGTCCGCACGGGCCCTCGCAGATTGAGCGAGTTTTAACGACACCGTATGTATACGAATGTGCATGCGCACAGCGCACCAGACTCGACAGTCGGATGGATTGACGGCTGCACGAAACGTATGGCCGTACCGCCGTGTTCGACGCCTCGAATCGGATGAGTCGCATGATTATTGCTGGAATGTCCGGTGGAACGTTCTGTTACTCTTGTTTCATCGACAAATCGATGGCCAGCGTGTAAACGACGTTACATTCGCGCGCACTGCTCTCTACGGCCCGTACCGTTTCGCGATCACGTTTCTCCGGGGGATATCTTTGCCTTTGGACATGACGCTTTTGATCAAAAACAGCTGCGCAGCGAAGGCTGATGAATTTACACAGACGACGCTGTCAGATATAACTCGCAGTAATTTAGCACGGCGCGGGCGTCTTCTTCGCGTCAAACAAAACTAAACGTTCACAAAGCATTAAAACGCACTGTCAGTAGCAATGATTGAGGAGACTTTTCCCGGACAATTCTAAACGGACCGTTAGAATTGAGGGACAGAGAAGAGTGCGACAAGCTGTGTAATCAATAAAAGCCATCTTCGTTTCTCGTCTTCGTCTCGCCAATCTACGCGAAATAATTAGATTCTCGTTGCCGCGACGAACGGCGCCTGCGTTGATGACAATGTCGTCGGCGATCGTTCCTGTTGATAGCAGCGGCAGTGGAAACGCCGGCGAAGCAATATTGCGAGCCGTTTCGAGCAACCGACGCGCGTACCTTTCATTAGGCAAGCGGCGCGACTCGGATGGTGTTTTAATTATTGAACTCCGGCAGATCAGGCGGAACAGGAGGAGAGAGGCGACGCGCAGCGGATTAGGAACGGAATTTGCAATGCCTTACTGTCGGCCGCAAGCCGACGCCGACGTTTCACTCTAACGTTACTCGAGGATCGTACCCGAGATATCTAGCGTCGCTACCTATCGCGTCATCCTGCGACGTCCCGTAACTATCCTCGCCACCTTATCCGCTCAGTCTTTGTCTGTCGGCAGCTATGAAATAGGAACGAAGAAATATGCGAACGAAGGTAAGCATATTAATCCGATTGTAAAATTGATTCAACCGACATTCTAATAGTCCGCTAAAAGCCTCGCACCTTCTAAGTAACCATTAACTTCCCTATCTCTTTGAGAACTTCAATTTGCAGGAGCTTGCGAATTTTCCGTATCCACCCCGAAAGTCAAAACTTTGCGGAAGTTCCGGCGCGTGCGCCGGAGATGCCGGTTCTCGTTTGAAACGCTAAGAGGGGAATTGGCGCGATTAAAGATTCAGAACATCGCCCCACCGGCGCGGGCGGCCGGGGCATTCGTAAATTCCTTTTTTCAAACAATTTCCACGTAAAAGCGATACTCGACGCGCGGATTGGCGTGCTCGCGGATAAAAACGCTTTTAGCGAGGGGTGACATGGCGCGAGCGGAGGGAACGCGCGCGTATGAACCGGCGACTTCATAAAAGGGATTACGAGCGTTGACGAAAGCTCACTGTGCGCATCCTGCCTACCTCGCGCAAGCTTTCTCCCCATCACGACAGGCAGTGCTCGTCGACATGGCATCGTGACTTCGCTCCGCGGAATTTCGTTACAGACACAATAACGACGCCGCGGTTGCGGTTACAGACCGATCGGCGTTTTCAAATATTGAGCAATGACCGACAAATGTTCGCCTATCCGACGGGTACCTAATCGGTTTCGCGCAGAGCGGAATGACGAATCGCTGGTACGCAGGCGAACGATTCGAGAGGCAGTCAGTAGTTGGAGAATATTTTTCAACACATGACTTCACAAGACTCCTTTCTCACACACGCCTATCTCCCCCCGTCTTGTCATATTACAGAGCTATTTACTCGTTGTAAGCTGAGTTTTTCCGGCGGGCGCGCTGCTCGGAACTCGGAAGCAACATAACTCGTGGAGCGACGCGAACGGTCCGCCGGAAAATTCAGCCCTTCGCGCGGTCAATCGTGGCCTTGTCGAGTCTAGCCCGCCAGCACGCTGCCCTCTGAACCGAGAAACGGGATATCGACGTTATTGGCGCCATATTTCAATCTTATCCCGACTAGATCGTAGCCGGGCTAAAGCAAATCTCGGGAAGAAAGTCTAACTTGCTTAGCCGGAGAAGATTTCAGGCTTCGTTGAATACTCTGACGGACTTATGAGGTCGGATACCTCCGACCCCTGCACACCCCCGTACACGCTGCCACGCCATCAACTGTCCCGTCCTACCGTGGCACCGGAAACGAGGTATAGGATGGACCCATCGGCTTAAGGGACTTTGTGTCGCATGCAAACAAAAAATACCGTCTGAGAAAGAAGGAAGTCGAAGCTGAAAATAGAAGCTAGTGGCTGAGGACCATGGAAAATGAGAAACAGTGATACGGGTATGATGGAAGAACGGTGAAAAACGTTCGAAATTTTCTTTACTCGCACCAAAAACAGAAGGCCGACAAGCGTAGCCTGTGTGTATGCAATATATTAGGTAGGAATTTACCAAGGCTCAGGCCGAAATACGCGAAAGTAGCGACTTTGCCCACGGCCAGGGCTTAGCCTGTGGAAAGAATAATACATCAGCCCTCTTTGCTGCTCGCCCACCCCTGCAGGACGCTCAACAGTCTAACCCTTCGATCCACTCGTGTTTGCCGTCCGACGTCGGTAAGCGTGCCTCCCTCGTGCGCGCAGCCCGACAAGACAACGTCGTTTCATGGAATTAGATGAGAGTTCGTGCCCTTCGCTGTATTGGACTGACTGTTGTGAGTCCTCTCTCTTCCGAAAAACCCTTTCCGCATCGACGATTGTTCGCGTCCGTCGCCGGAGAAACGAACGACCGACAATGTGCAATTTATCGCGACGGAAGGCCGACCGTACCAGAGTCGGCGAAAAAACAATATAAATCTGATCCGTTGGATCAATACGGAAATAACAGATTCGAAAATGCCGCTCGGAGTGGACGGATGTATTTCTTTGACGCGAGCCAGCTCGGGCAGGTAAATGTCAGGGATATTTTTGGAAGTGAACAAAATGCATCGAGAGGTTGTTTCGACATTTTGCTCATATGCGCAACATTTGCGAAAGGTCATTTTCGCCGCGTCGAGCTTCGAAATCGCTGCTTGTCCGCGGATTATTGAATAATATTAACACGCTCTTGCTCAGTTTCAGCGATGAATCGCAGCAGAACGAAAGTGTCATTTTGCAAGTTAATCTCTCCTCGGACGATGCAGCCTACTTCCTAGAACGTTTAACTCCCGCTGATGCATAAACAAAATTGCATCTGTTTAAATACAATCCACGTATCCTTCGAACAGGTGCTTCCAAATTTTCCACTGCTCTCCTCGGAACACACACGAACGTACGTTGGATGCGGAAACTTCTTCGCCTATGTTGAACGGCTACGTAACGATAACCAGTCGCTTTCACGAGGACATGCGCGCACCATTTTTTCTGATTTGAAGCGGTGCAGAAAGTCGTCCATGCATTTTCAACGTGGCGCCGGCGCGGCGGAGCGCCCGGTCGCAGTAAAATCGTATTGTCTTTCATATTGCAAATACGAGCGCTTCGTGCGCATCGGGTCCCAACTACGGCAGCACGAATCACGTACGTGAATTTTGTCAGGTACAGAGATAGTCCGAATAGTCGGCCACTATCTGCACGTTACACGTATCACGCTGAGTAACGACGACTTTTTTCGGGCTGCATTAAACGAGAGGGGAAGAAAATCGAGCGACGGTTCCGCTCCGGAAAATACTGTAACCGCTGTATGAAATGTTAAGAATCGTATGTAACAGCCTGAAACTGCACAATTTTCGCGATTATTACGAACATTCTGTAACCTGCAACGTTTCGCAGCCCGTAAAAGTAAATAATTCACAATTTAGATCTGACGATGCGACGCAAGACATTTTGTCGAGAGGAAATAAAAAATCGCGCCAGTACGGAATTCGTTGGTAATAAAAAGTATACGTACGTAGAAGTACCTAAGAGTGATGAGAGCTGACGTCGAAATTGCGCCTGCATCCTCGGCTGCGACAGCTGAGCGAGCGGCGAGTGGCAGTAAAATCGTATTGTCTTCGGTATTGCGAGCGTGAGTGTTTTGCGCGCCCTGGCAGGCTGGAATACGATAGCGCGAATCAGGCTTACAAAAACCCCGGTGCCTACGATTGCATGCGCCGAGGATGTCGGTGTTGCGAATGACGGCCCTCTCTATACACTTTCGAGTGTGACAATTTCCCACACACCGCTCTTTTACGCCGTCCGCGTCCGCGTCCGCCCGTTCGCACCTCTTCTCATCCCTGCCCTTCCCCGTTCACGGAGTCGTTAACGCATTTCTTCATCAACCTCGCCGTAAATGCACGCTAGAACGTGCGAGTGCATTTTTGATAGAGGGCGATCTTTTCATATTTTTATGACGCTGGAACTCTCAACTCTGTCACCGTTTAATTCGACCGAATGCGACCGGATACAAGAATAATGTTTGAAAGGCAGCTTAAAATGTCTATGAAATTGCCGGATCTCCGGCGTCGGCTGGGCGAGGGCTAATAATTGATGCATAGCACGCATCTGATATTCATAGTATGTACGTACACCTCCGTATAATTAATTTACACTAGATTAATCAATACCTCGGTCGTCCGACTCCGGCTCCATAATGACCGTATAGCAAAAATATACAAAAATGAAAAACGTTACTTCTTCGTTGAAACCTCTCGCGTCACTCAATGATTTCATCGTTCACGAAGTTATTGGTGAAAGCTGTCATTGAACGGATTCTTCTATCTCCAGTGAATGTGCAACGAACCGCGACGGAGGAATTCTTAAGGCCCGCCAGGATCACGTCGAACGGCCGACATTTCATTTGCAAAGAAAAAGCGCACGTAAATGGGAGCGCAACGATGGCCGTCGGGCCAGATAAGAGGTGGGTAAGGGGAAGAACGTGAATCGGCCGAACGGCAAGCCGGGGGAAGGAAAGAGCTTCGATAGGGATTGCTTTTACTCGGTCGTCGGGAATGCCGAGAAAATGCAGACGAGCGGGAGGACCGTAAAGGCAGCGGTTCCAGCTTCCAACGCCTACGATCGTTGAGGATCAAAGCTCAAGACGCATCGTCAAACGTACCCGCCCTGAAGCCCAATCGATACGAGATACTGTGACTCACGAAATCGATAAAACGCCTTTCATTTAATTTCATTGTAGCAATGAATTGAGTAGTCGTATGAAAAGAGAAAGTTGGATTGGAGCAAAGTATACGTTTAAACGCATTTTAAGAGAGCGCTGTTGAGAAATAGTTTGCAAATGTGTTCGAACTCAATGAATTTTGCTGTCGGCCGATATGACCGCGGGGGATGTGAAAGCGTCGTCGTGTCATAGATTGTACGGGCGTGGGTGGATCGTCGGTTGGCTTTCGTCGTTGTTCTCTTCCGCAGTCATACCGGAGCAGGTGTGCCTCTGCAGTATCCTCTCTCGCTTTAGAATGTTACCACGTTGCTCGACCGGCTCAGGCATGCCAAACCCTTTTTTTTCTCCACCGTCTGCATTTTACTCGAGCCCGACGTAATTTCTTGCAAATTTCTACTGCGTTCTCACTGTTACCTCTGCCTTTAATGGGACCTGGCGGGGTAATAGGGAGATAAAATGCGCTCCGGAAACTTAATGCTTGTACGGCTGATGCGCTCCGCTCGCTTGTTTTGGACATTAACGGTTATTTTTTGGTAAGCTGCATGCTGTGCGAAATAAACAAGGGCGGCAGAATTAGTTACCGCGGTCGACAGCAACAAATTGCTGCCTTTGAAAATTCTTCAAACGCACACATACACGTATGCGTTGATTTGTGATAAAAGGAAGTTCTCGAACATGTTGTACGGAGAAAAGATCCGCGTAATATATGGTCGAAGCGATTGAAGATCAGCTTTTAATGCCGGCAATAAAGTGTAACATTTCCATGCCTTTCCGCGGGATCGTCTCTACGCGAATGAATCTGAGTTTCTACATGAACCGACCGCGCGCGGGACATATCGCTTCGACATCCGAGCGGAGTGTTCATTTGGTTCGGATCATTTACCCGTTGGCCCAGAAATATTTTTGCTCCAAGCGTTCCCCGCACCGACGCGACGGCGCGCACACGCGCGCAACTGAAATGTAGCTTTGAGCCTGACTTCGCCAGAAGGAACGTAATTCCGGCGAATTCCGGGGAAAATGTACTTTTGCCGCAGATATCCGTGCGCGCGCGCGCGCGCGTTCTCGCCTAGCCGTGCGAAGGGAACGGGGAAAAGTGGAAAATGTTTATCTCATCCGTCTGCCCGTAATTTTTCCCGACATGCGTAATTTCCCATCGGGGTCAGCCCGCTAGCGACCGTTGCGTCGCGCGAAACAATTGTCTTCGAGGACCGTTTATAACCGTCAGAATGGAAATTCGCCTTTTTTTTCCCCCTCTATCCTCGGCCTCGGTTATTTGCAGGGACGTTTTCAATAAATACTAGGGCGCGGCGCATATTTGCAACAGCCGTGCCCTGCCGGTGAAATTGAAACTCGGCTGGAGCGGCCGCTTCTTCGCCGTCTGTTTTATACGCGTCCAAAGTCATCGTGGAAATTCATGTAAATGTTGAACCGCGGTTTCTGCTCGTCGACGAAAAGACCGAAGCAAGAAGGTGTGCGGATACTGATGAGAGAGAGAGAGAGAGCAGAAAGATACAAATGCGGAAAGACGAACGAAAAGAGAGAAAGGGAGAACAGAGAGAAAGAATGATGCAAAAGGCGGAAGGTAGGAAGCGTTGAACTCGTTGCAGCATTAAGAGACGCGTTCGCTGTATCTGCATTGAAGTAGCGCGGCATGTTGTTCAGCGGGCAAGGCTAAATAGTATCAAGGGCTGCACGTTTTACCGCTCCGACGTCTTTGTGCAAATAGAGAAAAGCGTCGCCAGGGTGGCCTGTACCTGAGATTTATTTGGCCGGTCGCCCGCGGTTCCTGGAATGCCTATATATACAGTATATATAGGTAGAAAAGTAACAGTACGCCTTAAGCACGTGGCTTTCTCCCTTACATAGATACGGCAGAGCGGCTTGTACCTTCGGGCTCGCCGTTCCGAAGCTCTGCGAGCAAATCGACTGTCACCTATTCTCGAGCTGCAGTCGGTGGAAACGCTTAATTTACCGGCAGCGCGAAACCCGAACATTCGATCGGCCGAGCTCCCGATAAATCACCTGTACCCGATTTGTCTCACATTCGAAAGAAGGACGAGGACGGATGGAGAGAGGGAGAGAGACAGTCGGGCACGAAGAGATACGAGGACGGCGAGAGAGCTGCCTGCGAAAGATAGAACGCGGAAGATTGAAGCGAGAAGGGGCGACGAAGGAAATGGGAGAACGGGGAATGGTATCGTCAAAATTAAAAAAGAAACGGCTGAAATACCATTTCGATTGGGAGCATGGGAAGGAGAATATCCGCGTTCATCTTGCGACGATCCGTTCCGCCGTCCGCTCCCCTCCATGCATTCATTCGATCGCGCATTCAATTCTGCGTACTATATTTATGCCGCGTGTATTCTTTCTACGAGCCCGCGACGCGTGTCGTCGAACTCTGAACGGCACCGCGATTATCCTACTCGGTAAATACAAACTTGAAGCATGAATTACTTATCAATTCGAAGTGTAAAACTGTACATACGCCCAACGTTGGGCCATAATTTAGATTCAACCTCTTTGACATTGACGAGCGTAAAGGGATCGGGGAGGACGGGTCGCGGCTTGCCTTTAGGAGCGAGGGGTCATTAAAACTCGCAACTGGACCATGAAAACGGCGATACGCGGGATAACTGACGAAGGGGAAGAATCTCTCTCTCTCTCCTTCCAGCCCTTTCTTTCCCTCCCTCCCGCGTCTCTCGACGAAGGAAGACTCCTTTGATCCCCTCTCGTCGGGTGCAATTTAAGGGAAGTAGGAACGGGGATGGTAGGAGTGGGTGGCGGTTGGCCCATCGTGGGACACCGCACCCAGAGCTCGGTCGCCTCTCGGAGCCCTTATCAGCGAGCTACCTCTTTTATCGATCATACCCTCATATGTAACCCGTAAGTCCGCGACCGGTCACCGGAAAGCCGCCAGAACCCGACCGGCTGGTTTTAACTCGGACCGCAGACGTAGGCCAACGTAGACCGCCGTAGAGCAATGTCGACCGACGATTACGATTACATACACGATCGACAAGCCGCTTCTTTTACACTGTTATCTCTTTGTTCGCTGCTCCGTCCGCTCGTGCTCGCTGCTCGGCTCGGCCAAAACCGACTAATCGATATTGTCGAACAATGGAGTGCGTTTCGACTACCCACGGCACACTTTTCTTTGAGGTCATACAATTATATGGAATAATTGTTAGACGTAATGAAGCGAAGGGGAAGTGGTTATAAAAAAAAAAACTGATTTTCGACTAAAAAATGATAAACGGAAAGATTCCCATCGTCTCAAGCGATATTCTTAATCGACTCCGTAGAAGCGTGTGCACGTATCTCCCGGCAAGCACGGGCCCGCTCATTGAACGGCCACAGGGTACACAGTATCTGGCGTGCGCGGTCAATGGATATCGATGATTCGATGATGCCATGATTGCAATCACGTCTGGGTCGGCGGGCAGTTCGAAATGCCGGAACTACGGAGGCGCCGAAGTTTCGGCCGTGCGTAACAGCCCCTAGACACAGGATCGCGTGCAAAAATTGTCTGGGCGAGTTCGCGTGTCCCGTCAGGTCGACTCGTGCCGCGGCTGTCCAACTTTTCAGAAACTACCCTAACCCTTTCTCGAGTAGTAGGCTTTACCTAAGTAGCGAATTAGTACACGCTCGTCGAGAATGAGTGGGCGTCTGTACGTACACGGTGCGATGACCGGGTTGGATGGATTTTAGGATTACACCGAAGGTCGCACCCACTTCCGCTGGGATCAGTCAGATGATACGTATGAGAGTGCATTTGGTGATTGGTAGCGTTGCTCTGTTCGTGTTGGGAACGGAAAAACGAAAGGAAGCGGAGAAAGGCGGATCCAGGGAGATAGTTGTTAGAATTGTTACGGACACGTGCGGATGATGTTAAAAAATGTATTCTTCGTAAAAATTCTCAAGTGCATTTGTATGCGTTTAAATCTGCTTTCTAACGAATGTACAGATACGGTATCTATGAGTTCATATGGCAGAGATCTTCCCGGTTCGCTTAGATTCACACATTTATGCAGTATTAAATGCACCCGCGAAATATACATACACGGGCGGCGATTGATGACTATTCAATCGACCCACGAGCGACGTTAATCGACACTTTGGAGACCTTGAGGCGACAGTAACGCCGGCACCGACCTTACACTGTACAGTCGCTGGCGCCGATTCCCAGATTCCCGAGTTTAATCGACGGGCACAGGTGCGCGGCAAACAGTTCCCAATCGAGTTGTCATTACGGAAATTATTGGTTCATTAGGAAATCCATCGCGAGCGAAGTGTCGTAGTTACACGAAAATTCCGGCGCCGAGAAACACGGCAAGTTATTGCGTTGGTCTATAAAGAACAGTGCAGATATGTACGATATCCGCATTTAAGTAAGCGGTTAAAACGTCACTTAAGCGTAAAAGTTTGATGGGCGCTACAGAAATGAAACGTTCTGCGTCGCATCGAAGACTACTGAAACTGGTATAGCATGCCGAACAACAAGCATATAATACGTCCATATTCCGTGTACTCCATGATGCATGGTACAGTCGTAAAGGTAACGATTCTCCATAAGGAGAGTCTGAAATGTAGAAAGAGACTTTACTACAAGACGATTTGGTTTCACAGAACACAGCAACCAAGATTCATCGATTGACGTCGTATACGAAAATGGTACGAAATCCTAGAACGTCAATGACTACTGCCACCCATCCTGAAGAAGAAGAAAATGTTCTGTTTTTCTTTTGAACTCAATCCCAGATGACGCACGTCATTACTCTCGCTCACGTAAATCCAGAAGATTGCCGTCTACGGTAGGTTCGTCCACGTACGATCGAAGATAGTTGCTTACCCCAACGCCCAAAGCCCAACGCCCAACGCCCAACGTCCCTTCGGTTCGCCCTCGAGCCAACATCAGCGCCGCCCGCGCGCCGTTTCGTCGTCGCTGGCACACGAGTCTGGCCGGAGATTAATTATGTACACGGTATAATTACAGCCCCGGCGGTGGCCGGCGTGTAAAGCTCCTTACACGACTTGGTGGATGACGGTTTAGCGAATGGCGAGCGCCGTGCAAGCGAGTTCCGACAGTGATTAAGCGTAAACGGAAAGTACATGTACGCCTCGCATTCAACGGCCAGGGGGTTGGATTTTTATTCGTCCATTATACGCGTTCCCAGATCGTTTCGGGCGCACCTAGACTCGCATGCATTAGCGTCACTGCGAACCGTTATGATACAAATTACTCGGCCAGTGGAGCCGATCGCTCGTCTGGCACATTCCGACGTCTACGCGCCACGTATAATGGTTCTTACGTGCCTCTGCTTGATTACGAATCATTGTCGTATGTTTTCTTCCGCTACCGACGACTAACACGCAACTCGACGTGACGTCAGGTGCTGTTCAGAGCACGGTACTCGTGGAGGAGGAAGTATGCATAATAGGTGAGAGTCGACGGCGAGAAAAATGTTGTATTTCTCAAAGATGCATTTACGAACACTTCGGAGCATCGTCTGGTTCATAATTCATCTGCCGGCGCATACACTTGACGACGCCCGTGGAGCCGAGTATCATTGAAGAATACTTAAGCCCTCTCGCGGAACTGGCAACTTGTCACTTGATCTCTTGGTGCCACTTGCCAATGATCTTGGAGGCTTCGACACTTCTCCCCATAACTCTGCATCACGAACCTCACTTTGACAGTCGGCTGATAGTTTCAAGTGTATGTCCGAACGGTCCAGGCTCGCGGCAGCACGTCAACGATATCTCGTGAGTTTACGCGAATGTAAAACGTCGTTTTCAATGCTAGAATAAACTGACGACTGAAAGTTTCGACGTCTCGAAGTGCCGCCGTACAGCTCCAACTGAGAAGCGTGTGGCAGCATTTATTTACGAGTGCATATCTTATCGCGACACCGTTCGAACGAACGGTAAGCGAACTAGTTTGGATGGTACATGTAAGAAGACGTCACTAGCATTTTCTGTAAGGTTGATCATCTTAATACCAATTAATCACCTGCCTAACTAATCTCCGAACGCACTCGAGTGTTCTGCAGATTCATTATTTGCCAGTGTTCTCTTGACATCGAGAATTCCGTTGACGTTTTTCCCTCCCACATTTTCATCGCGGCTGCCCGAGAAATAAATGTCCGCCGCGGCCCACGGGCAATAATCGCAAACGTCTTTTTGTTATCCTATCGCGTATGATAACGGGCTCAGATAATCGCGCCGACTCGCGAGACGGAATAGTGGGAAAATGTGTACCGCGTTTTTGTAGCCATTGCATGCCATAATTTACCTTTTTTTACGGGACCCGATAGTCATCATAAAGCTGTCAGCTGCGTGCGGAGTCTTTATACAGGGCTCGTACGACTTTTTATAGGAACCATAATCGCAGGTGTGATAACGGCTTTTACCTTAACGACTTCGTGGACGCCGTACGTTCGGTTGGAAAAAATCGTGCCCCTTGATAACCGTGTAATAGCATAGTACTTACTTAATTATTGGTGTGAATGGCGCAAATAAAATTGTTGAAATTATCCAACCCCGCCATCGGCGCCTGAACGAACAGTGAGCCATGTCAATGATCAATGCAACCAGCCAAAATTCGGATCAAAAGTAAAGTATAATTTAAATTATTAGTCAAAATATATATACAATATATATATATATATATATTTAGTGGATATAATAGAATTAGAGTACCTAGAACGTGGTCGCATATATCGTGTCGCTCTATCCTCTTTAAGATCAGTTTAATAAATTTCAGGTTGAGACCCAACCACGGAAGAGAGTTCCCGCGAAAGCTGTCTAACCTGCATCGGACTCGTACCTTGTTTGCGTTAGCATAATTTTTTGACAACACCGAGCGGCGGCGTGTAATTAACGTCACTCAACGCGATCGGCTTTTGATCGAGGATCGCTTCAGCCTTTGGGATTCCCAGAACACTTCCTAAGGAAATTAGCATGATATCCCGCAGGAGCTAAGGTGGCCTCGAATTTCTCCAAACTATATACTCCCAGGGGGCAAAAAGTTAAATTTATTCTGTAGCCAACGATCTCTCTCTCTCTCTCTCTCTCTCTCTCTCTCTCACTCTCTCACGCGCGCGCTCCCTCTCTCTTTCTCTGGTTACGACATGAACGATTATTTTCGCCGACGATCGCGCTGACACAAATGCAATTCGTCGCGAGTGTTGCAAGTTATTCCTTGAAGATTAAAAATTCCGATTATAATTAGCGCGTTTTGCCGCTTGTTATTGCCCACACAAAATGGGGTGCGCGATGCATTTCGGAAACTTTTATGCATGTAATTATCCCGAGGAAGTCTCCCTGTATTTACGAGCGCCACTAAATCCCGTTGTATATTCGCAGCGGTACGCTCTGCCTTCTGTGCGCACCGACGCAATATAGTTATTTAATTAAAGCACATCCACTTTTCAACGGTAACGGGTCGCGGGTGGGCCAAGGAGGGAGATTAACTTACGGTAATCGCGTAACCAGACGTAAGACAACAATGCGCGACTCGTAAGTATGCAGACAGTATAGTCGGCGAAGGACCACTTTAGCTAAACGACTATTATTATCTCTTTTCATTTATTATCTTCAAAATAGAAACGAAATATTTGCGTATACATTACATTACCACGATGCATTATTTATGATATTTTATATGCGCGACGCGTATGAAGAGAAACAGAGAGTTGGTAATTTTTTGTTAGAATAAATTATAATGTCGGGTGCTTCGATTTTTGGCGGCTCATACAATAATCAGAACGCGTATAGTCGTTGCGGCGGGAGTCGGCAAAATGTTGAAGCCGGTGCACATTGGTCATGGGGGAGACCGGCGGAATCGTCTCGCGATAACATTAAACGGCAGAAATTAAATCTCGGCACGTGCACTTACGAAGATAATAACGGCGCGGCGACGCGCGACGGGGGGGGGGGGGGGGGAAGGTCCGAGCATACGACGAATGGGGTTGAGTCGAAGGGTGGTTGGGAGTGGAAGGAGAACGGTGCGGTGAGCAAAGGCGTCATAGAAACGGTGAAACGGCAGAAATGGTGCGGAGAAATCGTCGGTATTCTTTGAATTGCTCAAGATTACGTTCTGCAGCCCGTGCAGTTTCTCCGGTTCCGTGGGCTTGATAAATGCTCGGGGAAAAAAACGAAGCCGGGACCTTTAATTTTTCACTCGCGCCAAGGAACGAGGTTGCTCTGAATATCGCGAGCTGGAAGTTGAGGCGGAGCAGTGTTCTGCGGGGAGGGAAGTAGCGAGCGGGATGGAGACAGCGCGGAGAGTGAGAATAGAAAGGGATGCAAAGAGGGTGGGAGATGAGGGGTGCGGAAGATCGAAGGAAGAAGCGAAAGGAGCGGAAAGGGTTGGGGAAGCTGGAAATTCTCGCGATTCTTATAAATCCCGTCTAACGACCGAGCATCGATTTTACTCCTCCTCTCTTTCTTTCTTTCTTTCTTTCTTTCAGTCTCTCTGTCTCTCTCTGCTTCCCCCCCAGGCATCAAGGCGCGTTTTCTTCATAACCTCGAACGGGACGACACGCGATGATCGCTCGAGGTAATTTCTCTTCGCCCGTGGACGGACTGGGTTACGGAGGTGAACTGAATGATTTCTCGATCTCGATCTTACGCGGACGTGGAGAAACGACGCAGCACCGTGTACGACCCGTTGCGCTACTGGCTGTTTTCAATTTCGATGATCATCAGCTTCGGACGCCCTCGAGAAATATCTCTCGACTGCTCTTCTCTCCTCTATCCGCCTGTACACGATTTACGTATCTAAATCTCTTACCTGGCTACCGTATTATTATGTTCCTGCTTGGATGAATAATTATGACCGTCGGGGGTAGTTTTGAAAAACGATCACGGTTTTTGCTTTACTCGATTCCTCATTTCTAACGGGCGACTGCCATAAAGAACGTACCGGTGTTGGGGACACGGGGGGGGAGGGGGAAAAAAAAGTGGAGATAAAAAGGTTCAGAGCTGACTGCGGAAGGTGAAGGGCCGAGGCGGGCGACGAGTGTTCGGTGAGGTATCGAAAAATAATGGAACAGAAGGTGCGCGCGGTCCAATCGAAACGACAATTTACCGGCAGCTACTTTTATCTGTAATAGCGGTGGACGGGAAGCCCGATAGAGGAGCGGGAAAGTGGTTTCGTCGGCTCCCTCTCTCTTGCCCAGGGCAGCCTCTTCTTCGTCTCCAAATCCTCCGCCCTTTGTCGGTCCCAGGGCAACAAAACCGTGCGCGGTACCAGAAATTCTGTCAGCGTCCGGTACAAACGTCAAACGACTCTGGAATTTCTCTACTCTGCTCGTCCCGCGTTCGAGAGATCTTCCTCTAAACAAAGGAACAAACGGCAAGATCGTTTCTGGGGTGGCTACAGAAGATGAAGAAGAAGAAGGAGAAGAAGAAGAAGAAGAAGAAGAAGAGGAGACACCGCGAAGACAAACATTGGCCGCGACGCTTTCGATGTAGCTTAGAGTATTTGCTCAAGAATTTGCTTCCGTGCACTCGCTCCAATGAAATGTCGTGAGCCATGGAAAAGCGAAGTACGAGACGATGACAGAAAAGAGACACGTGGAGGGAATGGGGGAGGGGTGAGGGAAAGACAAGAGGAAACGAGGCAAGTCGGCGTATCCGAGAGACGTTCGAGGGTGAGGGATAGGATGAAAGAGTGAGCGAGACATCAGGAATGAGGGGACAAGAAGATGAGCGAGTGAGAGGGAAAAGGAGAAACAGAGAGATGACCGTCTTTTCGTGGCTCTGGCCACGGACAATTCGCTTCGTTTAACAGAACCAGGCGCTGGACGATGGCCAACGGGTATCATACAGACGTTTGCTGCTCTTTTGAACGTCAGTTATGAGTCTTTCAAATTGCATCAAAGAGGTACAATAGCACTGACCCACCCCGTCGTTTCTCTTACCCCCGCTACGCCGAGATGCGAAATAAAGAACGATGAAACATCCGTTCAGTTGGCCTCCTTCTCTTTTCCAATCACCTCGAAACACCGCTCCTTTCTCCGGCACTCCGGCGTGCGTTTTCGCCCGTTACGTCGTCGCTCCCTTCGTACGCAACTTATGGACGAGCACGTCACTTTCAACTCCCATCGCCTTTGGCCCACTCCTGCCAAGCCTGCGACATCGTAAACAGCGCCGGTACCCGTAAGGAAACTTTAAATTACGTTCTATTCTAGCGGCGCGAGCGCGCGGCCGATCGATGGACGAGTGAGAGAGACAGAAGGAGGGTGCCAGTGGAAAAGCGTAGCAAAAGGTTGGCGCCGTGCGCCGAGCGCCGAGCGCCGAGCGAGAGATCCAGGACGTTTTCCACTGCCGCGCACAATATAACGTTTTAGCTTTACTGCCGTGCGTCGACGTCGTTCGACACGTTTCGCTCGTTATAACGCACTTTTTACCCCCTCTCCCTCCCCCGTGGATTTCTTCAACCCCAGCCCCCAGCACCCAGCACCCAGCACCCAGCATTGAAGTGCCGGGACGTTTCCCGTCGACGACCAACCGCGCTTCAATTTGCCGGCTTGCGATGCATTCAGAGCATCAGGAAGTAGTTATGAGGCTACGTGCCGGTATATATTGAGGCGGCCTTATTCTCTCGCCCTCTATCCAAGCAACCCTTCCGACCCTTCCGACCCTTCCGACCCTCCGCGCCTCTTGCCACGTTACTGCCGAGCGCCGCTTCATCTCGGAAGCAATTTTCTAAGCCTTCGATTACTTCGGCCCGATATCGGCGAGGGTGGGCCAATCCACTCGAGGAAATTTGTAGACAGATATCGCGGCGTGGACGGTTCGTGACGTCGTCTCCGTCTGAATAATGCGGGGACTTCGTTTCGCCGACCACCGCCCGTTATCAGGATGTTTCCAATTTCGTCAACGGGGCTACGTCTGAGGAAACTGATTTTATGCTAACGAAATGTCCCGCGATTTAAATATTCGATTCGCGGCCTTTCATTAGGCGTCTCTTTCTCTCCTGAGGAAGTCTCCGTGAGGTTGACCTTTTTTAGGTGTGTTTTTAAGAAGGCACTGCATATCCTAGGAGTGACGTTCTCTTCACTTCCGCTGTTACGTCTGCATCGCTATTGGTTAAATATGCATTATTGTTATCCGCTGTTTGGACTGTAATTTTATAGTGAACGTGTGCTTGCTTTTAACTTGCCGACGTATTCGTAGTTACGTTCGTAATCGTCAGTAACGCGTTCTTCCAATCAACCAACGAAATGGAGCATGCATTCTGCAACACGAACGAGCAACAAGAGGGACACGGGAAAGGCGGAAAAAAAGAATAAAGAAAAGGATTGTATTGATTGATACGTTGCATCCGAGTTTCGTTTGAGCGGCCCTCAGGTGAGAATTCCACGAATGCCAGAAGCGTTCGACGTCCGCAGAGCAGCGCGGGAATCAATCGAATTCCAGTTGAAACTCGATATTTTAACTGGCAACGCGAAATGCCGCTCAATCGTGGAAAAAAAAAGAAGCTGGACGCCGGGTCTGAATACTGGCTTAGATTTCATGCGAGAAAGAAGCGCTTTATATGCGACCAACTTTTTCTCGATTCGTCTCCGTCAACGTTAAGCGCAACCCACGGTTAACTGCTTGCCTCCCTCCCTCCCTCTGTCTCTCTCTCTCTCTTCTCCCACACGCACGTACACACTTTTTTTGCACACATCCATTTGAATCGACCGCCTACAGACAAGACGCGTTCGATACTTCCGTTCTCTTTCATTTTCGAATAAACGCGACTAGTCGAAGGCATGAATGCGAGCGCGTCGAAAGAAGCATGCGTACCGCGGAATCGAGTTCTCGCGACAACTAACGACACGTCGAAATGGGACGCCGATGTCGTTAACCCGCAGCCGCCGAATGGAGCCGCGCATATCCGAACACATCGACTGTATCGGCATGCACGAATCGCGCCGGTCACCGAGCGCTGCGTTTTTCGCGGCGGCGGGGGGGGGGGGGGGGGGGGGGGGGGGGAGGGGGAAGTGGAGCGGCTTTCATAAAAATCGACCGAATTTATGGTGGGGGCGCGGCGAGCGAATAAACGTCTCAGAGAACGTGGCCGCTGATTGGCGGGAACGCGTCCTCGCACGTTCGCCACTCATTGTCAGCGGTATTGCACGTCGGGAGCGGCTCTTTCGACGGAACTCCGCTCGCCTCGCCGGAATAAAAATGCAGCGACCGAGATTCGCGCGGAGGTCCGCGCGCCTCGCATTACTCGCGGGAGGACGGACGGGAATTCGGCGGTGCCTTCTGTACGCTGTCGCGGCAGTTTCCGGTTTTATTAACTTCCTCCACCCTAATTCTCGTTGCCGCTCGAGCAAGCGAAGCGGTCGACGCGGCACGCTCGGTCGGTGCTGCCTGTCTGCGAAACTGCTTCTCCCAAGTTTTCCCAAAGAGCCTCCGCTGGCCCGAGGAAACTTGCAGATTTGTCGCGACAATCGGACGACGCTGGCCAGGGACGGGAGGATCGAGGGAGTGGGGGTGGGAAGGGGGAGAGGTCGAAGGTGAAGGGAATTGGGAATGCTCCGCGGAACTTTCCGCATTGATACCTTTGGTTAAGTAGTACGTACGTACGTACGTATGCGCACGTATGTATAGTAACGAGCGACGCGAACCGCTTCTGCTATTGAACATTCCCGGGGTAGAAGAGATTCCTTCTGCCGCGCATGCCCAGTCCCGCTCGAAGTAGAAGGCCAACTACGCGCTCAACCTACAAATACCCCGATGAAAACGCACTCAAATATTCAGTTTGATTACAGTTCAATTACGACTTTCTGCTCTTTACCGTAGATTTCTCCAAGTTTCCAGCACGCGCTGCACGTAGCCCCGATGACACAGATAAGCGTCCACAATTTTGCATACCGGCTATCCTAATAGCTGAACGAGACTAATATTATCGTACTAAATTATCATGATTGACGAACTTCTCAAACAATTTGCAAGTAACATTAACGCATAACTGATCTCAATGAAATTCGTTCCAAACGTAAATCGGATTTCGTGTTCATCACGCGCTACCAGCGCTCGCACGCGGGATGTAACAAATAATGACCGACTGGCCTGTAATTTAGCCCGCGGCCTTATCATTAGGATTTCGCAGCCTTACTAAATTCGAGCCAGTTAATTCCTACCAACAGTGGAGCAAACGTTCAACCGTCAGCAATCATCTGGCTCTCATCAGTCACGGCCGAAGCCTCTGAAGGCATTGCATCGGAGCTGACAGTGGATCGGAGTAGGTTGAGACGGACGATTCCAGGTCTAAGCCTGAGATTAGCCGATAGGTCGTACGCATTTAGCGGCCATCTGAGCCTCATCTTAGATCCGTTTCGCATCCGCTTAGTTCCGGCTTTGCTCGATAGACTGAACAGCCGTGACTATCGTCGACGATGTTCTGCACCTTGACGCGTTGCCGTGACGGTTCACGGAATTACGAAACGCTCCCGTTTACGTCCGTCAGTCGACTCCATAAGCGTGTATGGCGTCAAGTAGATAACTTGCTCGTATAAGTGTCTAAGCGAATAACTACTGTATTACTGGTCAGGTGGTATTTTCGATACTGAAACAATCATACTTCGATCGACCATTGATGTTAGTAAAGACACTTTTAGAGACTGGGTGCACGGCCATCTGAAATTGCATGTTTCATTAAGTCAACCCAGGTGGTTTTCCTGTGCGACAGTGTGAACGAAGATAGTGTGCGGGGTTAACTCACCACTTGTCCTGACAGTAGACCGAATTTGTCGAGCAACCAGTTACCCAAGTTTAAGGGTATTTACCCACCCCTTCCCTTTCCACTACCTCAGAGACAAAGTTTCAGATTCGTCGTAAAGAATTGAAACCGCAATCGACGTTAGGCGAAACAGAGAATAATTTTGAGGAACTTATGTGAGATCTTCGGAAGATCTTCTACCATGAAGCATAGGGAGGAAACAACCAAATTTATGATAATTCACTAATGAACAAAGTAACAGAAACAAATGAACTAATAAAAACTGTACTGTGATCAGTTAAAAAGTGGTAACTATTCCAACAACAACGGGCACAATAAATTTGATTAAATCCGGTGGTTCACCGTGTACAGGGTGCGAAAAGCGAGGTATAAGGTTCAAGATAGAACGAGGGAGAGGTAGACAGAGCAAGTACTAAAGTTGGCGACATGTGGTGTTTCGCCAAGCTCGGATTTCCACGAAACCGTGATATAATCGTAGCAAGCCCTTTCCCTTTTCCTCATCTACTCCTACTTTAGAGCCTCGAGTGCACGCCGCAGGTACAAAGCATCTGCGTTTACACAGTTAACTTCGACGTAACGTAACGCTCGCGGCGTGACATCGTTCGCGCGAATTATGTGCCATATGATGCATATCAAAAGTGTCTGGCTGCTATTGGGCGCATCTTCAGATTCACGAAAGTCTCAGGAAGGCGTACACGTAGTACTTAGGTCGAGAAATTCACTTTCGATAACATCACAATACTTTGGTTTCATCTGCTAACGATGCACGCAGTATATGTTACCGAAATTTATTACCTTAGCAGGCTACTACGAAAATAGTCGCATATGCTTTCGCGCTACGTGAGCGGGAGAAAAGTAGCCGGAAAGGGTCTGATAAATGTAAAAGTCAGCCGACAGGGACATGGTGAGAGGGGAGTTTGGGGAGACGGAGGAGTTGGTGGTGATGGTTGAGAAGGGCAAGGAGGGCTGGGAAATGAGACAACACTCGTGCCGCGCCCGTGGAAAGTACCTCGTTTCCTTTGTAAATGGATTAGGTCACTATTGTCCAGGTCCTCGAAGATAATTCTATGCATACCGTGTCGTGATCCAGCAGTCACAGCCAGAGAATAAATCCTTCTCCACTCTAAATGCTAATGAGCCTCGCGTGAGCGATACTTTTACATCGTTTTGGGGTAAACCGATGAAACGAATAGGACTCGAGGATGCGTCAGAGTTATTGTATTTATATATACAGATACGCCTGCAACGATAGGTAAACTTATGTTTCTCTACCCCCGTGAATTATATCTGCAAATACTCATGAATGCACAGAGTACACATTTGTAATGTATATATATGGATATGTGAGCGTAATGATTTACATTAGAAATTGACATGCGAACAACGGACATGTACAAATAACTCATGCACTTTTCTCACTGCCCATTGCACTTGCGCAACGGATCACCTATCTTTGCAGGTGTGCCTATACAATGATGCGGGTGTGCTTGCAGAATAGAGGCTCGACCTGTTGTTAAGCTTATGTGATATTCAATATTTACGCGCGCGGTCGGCAACTTCCACCTCGTTATTCATCGGTTCGACGAGAGAACGGTAATCATTAGTGATCGGTCAAATGTGCTCTGGCCTATAGTGATGAGCTGCGAACTTCCAACAGCTTTCTATTTGCCCGCACATCAGCGACATCGAACTACGCTAAACTTATTACGGTGTTGTCCCCAGGAAACGGGTAAGTGCGTCAGATGAGAGGGGGCATTTCACGTGTTGCGCTGTATAGTAAACTGTTTGCGAACTCGTGTAGCGCAACATTTGCATAACAACGTTAAGCTTATTATGCTCGGGGGCACATACCATCGGACCATCAAAATCGAACCTTTAACGAGGCTTGCTCCGAAGCTAAACTGGCCTCTCCGGGATTCCGATACGCCGTCAAAAATGTTGCCAGAGCTAGCTTAATAAGCGAATCGGGCCGAAAAAATAGAAACATCGTTAGTGAGCAGGGATCAGAGGTACGGATCATGCAAAATAATTAATACGAAAATCCGTGAAAAATCCCGGCTTTTCACGGAACAGGTAATTTGCTTTTTCATTTTATGGTGCTGAATCGCGCAATTAAAATAAGCCGGACACGTTCGGGCGTTTATACGCGATATTTAAATCGTATGTATGAATGGCATGTATGTATTAAACTGTACAAACAGAAATGCGTGGAAAAGCAGCGCTGTCGGTGTTGGCTTTCAAAAAGGGTCACGCAAAACGGTCTCATTTACTTGAACCGACGAATAACGTGATACTCGAAGTTAAGGCAAAAGGTCTAGCTACGAATCACGGTATCACTGTGCGCCACGTGTCAATAGAAAAGTCCACTGCCTCGCAGATTTCAATAATTCGTTGCCAGTTATTGACTTCTTTACGCACCTGTAACCGCAGCCTATTGAAAAATACGAACAATATGCACAATGCAAGTTGTGAGATCGCATGAATAAACATCGTGTAAACAGCATTATCCGAGAGATGAAAACGTGCAGTTGAAAGGAGACATTGACGCGTGGAATATGGCACGTTGACGTCCGTACGTCGACACAAACGCGACATGAAAATCAATAAAACCGCACCTTCTTTTATGCAATTAATTTCGATGCACTCTCAACCGAGTGACTGAGATAATGTTCTGAGGATCGACACATGACTCTCGACGCCCCATTGAAAACCTTTGAAATACCGTAGAGCAGTGTTTCCCAGCCGGTGGTTCGCGAAAATAATATTGTAATGGCGGGATTTTAAATCGCCAAAGAAAAATAAACGCAAAAAAGAAACATACCCAATGCTATACCCAAAAAACGAAAAGTACTAGTTCTATTTTTTACCTGCCAGTATAGGGGGTTCGCCAAATTGTTTCGGATTTTAGAAGGGGTTCGCGAGGAGAAAAAGGTTGGGAAATACTGCCGTAGAGCAACTAAATTCGGCCCGGCAGATAGACAAATTGATATCCAGTCCCGACGGAAAGATGAGAGGGCGTCGAAAGGGGGTGAGTGGAGCGTGACGCGAAATTTGCATTTCAGTGTATGCCCTGATACCGCAGCATCGAGCTTATCGATAGTACTGTCGGCTGTCGGGTCGGCACAATCAACGGTTAGTATCCCTTCAGCCCTGGGCATTAACGGCCGTCCGGTCTTGATCCCCCGTGCAGGGTTAGCGGACGTTTGGCGCGAGGCGTGAGTAGTTCGCACCGCAAAGACTGCCAACTAATTTCGTCCCGTGCAGCGCGCAATGCGCGCCACTCGAAAAGTTTCGCCGCGGTATTGCGGTATCGCACCGTTAATGCGCTTAATTGTTGCTCCGTGCGCGATGCAAAGTGCTGCGAACGGCCGACTGGCCAGACGTTCTTCGCGAAGCTAGGCGCGGCCGCTTTCATTTGACGCGACGTTCCTCTGACGCCCAGCGCGCCACGGCGACGCCGACCACGGGAACGCTGTTTTTCGATGACATCGCGAAACTCGCTGTCGAGCGGCGTCCGTCTGACGAGTCGCGGATATTTCTCGTGAACGTGAAAGGCATGTTGCGCGATAAAATAATTAAATATGTCTGATCCCGGCTTCCGTTTTCTCACTGTAGCGCAGCGGGATGAAATTGAATGAACTAATTGGAATTTCGGGGATTAAGGAAAAATGTTGCCGGACAATTTACCGGCCGTTTCGGCGCGAAGCGAGTTTCTTCGTGCACCATATTATTTTCTCGACGTCGTGTCCGCTTCTTTACGACGGCCGACGGTTGTGACAGGGGCCTGAACTAAAATACAAGACGAGGAGATCCATCTGATACATTGATTTCCGATGAAAGAGTCTTACGGGTCGGCGCACTGAATTAAATGACACTTAACGAAGCCGTCTTGAGGGAGCATGCTGAAGCTACACTTGGTTGGGACGCATTAACAACGTTCTCCTTTTACCCTCAAAGCTCCTGCTCGTATACAACCCTTTGCAACTGCATGAAAATTGCAAGATACGGCTGAAATTGCTTACTTCGTCCTGAGTAACTTGGCCTCTTTCACATTTTTTTCTGCTCGTACCTCTTTTTATTCTGCCTTTCTCTCTCTCTCACTCTCTCCTCCCTCTTCTTCTTGTTCGTTTTCCTTCTGCCGCGCGCTTCATCGTCATATTTACGAGTTCCCGACTCGCGAGGCGTAGTACCAACGAGGACCTAGGACTGCCTTGGGATTCTTTAAAGTGTCGATGATCGATATGCCACAGGAAGGGCCGTGTATTTTCGTTTTGCACGCCTCTCGGCGAATATTTTATTGAAAACTGTCAGTCAAAATTTCTCGTGAGTCGACCGTGACGTGAAATATATGACGCTCGGTATAGAGTGTACACAGTATAAGCGGACAGATTCCCCGATAATAATAATGCTGGAAAATGATGGTGGGTGATAATTATGAACGTTCCAAATCTAAGGACAACACTGTTTCAGCGTCGAATCAACATTTCATATCCAAACTCTAAACCCGAAAATTGTCTGTTAAATCTATTAAAGCTGTCCTAACGATCAGTCACAGGAATCCGTACACCCCGCCCGTAAAGAAGGGAAACATCATTTGTAGAAGAGTAGCAGATTAATCCTATTTTTCTCTGAAAGCGACTCTTGACGAACGAACTATCGTTAGCATTAGTTCCATTAGCGTTATCAGCGCGAACAGTTGAAAGCAGTTTGACAGACCGCAGTGCCAATGATGACGTTCATAGCGGCAACTAGTGCCGGACCGGAAGTAATGGACGTAGAGAAGGTGGGTGTGTGTCGATGACGTGGCCGTTTGCAGGTAGTAGTGCGATGCCGGCAGCTGCGACGAGAAGGAGGGTAGTGGTGGAAGCGGCGGCGGCGGCGACGGCGACGGCGGTGGTGGTGTGTTGTAGGGGTGGAGGTGGTAAGAGTTGACGCCGGTGGTCGGGGGCTGATATCTCGCTAAGCGCTGGCGCAGTTGGATCGCGGTCTCCACCACGGCAGCATTTCGCCCACCGGTCTCTTTACGCACCTGTCCCTGTCCCTCTCCCTCGATCCAGCCACGTACACGTTCCGCTTCTCCTTCTCTTCTGGCCCTCGGCCACCCCTTACCCCCTCCCCGAGCCCTCGACCGTGGTCCCCGTCGATCTTGCGTCTCCACCCTCCCTCGCTCTGTTGCTGAAACCGCCCGCGCCCCTACCATTCGAGCCTCCCCGGTTCTCTCGATCGCCACTCTCGTGCGTGTACGTGTGAAAGCGTGTCTAACCGGGGACGGAGTGTGAGTGCTGAATGATGAATGAGTAGCATTTAAGGGAGGCGGAAGCACGTCAGGTGGATTCTCCTCGTCTTTCCGCGCTCGTACGTGACTGGAACGTGCCCCGAGCTCTCTTAAATGTCCCCGTCTAGCAGCTGGCCGGCTTTCCGGGCGACGCGTCTGCCCACGTGGAGATTCACGGCGACCGGATTCACGGATTCGTCGTTCGTTTGATCGCTGACAGTTATCGAGCGGTGCACGTCGAGCCGTCGAGCGCCGAGCATCACGCGTCCGGCGCAGCCAGTGAGGAACAGTGCGCGCGATTAATCTTCCGTGTCTCTTCGGGAGTGACGAGTGTGAAATTCTCATCGGCAAGCCGCCCAACAATGACGCTGCTTTCGATACGAACAATGAACCGCGAAAGTACTGGATCTCTCGCGAGATCACATTTTTTCGTTCATCAATCGTGCCGCGTCAGCGATTTCGGGAGTGCGCGATGAACACGTGGTGACAGAGTGTATCGGGAGAATAGCGTGCGTCTCTAATGTTTATCAATCTTCCGCTTTGCCTGTCGAATGCGTCGTTCACTCGTCAAACGCGATCTCTTGCATACGATTATCAGGATTCAAGATAAAGACTGTGCTCGAGAGGTGCTCATTTCGATTTACGCTTTCCATAAGTTTCAATTTGTCCTGAAGCCAATATTGTCTGTCTCTGCGTCAGGAAGCGAGGAACAGTGACAGTGTGCGATATGCTCGTCACGGCTTTTCTAAGTTTCACTAATTTCGACGAACGTGCTTTAAATGGTAATTGAACGCTGCCCGAAATAATCGTCGCTACATCCGCGGCAAACTATGTTTAGCTCGGTACAACGTTATATCGAACTCGCTCCAACAGTTATTTCCCCCGACGAAAAGTTTCTCGGCCAGCGAGCGCCGTCGCCGAAGTAATCAAAATGAAAATGTGCAAATCCTTTTACGATAGCAATTTCGTCGTAAGACGGCGGATCGTCCCGCGGAAGAGCCGATCGTTCGATTCCGTTGTGCGGCGGAAAATCGATCCACCCCGGGCGCGAATCAACAGGCCGTAATAACTTTAACAAACCGCCGCGCCGGCCATTGTTTATTCAACGTCGTTTATTCAACGTCGCCGTGCCACTCCACTCCCGTCCATAGGCAGCTGGAACCAGGCCACGGATAGGGACGCTGTGTCGCGAATCCAGTGACAAGCGAAATTAATATCGCAGCCCGTACCGCGTACGCGGATAATTAATTCTGCCCATTACATGATCCGCTGCGCATAACGCCCGGTCCCGATCGACCCTCAATTACGCGTCTTCCCGTTTCAACGCTCGCCCTTTCGCCCACTCGCGGAAACGGACAGGAAGCAAAGAGCAGGGAAGGATGTGTTGGCACGGTGTCGTGATGAATACGCATCGATAGTGGCACGCAACCTCGACTCCGATAACGCGCCGACTGCATAAATAAAGTCTCAAGCGTTGTGGAACTAACGAACGATATTGTTCGCGATGCGTCACGCTCATCCGAAGAAACGTGTTTCCGTGCGTGCCAAAGTATTCTCCACTCTCTCTCGATCACGCCACCCGCGGCCGGCCATCATCTCGTTCGAAAATAATTGCTTTACGGGTGTACGCCGCTAACGCTATCGGCATTCGCAGAGAAAAAAAAAAGCGCGAATCGCATCGAAACGTCCGTGCCTCGGCTCGCTCGCCGGACGATAACGTTTCAAGGCAATTGGTCGAATCCATCGACGATCCGACAATCGATCCCGCTCGTGCTTCATTCTGCGAGCGTGTATTCCGAACGCTTGAATTGCGATTTTTCGTCAAACTAACTCCGCGACTGGCGGCGAACGTCTAAGAACCGATAATACCCGCTGCTACGTGGGCGTGTTTGACTATTGGCGCGGTAATATGAAGACGTTACGAGACATAACACGATAGGCAAAAATCGAAACGTGAAACTCATATTTTCAATTCCAATGAAACTTTGAACAGTCAATCGACGATCAACGTTAACATATCGCGCGCACCTACTATTTCACTCTCGTTCGCAATAAATAAATAACAGTAAATGAATAATGTTCTTCTGTATCAAAAAGGCAAAGGCAGTTATAGAAAAAGAGTCACACGAGCCAATCTCTCGTGTGCTTACTTGTAATTAGGAAACTTTTCGAATGCTGTAACGGACGATTGAAGGCTGTTTACTCGTTCATTATCGCAATTTCCGACCTTTTATCGCGAGGATGTCACACGTATCAAACGGTATATTTGCCGGTCGAGACTGATAGCAAGCGAGACTCGCGCTCAGTGCTTCCTTGTCTCGAAATCCGGAAAGTCCGTAAACGCTTCTCTCGGGACCAACCTGACGGCGCTGTAAGTTTTGAGAGAATACTGGTGAAATGTACCGGAAACGATGGACCGTGAACGCACTGGAAATGGATTTACAATATAGCGTTGCCCGGAATGGCCTGTGCACGCCCCTCAAGATGATTTGCGTACTGCTCTTCTCAATGTTTCTGCAGGGTAAGTTTATACCATTCGCATTCACGATAAACTTCAGCGCGAACCTCGACGCTCGCGAACTTCTACGGTAACAAATGCCTCTTCCATATCCCTTTTAATCCCATCCGCTGATATATATTTTTGCGTCGACTCGAGCGTAGCGTGCCTCGCCTCCCTGTAATTGCCGTACTTATCCGATTAAAGGTAAATAATCAAACACGTTTGGCAACATGCAATTTCGGGCGAGACGTTTCCGAGAGAAAATGGGAACAGCGAACGGTAGGGACAAAGGCAGAACAGAGATGGGAGGAGGAAGACGGAAGAGACAAAAAAACGTTGGTTTTAATTTCACAGAGTACGCCCTCGACGCGAAGGATATTTGGTAACTGAAAGTTACACGACTCACTAAAGCACCGTATAATTTCTGTAAAAATTTCATCCGTCAAAGCGGATATCTGACGAAAGACAAAGAGAGAGAACAGTCGAAAGTAGATGATAGAGAACAGAACTTTATAAGTGCGCGTATGTTATTCTGATGTCTTTCTGATACGGCGCACGTGTGCGCGGAAAATCTACCAGAAGGATAATGACCGTACGAAGAACTCGCAAACGCCGCGGTCAGCAAACATCGCTGACGGAAAATGCGTAGGCCATTTAAAAGCAGGTACCGATCTGACGAAGTGGCTTCGCCTCGTCAAGAGAAGCATAGAATTTTCTTTCTCATTCTCGACGGCCATTAGTGGAATTACCGTGGGCCGTTCTCTTCCACGTGATAATAAACCGACGGCTGTGTCGCTTCCTACCCTCTTTTCGTTCCTCCCTCTCTCTCTCTCTCTCTCTCTCCTCCCATGCTGCGCCATTAGGGGACGCCTTTGAATCTTGGCGTAATGCTTTTTTTTCCCCCCGTCGATCCTGCACAAGTTGTCTTTGTCTGGTCAGAGCTTTTTTCTCTACCGCGCGAAAATGTCTCGCTCGCGCTACGCCCTATGCGTGTTCGGCGCAGCTTTCAAAACGGTTCGAAGAGAGTTGCCGCTCATGTCGCACGAAATCGACCGCCGACGATCGGTTTGTCGACTCGCGTATCGCACCGACCGCAGCAGACTCGCGAATCACGACTCTCGCGCGCGGGCTCCGCTTTACTCTCCGAATTCAGTCGAATTGTGCGGCCGATCAAAGTGCATAAACGCCGCTCTCTGCCTCGCTCATATTCCGAACTATTATGTGATCGTTTATTTCCCGTTAATCGTTCGAACAGCGTTTCACGTTCAAATGCACTCGTCCGACGACGGACCGAGCGCGCAAACGAACGGCATTTTATGAATCGAGCACACCGCGAGGACGCATTATCGTGCTGCAGGCAGAGGGAGGGACGAAGTTCGCGGCAAGTGCTGAAGAAGCACGCAGGTGCAAGGTGTTATTTAGTTTCGGGCTATAAACGCAGATGCGGTAACAGAGTCGACGTAATATGGCGCCCGGGACAAGCTGTTCAGGGAAAGGAAGAGGAGCATGCTAGAAGAGAGAAATAAGGAGAAAAAGGAGGAAGAATGAGAACGAGAGGAAGGTATTCTCTTTTATAACCGACCTCCCTGCGCACTCGTCTTACTGTCTTTTCGCTGTTTGTGCCAATTTGGCGTCCCGCAAACCGGCGAAAAATATCTCGTGATTGATTTTCCGACGCGTTCTTCTTCTCCTCCTCGACGGCTTCGTCTATTCGTTCGGACGTCATTGTTTTTCATTGCATTGCGTTGTTTCGTTGTTACGGCGTAAGATTTAGAGCGCGAACAATAACTCCGTCGAATTTATTTCAGCCCTCTCACATTTCTATCGTATCTCAGGACATTGACCGAGTTATTCGTTAGTTGATTAGAATGACAAGGTTTCTCCTCCGCCATTCCTCAACTTCATTACAGGGCAATGATACCATCGTGCCACACCTAATGCATCATCCCCGTATCGTGCACGTCGGACGCGATGCACTGACGCAATGACACGACCATCCTAATTTCATTCAGGGTATTCAGCGAAAACGGACGCTCGCTTCGGTGTACGTCGCCAGCAACCTATTTAATTCGCCTAAATTTCTCTACCGTCGCGCGGCGCGAACTTATTAATTCATAGCGCCTGTATGGCGTGTGTAAACGCCGCGTGCGCGGCCACGTTAATTACGTTCGCCACATTTTTTCCGGCAAACACGGTTTTTAATACACTTTCCCACCTTTCGCCGGGGCCGTTATGAACACACGAAATATTTTAATATTTTAATATTTTCGTTCCGTTGAAAATGTACACGAAGAGAACGATGAACGAATTGATAACATGGACGCATTATTGGTGGGCATCTTTAACGCATGTGTTTGCCCAGAGATTAACACATGCTCTTATAACAACGATATCCATTACTTTTGAATTACATATGTACGTTAATTGGCCTGTAACGAGGAACAGCTAATACAGATAAATAAATTCATCGACTCACGTATTCTGCAAATCGTCACGGATGTAGTACACTTCACGAAGAAGTTGGTCCACGTCGATTGAATATAGCATTCATCTGCAACAAACAAAGCAACGATCGAATGATAAACGTCAGTAGATATTCTAACTATTTTAGACTTCTCAGAAGTAGTAATATCCGAAACGGCTGAGACGCGACCGTTCGAAGCATCCCGTGTGCATCATTAACGTTCGTCAGCGATCACGAGAGACGCCCCTCTGGCAGGACGGTTGAAAAATATCGGATTAGACTTTGATCGCGAGGTGTCTTATTTCCGTGAGCGATAAGCCAGACTTAACCCGGGAATATTGCCGATCGATTCGTCATCGAGGCTTCAGTCTTTACGGGACTAAGGGATCGTTACTTCAACGGATTATCGGTCGACGGTCCACAGCCCTTGGAGAAAGAAGCCACGAGTCGAGGGGCCAGCAGCGTGGATCTCGATCTAACAGATCTCCCTAACACTTTTTTCCCCAAGCCGAAGCCCAAGCCCAAGCTACCCCGGTAGGGCCTCCGCTTTCTTCTCGCTCGTTCTTCGGATTTCTGATCCGATCGAGAGTTCATTTGAAAGTAACGCCTCCTCCGATAAGACGCTTACAAGGAAGTGGCCGACGATGCGCGCGGGACGGAAAGAATGGGAGTCGGAGCCCGCGGAGAATCGGGAAAGAAAGTTTTACCTCTCCGCTGAGCATTGCCATTGAAAAATGCAAACTTTCCTTCCTGCCGCGCATCGCCTTCCAACCCCGATCCGATATGTATTCCGATAACTCGCTCAAGCGCTCGCATCTCGATCGTCGTTCGCGTCTTAGAACACGATCCTTCGTTAACATTTAATCTGCGAACGTTCCGCGCCCGGCCGTCGTGCCGATGGTAGATATGATTTTATGGATGAACGCGTGGAAAGCATTCTGAGGATATTCAGCTAGCCGCGGGTGCGAAGAAAGGAGTGATGCGAAGTCGGCTGAGAGCGTGTCGACAGTAGGAGGTAGAAAAAATCTCTCATCATCCATCTGGCACACGTTTGGCGAACAGGTGGAGCCAAAGCAGGGGTTGGCGGGGCAATTAAATTTTCGAGGCTTTCGCCCGAAGACATCTGGTTCGGTGCTGGGAAGACGGATTATCCTTTAAGGCCTCTAATTAATTGGCGCCGGTCGTTAATTTAATATACTAAGTTAGTTCCGCCGCGTGCCCTCCGCAAATGACCCAGTTGTGGACATCGCCTTGGAGCGGCCACCGGAGCCGATGCCCGGAGCAAAATTAATCATCCCAGCTGCCCGCAGCTCTCGCCCGGAAAATAATTAAATCGTCGCGCGTCGGATTGAAATAGAATGCTACTGCCGTAGAAACCTAAGCGCTCGGCGCGACCTCTCGTCACGCGAGATCGATCACGTTCTGGCTTTGCCCGAGAGGCGATTTTATTTTAAATGGCGCGAGAACGCGTCGCCTTCTCCCCTGCACCCCGACACACTGGCCGGCGATCCGTCGTCTTCGATGACGGCCGCTTGCGTTCCACCGTTTTGTCCAACTTTTTGCCGCGAAAAAGTTATCGCGTTCTTCCCGTCCCGACGCGACCGTTCAACTACCATTGTCTGTATTTGTCTTCAATCTCCCTCTCTCTCTCTCTCTCTCTCTCTCTCTCTAAGGTCACCATGATAATCGCTTAAACGAAGAGGCCATTCCTCTTTTAAGTTTGAGAAATGCGAAAAAAGTTTACTCGTTTCGCTGCGAAAAGTTTCGGCGGCAAAGATTCGGAATGAATAATTACAGTACACTTGTCCGGAACAATTTCAATGAATAATGATTATCTCGAGAGCACCTCGGGGGAGATTTTGTTTTTCTTTGCTTATTCCTGCAGGGTCCGTCTTAAGTACCCCTCGATCCGCCGTTTTAATACGGGAATGAAATAAATCGTCCTGTCGTCATGTTTGCTCCCAGGCCTCCTCCTTTCGCAGAGATTATTTTTCGGCAGCGTTCATTAATTTCGACTGTACAATACTGTACTTCGAACGTTTGGAAAATAAACCAGCAGACCTAACCCGCTCTAATCGGTTGAATAAACCTTTTTACGAACGAAATCGAAACGGACAAAGCAATTGTCAGAATACATATACTAATTATCGCCGGCTTTGAGTAACATGGTTGATATAAAAAAGCCCCCGAAAGGAATATTTTTGTCAGAAAATGTTAAGCCATCTGCTCCCGCGAAAACGTTGAACGTTCTCGACTCCTTCGTATCGACCCGTACCGAGAATGCTGCTACCGCAACAATCGTCACTTTTCGACGGTCGAGTTTATGATTTCCCCCGTCGCTGGACGTATCAACGTTTCGTGGGACGCGCGCTCGCGCGTTGTCGCCGAGGCAATTTTCAATCCCGTACAAAGGCGGACGTAGATCAACGTCGACAATAACGCGCCCACTCGCGCAATATCTCCACCCCAGATGTCATGACAAGTATCAAAGTGCAATTTACGGCGCCGCTAGATCATCGCTACCAAACGAGCTTTTTCGCCCCTTCCGGCCGTATGGCCCGCATGGTAGGGAAGAAAAATACGGGACGGCCTCGGGACAAATCCGAAATTTACAACGGGATCAGCCGTTTAAACCGTCGTACCGGTTGCTCCGTACTCGCGAAATAACGAAAAAACGCGAAGACCTGGAAAGATGTCGCAGGCAGTACCTATACGTATACACAATCGCCTGTACGCGTGTCAGACAACCAGATAGGAAGAACGGAAGGGCGAACGGCAAAGAGAACGCCGGCGTACGCCTAGAAATAGTTTCTAAACGAGATTATTTCGAAACTTCGCAATTTCTTCTCTCTTCGACTTTTCGTTCGCATCTTCCGGTTGATATTTTTTTACTTGCGCAGCCGCCTTTGCTGTACTTGTTGCTGAGTTTACTTCTTAAGAAAGGATTTTTGGAATTTTTAACTGTTTCAGTGATATGAACGGTCATAATCGAAACTTTTCATTATAGGAACAGGCCGCGTATTTCTACAGGTAAACACATATTGAAGCATGGAAGTGAAGATTCAACAAGTGAGACGATCAGGATGCAACTATGCTATAAAATATTTCAGCGTGTACCGTTAGAACCAGCATATATACGTTTGAAGGGTAGGTTCATAGATAGAGAGCTCCTTCCAGAACGCATTCATCCGCAGAGTAGGTAGGAATTTCATGAAATCGGAGAAAGTCACGGAAAAAGAACGATAACGTCGTATTTCGAGCGACTTTCTTCTGCACTTTAAACTACGTTTTGAGAGAGAGAGAGAGAGAGAGAGACAGCACGAGCAACGAGCTCTAGTCTCGAGCCTGGCGGTGACTTTGCTCTATTTCTGAACAGTTCGAGACCGGTACTTCTGTACACGGGTAATATTCTTGCATAGTGCTTCAATGATAAGAAAAACTATTCCTACTGCATCGCACATTTTTATATTCCATATATGCAGTAATATTTGCCCGCGCTTGTCATTAATCAGGCAAAAGATTAAATACCTTCGAATTGAATAACCAATTTAAAAGAGTATTTTTAAATTGACTCTCCTCTAAAGCGAACATTTGCGGAATGTAGAAAAAATGTTCGGATTAACACGTGGACAATTAGCACAGACTTTCTCACCCTGACCCAATACCCACAATCGAACACAGTCCGCCGCTATATTCGCCTGACAAAGGCCGAGTTCAACGGCACCCATTATATTGGGTCCGCGATCAATAATCGTAGGTTGAGCAGTATTATAAATAAATAATCAGTAGGTCGCATTCCTTTATTCGGTAGTAACCATTCCGCGCCGGGGCAGTACTTTATATTTGCGATAACGTCATACAGTTGTTTAAATTCGAATCGAGAATTTCATGCCGACCTTCTTGGACATGCGCCAAAAGAGAGGGCAGTGTACGTGTACATGTACGTACTTTTTACCCGTACATCCTATACCGTTGCGCGAAAAAGATAGGTGGCCGTAGTGGGGTGAAGGAGAGAAAGAAAAAGTGGCGAGGAATCGTTTTATATCATCCGAGTGCACACATACGTACGTCCGCGTCGCCAGTGGTACTGACACATTCGCCCAGCTTATGGCTTTTGCGAGATATCGAGTGCACACGCGTGACTTTATGCAAATACTTGATTTAGCTTCGTACAGTTAGTGCCCATAATATTTTTAGTGCACCGTGACAAAGAATGCGTTTCCAACTTCATTTCCGGTTACTGCACTCGAGGGACTCGGTAACGAATGTAACGATCGAAATGTTTTTTTTTCCATCCATTACCGAATCTCATCGTAACGCGGAAGGCATTTAGTAGGTCGTGTTGAGAATTTGTAGATATTGCCAGTAGTTCAAAAAAGATTACCATGGGTAAGGATGCAGATTATTTTCGATTATAAATGCGTATGCATTTTCCACAGAACGTGCATACGCATTTATATAATTGCTAGGCGGTCCCCTCACTTGAACTTTGACAACCTACGTTAACGCTTAGCAAAGCCAGGCACTGTAATTTGCCCTTTATGTAACGGCAGGATTTACGCGGCGGACATACTAAAAATCAACTCGCCACACTAATTCGACGTGACATAATTACTTCTCAGTGCAGCATCTGCTTCCTGTACACTCGGCCCGCTTATACTTGCAAATGCTTCCGGCAGCGTTTAATTGGCGGTCATTGGCGCATCGATTGCGTAACGTCGACATCACCATAACGTTGCGCCGGGCGTCATCGTTGTCATCGTGCGTCGCAGTAGCAAAAGGTGATCGGCAAAGATCGGCCGCTATCGATTCCGTCCGGATTACTCGAAAACGCTCAACAGCGTGCCCCTCGGCCGCAATTCGTCTACCCTGCTCCGTAATTGCGCCACGTAGGTAGGTGCATCGCGACTACGGCGAGTCGGAAGCCCAAACGTACGCTCGCACTCGTCCTGACAATGTGTCCTGCGAACTCCATGAATCCGCTCCGTGCAACTTGAGCTCCTGCGCCGAGAGTTTCCATAATGAGGCAGCTTCGGCCCGCCTCAGGAGAGAACCCACTGCACCGCACGGGCGCAATCTATCTTCGTGTGCATTTTTTAGGAATCCAGTCCGGGCCACGCGCTGTTGGCGACGTTTAACAGGAGGTTTTGAATCGGTGATTTATCACGTCGTTGTCGGACAGATAGCGATTCCGCTTTCGCGTACTCGTCCTCCCGTTCACGCACCGATCGCTCAGCACCGTGATTATTGTCTCCGCGCTGCCCACCACAATTCCGTATTCTTCGGATCAAATTCGTTCGATCTCTCTTGTCTGGTCGTCCGTTTAGTAGCTGAAGATTTTTAATCGGTCGGCTTATTGCGTCATTGTTAATTACCGGGTGATTCCATTTTCACCTTGTCGCTTTGTTATTCACGCAGCGGTTAAGCTGCGTGATTATTGTTTGTCAACGGGTACGCAAAATTTTGTATTCTCATAATGGAATTGAATGTAATATCGTTATGCGGACGACACGCACCGGCATCTGTGAGGCATGCGCATATGTGTACGGGATAAATCCATCTGGCCGGTTTAATTAACTGAACACATCGTCAGGTACTGTATTTGCCAGGATTATAATAGTGACCATCCCGTATAATATTGCAGTAATGGTGCTTACTTAGCCCCTTTGTTTTAAAAATGTTCACACTTATTTTGTACGCTCCACGGTAATTGGGAAACATTGTAATTAGATGATATTTACGCGATCTTATATGACATATGGATTTGATGATTCGCAGAAACGTTGACACGAGATTCCCTGATGAAATACATAGCTGCCTCAAAGTAGAGTAGCTGTATCTTGTGCTAGCGGAAGAAGCCGCGCAGTGTATCCGCCGCCTCGGGCATTACGACTAACATACGTCATTATTAACACTTCAACGTAAACACCTTCTACGGTACACCCCTCAAAGCTGAACGCGAGAACGCTTAATCCGTTCGCAGAACGCCTTGCATCTGACGCTTCCTAGCAATAAACAACTTCGAAGCTTCCAGTTGCGCATGATATATCGTCTACGAAATGTAAGCAACTTTGTAACAATGCGCCCGAAGTTCAACTTCGAATTGAAGTAATGGTTCAGAGTTCAGACCTATAGAGACATACTTTGTTCTCGTGCGCGATGCTTGACTATTGCGTCGGGCACGGAAAGTGTACGGTTGGGAAAAATAAATTTCGACAATGTTGTTGCATCAAATTTCAGACGAGAGATTTTTCATATTTCTCATATTAAAGACTCGGTACAATAGTCGTATGTCGTAACGATTCGGGGTGTAGACGGGGTAGAATTTATACTGTTCAATGAGTCAAGAGAATCTTACGCTCTGTAATCTTCACAGCGTAACTATTCTAAAACCGCCACTCCCTCACAGTCCTCTGTCACCTATTTTATATGACACACGAGCACAGTTTGGGAACCTCTCTGACGTACATCTCGCTAAAATCTGACAATGAAACTTTCTAGGTAAAGCCACGAATGCTTTGGGTGCTTCATTTGTTTCGGACCGAATGGGAAAGGCGGGCTTGTCCTCGTATTCATATTCTGCATTAATATTTACCAAATTAATGAATTAATATTGAGAAAACCTAATGTCCCTACGATTCGGCCACCTGCAAATATTTGGTACTTCAATTATAAATCGCGGACACAAATTTACATTCCTGTGAGCTCGATCAACTGTGCTACCGCACAACGGGTCGTTCATTTGTTCACGAACTCTTTGTTGATATTACGTACAAATATTTGTGGTTAAACCATTCTTTTAATATTAAAGTCAGAAGAGATTTTGTATTTTTCGTCGGTCTTCAGTTGTTACTTATGTATGCGTGACATCATGCCAGCGAGCACGGTACGTTCTACTTGTACGTCGTGCAGTATATTACATCGTATTGCATAAACTAGTTATGCATACGGTGGATCAATATTTAACGCAAAAGATGCAGCAAAAAGCAAATACGACATTGCATGGAATAATTACCTCGCGAGAGAGGATGCTAAGATAGCATCTAACCATGGTTACGAGAAGATATTGTAATTCATATGCAGTAGATGTACTTGTTAACAACGTTAATGGATTTAAACTTACTTAGTCATGTTTTGGGCATTAATATTGGCGCTTGTAAGGATGAAATATGTAGCTTCGGTATACGTTACACCGCTTTGAACCTGATAAGTAGGTCTCACGTGACTCGTTACACGCCAGTAGATTAGGCCTTCACGAAGTCAGACAGGAACTGGCCACAGGCGTTTCGCCATCGAACTTTTGCGGAACTTTTGAAAGAAATTGCTTCAAGCCGCTGCATAACTTTTATAACGCGGTTAAATGCATAGTAACTAAGTAAGACCTCAATTTTGTAAAGCATGCGGAAACGCGAAGAATAATCCCGAAAATCGCAGCGAACTTCGCCACGGCCGACAAAGTTCGATTCAAAGAACGCAATTTCGGCTTGCTTCAAAGAAATCGTGTGCCATTGCGAAATTCATACAGGATGTTTGGGAATTCATGGGACATCGGGCAGGGAACGATCGTCCGGCAAAGAGTGAATCAAATTTTACGATTCAATATTTTCACACAGAATTTTGGTATTCATTGAAAATCGTCGGAACTTGAACGATTTGTCATGTCACCGAACAGTTTTGTGAAACTTCTGACTTACAACAACCAGTCGAGTATGCGAAACAATTTTGTTACGTACAAGGTTCAATGTCGGAAAGAAACAATACCGAAAATTCATCGATTCAATATGTTACACTCGACCAAAGTTATTTCTTCCAAAAAACGAGGTGCTCCACGAAAAATATTTGCGCTACACTTTCAATGTATTTTTCCACTCAGAACCGTGCAGTATTTTATAACATTGACAAATTGACCGAATCCGAAATCCGCTGCGGATCAAACATAAAACTTGACCTGACAAAATTTGTTTTACGCGTACTATGTATTTTTCCGTTTAGAATGTTTGCCGTTGTGCTACGACTTACAGGGCACATTGTGTATTCTACAGATGGACGGGAAATAAAGTTCCTTTGACTGTAATTGAAGAAAGCATTTCGTAATACGCATTTAAAAATTTAACTTCGTCAGAGTTTTCTTGCTATGTCTACGAAATGTATATGAAATAACTGCAGGTAAAAAAAAAGCGAACTTTTCACATCTCTGAGTCTTCTTCTTAATTAAACGCTAAAGCTTCTAAGAAGCTTACGTACTAAGATTGCGAGGGCCTTATCGCAGAGACACGTTTGCCGTTGTCAGCAATTTTCTTCAGAACGTTCCCTCCCGCCTTTGGCTGTCTTCCCTGAAGCTCAATAATAAGAATTTTGTTCAACTCTCCAATGACACGTCGAATCTCTGATTTATACGCTAATACAGACGATGCCTTTCTCTTATCGAAATATTTTAAGTCGAAACTAGATTGGACAAAAATACGGAACTATCTTCGATAATATCCCATGAAACCGTTTCGAATTTTGAGGTGTACTTTCCTTTTCACCTAAATTACGATACTATTTTTCTTATATACTTCATACTAACTACCATACGTCATTCTTTATCATCAAATAAACAACAAAAGCAGATTTAACTGATTTCTTCTCAACCAATCAATACTGTTCCTCGTTAGTCGTGCTCAAACAGCAAAAACGATAAACCGCAACATAGTTAATGTTCGACGGAAGCCGGTAAGACTAGAAATCCTCCTACGCCTGCCCCTTCAAGAAGTCCCACGGCTCTCGCTTTCTCGAACCGTTTACCCTTTTTAGCGCGGTAGACTCGTGAAGGGAGTTCGCCCTTACCATTCCGCCTAATTATACCGGTGGTCCTTTGAAGGATTCAAACACTATCGTTTTCAGGTACGTCTCTATTCATTCCTCCGGACGTTATTTACTGCCATTCTCCGTATTAACTCCAATACGGATCGGACAGACACACCAGCGCAGCTCCCACACAGCCAAAGATTAATCAAATGTCTTGTAAACAAAAAAAAAAAACAAAAAAAAAACACAGCGAGAAGAGAGAATATACGCGATCGATTAAATTGCTTATTTCGAGACTCGAGCAACGTTTCCTTATCTCGTGTCCGCGCGCGGAATACGCGGAAAAGCGGCGAAGGAGACGATCCCGAGAGCTAGCGTCGTTTTTACGTTTAACGAACTTTCAGCGGAGGCCGTGCCGCTATTCTTCGCGAGAGAAGACAAATATTTGCGCGGGACAAACGAGTAGCGTAGGTCGAAGTTCAGCCTCCCGCAGCGAAAACGCGGCCATAATTGAAGGACTAGTGAAAATAGTCGACGTGCCGCGAGAGAAAAGCTTCCCGAACTTCGTTTTGCTTCTCCTCTCCTTTTACAGCTATCCTTTTTCCACCACCACCACCCCCCCCCCCCAGCCCTCCCTGCGCAACCACTGCTTCTTTTGTTCCCCTCCCCTCCCCTCCCCTCCCCCTCGTCCCGGCTCCTGTCCACCGACGATCGTTCGGCGACGAATCCCGGCGTCCGGGGAAAATATTTCATTTTATATTCCTCCCGTCGGAATTGTTATTCTTGGCTCAAAGGGGCCGTCGGTGCTTTGGATTTAATTAATTTAAGCGAAGCTTCAATTCAGCCGGTTCGGCTATCGCGCGCGGCCCATGACACCTACGGCGCGGGCGAATTTGCCAGCTTCCATTTGGCCTGCCCCAGTCGGGGATATGCATGCGCAATCGACGCCGATGCCGACGGTCCGTTTCTGTTTTCTTTGCATACGTTAATACTTGATCGGAGATCCAATCGATCGGTGTCGAAAGAAAAATTAAGGATAGCTTGTAGACTCTATTTTCTTCCATTAACTTGATTTTTTGTTTATGTTCCGCGTTAATCATAAATGGTGGGTGTGGGATGGAACGATTGTGTGTGCATTTTGTGGTATATATACAGATAATAAGTTATGGATGTTGATACAAGTCTATTTGCCTGGCCTGGGCAGATATATACTTTCGTCAGTCAAAACACACACACACACACACACACATCAATATCCCCTTCACTTTAACGAGCCGTAATTCCATCCGCTTTATCTCGTTGAAGCAATTAATCGTGTTGAAAATGTAGAATAAAGCGGTCGGCCAACAAATATGGCTTTAGAATTTCGCACGCTGAATAAATCCACTTTCATTAGACGCAGTCTAATTTAGTACGATAATTCGTCCGTTTAAACTCGGGAAAGTTAAGCAAATTTGAAGTTACATACGGTAACTAAACGTATTTGCCCTCTCTAACGGTGTAATGACTATGAAATTGGAAAATAGATTGGCTATTGAGCAACTACCGTAGCTTTAGAGTTCAAAGGAACGAATTTGATATCCTGTTACAACCGTCAGTGAATCAATCAAGTTGGGAAAATAACCTCAGGAAACCTCCTCATTGGTATTCGAACAAGCTTTTGCAAATTTCGTATTTACTACCTATGAAACTTTCAGAGTGAAGGTCGGAGTAATCTTTTTTTAAACGTAACGTAAAGTAAAATCACTATGTTACATAAGAAAGAAGAACTTAATATCATCATACAATTTTGTCCACTCCATTGGCCCATGCAACTTCTAATACTAACATAGCACCCTCGATGCATCAAGGGAGACAAATATAAGCTGCGTTATGAAATCAGGCAGTTGGACATGCTTATCAGTTTGCGTGACTGACGTACGTAGCAGAACATTGCTTTCTCATTTGCTACGTTTTGAATCGTCAGGGTTAACCCTCCCGTCTCGTCTGCCCCTCTGTTTAACCATTAAATCTCGTCGACCTGTTGTTCGGCGAGCCGACATAAAATGAGACTCACATTACCAGACCTAGATAAGAGTGTCTGGTAAGATTAATTCGCCATGTTGTAGCAAAGGGCAAAGTCAAATTCGAGAATTTAATAGGGGTAGTCAATCTTTGTAATTCATTTAATATGAGAGAAATGCCTTCTTTTTGGTTGACAGAAGCTACATACGACTGTCTTGGTCAGTACCGGGATTAAGAGACCCTAGTGCTTACGCCCGGTATCGGAACAAAATTTGTCGTATGTAGCTTCTGTGAACCAAAAAAAAAAGGCATTTCTCTTATATCACATAAATTCGAGAATTGGTATGTAGCGGGGCGAAAGCTTGTAAAGACGCGGCTACCAACAATCGCAGTTTTAGGGATACATCGAGGCACGATTGCATCGACATGCTCGTCGGACGCCTGCCATTGTTGCAGGATGCACACAACCCGGTAGCAAACCGCGCTTCTCTGGAAAACGTGCTTTGAAAGGTACGCTCTAATACTTCCATTAAATGAATTCATCGGACGGTTTCGCGCGTACTTCGATGCACAATGGGCGACCGCTAAATTCGGCCGCGATCGACGATGCGCGGGGGTGGGGTGGGAAGAACAAATGACTTTGACAAAGTCACCTAGCACGGCTGACCCTACGATTGTGGCATTGGAATTTGGGAGGATTGCATGCAGCGTGTTATTCCTGCAGAGAACCGAAGTCGTTTTCTTACGGCCCGTGTACGCTTCAAAGTATTCGACTCGCCTGGGTATACAGCTAATTCTTTGAGAGCAGAAACAGATTGCTCAGTCGAAAGAGTAATTTCATGTACACGCTCTGGTGCTCCTTTAACGCTAGACGCGAATCTGGGTAATAGATGTAAAAGGACCGAGAGCGTTAACGTGCAAAAGTGCATAAGCGCAGATTGGAGCTCTCAGTCGATGCACAATTCGACCTGTGTAAGACCTGAACGTGCAAAATGTGGAGTATTTGAGCGTATTGGCGGAAAAAAGCACCTCGTGTCCGAAGCGCTTACGATGTTTGAAGGGAAGCTGCTTGAGAGCATTAAAGTAATTGGAGAAAAATGTAGGTGGATAAAGAAGCGTTATACTTTTAATATAACCCTGCTGAAGGAGACGCGGGACGAACCAATTAAGGAGCATTGCTGGCAATCTAGTGACGCTCAAGGTTCGTTACTTCCGAATGCGAAACCGAGGAGGCACATCCGCGAAGTAAATAACGTCTCTTTTTACCATCGCTCTGAAGCCATTTGCAACAATATTGATGCGCGCAAGCGTCAGCGGCGCAGGCAAAATTAAATTTTCTACCTTACGATGAAAGGGATAGTATATGGAGAGCTCGCCTCGACCGTCGTCTCGTCAGAGAATTCTGCGGCGCGTTCGCACGATAGGAAGGTCGCAAAAATGTTATTCCCTTCATAGTGGGGTGGAAACGGATACGCCGCGAGATACGAGAATGCCGTCTGAGTTTTTGCGAGGGATCGGCATGCATTCCCCCTCACGACTCGTACGATTCATCTGGCGACGCGACGTGTCGAATATTGCTACGGGCGCGGTGCGTAATTTGGACGGCAACCGGAAATAAAGTGGTCTTGAAACAAACCCTAAACTGTTTTTCACAAGATTTCCTTCGCGGGCAAGCCGACATCAAAGAGGGAGCAGTATCGCATGTCCTGAAGCATGCGTCTTAGAAAAATGAAAAGAAATGTGGCACGATTTTGTAGAAAAAATTAATCATGTACATTATGGCCTTCTTTGCGATTGTAGCACGAATTACGTCCCGCCCTCAACACGTCGTCGTAACGGTAAAAGTGAGCGACGAGGGAAGGAACGTAATTATATCGGAATTTATCGCGACCCCCGGGAATATGAGACCTCAGCGAATGACGTTTATACGTCAAAATATTTTTCCTCCAGCGTTCTCACGCGGCGAATACTCGTTCGTATAGCACACTCAAAAGATCTCATACTTCTCCCTCCTGCCACGAGCGAGTACGGAACCCGTTTCGAAGTAATTCTTCGACTGAAAATCGGGAGGACTGATAAAATCCGAGCCACCGTTTATGTCGTATAAAAGCTCGCTATGATTCTATATAAATGGAGCGTTTAACCTGAAAAGTTGCCTCCGGTCTTCATAAAAATTGTAATGTCTTCCGGGAGCCGCGGCCATTCATTCGATTGATGAAGTTACTGGCGAGGTTGATTGACTAAACGGCCCGTTAATCGGTAAGATATTCGATTTCAATTCAATATCGGCGCGATCCATGAATAAAGTTCATTTTTCTTCGGAGTCGACTGGTTAATTACTTGACAAGTGCTGTGAAAATATTTGTACGTTTGCATATCAAACTCCATGCGATGATAGTTTAATAATGACCGATTTTCGTTTAGCACCTGCACTAATACTATCCTTAATATTCCAGCAACAGGTAATAATGCTCAATGTGCGAATAATGCTCAATACGTCAAAAAGTGAAATGTCTGAGACATCGTGACAATCAACTATGTAATTGTTAAATACTGTTGGGTCAATATGACGTACGTTACGTCTTTATGATGCGGTTTTCTTCACTCGAAGTATTCACCTCTAATATAAAAGAATACAATAGGTTGTAAAGCATGCTGAATGCACGTTGGAGACAGTTGTCCACTGTAGAGTTGGCACCATGCAAACTGGGCATTGTGTAGTGAACCATTGTCGATGATCAAACTGCTGAAAAAGCACAACTTGACGAGCACGAGTCGTGTAAAAGGAACAAAGGGTATCCGAGCCCTACTATGGTATCTAATTCAGATCAGAATTCCTCACAACAACGAGGTACATACGCGCGTTTACTTTCACAATGAGTTCTAATGCACTAAATCTTTACCAAACGCCACTAACCACCTATTCACAGACAAACTTTAGACGAGCATAAAGAGCAGCCCGTAAATCAAAGTCACCTTAATGTTCTTTCTTAAAATAGACCTCGGCAAAGTTACTACGGTTTTGTACTTATTATATTCAGAAAAGTTAGCGTTATGTCGGCTCCCGTACTGACAAAGCAGTAGTTTCGCCGAGCTCGCGAGACTCGGCGCAAATATGAATTAACCACCTTTGAACGTTGACGCTGACGAACCCTTGACGCGACCACTCGGACGACCGGTAAGGGGAGTGGGAAGGGTGAAAAAAGTGCGACTGACATTTTAATTATCGGTCGAGCGCGGCCAACGGATAGAAGTACAGGTGGGCCCAGTTTGAATCGGTGCACTTTGCGAGGCGAATCGATGGCCGACGCGCGCCCTTCATCGTGTTGGCACGGCCGGGCCACGCAAAACTGGGACGGCCTGTTACCGATTCGTTCGGCTGCGCGCGCGCGGCCGTGGGTCGCGATCCGCGCGCAATTACTTTTAATGTTGACATCGCGTGAGCACGCGAACTGTTGCGTTTAGCGCGAAATAACGGAACAAATATCGGAACGCGGCGGACGAGGTGCCCGAGGCCCGGACCCGGACCCGGACTCATGCAGGAACGCTGTCGATGCCGCCCGCCGGGTCAACGGAAATGATTTATGGCGGATTAATGCGACCACCACCGTGGAGCACAAATTCTACAGTTAATATTCCCACTGATTTATCTTTGCGCGATAGACGTAATTACTGCGATAAACTATTCGCGCGGTAACCGACGAAGCATTATGCATGTAGGTACCGTCGGAGGTGGCGCTGTGTTGGGTCAGGGGGATATGTATAAATTGGCGTGCATGCGTGCACAGTGCACACACCGCGCGCGATATCCTTAGTTCGAGCGTGCGCCGTCTCATTGATAGCTCAACACACATCTTCCCCCTGCACACACTTCTCGCGGGAGTAATTTCGCGCCGCGCCGCTTATCCGTCTGGCAGAACGATTGCCCGACGTCAGGTAGATATTGAAAAATCCGAAAATACGTGGCGGCGGCGGCGGTTGCTTGATATATCGCGCTCAACCTCGGGGTGCCTTTAACGGATGGCGACTGTGCCCATAATTAATAGGGCGCGTTTAATGATTCTAATACAGACTGAGTAAGTGGATTATTAATAGTGCACGCTTAATTAGACTAGGGGGGGGGGGGGGGCGAGGGCAAGAATTAATTAATTCGCGTATCGAGAATGCGCCCCGCGCACCGACCAGCCAATATTTCCTTATCCGACTCGACTGACTCGAGCGAGTGGACGCTCGATACACTCAGACAAATTATGTCGGCCGTGCGACCAGATGCGCTCGAATTTCGGCGAACGCCAGCGGACACGTGATTCATCATACGAAATTACGCTGCCCTTCCACTTTCTTCCCGTAGTTACCTGAAGTACGCTATAAATAAAAGTGGCAACCTCTGTTCCACGCGGCTGGCTGTTGGTCACCGATGAAAATGCATCTGATCGCATGGCCCACCTCGTAAAGGTCGTCCCTGTTCCTTGGGGTATAGAAGCCGTCGAGGCTGTCTTTGGCAATACCTGATTGCCGTCATAACTTTAGGTAATTTTGCTCATAAGGTACTCCCAGGACGCCGGGGAGCAGGAGCAATTTCATATTAATATCGGCCTCCTTCTCGCGCCGACTTTCTCTGTCACCTTCTTCCTCTCCTTATCACGCTACACTCTCTCCCCCTCGGTCCTTTTACTATCAGCGCGTAACGTACTCGAAGACTAACATCACCCTCGACGTCGTCGGTTCGGTTCGATTCAATCAGGCGACGGTCCTGTAGATTGCACGTCGCCGCTTTATCCCGGACAAAAAAAGCGTGCCGCGAATGCCCGACTCAATAATCTTCGACCAACAATCCCTGTCAAGGATCTGTCGCGCGCACGGAAGTCCTGTGCCTGCGAGTAAAGGACGTTTTAATGCTGCACAAAGAGCGTCGAGATTTCTTCGCGATCTCTCCCCTTAGCTTGTCTCGTTGCGGCTTTGTTAAGCTCGTGACATTGTGCCCAATCGCGCGACCTCTCTCCCTCTCTCTTTCCGACACAGTGAACATCGGTCATGTCCGAAAGCATCGAGAACTGATACTGTGTATCTTCCGTGCTTTCGGTATTTTTCCACGTACTTTTTCTGGACGTGTGTCGCGATCGAACCGGAGCCGTACAATGAGAGCGGCGAATCTACGAATCCGAGATAATGATCAGGAGCTCGCTCAAGAACCGTCGCGCGCTTGTAAAATCAATGTAAACGTCTATAGTATAAAAAAACTGCGAATGCACGTTCGATTAATAGCCTCGCGAATTCTCGACTCAGGCGTCCGCGCTACGGTATTCCCGGGGCGAGAGAAGCAATAATGGATCTAACGTTACAACGTTACATGAAAGAAGAGATAGTATATTAAGACGTACCACCCTCTTTTCTCTTTGATGTTATAAACTTCATTTTTCTCTTTCTCCTTCCTCGATGAACCGCCAATCAGCTATGTAATGCACTTTGAATTCCGTAGTCTACCTTAAAGCCCTGTCTGTACTCTCATCGCGGTACCTCGGGACTCGAGGAAAAGCGTCTTTCTTACATCGCAGCTCGAACAATATATCCGCGCGTAAAGTGAACCGCCACAATTTTCCTCTCCGATAGACAGAAAAGCGTGAGTACCTTTACGACGTTGCACTTTACGAAGTTTCGCGACGTTACGGTCGCCGGTACGGATAAAATAGGACAGACCGACGAGGAGGTATCAAGTTGGAGAATCGTCGTTAATACGATTGAAAAGTGCAGCTCCCGTCGCGCCCTTCTCAAAACCCCCGAAGAACAATTACGCTCGGCGAGGTAGACGCGAAATTTCTCGTAAATACTTTCCTCCCGCCGCCTCGCCCGCGCCTGTGCCGTCGAACTGTCCAGAAATTTATCGATATCGTTCCTTCTCCCGCTCCCTTTTCGTCCTTTAATTTAAACGGAGCGGCGCTCCGAGAATCGAAGCGGAAGTTAAAGAAAACTGCAGAAAACCGTAACTCTGAATGAAATAGTACAGAAACTGATTTACCGGATGTCCGGGAATTATCCGATATCCGGGTCGTTTCAATCACACTTTATCAATCTGACCGTTCGCCCGCGTACTTCCAATATCCAGCAGGGTAACGCGATAATTGTTACGACGCGAATAAAAGTAGACTCTCGGTCAAGTTACGCGTGCCGACAGTACTAATGCATATTCCTGCGAATCGCGCGAACGGATCGTTTTATGCTTCTCAATGCCAATGTGTTTCGAAAGCATCTTAAGAGTTCGTTATATTTCCATGTCAGTTAGTATCCTGCAGGCAGTATAAAGGAAATAATAATGTGAATTACAATGGTGCTCTCGAAGATGTGGAACGAAGTAAACTGTGGTATCGATGAATTAAACTAACATTGGCCGTGGTTTAATTAACAAGATTAATCGTAAAGAGCGTCTAGACCGCAAATAAACCGTGTTAAAGTACACGGTAATTCATGATGATCAAACAACACGTGCTCGCTGCAAACGGAGTAATAAGTACATGCTGCTTACAATCATTTTTCGGAGTATGAGACGTATTACATTCTTTAAGTTATATTGCTTGACCAAAGGCCAAAAATATGATTTTGGCACGATTGTAATTCAACTCACTATTCAATCAATATGAGACAGTATTTCAATTGTAGTTACTGTGCAGGATAATGAGGTTTAAGAGGTTATATTATACTTTTATCAAGTTTTCTCACTTACACAATGTCACGAATGGACTATTGACTGAAATATTAAACATTTCAATGAAACCCACCTCTCTAACAATACTTGCGGAAGCAAGTCGCTTATTCAAGACAGCGTGCTAAATATGTGAATTCTGACTCACCGATGCCAATGAAGACAGTATCTTAACCTCTCTTAGTGTAGTCAGCATGTTTCCACGCAGAGGTACGTTCCCCAGATAAACTACAACCAAAGCTAGCTCCGGCAGGACAATTGGAAGACGAATGCCGCACTAAACAATGCACAAACAATCACAAAATCGTGTAAATTGAGTAATCTCGACGGAACCACAAAGTCGGAACACATTTTTAAACCACAGTACACTATGACGCTACCTTGATACGCAGCTTCAATGGATCGTCGGCGTTCGAAAAGTACCCAACCTTTTCCGATCTGTATTCGCAGCGTTGTGCGGACAGATGGCGACATTGTCCTAAACAATTGAGATCTGATAATCTTGAAACTAGTCAAACTCATTGAAACAGCATCAGGCAATAGCCTTCCCTTTTTTCTGTATACATACCTGACATGATCCAACCACTCATGTACATATATATAATATGTAGTCCAGATGAGGAAAAGACGATCGAATCGGAATTCATCCAAAAATGCCAATTTGGTATAGGATCGACGAGAAACAGTAAAACGTCTCGCACGGTTCACCATGCAATTACGACAATATATATTTTATTTGGATCTTCTCACCTGCGATCGAGTACATTGGCATTCGAGAAAAGACTGACTTGTTGCTATGCACGAGCAACGCTCTTTTTTTCCAATCAATTCCTTTTGGGCGTCCGACGACACGTAGACGCGTTGCACGCACACGTGCACGTACAAGTCCATCTTACGCCAGCCGGAGACGATACGGCATATAGAAATCTCTACAGTAGCAACCTTTGACTATATAAGTATAGACTACTAGTTGGGGGTTGGGAACTGGCAAGCGTTTAATCCCAGTCACTAGCGCCCTCAGTTTCGTGACTAACAAATGAAAACCGTACTACCGACGTGAAGTTAGCACCTGGAAGTTCATAGTTGCATAGTCGAAGGTGGCAACCGTGCATTTTTCGTATACGTTCGGCGCCACCACTACAGTTAGTGCACTCGAATCAGCCGATAGTTGTTTACGTGCGACACAAAGTTCCATAAAATGAGTGGTTTATAACATTCCTCGTCTGTGACCTCGTGTGTGACCTCGTGTGTGACCTCGTGTGTGGTGGAATTATATAATGGGCGTTTAGCGGATGCACCTCTTTCACTTACGAGTAAACGTAAGTTATTTAATTCATTTTTTTAATACACATTAGCAACATGGTTATGTTCAGCCTTGCACTGTTTATGCAACTATTTATGCAAGTCCAACGGTTTCCTCCCGTTCGCGCAGGCTTTTTGTTACGTTGAACACATATGCCTTCTCAATATAATATTTGAGGAAGATAAATTGGCTGTCCGCACAAAATACATTATTCAACTGTTATGACACATATACCATTCAATATCCATGTGTACCTCCACTGTTTTGATAGTTTACTAAATGAAATGTTAACGTTCAGTTAATGAGCGTAAATGAATATATTACAATTAAGTATTGTTCAATATTTGAATGAAACATTGAATTTACGCCGTACTTTCCAAGGACTGAACATGCAAGAGAATAACAATACCACTGCATACATTCTGTGCATCGGTAAAAGTTCCACTCCCACGCGAGTCATTTCCATGCAATCAAATCGACAAAATTCTATGAGAGTATTTTTCACTTTCCTCCAAACGTCGTTGTCAAACGATCACAGGCTCCGTAGTGCACGGTCAATAAACAAACACGTAGAACGAGCTGCGAACGTGCAAAAAACGTCGTTCTCCTCGCACGGGTGAGAATTTGCGTTACTCACACTCGATTTCATCATTGGCAAGCCACTCGAGCTCGTGCGGACGAGCGGAACGAATAGGCGACAATGAAATCGGCATTATCGGCAACCAGGAAACGAGATCGTTCCGAAGCAGGAGGTTGTTCAAGAATCCAGCGAGCACGGATATTAATAGGTAAACTTCCGTTCAACGGAAGACCGTACACTAACTTCACATTCTCCACGTCTTAATCGGACTGTGTTACACAGAAAGCAACATTGGCGTCTGGTTCCATACCACTCATTGTCAATGCTGCCATCACTCTACCTACATTTTTCATCTAATCTATTTTTGACTTTTAACTTACAGTTAGTCCCAAGTCACTAGACGATGGCTTAAGCTTAAGACGTATTTAGGATGTAAATATGAATTCCTCATTTGCGGTATAGCAGTGCATCGTTCAGGCTACCGGCGTTCTTTACTGAGGTATGAAATACGAAAAAAAAAGAGGAGAAGTCGCGCGTGGGTATGGCTAGAGAAGAAAGGAACGAAATGCGCGCATCGTAGCAGCCCAACTGTGTGACAAAAAGGCCACGTAACGATTTTCCACGCATTCACGGAGCCGCCGTGCTGCATACTCTTTCCTGCTTGGCATAATACTTTATCGCTTTTTCCGTCGATATCGCTGACACTTTACTTTCTTTTTCAGTATCTCGCTCCTCTTTATGTTACAGCTTCTTTTTTTCCTCTGCATGGTACACGGCAGATAGTCGAGGCATGAATGTAGAGAAAGAGAATTTCGGATGGATCAACTAATATTCGGGGTATATGATCGAACGTTAGCGCACAGAGCTTACCAAAAGAGGCAGACTTGCATTCGGGCTATGTACAGAATCGCGAGCGTTAAAAGATTTGCCCTCGAGCAAACGTTGATCGCCCAATTCGCTTTTGTTGCTTCTTTAGTCCCTCCTCTTTCTCTCTCTTTTTCTATTATCGAGCATGCGTATCTTCGCCTCCTCATCTCTACCGTCGTCTATTTCTCCCATCTTCTCCATTATCCCTATATCACGGTACATTCGGTACACCACGTTCGCTAACCAATGACGCTTGTGGCTCTATCCACAGCGATATCGACAAAACATTTTAAAGCGAAGCATGGTTGAGCGGAAACGTGACGTGTCGGGGACGACGGTGAAAAATGAAATTATTTTGCCACCCATCCTGATCTCTCTCTCTCTCTCTCTCTCTCTCTCTCTCTCGCTCGGCCTCTCCCTTCCCCACGTCGGCCCCGAGGCCAACGCCCAACCCTCGCGCACCCCTATCGTCCCAGCGGCATTCCCAAGTGATTCAAGCATGGCGCCACTCGCGGTAAAACTAGGTTAAATCCAAATGAGTTCAGTGTGTTTCCGTGAAAAAAAAGGAGTGCAGCGCGCTACGCCGCGGCAAGCCTTCGTTTCGTAAACGTTTCGCACTTTGTTTCAAGCTTTTTCTACTCCGCTTTCTTCTCTCCTCGAGTTTTCCGTACCACCGCCTTGTTCCCCGAACTCTATGAACTCGGCGCGGCGTGTGTGGTAAGTCTTGATTAATCCATCCGTGAAGATTTTATAAGTAGGGGTAAAGTATTGTACCTTTTCCTTCTCGAGGGCTTCTGTTTTCTCGACGGTTATATCAAATGCATTTTCCACATACGTATACGACATTTTCCATTTTGCAACGAGTTTATCGGAACAGAATTTCGCTTTACTTGTTCTGTAAATGCAACGCTCGCAAGCTGCGCTTTGCACGAACCAATTCTATTGCGCCACGTTTCTTTCTATTGACCCACTCTTGGGTCACGCACTGCACTCCTGATCACATCAGTTTCTCTCGCGTGCATTGCGTCAACGTGTTTAAACGCATGCCTATTCGACGCGTTCGGTGGGTGCACCAGTTACACGCCTATATACCTGAATATTTTCATTTTATTGCTCCTGCAGCAAAGAGTCTCAAGGAAATAGCATGACGGCCATCTCGTTTCTTTCGAAATCGTATTGACCAACGGCAACAAAGATGCCGATGCCGACGCTGTTTTTAGCACGTTCCGATACTATCGGCTTCACACTGGCAAACCTATCTCGAACAGGAAGGTGAGAACTGTTTCGACGCCTATGTTAGAATACGTGTAACACGTGCATTGTACACGGGATGTAGGTGCAGGGGTACATAATACTCATGACGAACAGATGATTACGAAACAAAATTTCTTCTGCATTTATTAACCAACATCAATATGTTAATAGATGTGACAAGGATTTTATATTCTTCGGGCAACGTACATATGGCAGGACAGAGATAACATTTTTATTTGCTTTTCAACGACTACATTTAAAAGTATTATGCGAGCGCGTGAAAAAAATTCGGGAAGCTAATTCACGTACGAGTCGTATAGGTGCGATGCCACATTCAAAAATGCCATGGTCATTCTTTTGCCAGTCGCAGCGAACATGTAACTCTTTATTTTGCACGAAAATAAAACAAAGGAAAAAGGAAGTTCGCGTAGCCGTAAAGGTATGAAAATAACAAATTTCGTTAAACCCAGTTTACACTTATGTACACAGACCCAAGCTAGGGAAAAAGAGAATAAAGATATTTTTTTTTCGTGCCGAAATGTATGTTTAAAGCCCACATGCTCGTGTTTTTTTACTTTTTCATCTGATACGCTGGCGCGGAGCAGGTTGTGTACTGTAAATTTTAGAATGGTCCCGTGCTTTTTAAAATGCGCATCGATACAGAAATAAAATACCACCGACATTGGTTCGATAACGCGCCGGATTTTAATACCGTTAATGTACGTCCCTACAAACGGTGCTCTCAAAAATCTCGATTTCATAATGGATGCAGTATTGATATTACCGAAAACGATACTGAACGATAGAAAAGTCGACCATTTGCGGCGCTCGCGCTCGTTCGGTACGGACGGACGGCCCATTTTCACGGGTGACGGATTGTGCATAAAATCGGTAAAACAAATTTCATTTTGTGAAGTAGAGAAAATTGACCGTCGGCTTTATTCAAATTGAGTGCTCAATCGTTTTTTGGAAAGAGTTTAGACCAATGCACCTGTCTGTTATGGTACGATTTATAACAGAGTTCTCTCGTCACATGCAGACCTCGACAATTGATGTGAAATTTCATTAGTCGTCGAAAACAAAATATACATTTTCAATTAATTAAACCAGATTTTGAAACATCGAGCAGACAGATACTCCGTACAGTATTGATTAGAAGGGATTTCCTAACTTGCCTAGCTGTCTCGCTTCCCGTAACCTTAGGATCGGATTTCGGCGGAATTTGTCGCGCGCAATATGAAAATGTCCAAGATTCCAAAGCGACGTAGACGAAGCTGAGTACCGCGACGTCGGCTGGTGCGCTCGAGGTGGTAGGGAGCACTCTAAATCTTCCTGCACCCTTGGCGAAATTCGACAAGGGAACGTCCATTAAACCGCAATCGCCGCCTCGAACAGACGCGTTCCCCATTTTAATAATAAATTTCACGGTGCGCCGAGCGCCGCATTGGCACATTACCGAGAACATGAATAATGATTCGCGCGGCACGACTTTCGCACGGCGGCGTAAGTATTCCGAGTGGCTCGAGTCGACTTAATAAACCGTAATGACATTCCATTTGGCACGGTGCGAACTCATATTTTCTAAATTAATCAACGCGACTGTTCCCGCCGCGCCGCCAAGAAATAGAAATATAAGCGTTGCGCGCTCTCGCTCCCTTTATCCGCCACGTATCCGAATCCGGCGACAAGTCGGCTGTACCTGCACTTCTCAATTGGAATTGACTTTGTATTTGTCAGCGTGCGTATTATTACGTTCAATGTGAGAAAGCGAGGAGTCTTGAATCTAGAGTATACGCAGTCGTTGGTGTCACGGAGGAAGCTGCGTTTACGTCTATTTATCCGCGAGGCACACTCGCGTGTACACGTGTAAAAGTTGTTTTTCTCTGTATATCTCTTTTTACGGCTCTCTGTAGATGCGCTCTTTGTGCGCCAATTTCTGGCGTACCGTAAGAAGCTCTGAAGGCTGCGAGCGTCTCGCATCCGTCGCCGACCTCAGTCGTCAACGTCGCTCGGCGCACGAACGAGGCGCTTCGTTTTTGCCGAGAAAATTCAACTGTATTTTCCTGAGAATTTTTCACTCACGTCCGAGAACGACTCGCTCTCTTGAACGACCCGAATACTTCAGCTTGCTCGCAATCAAATAAATATAAAACAGAGAACAAGAGTCTATCGCCAATGTATACCATGTATTATGTACGAGCGGTTATGGATATTGCATTTACTCGGACACCCCATAGAAGCGACGAAGCGTGTAAAAGTATTGCAAAACAAACCGTGGAGGATGCGGGGGCAGCGGACGGATAATGGAGGTATCGGTAATCGATTACCAATCCTTCCAAGATACCATCAGCAATTTCACGAGTGCCCTTATCGATGCCGGCTAAATATTTGCATGCACGTGAATGGACACTAAAGATAGTCTTAACGGGGCTACAGCATCGCTTGCCGTTCAATAGCCTTCTCATGCAGCGGCGGCAGCATGTCTTAGGAAAGTCTGAAAGGCCACGAGTTCCTCCGTATTCGCCGATCTCAATCGTCAATGTCGATCGCGGCGGGTCTGAGGCATTCGTTTCCACGGAATTCCAGCTGTATTTCCAGTTCCCCGGATTCCAAGCGTACATCTCAGTCACATCCTCTCGGCTCATCTTATTCCCGAGCCTGCATTTCTTTCTCTCCCTCTCCATCTCCCTTCCTCCACATCGTTTCAACCCCCATCCATACCCCCTAGCGCGAGCATTCTTCTCCTTCATTCACCTTCGAGCCAGCCATTTCGGCTGTTTGAGCAACAAGACGAATATTATTCTCTCGACTACGCACGACCCTCCTATATCGATCTCTTACGTACACTCCGATCCACCCTCCCAAATGGATAACCATTGACAACCGCTCTACTACGCTCGCCAACGCGCCTGTCACGGCTTTCGAAAAAGGTATCCGATCCATAGGTCACGCCGTTGCTCACCTTGACAAGGTGAAAAGGATGCGGATAATTTAGTTGCTTGCCAAATCCTCGGCTTAGCCGGCATAGCCAAGGAATGGGTTAATTTGCGAGTCTTTGTGCGATCCTCTCTGGGGCTCGAGAGGCTTATTACAGTAAATACCTTAGGCAGTGTAGTACGCCTACTTCGCTCTCCCTCTCTCTCTCTCTCTCTCTCTCTCTCTCTCTCTCTCTCTGTCCTTCCCAGTCAACTTGATTTTCTCATTCGCGTCTGCCTTCTCACTCGCTCGGGCTCAGGTCTATCTGTTTAAACAATTTCCTCCGTTCCGCCCACATGCTCTTTCTGCTCGTGTATCCTTCATTTTTATTCCTTTTTTCCGCATTTGCTCCCCACTCATCGTCCGAACCCGTTGAAACTACGCTGCCCTAACTTTGTCCCTCTTTTCTCTCTACGTCACGTCCGGCGTTTCCCCACTTTCCTCACTCCACAATTGCGGGAAACATAAAACGGACCCTTCACCTACGTACGTTGAGCTCGGAAACGGTTCCATGAAAGAAAAACGACTTTTTCAAAGGCATACGTGCGGCACTTGAATGCGTAGATATCGCTCGACTGAGTTCACACGGTTGTAACGAGAAATACATCAAAATTGCTAATTTATTGGCCTCAGGTACTTCGTCATTAATTATATGAATTAAATTGAGCTACCATTGTTTACGCTGTACTATATGATAAAATGACAGATCCCTGCGCACGTGTATGTGTTCATGTACGTATACATACACGTACCGCCAAAAATACGTGCATGCGAATGCAGATATCGGAACGTATACACATATGCATCCAAGAGTATCTCCGTGCACACATGTATGTGAAAAGTTTGTCGAATATGCTGAATACAGCAGCAGCGCTTTCGTATTTCCGCTGTGCATTGCGTGCCTCATTGTCAATTGGCGCAAGGGTCGTGCACATATGTATTCGCCTACGGCCACATAGACGTGGGGAAACGTGCGTGTAGAAATGTGAGGTGGGAAACGCGCGAACGCAGGTACACCGACCGAACGAGATTGTATTTGCCGCAGTGCAGCGTTACCGTAGGGGGCTAGATATGTACCAACTATTCCACAGTGTACTTTCGAAGCTTTGCTCCTCTCTCCTTCCATCCTTTGCGTTTTCTCCCACACACGTCATACGCTTCATACACCCACACACGCGATGTGTACTTACACTCCGCCAAACATCAACAAGGTACTGTTTGGATATTCATGCGTCCTCTCACGTAATGACCACCGTGTTTCAGGATTGAAAATTTCCGGATCAAATTATCTTGGCTTCGCGGTTTTAATGCAGTATGCATGAGGGAAATTCGGTACATGCGAATGACGGCGGACGTGTTCGTGATCCGACGAGATATTTTTTACTCCATATAGTATGTACTATTCTCTTCGTTTGCCATCCCGACGTAACGTTCTGCATTTGTTCGTTCAGCCATTGAACTGTGAACTTTCAGTTCTCGACTTATTCAACGGTGTACTCTTCGTCCGGCGACCTGTCCGCGGACTTTAATATGAATGCACAGCGGCGTTTAAGCGTGGGTTCATCAAATTAAGACGCGACTTCACTCATTTCGGCAAATTTTTAATTATTACCACCCAGGGCTGCTGCCGACACTTGAGCGTTATTTCGTCCGGACACTCAAAGCAAGTTTAACTACTGCCGGCAGAAGTGCGAACATTATTTTTTGAGGGTCATAAAAGTTACTCGCTTGCAATTATCGCGCGGTGTGACTGCTCGTGAAGATGTGAAGGGATAAGGGTCATTGTGCCTCTGTTGCAAGGCGCTCTAATTTCATCGTATTTTATTATGCGCTTATCCTATTCGATACATCTCTAACATACATTATGAATATTTTCTCTATAATCACGCATTAATACCTATCACGTAGGCAGATCGATTAAAAACTCGATTTTCACTGTCCATAATCTTTACGAACATTTAGGTACTGCTTGTAAAATTCACTCTGTCGAAATTGCGAGGGTTACCTTACCCAGTCACTACTAAACTCCTGAATGCAAATTCTAATTTCAGAGAAATTCGTCCAAGGCACGCAAAACTTTAAGGCTGATGTCTTTCAAGAGTGGCCTACGCCTGACTCGGGGCCATATTTCGATTCCACCGTGCCGGAGAACGTGACGGGTCTGGTCGGGAAAACGGTCCAGCTCGTCTGCAAGGTGAAGAATCTCGGGAACAGAACGGTAAGCGACAAATAAACGCTTTTACCCGGCACGAAGTGTCAAACGATTCCGGATACGTGTGCGATCAATTACAAAACAGCACGTTACACTGCCATCCTTCACAGTGCCGGGCGACACACAAAGCTCGACGTGCATGACGTTACAGGCGACATGTAATCCGCGAGTTCGCGTCTGTCAGATTATTTGAACTGGCTTTATGCTCGACCCATCGGGAGTAACTGAAACTAAATTCACGATTTCACGTGTGCGTCAAGCAGGTTGACAAGAACGAAAGTAGGGAGGGAGAGATAGACTGACGAACGAGGCAGAACGCGTGGGAAAGAGATACGAATAGTGTGCGTGTGGGTGGGTCGGGTAATGCGGAAGGGTGGTATAACAGAGATTAGCGGGAGAGAGAGAAGAGCGGATGGAATGGAGAGTGTAAAGGTTACAAAAGGAAATAATGCAAAGGTATGTAAATCAGTACGTGAGGGGTATAGCAGATAAAAAACGAGACTGGGAACATGCGGGGTTTTTCGTAATGCATGATTCTATCAAAAGTCATCTGAATAAGAAAGCTATCGGAACATTCAAGTTACTTGTTAGGATCCTGAAAAATGATGGAAACATGTGAACTTTTTTCAATAACTCACCAGCCTTCTCAAAATAATTCCATGTTCCTGTCTGACTATATATGTACTTTGGAATGCAGCATTCGTCCAGCGATTACGTCAGCGACCATTTTCGGGATTCTGTACGAATTTCCGCGAAATTCCGAAGGCAAAGAGTAACGTAAGGTTCAAGCTTGTCGTGAAATTAATTCCCGAATTAGGAATGTAACGCAATGAAATATTTTAACGGGGGGTGTTTACATCGCAATTTGTGGCGGACGAGGAGTGGAACGGTACGGCGAACGAGGGAGGAGCGTGGAAGTAACGAGAGTCGAGGGCGACTGAAATCCTACTGGATTAGCCTCCCTGAAAATGCCACGATTATTCCGGTTATGTAATTGCTATACGCCCTCGACAGATCTTGAGTGACTCAACACTCACCTCTCACTCCGCGAGGTCGGGCTTCTCGCGTTGATTAACTTAAACCGCCGCTAACGCAGAGTTTGCAGGACAAAATTTCGCCTGCCCCCTTTTTTCCCCTCCCTTGACCTACTCCAACTCGCCCTCTCATCCCTCTTTCGCCATTTCCATGTCCACCCCTTCTCCCCGCCGTAACAGCCACTCTCCGTTCAAGCCTGTTTTCGGAAATGGCCAAGTTATCCTCCTGCCCGGAACACGGAAGGAGCACGGAAAAATCAAAATCCTTCATCGAATACATCTTATGGTCCGCAAAACTTTCTCGCCCCAACCGACGCCCGGAATCTGCGAGGCTCCTTTTGATACTAATCATACGGCCGATACCAGGCACGCTGCAGATTACATCATCCACTTAGGCGGAAAGAAAGAAGCACGAGTACGGTGGTATTAGTTGGGCCGTAACAGGGACACCTTGCACATTTCCCGCGCCGGTTAAGTTAAGGGTGATCGCTGTTTGGGCCAATGAGGTGATCTTCCGGTGAGATAGTGCAGGTGCGGGCAGAAGGCGCACCGGCGCGGCGTTCCGAACCGACAAAGGCAGGAGAGGAACGCCGAACGCGCAACGTGAATGGGAGGAACGGACGACGCGCGCGCCGCTCCCGTTCTCGTTCCCGCTTTCGGGTTACAGTTTTAATCCCAAATCTCATCTCTATGCAAAACCCGGCTCACATTTATGCCAACCTGAACTACGTGTGTACTGCCTAATATGTTTCGTTGATATCGCTAGTGTTAAACGTGTGCCGGTGACCGTTTGATGGTGTGTGTAAAATTGAGATTCCACGGCCGAGCGAAATTATACGCCGGGTCCGCCGAGTCCGCCGGCTCGCTGCCTAAAAGCGCTCTCGAGTGCGTGAAAGAAACCAGAAAACGGTGTTATACGAGAAAAAGTTTTCGACGAGCCAGCGGCCCGTTTGCGGGCTATAGAAAATTTTATTAACTCCGCCCGCGGCCGAACTTTGTTTGCGTTTTTTCGACCAAGTTACTATGTACATAAATTGCGTCGTTACGGCATGAGACATGCGGTCACGGATCGTTGTGAAATAGAAAGAAGAGAATACATCTATGGAGGACGAAATAAATTCGCGGAATTATCATAATTCGCGCGAAACGTGTTGATCCTCGATCTCTGCATTAAAATGTCGATACACATGACGTGTACTTAGACTGAAGCTCACGCGTTTGCAGGAAAATATCCTCTGCAAAAAAGCTCCTTCGACGGTTATCTGATATCCTATTAGTTTCATTCGGCACCAGCGAGGTGGCCTGGCGTATAAATCCATGACGTGACGCCGCGCCCGAGCCATACGGTAACTAACTACCACGGCGTTTGCCTTTACGCATTCAGGAAGGACGTCGTTTGCCGAATTATTCTCGTGATTCCATTAAAATTTTCATTAACTCGACGATCCTCACTCCGCTGCTTAATTACCTCTACGCGCAGAGCAATTGCTCGGGTTACGCGAGTCTTACGACGATAAAGGCGGATCATCGGTTACACAGTGTTCTAATTAACGATCCTGGAACTTCTGATGATCGCCTGAAATACCGGCGCGTGTCAGCGTTCCGTTTCGGAATTGCACGAACTTAATTATACACGTCGATAACGGGAGTAACTACGTTCCGACCGCGCCGCGCCGCGCCGCGTTGGGTCACAATAACTTTCACGCAGGACTTTGTGCGATTGTGGTGTCGTCGGGCCCAAAATGTCGGACCGGCAAGAGATGATGCTGAATGGTCGTACAGAGCGCGACGTTCTCGACGAACGCGGAATATTATTCGCAAGTACATAAGCATAAACAATGAGTTATCGAGGCGTGTCTCACTTCCTCCGCTTTTCTTCGTCGTGCAGCCCGTGGCCTATCAGACGCGGTTATATGACATTAGGCAAATATATGAAGTAATCTAGGTACATTGGATCCATCGCGCTCGTAAACTTCGCCGTGCAGCGACAGGGGGGAAAAGGGGGATCGTGGAAGGAAAGGTGAAAAGGACAGAAGGTTGAGAGGGAGAAAAGGAGGAAAGGAGAGGGTGTAAAGTTTTATCGTCGAACCGTGTAAGCAGCAGAGCGTGAGCAGTGATAGCTGCCGGGGTGAGTGGCTGAGGGGAACGTGGAAGAGTGAGCCGTATTTATAGATTGACACGAGGAAAAAGCTTTTCATCCTGCTCGTGTCCGGTAATCCTGGAAAAATTCGTACTGCGCGGACGAATTCCATAAACGGAAAACAAGGGGGAAAGAAATATCGGGGCAATGAGAACAGCGTCCACTGACGAGTCAGTAGTCATCGAGTCACAATATGCCATTCCGGCTAAATCATTGTACATTTCAACGCGCTCCCGTATTGATGATCATTTTGGGTCGTAAATACAGACGTGCGTGAATCCGTGCGGCGTCGTGTTATCATACAGCAAAATACCTGACACACGTGAGCGAGGATTTTAAAGTGCGAGTGACAATATTCCATTAATTCATTGGAATTGTCGTTTTACGTCGGAGAACATTCTCGTACGCGTCGTTTTCGCTCGTTGAGGTACGGTGATTCTTTCAGTTTCAGCGTTTTTAAGATATCCGGATACCCAGTATTCTTACATCATTTCGAATCACGAATATACCAAAAAGTAGCTATACATTTCCGGTGATATTTATGGAAAAGAAATAGCATCCACGACATACATTCCGTTAACGACTGTCTAGGTGTCCTGGGTACGGCATCGAGATATCCACTTGCTGACTGTAGGACGCTATACTTACACCAGCGACCAACGATTCGAAGCAATGCACACGCCGCACACGGAGGAATGGACGCTCAGGATACGATATCCACAGAAAAAGGACTCTGGTATCTACGAGTGCCAAATATCCACGACCCCGCCCATCGGACATCCGGTTTATCTCACCATCGTCGGTAAGTCGTAACTCCCACTTAATACCGTTGGCCGCTGTAGTGAACTTTGTGAGTCTAATAGCATACTGCAAGCTCCTGTAAATGGGAAAAATATTCCTGACGATATATTCGGCGAAAGGGTCGGCCGAACGAAGCGCGAAATCTGAAAACTCCTGCAAGTCCTAAAGTGCAAATGGGACAATAAAACGTACCGTTAGAGAGAAAAGAATGCACGGTCGTTAATACATAGGTGACCCGTCCGATTGCCACGTACAAGCGGGTAGTAGACGTTATTTCAACTTTTTCCCAGCATTTCTCAGTCTTTCCGCGCGTCATCACCTTACATAACAGTAAACTTGCCGCATAACACGTATGTGTCAGCAGCCACATCCTTTATCCCGGGTCAAGACGCCATCGGGCGTCATCGTCACAAAACATAATTCATGATAAAACCCGGCCATCATACGTACCGCCCTCAAATATTCATTGGCAATTCCGAGGGCGGTATCGATCCGCGGGGAGAGATTTTTTAAATATTGTCCTACCCTGGTCACGTTTGCCGCGTGTCTCCTGCTCCCCGTAAAAATGCATGTCGTCGACTCGGCCGCGCGCGCGTCTTTGTCGGTGTCGATCGTACCGATCGGCCAATTTTCGATCCCGACCCCCGCCTTTTGACGACTTACAACCGGTACATTTGGCGCGAGTGTCGCTGCGACAAAGTGCCTTCCAGCGAGCGCGTAGTAAATGTGGCGCCGGGATCTGTTCGTTACACAACCGATATCTCGAGGAGCACGGGAAGGTGCATGAAAGGCAACAAGCTCGAGAGCCGGCCGTTATTATAGGAGCGCGAGTTCGTACGTTAACGTCGTGCCCGTTACGCCGCTTTTCGGATATAAATAACGCCGTGCAACAATGCACACTTCCCTACGCCTCCACCCTTCGCCTCGAAACAAGCCTTCGATACAGGAGTCCGTGCGGGAGTCGATATCAGCGGAAGCGATCTATTAATTTAGAGAGGGGCGAATTCCCAAGTGAGACGCCTTCGTGTAAAATCGCGCAGACGTTCCATGGGCAATCTGCGGGCCGTCGTTGTTGTGCGGGCGAGATGGCGCGAACGCCGATACATCTATTGTTCCCCGTCCCCTCTTTAACGCGCTCTTTCGATGCGCCAATTTTGTCGTCAGTTGCTCGTCAATTTTCCAACCACTTCTTTTTCATCACTCGCTCTCCCGCTCCCTCACGGTGCACCGATTTTCGGCCTTTGTTCCAGCGGTGCGTTTGCCGTCACGGTTAATCTTGTAATTTAATCGATCCCGTCTCGAGAACATTCGTTGCAGCCCGTTTTTGGGGTAACATTTTGAAACACCCCCCTGCCAAGACGATCGCGAACGAATGGATGTCTGAACGTTATGGAGCGACAAGATCGGAGCCCGTTACACGTGTCCCAGTCCTAGCTTGCTTTTCTTGCATTGCGTCCGCGCGTAGCGCGAGCAGCATCGCAGAGTTCGCCGCAAACGTTTGAGTCTCGCCGCATCCCAAAACGCGAAACGAAATGCGAAAGTAGGAAACGGGTGTTGCATGGTTGGGCGCCGCGCCGGGGACCCCTCTTTGCGCCCATTCCAAATTAACACTTTAATTGCCGCATAACATTACAGTTAAATCCAACGTTACGGTTACGCGCGAAGCAGCCTGCACTGGCTGAAGGAATAAAGCAGAATGGTCCCTTTCGTGCTCGACGAGAGAAAGAGGACTGTTGCGTTAAAACTGTCGGGACGAACGAGATTGTATAAGTAGCTCGTGCGTGATATAACAAAGTAAGCGCATTAAGTAGCGTCATTTCTCCGGTTGTATGTTCGCTGGTCGTCTCTTGGTCAAATTTAGCACGATTTATCTGTGAATGAGGGAATTAACGAAGAAATGCGAATGTAATGTAGGTACGAAGAATATGAGGGTGGTATCTCCATGCAAACATTAATTGTAGTTATCAAATATTTATCGATTCTATTAAAAATCATCGAACTACGTTGCGAGAACTGAGTTTATTCCAGTCAGGCTACCAGCACAAACTCGTTTGAGTACATACATCGTTATGCACGCACATACAATGGCACGTACATATCGTAGATTCACAGCTGAATGCGAAAGATAGATGTAACAATCTTCCACTCCTGTGTTTTCATCTCTCTTTTATACCCTCGCGCACGCGTTGCGAGAAATATGAGGGAATGAAACGGGATGGGTTTAGTTGGTAGTCGAGCAGCTTCATTCGCGATTCGGAAAAGCGCTCCTCTACGGCAGCCATCTCTCAGTCTGGAGAGCAGTTGGAACTCGCCGGGGGAGTCGACGGTCCTGCATGAAGCAAAAGTTAGGTCGGGAGTAGGCCTCACGGGAGCGCGAAGAGTTCGCACGAATTGTAAATCAATGCGAAAGATTCGACGTGAGGGGGCAGAAAATTGTCAGGGACGCGAGCGTACGCTCCATGGTTCAAGAGTTTTCTTTACTTCGCGAGGATGGAATACGGACGGACGTGCGAGGAAGACTGCCGAAGGAGTCGGAAGGAATGCGCATTGAATCCCATCTGTGAAAAATTATGTTATACATATGTATTACGCATTTATGACGGACCATTAATAATAACTGTGCACTGCAAATCGGTACAAGAATTAGTAAGAACATATGCCCTGAGCGTCGTAAAACATGATAAACTTAGATACATAGCGCCGCTTCCTCGCGAACATCCTGCAACGATAATGGAGGGCGATAAGTGGCAAAATTGAAAAGAAACTCTCGCACCAAACTCGTTCCTCCGAAATGGCCAGATTTCTGCCTTAAGCACGATCAAAGCCGTCCATACTCCGCACGAAACTTTCTGAATCCCCGCGACTGTGCACTTTCCACCGAATCTCTATAGATTGAACCTAAGCGCTGCTCGTCGGCTCAGAGAAGCGCGACACGCGCAAGAAGGCGCTACGTCGCCACTTCTTTTTTCCTCGTCGCGAAAGAGAAATCGAGGAAAATCTGATACCGATCGTAAAGCCGCGAGCAGAGAGACATTCGGGACTCCGACTGCAAGACAAATTTCCCATCTAGCCGGGTGGATTTGTCACCTCGTAACATTCGGTTCTTCTCGAATGGGAACGACGGCGGCGGCCAATCGATTCGTGCACCTTTTGTGGCAGACCCAGTGCCAGCCACCTACCTCCTTTCGGGTGTCTCATCACGGCTGGCGGATCCAAAGGAGAGCGAGGAAAGAGCCCGGGAGCGTGTAACGGGAAGAGGGGGGAAGGTCTTTTTCGATTGGCCTTCGAGGGATAACGACGTCAAAGATCGGCCAAGCTTTTGCGAACGCGAGTCACGAGCGAAGCCAATTATCACCGAGCTAATGAAGCTACGCCCAGAAAAGAGGAGAAAGAAGAGGAAGAAGAATCGGTGGAAGCCGCCACTCCTTGTCGCTCGTTCCTTCTTCTCTTCGCGTACCATCCGTCCGGATGCGTCTCTTCTCTCTGTCGGAATATCACACCTTCGTGATCCAGATTCCAGGCGTTTAAAAATTGGGAATAGCGTCGAATGTTTCATTTCTGCCCACCGATCGCCATGGCGATTGGATTTAAATTAAGAGCTCCCAGTATTGCGACTAGAAACTTGTTAGTAATTATTGAGCTCGAGTTGTTGTGATGGAGCGGAAGTTGTGGAAGATTGTATCTGAGTCGTGTATTATGATGATGTCGGACGTAATACTTTCGGTATGTAGCAATCTGTATTCAGGAGATTTATAATGTCAATGTGACAAAGAGTCTTCTAAAGCAAGTTTTTAGGCGATTGAAAGGATCGCGGAAAAGTTTATAAATTTGAATCCTATATTCATTCTGACATGCCGCTTCTCGTCACAATATTTTCAAGAAAGCATATGGCAACTTTTCTCTTTTTGAAAGACTTTAATCGGCTTATAGAATTAAGGGATAATGCCATCAAAATAAGCTCATTTCAACAGAGAAGGTTCTTTAAAAGAATATACAATGCACGGGGTAGAGGAATGAGAGAAAGCGTTTTTTGCTGCAGAATCTTTATAAAACGGGAAATAATGGAATATGTATTTAATTATAATCAGGAAGAATAGTACGAATATTACGTTCGTTTCAAAAAGACAATGGTCCTTTGTTATGACCACGCATCGTCGTAGCTCATTTGAATCGAAAAGACGTCTTGTATCTCAAATGAATCGTAAAGATGAAATATTTATTATAAAGCACTCATCGGTTGTTACGTTTAAACGAATATTTTGATAAACGTTAATTCTACTAACGGGTTATAGATAATAGAACGAGAAAACTGCTGCATATCATTAAATATAATTTCATCTTCCATAACCGCATTTTCCTCTTTTCTCATATCAAAAGATTAAATCCGTACCAAGGACGCAGCAAAGTATTCTCGGTACTTACCCGATTTATCAAAAAATGAAGATAGACAGTAGGTACCTATATATCCGCCGAGGAAAATACACTTGCCACGTACTTGCAGCAATTTCCTTTCCAAAGCGTGTCCCAAGGGGCGACAGAGCCATCGTGCTCGACAGGCTTAAGATCGGAACGAGGGCGAATTATTGTTCATTCACGACGAATCAGCAGCGACAACTCGGACTGCCGTCCCTTGGAGCGGCCATTAAAGGAAGTGGACGACAGGACCGACGTCAATCGGATCGGAAAACAATTGTCGACCTTTCGGCAGCATTCTTGGCACGCGATACCCGTGAAATTGTGACGACAAATTGAGCCTTTCCGGGCGCTGTCCTTCAGGTCGCAACATTCTCGAGAAACTCCTCGCGTCTACCCTTTATGCCGTTCCTTGTCCTAACGTTTCCTTCATTTACAAAATCAGTTCCGATTTTGACGGACAACTTGAAGACATAATAGTCGGTGCATCAAGTTACAATGTCGAATATTAACTTGCGCATGAATTCGTGTGAAAGAGGAAATATAACGCAAAATATCTTAGACACGGCACGATTATGGCAACTTTTGCCTGCTTCTCGACGATTGGGTGAGAAGGAAACGACTCGGTCCCGCTTGCCGCAAGTCAGTCCTCGCCAGTTCCCCTTCTTCGTCTCCCTCTTACTTCAACGCCGCGTCATTGCCTTTATGACCGCTGGGACGATTGATGCTCCGAAGAGACTCTCTACCACTCGTGCCCCTTTCCTTCCTTCCTTCCTTCCTTCCTTCCTTCTCTCGCGTTCTTTTTCATCGTCTCTATTTTCCCCTTTTCCGCCGCTTCTTTTTTCCCCTTGTGTAGCTTCGGGCTCGGATGATCCGTCCTATAACTTTCCGACGATGCTCTTTTATTTGGAGAGGGGTCGGAAAGATACACAGGAAATTAGTCAATTTGAAGATGATTACTTTCGAGCAAAAAAAGAATGGCGCCGATAATGGACCGAGGCCGCAACCGATACGCGTGATTTATCCAATTACATCAGCAGTTAACGTTTACACGGAATGTAGAAAGCGTATAACAACAGAGTGACTTTATGTGACTTTGTACTTCTGAATAGTGGACATGTTGCTTAAATTCGGGATATGAACGAGCTGGAAAGTTATCATTACAGAAATTGACTTGCAAAAATTTGCGAAAGCCTGTGCGGAAAATGAAATAATATAATTGCGGAAACGAAATAGGAAAAGATATAATAACGAAGTCATCAGGGAAAAAGTGAAATAAAACCTGTTAAAGAATTGCATACTAAAGATTAAAACGTTTCATACGTATGAACTTCACATACCCCATTATTTCTCCATTATTAGATTAAAGATCAATATCTTTTGTTTGATCTCTCCCAAGGAATGTAGTTTGAATTATTCGAGAGACTGAATAACCAGCGAACGTCATCGTCCGTTTCCTGCGAGAATCGCTGTCGACTATTTGCGGGTATATCGACCTGAGCAGCACTCTCCCCTCTCACGGAATACGAACCAACCGCGCCACCCTGAAATTCTTCGCGGAAACAATTTCGATAGTTCGGTTATATAACACGTCGTCGATGCTGTGGCGCGTTCTGTGGACGCCGACGCCGACGCCGACGCCGACGCCGGAAATGCCGCAACTGATGGGGGTTTTCGAGTGTGCGAAGAACCTTTGTCGCCGATCGCGGTTAGCCGTGCGTGGAGCAGGGCAGGCAACATTCGTCGTCCCGCGCTCTTTTGTTGCAAATCAATTTCCCGCACGTCGCGCACTGTCTGACTAGGTCTTTTCTCATTTGCGTCTCGACACTTGACTTCCATTGTCCCAAGTTTTCCGGTTATTATTCGGACGGATTAACAACGTTATTGGAGTAGTTACTGGTCGGTCACTACGCGTCTCATGCTGCTGACGTAATAACCCTGCGCAACAATTTGCCAGGCTCCATTGATGTGTGAGTTTCGACCAACCGGCCGACTTATTAATAAGTCAATCAGAAGTTGGTAATTAGCGTCCATAGAGCACGTATCTTTGGGCCGAGGTGCACGATAGTCGGACGTAATCGCGACGGACGAAAGTAACATGGACGGCGGATGAACGTGGGTAAACTCGCGCTAGCAAATAAATATCTATGCATCGGGGAACAGAATACCGAGGACGGATAAATAGCCACGGCAAAGTTTGAGTTACCGTAAAGTTGAACATTTTATTTACAAGGGAAACTCGGCACGGCGCGGGCGGTATGAAGTGCGCTCGCGAACGTTGCGCGATTAATCGAGCCAATTAAGCATTTTTTTATGCGGTAGGATAATTGCATGAAAGAACGTTGGGGGATGGAGTGAGCTTAAAAGTATTGGCAGGAGTTTGTCGAACAGTTTCGAGATACGACTCTAAATAGCGCGCGGATGAACGTTTAAGCCGAAATTTGCTTCTCATCAGGTAGTCATTTCCAAAGTCAACGAAAAAGTTGATTTTTCCGGAATTAGCGTGTATTTTTTGATACATCAAGCATTCGCTGCTGCAACATTTCAGCTGCGAAATTGTAAAATATTAAACTCCACAAACATACGAGGAGTGTTCAGAAGAAGATTTTTACTGCAATTAGAAGAATAAAACAGAAATCCTTTGGCAACCGACAAAAATGTACGTTTATGATACGCGGTATACTCAGATTATTGTTACCTTCCTCTTTCGATGTTATTCCGGTGTAAAAAGGTAAATATAATGACGAGGCGAAACTTTCTTTTGAACGAAATCGTTTGCGTCGTTCATATATGATAAGACCGTGCAGCAGCATGCTGTCTTTCCTTTTACAAGCGCACGTTAAATCGAACCGAGTTGAAACGTCCGGCAATCCTGCACGGTACCCCTCTAATTAGTCATTTTTAATTCCAACCTCATTTGGCCCGTCGCGCGTCGCGGTCGGAGTACATACTCCAGAATAGGCCGACTCGGCCGAGACTGGAATATCGAATTGCCGGGCATTTGACCGGTGCGTTGAAGTAGGTATCATTAGTACAGTTGCCGGTTACACGGCGTGTACGCTGTCTACGAAACAAGTTTTCCCCATCCATTATCGTATTCTCGCGATAACCAAAGCGGCCCGGCTTAAATTGCGCCGCGCACGAAGAACTCTATTTCGCCAGGACTGAATTAATAACAGCGGCGACAGTGGGTGGGTGGAAAGTAAATACGGCAAACTACGGCGAAATAACGTACTATATTCAATTTGTCAGAGTTTTGGAACCGCCCAGTGTTCTGTACTCTCCTCCTCCCCCGTACGTGTGTAGCCAGTTGTGCGGCGAACTCGTCGGCGCAGCAGCGCACTACGTCGACAGAGGCAGACAGAGACCGGAGAAATCCTCCGTGCACACAGACTCCCGTAGAATCTTGTGCAAATCATACGGTAGGATTAGGAAGTGAAATACACGGGTTGGCGGTTTCGAGGGAAAACCGGAAACTGGATCGAGATAATTCCGGACGGAGATTTACGAAGACTACGGTAACGGACGATCGTCGTCGTCGGTCGGGGCTTGAGAATTCTACCCTACGATTTGATTGGCTGTAACGTGTAATCCGCGGATCCGTTTCAGGCAAGTATACGTCGGACACGTCCGTCGGCTGAAGATTGAATGACCGCTGGCCTCGGGGGCAACGATTGATTCGCTTTCCTTCGAGGAAACCTCTTCGCGATACTTTTCAACGGCAACCGTCGTCGTTTCGGGTGTCCTTCATTTTGCGAACGAGGCTACCGTATGCTTCGCGAGATCGCGATCTTAAAGTCACTTGGCACGTGAACGATCTCCAAAGCGGTGCTGGCAATAAAAGTCGCGGCTTCAATTATTTTCATTTAAAGTAATGTTGAATTACTTTGTAATGAGACGTTTACAATATTATAGCGCGGATAGATATTCGACCCGATGAAATGAGGCCAACGTACAAGCGAGTGTCGGACTTGGATTTTGCGGCACACCTCACGCAAGGGTTGCAGCGATCTCACACGAAACACGACAACCCTTCCACATTCTAGGTTAATGTTTTATAGATGAAAATAAACAGGCTTACCGCGAAGATGAACGCATGGCGATGTCGGGTTAATTCGAAAGCTCCTCGAAATAATAGAAAATAAATCGATATCAGCGGTGAAAAGATCGTCGCAAGGAGACCATTCTAATGATTCACGCTTCCACCATCAATACCGTTTAGCCGTCGAGGAAAGACGAACTCGCAGTCGATAGTACTCAGCTCCCGCTTCTTTCTCCCTGTACCGTAGAAAATGCATGTCCACGATACCGTCTCTCGAAACTCAATTCCTCCTAGCGCGGCATTGGAAAAAAGTAGAGACGACCGAGGCGGAACGCAGATTAAAACGTCGACGACGTACGACGGCATGAATCGTTTTATGTGAATCAAAATAGCGAAGCACGAGAGGCTTTCCTTCGTCAATGCTCACCGTCTTTCCTCGTCCCCCGTTATAAGGGCAGAGCGCATTGAGTGAGGGAGCGTACATAACGACGTCAGAGACCTCGATCGAGACTAACGTGTGTATCGAGAGACGGCGTACCTACGGAGTATGCACCCATGTTGGCCGACACGAAAACCGGCCACGAGCGTATTTTGTTCGCGCGAAAATAGCACCGTGCACTTAAGCACGGAGCCGTAATTACAATGCCACGTTGTAACGACCGGCTCGAAGTATTGTTATCATACTTGATCCGGTACACCCACCTCTCCTTGCCCCGTACTCTCACTTTGCTTTCCGGCGACCTCCTCCCCCCCACCCCCGCCGCCGCTGGGCCGGCTGCTTTGTAATTATTCCGCGTGCAATGCCTCACATGGGATCTTGGCACAACGGTACGGCTCGACAGTCATTGAAATTAAAGCTTTCTGCATTTTCACAGGCGCGCCTCGTTAATCCGTCACGATGACGATGTCGTGCCGCGTCAGTGTGTGTGTGTCGGTGTGTATTATTAATAAAATGTGCCGCACGATACCTTCAACGCTCTGAAGGAATAATTTTATCGCCCGGTCAACGTTACACGCTGCTCGATAGGGATCTTCCAGAAATCAACGCTGTGACATAATCTCGACGTTCTCCACGGATTATGCTTTAGGTTGAAAGTTTGTGAAACCTGTAGTTATAAAGCACTCTGCCGGCTTATGTATTTTGCATAAACAATGATCTGGGTGAAGCTCTATAATCTATATCGATTCATCGTTTGGTTTAGGTGGTCAAATGAAAGAAATTTTCCGGATTTTCATTAAGCTCGAAATTTTCATATTGCAATGTTGAATCGTTACGAAAATATTTGGATAAGATTCTTAATTGAAGATTAATTAATTCGTCAATGAACATGATGAAATTTGATGAATCTTCAATCTCCCTGCTCTGTACTCTTTCTACTCATTTTCGTGAGTGGCACGCGTTACGTCATTCCCGAAGCCCGTTCCCTTAACACCTTCTATATTTAATTGCAATCCGAGGCACAATCCGACGAAGAAAGCGCCAGCACTAGAATATCTTGGAGCCGGACCAATTCCGTCGACCTCAAATGTCATTAAACTTCGCCGACGTTGATATGCCCGAGTTTCTTCGCAGGTGATACTCCGCTGTCGCCCTTTCGTCCATTTCCGATCTTATCTACGCTATATCAGGCTTAAAACTTCCTGACTCAGTGCGGAGAGCGAAGGCGCGCTCAACGAAATTGAATCCGAGCGAGGTATTTGTAAGAGGGTGCGCGCGACTCGTCTGAAATTTAGTCCCCCCATTACGTTACGTTACGTTTTTAATTTAATCGTCTCGACCACTGCGAAAAAGTTCGTAACGTTTCGTGACGCTCGCCGGTGAACTCCCTTAAACGACTGCCTAGTTCACCGTCAGCGTCGGCGTCGGCGTCGGCGTCGGCGTCCGCATCGTGGCCGCGTGCAGGAAAGAATATCGGGCGTACGGTTACACGTATAATGGCAAACCGATTCCTTTGAAACTGTAGGAGCGTCGATGCATCGCTTAATCCGATTCGCGTAATCTGCCAGCATGGCCAACTGTAAAGTGTAAGTCTCGTTAATGCTGGTTTTAAAGTACAAAGAGATGACGTTGCGGGTTAACGGTAATGACGTTAAATATTGGAAGTAGCGTCCTTATAATGACTAATGCGCAACTGCATAGCGAATTTCGTTAATTAATCCCGTTGGATTTCATTTATGTATATCGATGCCATTGTTGCGTCATTTTTGAAACATTCACGCATAAGCTGGATTGATCTGCGTCCCTTCAGGTTGGAAAGTAGACATTCTGGGAGCACCCAGTCCCGATGTCTCTTGTTGGATAATCGATGTTTGCGAATAACGTTGGAGCTAACAAATTTCAAGCGTTCACTCGAGACCGTCGGAACTTTCGAAACGAGTTCTGCGCTTCCTGCCAAGATAGATTTACGTCTCGGAACGTCACATTCAGTTCTAACTGACATTCAATAGCGAACTTCGTAAGTTCTCATTCGCAGCTTTTAAAAGATCGACTCACTTGATGCCTTCCGAGTTTCCGACGCCGACGGATCAGCATCGCGGTCAAACTCGCGGAAAGTATTAAGTGACTCTGCCGGCGCTGAAACTATTATTAAGGTCATTTCGCGTATGAAATAGGTATTAAATAAAGAAAATATCAGTAAACGATCATGTTCCAATTGGTAACGAGGAACCTAGAGGAAGAAAATGCACAACCTAGCTGTGTTCTGCTACGAATTATTGACAAGCGAATCCATTGAATCGAAAAAGCAGACGAGATGAAAATTGAATTACGATATCCGCCTGGTATATCCACGGGTAAGGTATCGTCTCTCTTAAACGTCTTACGAAAAGGGCAGGCGGCAGGCGGCAGGCGGCAGGCGGTACGACGATCGGGCGGGAAATACGAAGAAACTAATTCCCGCGGAAGTGTGAAGTGAGACAGAAGGCGCTAACATTGTTTAATCCGGTCCCGATAATCCTCTCATCGTTGGCCGCATATTCGGTTAAGGGAGGGCAATGGCTACCGGCGAGAGAGCGAAGGAAGGTGAACAGGGGAAGGAGAGAGTGCAGATGGTAAGAGGTGAAAGGAATAGACGTTTCCTGGAAAATAGAGCAGGATTAACGGGACCGAGCGCTCGGTTGAAATAAAGTTTCGTTAGCTCAATATGGCGCCGAATGATTTCCAATCCTGGCCGGGCGCCAAGCTCTTTCCAGTCGGTTTAACTGAAATAAAGGATGTCATATTGAGAATTTGCGGAAAGTAATGCTCGCGGCCGTCGTCGTTGCGAGCGCGCGCGGGACTTCGAACGAACCGGTCTCCGCGACCTGTAGGAAAGCCTTATTTCGCGGGATTATCATCGACGATAACCAACAGCGGCACCTTTTTTAATCGCTGTTTTCTTGCGATCGCTCTTGGGGACTAATGCAGATGAACCATATTAATGTAATGGAATTTGTAGAATCTCAGGAATTCTAAACGCTTTTCTCTAGCGTATATGAACTTGAGTATAAAGTATTACATCGTACGGTCGTAAATTAAACTGGCATTATTAGCCACGAAGAAAGAACGCATTAGTAGCGAACGATGATTCGAACAGCTTCCTTCTTCTCCACGTTGGTGCATCGGGCGGGCAGTGTGGGTGGGCATGAAATGGGTATGGGCATAGGCTAGGAAACTTGGACGGTATGCTCGATACGTATTCGAACTAAGCATCTTACCATTACCATGGCCCTTTGTGTAAACGGCTCTTGTTCGGCAGTTCAGCCCCGGAGTTCCCTTATGGGCGTGGTAGAACCATTTGCAACGGTGGAGTACCATAACGTAGACGAGCATCCTAGGCTCATGCTCAAGAACACATTTTGATCTCGTTAGTACCCATTGCCTATACCGGAAGCCATCCAGTTCTCTCTGCCGGGTTCTCTGTACATGCATGGTTACACCGTCAAAGTGATCTAACTAAAATATCTAAAAAAGTACATTTTTTTATTCATCTTAACTAACTTCCACCCTGCGATTAACCACGAGAAATGAGAATAGGTTGGTAAAAAGTTACTTATGCAGAAGCATATTTGAAAGATTGAAAAAAACGCCCGAGGTTACCTCATGCTATCGTTTATAACGTCTTTAGAGTATCTTCTGTGAAAAATGTCGCCTATGGCATTGCTTAAGAGGCTTTTAGCTGAAAGTTTTTAAGACGTCTTAAAAAGTGTCTTTGCCTCTACGTCTCTTTGATTACGCTGCGCTATTGGCGACTCCGGTTAATCGAAACTCTTGTACTTTGTCTCGTTCTCTCTTTCTTTATCGCTCATTCCCACTTTTATGTAGCTTCCCCTTTCTTTTTGCACTTCTCACCATATCTCGTCTCTTGACAGCCTCTCTGCGAGACGATCGTAAATAGAAAAGTACACCTCTACTAAATTAAACTATTTCAGATACGACGCTGAACGGTCGCGAATCGAGACCGATCGTGCGATAACACTGCCATTTCCTACTGGTCCTATAAAAACGGAGACAATGCCAGTCGCTTGCCTTCATCCGCGGCAATGTGATCGCTTATCGCCATGATGGCTATTTATTAAGCCGTGTATATAGATCGCCTATCGCTTCAATGGCATTTGGATATAGTCTCTTATCATCTCGTACGAGGCACGGCGAGGGGTTAGGGATGGAAGACCGTGTAGATCGCGAGTCATTGACCGTCCAAAATGTTCATACTTACACACACGTGCATGCAACATACGAACGCATAGATATACATATACACATGCACGCAAACAATGTAGTTACTTCCATATTCATGTACATAGACGATAGACGTTCCATAGACATGCATATACAGCAGATCCCGGGCCGGTACGTAGGCAAATATACAAACACCGTCATATAAACACACCGAAGCAGAAGCATCAATCTGCACGCAACACACTCGGCCGCGACAGACCGTACGCTGGCATGCACGTTTCGGCGCCGATCGGCGCGTTTCGATGCAATCAATTTCTATCGGCACTGGCGCGGACGGAAGATTATTATCGGCAAAGGAATGCTCATCCCGCTGACAAGTACGGCCGGGATGCGGGCCATCCGATGCCGACGTTTCGTCCCCTGATGATATGGCGCGTAACATATGGGCCCCATAGCTCGTGATACCGTAACCGTTACCCTGAGCACTTCGCTCACGACGCCAGTAATGCATATGGCGTCGGTGCGGTGCGGTGCGGTGCGGTGGTTGCACACTTACTCGACGCCGACGCCGACGCCGACGCCGACGCTGACGCGACGGTAACTTACCGCCCGATATAACGTCCCAGGCCCCAGGTAACGTCCGTCAGGTTAATATCCAGCCTGACCTCGACATTTGCAGCGTGCGTTCGAGTCGCGCAGGGTCGTCGATGAAAAATAGATACGCTCGCATGCTTCAACCGCTTCAATCTATCTGCACCGGCGAAATTCTCTATTTCAGGGCAATGTTATTGAAAGGGTGAGCGTAAGTCATCCCTTATTTTAGATCAACGATCAGTTAGATCGATGAATGATGTGGAGAAAAAAGGATCTTATCAATTCATGGAGGTAGTTTCTTCAAAATGCAATAAATACAGTTAATGTAGCATGATTCAAGTTCCGTGAGTCTTACAACGTACAAGAGAAGACAAGGGATTCCAATTTGTATTTAAATTTGCGAGAGCTAAATTAAAAGGAAATGTCTACAGGCACCGTACGGTCTTTGCATTTCCAGAAAGGCATTATGTTGTAATTTATTGTGACTCTATCGCCGCCTCCAGACAACTATTTAAGCTGTCCAAACGAAGGCGTCTACCGTTAACAGTTAATACGCTGTAAGAAAAGAGCTTTAAAATGAAAGAAATTCTAGTATGCTTTTGAAACAATGCCAATTAATCGTAGATCCAACGTCGAATACATTTAAAGAGCCCTGCTTCAAGCACGAGCAATACAAATTGCCAATGAAAATTACCTGGGGCACCGCCAATTAGGTCGAAGGTAATCAATGGAACTGATGGACACGTCAAGTTTTAACGATCGAGCAAACACACCGACTAATAACTTAACGTGTCTATAATGGAAGACCGTGAAATACGTAGGATTAACTCGAGGAGACGAGGATTCGAATCGTTAATTGTACGACTGTGCGAAACTTGTTCATGTAAATCTAATAGTTCCCGGTCGATGTATTTATTTGATACAGGTGCAGTATCCTATGCGCGCAAATAATAAGAGAACGTTTGCTTTGGTTTATGCTGCCCCGGAGAGTCGCGGGACGAAGACGATTCAGCACTTTTTCCCTGCTGAGCGCACCTACTAACTGCACTTATCTCGTGTTGTATGTTCTGCGAAATTTTTCTAGGTCACGCTCGGATTCATTCATTATGAACGTATTCAGATCTCGCTTCTGAATCGTGAACTGCGCCAGAAGTTTGTGTCTCATTTAAGAGTGCGCCGATTTATTTCGCGGATGAACGGCATAAAAAGGCTCGCGTTCTACAAAGTATTCTTTCATACATACTTTAATTTATCGAAATTATCTTCTCTGAATGCCTAGCACAACGACATTCTTACAATTTCTTGCCTGAGCAACGCAAAGTTTCTACGATTCATCAACTGAAGCACGCAAAATACTAACAATACTTCAACGGAAGCACAGCATTCTTCTCACCTGATCCTCCCATTAAGATTATATTGTTCTTCGAAAAAATAAATAAAACCAGACTCGCCCGCTGCCGAGCTGTCTGAACTGACCGACAAATTGTTAACATTCCCAGACATAATACGAAACTTCCCCACAAAAGCAGAAGCTCCGCGCCGCGATTTAAGGGAACGAGAGGCGGCAAGGTGATAGGGAGTTGGAGGAAAAAAAAAAAGAGAAATCTGTATCACGCGTTTTTCATCCGCGCCGAGAGTGTCTGCGCACGCGAAGAATGGGAGGATCTGGCGGGGTGGGTGAGTAATTTTCAGCTGGGTCCGATCTCACGATCCCGACCCATCACCGTCACCGGCGGATACCATTGTTCGTCGGCGAGCGTCTCTCGCGCGGGGAAGGGTCAATTTAGTATCCTCGCAAGGTCCTTTTTACCGCGACCCGCCGCGTTGGCGTTCGGCCGATTCAATTGCACGGGAAGTCGCGGTTCCGCTGGATTTATATCCTGCGGCCGCGGTGGGGCTGGTATCGAGCGAATAAGGCAAAGGCAGCGATCCTCAGCCGAGGATGGAGATCGATCGGTCAGTTCCATGCTCGCGCGCCGAGGTTAGTTCGTCGCGCCAAGTCGACCGAACTTTCCGAATAATTGATCGTCCCTGTTGACGTTCGCTGCCGGTTATGAGGAGCGGACGAGCTGTTTTCCCAGGGTAGTGCGAGGATCTCGTAAAATAGCTCGCACGGTGCAGCGTTCGCTCGCTTTGTCTCACTCCGTTCCTCACTCCCATACATTTCTGTCTGGCGCTCAACTCTTTCCCCGCTTCCTTCCCACTTCCATCTTCCTTCGTCATCCGTATCGCCGCTTTCATTTCCTCCCTCTCCGAAACTCCTGCAGCGCTTCCCTTTACACTCTTACATATGATCCACGTTTCCCTTTCTCTATCTTCTCACCGCACCCTTCGTTCCGCCGCGACGCTTTGACGTAAGTATAAACATCTTTAGGCTATCTATTTTCTCTCGCTCATTACCCTTATATCTCTCCGTCTATCCCTATCTCCTAGCGTTCTCTTCCTCCGTCATGCCGACACACAGACGAGCGCGCACACGTACACGTTGAAAGTTATCTCCTTCCCAGTGTCCACACGGCTCCGGCTCCGGCTCCGGCTGCCGCGCTTTCCTCTGGAAGTGCTCGGCGCTCCGAGGAGAAGCAATATGCTGTTGAAGGAGTGCACGCCCGTCGCTTAGGGACATATTCCTCGTGAGGAAATGAAGATCTTTCTGCTGGTAGAAGCCGCTCGCGCGGCCAACGGCGGACGGCGGCTTGGCGTTGGTCAGCGAACGAAGGCAGCCTCGAAACGAGTTGCCGGACAATCGAGATCCGCCAATGAGAATGCGAGAAATTCGTGGCATCTGCGCGTCCGTCGAGGTGCCGAATGTTACGTATCCGCCGGGAGTGCCGGGAGAGAGCGCATTCTCGCGCAACGAGATCCCGTTCGAATAACAAGGCGCCCTATATTTCCGATGAATATTAATGCGTCAAGCATGCCACTTTCTTGCTACCCATTTCGCACCAGTGCGCAGAGTTTGTTACACCGATTTCGTGCGTCGTGCTCATCGATACGCTCGTTGCTCCGCCGAAAGCGCTCGATATTAAAGGGATGCTCCGATACGACATCGCGTATTACGTATTTCATCGTTCATTCTTCATCGTACTATCCGCTCGATCGCGTGTCTCACGCATTTCTCTTCATCAGAGATTATTTCAGCCAAATGTGTATTGCATCATTGATGCTCGTCAATTGAATGTCTCTGACCCTTTCTATCCTCAACTGGAATATGTAGAATGCCTTGACAATTTGCGGTCAGGAATGGTATTGATTAGCCCGTAATTGATATGTCTACGGTATCGACGCATGTTCACTCCTATGTACCATATACACGTACACGAGCTATTGTACGTCAATAGAAGATCTTATAGGCAGCTGGATTCGTGAATGTACGAGTTTTGTCGTTGCTAAAGGTGTACTGGGAGATTTTACGTATTTTTCGATTAGTAGAATGCCTCGCGTCGCGTTGCCCGTCGTGGGATCTTGATCTGTCGGCTGTGTTCTGTCTTAAGATTTCTTTGAGAACCGCATTACGCTGTTAGACGCAGCTACGTTGTTCCGTAGGGATGACTTTTTCAAAAGGAAATGAAGATCGGTGTCGTGCAGCTTGGAAGTCGCGAGCCAGAATACTGCGCGGGTCGGGAAACAAGGCAACAAGACACGGCACGAGCTGTTGGATAATCGAGATCCACCAATGAGATTCCGAGAAGCCTGAGAAACTTCTGCTCCCGCATCATGGTACCTATATATATACATATGCATGTATACATAAGTATATATATCCGTACTATGCCGAGCAACCAGTTTCGCGCGCGCGCGAAGAAAAAGATGTTCCGAACTGGAACGTTTTAGCCGATTCTGCAACGAGACACGACGCGAATATCTTCGGATGAATATTAATACTGCGAGCGGTTGTCATTGTGCACCCTTTCTTGCGAATGAAAGCTTGAGCGCTGTCGCTGCGCGATCCGATTCAGTAGAGACGGACTTCATGCGGCAGACAAAGGACTTATACGACGAAAATGTAGAGGCTTGCAACGTATAATTAAAGTTGCATTCGGGACATTGACGTTTGTTAATAATCGAAAATAGTATTGGAGCGTTATTATACTTTTATATTTGTATTGCTTTAAACGCGAAAGTCATGCATATACGTATGAATGTTCAGATCAAATTTTCATTTCCCTAGATTGATATTCCCATATTTAACAGCTGCATTTTTTTGTTAAATTTTTTGTCGCGTACAATCCACAAGAGACACGCCGCGGTTGAAAGTTAATATCCCAGTAGGTACGTATTTTAATGCATTTTTCGAAGTGATCTTGACACAGTATACTGAGTTTCCTACACTGTTAATTAAAAAATGTTGACTAAATTACTTTGACAAGATTTCAAATACGACGTCGACGTTATACGAGCTTGCATTTCACGCTGTAACGGTAACGACGCATGTAGTTACGACTCAAATTGGTGTCGGCAACCTTCACGGTTGTACGTTTTCGAAATTAGATCGTATTTCCAACATTGCGTCGCAAACTCTCGTTGAACATCCCGTGACTCATTGCTCGAACCATTATCGTATTTGCAGTTAATTACTCTATTTACAGATTCGCATCAATAGAGGCGAATGAAAGTTTGCGGGAGTCGTAGGAGGAAAATATTGAAATTGATAATCACTTAGCAAGACGCCTATCGTCCGCTGCATTGCCTCGCTTTCCACTATTTCATGCCATTTACCTGACATAAGAATCGAAACATCGCTTCTAACACGGAGACCGCCAAGAAAAATCCTGAAACGGACAAACCTAACGATGATAAATGCATTCGGAATATCAAATGATTGAAATACTTCAAATTGGCACATCCTGATAAGGTGCGCCTCTCGATGTTACAGAGCCGATCACTGAGATTGTCGGCGGGCCGGACCTCTTCATCAACAAGGATAGCACGATAAACCTGACATGCCTGGTGCGATACGCTCCTGAGCCGCCATCCGCGATAATCTGGAGCCACAATCATCAGGTAAGCGAATAATGGGCAGCGATATCGAAACAACGACGTACCCAGCGCCGTTCACCCCCTCATCGAAAATCGCTCTACTTACAAGAGGCAGCCATATCCAGCGTCATGGCAGGCGCCTCCCCGACTATGCTTCATTTGAATTTCATAGACTGCCAGCGACGCGCGCGTACACGATACGTTCGAGTAGAGTACGACGTGGCCCATCGCCCCATCGTGCAAACAGAAACATTTCTCACGGGCCTCGCGCGCGCCCCGATCGTTAAAGGAGAAAATGCCAAACCGTCACGTCTACGTCGTCCTTACAACGCAACAACTGCTCCTACCGGTTACGACCCGACACTCGACAGCCGTCGTTAGTGTCCTTCTTGCACATCCCGTTGTACTCGCGACGACTGTCGGGAGCTCAACGTGTGAGGACGAGTCGATGTCATTTTTTTTTATGTAAATACCAGTGTATTTTGTAAACGTTTATGACGTTAGAAGGATTCGACGTGTCGAGAGTGTTGTTTGAGACATCGTTCTAGTGCCCATCGGGCTGTACAAGAGGAAAGTAACAATTCTTTTCCCCCACATTCACGTTGCTCGCACGCACCACTTGACTTCTTCATTATTACCGAAAGCGACATCGTTTTTATTCGGTGCGCGTAAAAACCCGGGGTTTTTGATGAAATTATGCCGGTGAGTCGGGCGATATTTAACATTGTCAGTGAGCCGACGCAGTGGTGTAACGTCGGGCATAATCGGTATTCCGAAATTGACGGCGTTAGCGGAAAATTTGCCGATATCGCTGTCGACAGGTAGCGGTGCCGGGAAATATTTCGCCGACTGAAAAATGTTGATTACATTTTTTCGCCGCGGCAATCGAATGAAATTCCGCGCTCGACGATTTTTTTCTCTCTATATTTTTTTCTTTCTTTTTGGCTCTAATACTATCAACAGAAAAAAAATGCAATCGCCGTCATTGCCGGCAAGGTGCTTGTGCTGCAGCGTATTCACTCTAACGCGTGACGCGCCTACCAAAACTGTCGAATTTACGCCGAAGCACGTTTCGCGCTTGTACTGCATGGCGCGACAATGACGGTATAGTCAAAAACTAATATTTAAATACGGCCTGGAACGATGACACCGTCAATATTTAATCGGGAGTGCGTCGGTACATTAGTTAACGTTTCGCGAAAAAGTCTGGCCAGATGCCGGCCATTCGTTCATCCTTTATAATCACCGAGCGTCATCAAACACCAGTTCGACAAACAAGCAACGCAAACCTGCTGCACGCATTGATCATCCATTATCACGCGCACACACTTGCGCGCGCGATCAACTTTCCGTCGAAACGGAAATGCTCGCGTTTGAATTGGAACGCGTACAAAGAGAACCTAACCCTTCGGCCCGGCCCGGCTCGTAACAAATGCTGTGCAAAGGGCTAATCCCCCGAAAAAGGAGGAAAAGGGAAGAAAAAAGGAAGAAAGATGGACGGGAGGAGAGGGAAGGGAATAAATTTCGTTACGTAACCGGCGTTAGTTGGCTGCCGGCTCGTGAGGGTCGGTCTTAAATCGTATTTTAGCGCGACTTGCCTCTTGCGACGCTTTCTACCACTTAACGTGAAAAGAGGACGATAGAATGCGGGAGTCAGAAGGAGAGAGAGAGAGAGAGAGAGAGAGGGAGAAAGTGGGTTAGAATGGGACGGAGAAAGGTTTCCTGCTTTTCCACCGACGCTTCCTTTGCCCTCCCCCCACTTGCCCCCAAAGTACCTTTATTCGTAGCTAGTCACGTCAGAGGCTGATAATGCGGCATGCTTTCTGCCTCCTTTTCTTTCGCAGGCGATTAACTTCGACTCGCCGAGAGGCGGCATTAGCTTGGTCACGGAGAAGGGACCAGTGACGTCGAGCCGTTTACTCATCCAGAAGGCTGTCCAAGAGGACTCTGGAGTCTACAGCTGCGCGCCCACAAACATGAAACCGTACACCGTGCAAGTTCATATAGTCAATGGTAACGAGAACGTTCGGTAGAAACCTAGTTCTAATACTTTCGAACATCTTCACCATTTTTAGTCAGTCACATCTTATCATTCTTAGTAGATAAGGCGGACGGTATTGTAGGTTTTTGGGATTTCACGTCCTTGGCGGGTGTAACATGGGATCAGACTAGAGTCCATTTACCAAAGTTTCGTTTGGAAGTGTAAGTTGATTCTCCTTGTAAGTCTACCGACGTGCTATGTAGACGTGTAGTTAAACCGAATTTTGTTAGAACGTACCATAGGTGCAACCGCAACCGTTAACGTGCTCCGAACTAGGATTCAAAGGGAACGGACTGGTCAATAAGCAACTTAGTTCACTCAATCCCTTAACATTCAAAAGCGTGTCCGTTTTCGGTTAACCGTAATCTCAGTACTCTCGTAGGAATCGGTCTACCTAATCCGACGACTGAATTCGGGTCCGGCGAATCTCGTTTCTGGACTGTGAAGCATCGATGCAAAGACGGCCATTCATGGCGTAAATGAAAAGCTCGGTCTTTTTTGGCCTGCTTTCAAATTTACAAAACTCTTTGATTTCCTATCGTAACTATCAACTAACAATCATCCACGTCAACTCCAAACTCCAAAATGCTTTCTTACATAAGACGAGAAATTTAGCGGAGAGTAACGAAGAGGCGATCTGTGTCGCAAGGACGCGGTTGCGCAGCACTGCGTTAAACGACGACCTTTGTTTCAGAAGAACACCCAGCTGCAATGCAACACGGTAGTGGCGACAGAATGGCCGCAACGCTGCTTCCGATCGTCCTACTTCTCCAGACGATATTCTAGCCGGAGTGTCCCTCTTACTTATAGTGTCGTGCGCCGGTAAAACGGGGTGCGATGGCAGGGGCAGGCAAAGGGGACGGAAAGTTAAGTGCTAGCACAGATGGACGAACGCTGTTTCGATTTGATCCTGTCCGTGACGACGCCGACGAGCCCGACGAGCCCGACGAGAGCTGCTACCTCGTCAGGAGGCACGGAACGAGTTGAGCGGGCGATCTGGGTGATTGAAGTGCAACGTCAGATAATCTACGCTTCGCTCACTCTGCACACCCCGGCCTCGGGAAGCGGGAAGAAAGGTGCAGGCGAGTGGACGGCGTGGACGTACGCACATCGAGCGCCATGCCGGACGACGATCGAGTGTTTTATCACTTGGAATATTCGTTTCCGTTATGTGGCCGTCATTTTGCAAGAAAGAGAACGTTTCGATTCAGACGGCCGCGGCCGTGTTTTCCAACTGTCCAAGTGGTACTTAAGTGTGTATCTTTCAAGTACTCGGCTGGCAGCGAACGTCGACTTTTCTTCATTATAGCTTTCAGAGTTTCATGCACGACACGTCTCGAGTACTTTATTCGTCGATATCGTACCAATTAGAACGGACGAAAGCGTTGGCTCACCCTCTTTCCGAGAGAACACTTTGCCACGGACCATTTCCATGATCGTTCCCTAAGTCCATCCCAAATTACTTGTAATGTAAATGTAACGATAATTTATATCATAACGATAGGGAAAGGAAGCGGTGTGAAGCGGCTCTGACATGACGAATATTTCGACGATTCTGCATACGATATACTGATAATACTCGATCGTTCTATGTCCTCCAATGAAATATGCGGTGGTCGATTAATCATATGATGCAATACATAGATCTATATCGAGTTCAAATCGATTTCGAAGAAAATCATCATTTTATGAAGAACAAAATACTGATAGTCAGAAATTCCCGAAATTATTGATTGAGACTGATTTTATTGTTTGTTTCATTTAACTATTGACAGACCGTTGACAAATTAGTCTGTGGGATAATTTAGCCATTGCAATCGAGAGTTTACGCAGGGCTACGTCCTTCGTGCAGATTCTGTGCAAATTGCACGCTTATTTCGGTGAATATGCATGAGTGCGTCCTGCCTCCTCGAATAACTGCCAGCTCAGAAATCCGCACTCCAACCCCGCCGAGGTTAATTACTCCACTGCTCATTTTTACAGTTCCCGTGACATTTCGCTCACGTTGAAGTCGTACGAACGTTCGACAATGAAGAAACAGTCAATGCAAAATACAATAAATTCAACTTGCAACCTTTCCATTCCTACCAATTATACGTAAATCATGCTCTTATTCAGTTCCTTAAGCAAATCTCAAATAAGTGCAAAAAACATCGTCACACTAAAGACAATCTACTGGTGTTTCACAGACAAATATCACGACAGAGAGTATTAATTCCGAAACGGAAGATTATCCTTATTTGGTAAATTTTGTGTCCCTCACTTTGTATGCATTTTTCATATGCAAATGTCGCATTGAGACGATTGAATATGCATGAGTACGTTTCGCCTTCCGCACACTCCGAATGTAGAGGAGAAGCCATCAAGATGATTTTGTAGCGTTAATTAATTTTTAAGCAGTTATAAGGCGTCACGAGCGACTGGCTCTTGGAAATGACGTCGTGGAAATCATGAAACGAACATTCAGGACGAGCCAGAGACGCGCCGCGCTAAAATTGCTCCTTTTCCCGCGGGAAGAGCCGAGTGGTAAATTTTCACCATTCAAGGAAGCTAGATGGGTATTTCAGATAGTGCCTCACCATGTGCCAACTCCAAATTCTACATGCAACATCGTACAGCGTTGCGTGTAAATTACACCCTCAGATCGGTGAATATGCATGAGAGCATTTCGCTTCCTCAAACGCCACGCCGCCAGTAGCATCGGTAACGTCGCATGTCGCCTTCATTATTTTCCACCTAATTCTCGTGATACCGCGCATTGACGCCGTCCTGAGAATCGTGTAATTAGAAACGTAGCGCGCCTTTCAAGTTTTACCGGCGAGGTTTCTGCTTTCTGTCTCTCTTTTGATACGAGCGGCGCGGGTCCGGTTTCGAAGCTGATGAATGAAAATTTCTCAAGTTTTCCCGCCTGTCATTCCGAAGCGGCTTCTGCGAAATAGGACACTGGATCGTCCTGAAAGTGGTCCACGTTTGAAATTCGACAAATTATTCGTTTTGCTCTGGGAATTTTAAGGCTCCATTTCGCTCTCAAATCGACCGTTTTCCAAAAAGTATGCATCACTACTAGTTTTAACCGAGCGAAAGGCTCGGAATAGAGGAAAAGATGATCAGAAGCAATATCACTCACTCGGCACCGTTGTGTTCCCTATCGAACGCCGACACGCGGCGTGTAAATTCGCACGTAGATCGGTGAATATGCATGAGTGTGTTTTGCCTCCTCAAATGCCCGCCGTCATTGGCATCGGTAACACGCCATATCGTGTTCATTATTTTCGAGCTAATCCGCACGTTAACGTTTCGACAGGAGTTACGGAGCGTGCGAAAAACTACCTAGAGTGGATTAAAAAGTCGTTCGGTTTCGAAAAACAGTTTTTCGCGTGAATTATTCGCCGCGCAAGAATCAATTCCTTTACCCGCTGCGATAAAAGTCCCGCCACCCGAAATACAGCGTGCCATCGTAAAGCAGAGAGCGTATTGTTCCATTCCGCCGTGGCGTTCCAATAAATGCCAATAACGCGATGAGAAAAGATCGCGAGGTCTATCGGTCGTTAGTGATGAGAATAATACTTATCAATTATCGAATCGATTGCATCGAACGAACGTATCAACTCCTAATATAATAGACATATTATTAGGAGTTTCAATACATACCCGATTACTGTAACACTTCGGAAAGTATGAAACACGTTGCATCGCTATCGATCGACCGTGGCCGATCGTCGATATCGGAAAGAATTTGAGGGAACGTTTCCCCGGCACGCCACCGGGAAATTCCCCATTGAGCGTCGTATGCGCGGCGTGTAAATTACACGCTCGGAACGGTGAATATGCATGAGTGCATTTACCTCCTCAAACGTCGGCCGAGTTCGCAGCGCGAGGCTAGGCGAGGGGGTGGGAGAGGGTGATGGGGGGGGGGGGATGGGGGCGGGAATCGGTAGCGCCGTTTCCAAGGGTTAATTACTTTCCTGCTCATTTTCACGGCGTACATCCTATCGTCGTCGCGCGCGCAGGCAAGACCTCGTCCTGGGACGCCGGATAATCCCGGGCGAAGACGAGATCGGGAAAGTTCAGAAGGCCATTCTAACTTTGGCTTCCAGACTGATCGGCTGATCTCTTAACTCCGACCGCTACGCACGTCCAAACACGTAGAAGCGACGGAGTGTCTCTATTTCCTCGCGCGCGCGCGCGCGCGCGACCACGTCTGCCGCGAGCGAGTGGAAAACCAGAATGTCTTTGTCGTTCGACGAGCGTGAAACGTCTCGATTATCGAGTCCACGAGAAAGAGTATTTGACGCCGGTACTTTTCACTCGATTGCGCTCCCTCAAAGTAATTCATGCTGAACGTCCGCTATAAACGATGTTCAACTATTATAAATCGAAATTAAAATTGATTACCGATGCCCGATGTTTGGCGGCGAAATTTATTCATTGAGAGAAGCAGATTCCGAACGGCCGGTAAGTTTTCGCTTTGTCCACTTAACAGACGTGTTCTCTCATTGTCGGAAAACGAAGTTCGGACCCGACGCAGGACGAGTGCACTCGCGCGGGCTATTTCAGTGTCGAACGATGTGTACGTTATTGCGTGTTACTCAATTATTGAAAGCATTCGGCAGACCGAGCGCGCCGCGGTTTTCAGCGGCAGCGTCTCGCTCGCTGTCGGTGATTGGATTTGGGGACAGCGTTCTGACGTTATCTCGTTATCGAGCATATTGATTGGCTTACAACCGGATGCCGTGGATAAAAGAGGAATTTAATTAAACCAACGCATATACAAATAATTCTTATACCGCGTCGGCCGAATCTTCCGACAATAAATTTCACGATACATCTTCGCGCAATGATAGCACACAGCCGGCTGCACCGAGGCGGTTCCATCAAACTTTCCGTTCTTCCCCCAGCGCTCTTTGTTTCCGTTCCGTTCTTTCCATTCCTCAACGCTTCCTTCCTCAATTTCTTACTCAAGTTACTATCCCACGAAGGAATTTATTGCGAACGAACACGGACAAGCGTAGCCCTTCCTCCCGCTGTTTCGATCGATGCCACAGCCACACTTCTGTTGCACCGACTCCGTCATATCGCGACGATCGGAAGCGCCGCCCTGGTCGCGAAGCTTAATTCCTGCCGTCCGCGTCGCACTCGTCGCGATCCGGCGAAGAATCGTAAAGAAGCCCGCGTCGCCGTACATATCAGCCGGCGCGGCGGACGAATTTATAGAGGCTCAGAGCTAAAGATTCCCTGCGAGCAAGTAGCTTGCTTCAGCCCCACGCCCACATCCACCCTCCGCACTCTATAGAACTTGTATAAAAGGATCTCGTTGCATGCAGGTACGTAAATATCGCGGGACTTTCTCGGGGCTTTCAGCCGGCACTGGCGCGGGACCGGGAACGTCGTATATGCCGACCAGGGAATGGCAGGTTTATTCACCGAAAGTTATAATGGTTCAAGTTCGAGACGGATTTTATCTTCGTTACGACGATGCGGGGCGAGCAGCAGCAGCAGCAGCAGCAGGTTGAGGCGCTGCGAGGCGAACCGCGGGGATTGGGGAAGAAGGTAATCGGCAAAAACGTATCGTTCGGAAGTGCATTAACCGGGAGAATCGAAGTAGGTTACGTAGCAATCCCGGGGACCGCTTAACTCTCTGTTTTGCGAGACTTTTTCAGCGACTGCGGGAGGTGGGCACGATTAAAAGTGCATCGTCACATTCCTAGGAGCGAGAGCGGGCTGTTGCGGGATTAAAGCGCGCATGTCGTTGCTCACTATCGTGTCGCTTTCTTTTGTGTATCGTAGCGTCTACAAAGTTTTCAATTAAAAACCTTTGTAATTGTGAACAAAGTAGGCTTCTCTTACGTGAGCGTAACATTTTCCAATGTTCTTCGGTAGAAAGTGGAAGAACTGAAATTCGAGAAAGGCGACGCAATTTCCAGCGAGATATTTAAGAGCGCGAAGAAAAGTCAGAGGTAACTTCGCAAAGGATTCACTTGCAATATTAGACCGACTATATGACCCACACAGTGGTATAAATGTTTGGTTTCGCCGTCAAGAAAACGAAGTTTAATGGCCGTGGCATTAACTCCGACGTCGTAACGAGCTACAATTTACTGAGAAAATGATGTTTACGCAATATTCTGCGCTGACCACCGCGGTCCGAACAGCGAACTAACTAACGTTAATGGAGGGCATTGTAACGAGTCAGTAACGAAAAGTGGTGGCCTCTGTGCATAACTGTACATACGAAAAAAAGATTCGACGGTGCGATACGTAAGATGAGTCTTTCATATAATTCTTAATGATGCCAAGCGTCGTTCTACTTGTACACCATACACTCATACACACGACGTACTAGAAGTGAGATTTTTATAGAATTCCGTGCGTAATAGACTGAGCGTGTACAAGGAGAATGCACGGTGCTACGTGCTACAAGTCGGAGGAATATGCTAGGATGTCGAAAAAGAATGGACATTTCGTAGATGAATGTAACACGATGGAACATCACACATTGTACGCAGTGCTGTGATAAACACAGTCTGCTTTCTGAACAGCGTGCGATTTAAGATAAACGGCCCCGTCTTTGGATCGCAGAACTTATTCCGAAATGCTTTCGGGCCATTTTCATCCTCATGAGAACGAAGTTGAAACAAATGAGGCGAGTGAATTAAGACGACGCGGTACTTAAATATCCGCTGGCGTACCGGTCCATTCATTACTGGGCGCGCTGCTTATGACAGCACTGTGGAGAACTTTTTTGGTACGTAACGATTTTTCACTGCCACAATATGACTGTAGGCAAAAGTACTGGTCTCGAAAAACTTGTGGATCGTAAGGTATCTTAGTTATTCGGTGTAACCATTGAATAAAATACTTGCTCATATTTACCATGATTGTTCCTTCATTGGACTCTCGCTATCCTACTCCTTCGTTTCAAAGTCTCCAATAAAACGCACGTCCAATAGCTAGCTTGTTTCTGATAGAGCATAAAAAGAGCTTCAAAAAACACTATTTGCATTCTGTTCTATCTCAAATAGTTTTGACACGACAGACGAATTTGATCAGAATTCAGTGATAAAAACCAACCATTGGTCAGACACCGATTATTCAGATATTTAAATATTAAAATGCTTCTCACGCCGAAACTATTTGCGATAGAACAGAATGCACATATTGTTTTTTGAAGCTCTTCAAGAGAAGGCCTATATCCTTACCGTTTTAATATATGCGGTTATATATACATATGTAGTCAGTCCGTCCAGGCAGCTTACTCAGCCAGATGAGGAAAAGGCGATCGGATCGGAACTCGTCCAAAAGGGCCAATGTGGTAACCATGCATTTTTCGTATACGAGTCTGTGATTCTGACAAAAAAAAGACAAAGTGCACGCTAGACATGTTTTCCATGCAACACAGCACGTCCCTTCATGACAGCGGGAAAAACTGCCGTCTTTTCCTGCGGCCGTAACTCTTTGTATCGGTGGACACGTTGCCCGAGCCGCGCGACACGTTTACTTTGTGCCCTTTTCCCGAAACAAGCTCGTCCGTCACGAACTTTTTTCATCCCCCCGCCGCGCCGTCCTGCATGCTGCCCCGACCATTGACGTCGCTTATTAAAGGGGCAGTTTTAATTAAATCCGCGACTCGTACGTCGCTAATTACCTTCCCTTTGTAGAGCGACGACTCGTTCGCGCCTTCTTCTCCCGACAACCTTTGAAACATCAGACCCGATTACTACCCTTTCCAATCTTCCATTAAATTTCAGCTTTCGTCAGCCGTGTGTCTGCATACGTATATGTACTGGGGAAAACTGTGTGACATTTCGCCGATGACTGGCAGAACTTACACATTTTCCCGTGCATCCGCATTCGACGCCTTGGAATACTGACAAGTCCTAAATCGACGAGGGCTGCTGATCGGAATCGCCCGTTTCTGATGCGATTCACGGCGGATCGGGGGAGGAGTTTGAGAATCCACGACGTGGCCGACTCAAAGAAGGGATCCAATTACCGGCGAATCGAGCATCGCTGCATTTTATGCATCCAATCATATCGCCGACGATTTCCGGCCGTCGTCGTCTAATTAGCGTTGCCGATATTATTGGCACACCATCAACCAGCCGGATATATAGATCATGGTACATCATTGTTAAGCCACAACTAATCAGGGCGCGCGCGTCGAACTACTGATGAACTTGAAGATCTAGAGCGTCGATTGGAAGAGCACCGATGATCAAAGATGAATCGGCTCTCTACGGTAAGATGAACCTCGTAAACTCTTCTATCGAAATTTCATGTCGATTCCAATAACTCTGTACCGTTGAATATTTATGGAGTCCATTGAGCCGCTCGCGGCCGACCAGGTGGAGCTCTCAAAAGCGGCGACGAATTGATCTGACATTGCGCGAATCTAATTAGCGGCACGCCGTTCGGACGTAGCTCGATGAGTTCGACAATGGAGATAGATCGCGGATCAGCCACGGCGGCAATACAGTCAGTTAGCGTAGGGATAATGCAATGAGTCAATCAACTGATATATGCGTACATATGTCGTCATAGAAGCGTGTGTACACCTCGTCATATATATATACATATATACATACAGAGACGTGTGTGAACGCGTACACGTATACATACATATACCAGTCGTGCACTTTGAACCGATGTAGCCCGTCAATAGTTACGTAAACACAATATTCCACGGAGCATTGTCAGAAGTATCCATACGAATGGCCATGTCGGGCCGTTACGTATCAGCGGCGATAGAAACGAGCTTGTTGAAATTGTACTGATCCAATTAGTAGCTAAAGCACGGAACCGGCTCCCATCCATATCTCTCCGACCTCTGGCTCTCTTTCCCTTCCTACATCGCAGCACGCACCTTGCCTTCCCACTTTTTCCCTCCCATGCTGCGTCTAACTTTCCGCGGAAGAGCATTCGAATGCGGCTCAAGCGACACGGCTCCGCGGTTAACGATAATCAAATGTTTGCCGTCGACATAAGTGGATCTGGGATTTATATAAAGGCATTCAATTTCAACGTAAACCGGAACGGGCGCAAATCGCAGGCTGAAGCGGTTCCCGTAGAAAAAGATGTTTAGCGTGTGACATACGCAGCTAATCTTCGCAACGACCCGCGGTAAGTGCTTTCCGCGTCTCGCGTGAGAGTAGAGAAGACACGGGAAAGGGGTCGGAACTCGAATGTTCATGATTAGCGACGCTCCGAGCTCCGTGTACATACACACGAACGAGTCGGTCGGCTGTAGAGTCACGTTGATTGGTCTCTCTCTCCTCTCTCTCTCTCTCGGCCGCTGATACTAATCAATTCGTCTGCCGCTGAGTGCTTTCGCGATTATCGACGAGGCGTGCGAAGAGTTTGGAAATTCGTGACGCTGGCGCCGCGTCCGTGAGAGATTAAGCGAGGGAACCGGCGTTAACAATCTTCCATGTTAGCCCGGCTGACGCCCCTGTACCCGTTGCTTTGTCACCTGACCGGCTGAGGACAAAGCCGCACTGGCGAAATTTCATTTAAGCGATGAAATTAGGCGCGTCGCCCGAGGCAATCGAATTACTTTTCGGCCGCGATGCGCGAGCACGCGAGCACACTTTGTCCCGATCCTACTTGTCGCACTTTGACGCGCGACGCTCGGATTATAATTGAGATGAGCGTCGGTCCGACGCCCGTCTCCGTCGCGGTCGGACGATCAAGGAGTAACGTCATCGACGTCACATTCGCGTCAAGGATTTTCCTGTCGTCACGACCAGTCTTCCTCATGCGGATTAATGCGCATCGACGTAGCAGAATCTCCTCCCGTCGCTACGGATGTCTTAAACGTTCCATTTTCATGGATTCCGCTTTTTACCAATTCTTCCTGCCCGCCGCGTCAACTTTCACCCTCGACATAATCGGCCGCCCGCGCTCCTATTCAATCTAATTTGTCCGATAAATTTATACGCTCCCCCGGACGGCGCTTTTTATTGCGCCTCAACTGCTTCGCGTTTCTTAATTACGTCTCTAGATCCGCTCCCGCCATTCTACGCTGCGCATTTATCAAGAGCCTCGTAAGATTCCAAGTGAAAATATACTGCCGGCCAGGCAACAAGAGAGTACGCCGTCGTTCGTTAAGACGTTTAATTTTATATGACCCCTTCGCTCAGTCAGTATAATAAAAGACCTTTGAAAAAACGTAACGCCGACTTGAAAACAGCACTAAAAAGGATAAAATAATTTTTCCTTTTTGAGGTTGGTGCCCAGCTGGAGGGCAGGCGCGAGGAAGACGAACTGAGAGAGGGAGTTGCGAGGGACGACGTTTTAGCGATATTTATTCTCATCGCAAAGTAAATAATGGGAAGAAAAACGAAGGATACGCCGAAGAGGACACTCCACGACGGGGCTGAATAATGAAAAGTAAATTACTATAACGATTGTATTCGCTGCAAGACGCCTAGCGTGCATTTAGCGACACACATCCATTCATTTCGCACCGGTCTCTTTATCTCCCTTAGTCTCGCCCTGCAGCGACGATGAGGTCATTAGCCTCCTGGGTGATATTTTCCTCCCTCAGAAGGGCGTGGGCGTGAGCGCGAGCGGTGGCCCGGAGTAATCGTCTTGTCCCAAAGTGCGCTTCCCGCGGTGGAAAGGCTCGCTGAAACTGGAACGACTACCAAACTAGTTTCTTCATCCAGGCACCTTCTTTTCCTAGGAACCTTCTGTCCGATTCACATTCTTGGCTCAACAATGATACTTGTGCGAAGTATATAAAGTGGTACTGTTGGTCTTGTCTGATATCGTTAAATTGATTATATGCATTGGTAATTGAAGATTTTTTTGTGCCGGACTGAAGCAAACGTAGTGGCTACGAGTAAGTACAATTTGCGTTAATAAGAAGTTTTGCTTGATTGTACGTTTGCAGTTAAAAAGTTAATTGTTAATTATATTGCGGGACGAGGAAATTAAAGTTTGGATGGATGCGAGGCACGTGTCTCCACGCGCTCGTCCGCAGGCGGAAGTTGTATTTTGAACAAAGTGTTGCTTAACCAAGCTGCTTCTCAATAGGAACTCCTCGAAGTTGAACGTCTATTGTCAGTGAAAATAGTTCTCGTAACTAACTGGTGTTAACGACCCTTTCTTTTTATCAAAGTAGTCTCTTTCGTTTTTCAGTAAACTATGTTCACCGTGTTCATAAGTAGTTTGCAATGGCTCTTAATGAAAAAGTATTTAACATTACATTTCCAATATGAATGGAACTTAGAAAATATTCATTTAAATAATTTAACATCGAGAAAAATGACGAGATTATGAAATATCGTAGCGCACAGTTTCCAATTTCAACTTCCAGCTTAAATGTTCGACAACGAACAAGGTAAGAGGGGTCAGGGAGACGCGATAAAGTAAAATGAAAACAGTCGGCTAATTCCCGTGGAAATAACCGGCTAAAGCAGGGGGTGGGAGAGCAGGCTAAAGCTCCGTCTGACCTCAGTAATTATCGGACACTGCTAATAAGGAGAATTGCCGGGGTCGCAGCATGATTTCCCTCGCAGTGTTCCGCATGCACGCAGCGGGATGGCTTAGCTTGCAGAATAATCTCATTCGCTATGTTCCCGGTCAATGGGACAACCATTCTTGCGTGACAAAGTTAGCGGCCTAGCCTTATTTCAATAGATTTCTCTGCTATGAAATTGTGTCAGACGATTGTTTCGTTCTCCTTTGTGTCGAATTAACTCGAAGCTCTATATAAATAACTGATTGGAAAACTTTAGTGGTTATGCGGAATCATTTATTATAATTTGTATAATATTTTAATTTTATCGTGTGCCTTGGAAGGACACTGACTTTCTGATTTGTCTTTATTGACCTCATAGTCTTATTTTCTACATGATTTATAATTAATTGATATCTTTGAGACATTCAATAATTATTATACAAATGTTTGGCTTCTGTTAATCGTTCTTTCTTGAAAATAATCTAAAAACTGTTGAGTATCTTCTAAGGACCATCGAATATAGAATCCGCATATTGTTACTTCCAATACGTCTTTTTCCAGCCAGTTTTGCCGTCGTCCAGCCAGTTAACTAACAATAAGAGAGCGGGAGCTTTCACGAATAGTGCGGAAGGAAAAGTTTAATTAAAATTCATCTACAATAAATTGTGCGCAATGTGCGGGCCGCTCGCGACGGCGGATTAATAATAAAACTGCCGTCTGCGCTTCGAGACCGCGGCGTATGCACAAGTACACGGCTGGGGTAAGTAAATTAATGGATAAAAAGTATATTCAAATATTCATTAGCAACCGCGCTGACCTCGACACCCGCGCGGGTGTAATGTCGAATAAATTTCTGCCGATTACGTTGCGCGAACGACGACATTGAGAAAAGTATTTCGACCGATACGCAGTCTCGCAGGATACTGATCAATTTCGACCACAGAAATGTATTCCGAGTTAGAGAATAATTTTGAATTACGAATCACTCATAAGAACACAGATGTCTCGCTCGATATTCGTAATCCATTATTGAGACTCGGTGTTGAAGTTAATTAGTTTTCGATAGTAGATACTTGTCCGATTTCCAATATTCACTTTGTTTCCGCGGCACGTGTCACCTGCAGGTACACGAACTTTATTAGCGTCTCTATAATTTATACATTGCCCCTCGCTTCCTTTATAGCCGGCCATGATTTAGACGCTTTCGATGCGAGTGGCTGAGAAAAAACAAATACGCACTGCCGGGAGAACCTTTCCCCTCGATATTATGCCGTTGAAAATAATGGAAGGTGGACTGGTGGGTAGAGGCAAAGGTCCTAAGTGGTTCACTCCCTCTGCGATCGGCCATTTTGTCCCGTCTTGTATCGGCTCGCTCTCCATCTTTCGCCTCCGGTCATCATCCACCTATGACCCCTTCCAAATCGCCTTCGACCCTTGATCGGAAGTATGTAGGTATCTTGGATTCGACGCTGGATATTTTGGGTTTAAAACGATTGCTCGTTCGATGAGACCCTGTCGGACGCACTTGCCAACGTTTCAAGAGAGTGATGTAAAACACTTCTTTCCCCAGATTTATTTCATGTGAATACTGACGAATAACACAAAGAATGTGTTATTCATATACGATACAATATAGTGTACCGTTTGTATTGATTAACAAAATATAACATGACACATATTATTATAACAGATCGCTGGATTTTCATGTTTTCATCGCAATAAATGATTTTTTCCGTTTAATCCCAAACCTATATACGTCGCAGCGAGTTGAAAACACATCCCGCTCAATATTTTCTCCGTATTCAATCGCCTCCATCGCCGACGGCTCGCTTCCTGTGGGAACTCATCAGACGTACCTGCGTAGATTAAATTCACGTAAGTATCGGGGTATGAGAAACGACCGGAGGCAACTTTCATTAAAGCTCCTTTCCGACGTGGCTAATCGCATTTGTGGGCGAAACTCGGCCTCCCAGTGCCGCCCTTCGTCCAACCCCACCATCGTTGAGTGTTCCAGAAATCCTGCAAAATTCTGAGTTGAAGCTGCGCACGACAATGCCCCCTTTTTATCGTTTTTCTCGTATACACCTTTCGCTCGGATTCAATTACAAGCCGCGCTGAGAATACTGCGCGATCTGTTTCGAGACTCTCGCAAAATGTCCGCACGTATTATTAAAACACGCTCGTAAAAGAAAGTTCGGCGATCGACATGAGCGTGATTGAATGCATTTGCGCAACAGCGGTAAAGTGCATCGAAAGCAGTGTTTGCGTTGGCCGATGTTGTTTGAATCGGTTCGAACGAGGCCGTTCGTTCAATTACTTATCAGGCTCACAGGACTGCTCGTGGCAATATTTATGGCCACCTTAATTCATGCCTCCATTAACGCGCGACGTACGTCATGAGAAAGTGCACTACATTAGAACGAAGTTGGCCATAACACAATAGCAGGGCGTTTAACGGCCGCTGTTTAAAACATAAAGTATCCTTCCTTGAAGTGTTAAGTGCGCGGACCCGGAAAGAACACACGTGGGTACGGTACCATTTGTTTTCGGACTAATTAGAGACGTCATTAGGAGTTACTGAGAAGTGGCGTTCTACATTCGTTACTGCATACGCGAAACACATAGTGCATGTTACGGTTTGTTCATTGATGTACATTTAGCATTTTTGAAAGTGCGCAGGTCAAGAGAATAATTTACTCAATTTTTGGTTCCAGCCTCCGTTGTAATTATATCCTTGACTAACCCACGCAACGCGTGCACAACAGGACACAGAACTTTATGCAAAGCTTCTGCAAAACATCTTGCGGCATGCCCGCCATATCGATAGATCGGTATTATTTGATACAAAACGTTCATTGGCTCCGACCGCGGGACGTTCTATAGACACGTGCAAAGCCCCGGATATCCATTTAGTTTCCACTAGTCATTTTAAAACGCTTCCCGCCGCGAAGCGTCCGGAAGAAGTTATCTGACAAATGGTGCTGCGGTGGTCGGCGGTCGGCGCTACCAAATCGCGCCGCGGAACGTACAATTTCAAATGGGAGCCATTTCCAATGTTTCCCGACGCAGCACATTGCAAAACTCAGCCGGGCACGCTGAGATAAAGGACTCCCGCGAGGCACAAATGGGCCAAAGTAGAGCGAATAGGTAATGATCGCGCTACTTCCCAGTTCGCCCGCCATGGAATAATGTCAATTACGCGAATTTACTTTCGGCACGTTCGCTGAACGCTTTTTAATTCTGGCGAATTACTGAGAAATACGTACGGTGCGAAGAGGCCACTCTCGACGAGAAGCGTCCTGATTTCTTTCTCTCGGTTTCTTCGACAGTATCTTCTGTAAGTTTGAGTAAGACGCATCAACGGAGCGCGGATTTAAATTGCATGCGCCAAAAATTTTGCGAGGCGTCACTATGTGATACTCGTCAGTGGTTCAATATTGAAGTATTAAAAATGTAGAACTGTTCAAGTGCGAGGAATGATGGATTGAAGCGTCCGCCGGAGTAGCATTACATCTATCAATTTTTCGTTCATCCGAAGGGAGTGACGAACGACAAATAAACGAGTCGCCTGCAGTAGCAATTTCTTGCGTGCGTATGTGTGCGTGTATTATTTGTTAGTTACCGCCAGTGATGTGACTGAAATACGGTATCAATTGTTTCGTTACGCGTTGATACATTTTATGTAATATATATCGCTACTGAACTGACTCAATCTTACAACGATTCAACGTCGATCAACGATACTTCATAATTGATACGCATTGATTTCATGAAGTGTGTTACAGGATTAGTCCCATGACTCAACACGTTCCCATGCGGTCGACGTGAAACATGGAATTCCCAGTGAACTGGCCCTTCTGTTCAACGGTCACAAGGTGTCAAGAAACGAACGGCAAGAGACCTCGTCTAACCGAAGATTCGCTCATGCGCGTATTATCATGGGAGGCTGCGTGCTATTAGAAAAGTCGTACGTTGAGCCCCGGGCAGGCTCATCGGTTGATTGATCGACCGTCCAATTTGAATGGAACGAGTGACCGGCAGCTAGCTCGTAATTATCGAGAGACTCGTGTAATTGGATTGACCGCGACAATTGCGTCGCTCCACTGGCCTCGCTCGTAATTTAAAGTAATGCAATCCGGTTTCTAATTAGCATTTCCTATTTAAACGCTCAGAAAATCGTCGAGCGAGCTGAGAACCCGCGCCCATCTGTATGCGTATGAGTGTGTGTGTGTGTGTGTGTGTGTGTGTGTGTGTGTGTGTGTGTGTGTGTGATGCAGGCCGTGGTGGGCAATTTTCAATGATCTTGCCTAATTGTAAGTATGATTACCTTGCCAGGTTTTCTGCCCAGCAAGGATATCGCAATTTCTTGAATTGCCGAGCCACTTTTCCACATCGTGCGGGATAATGTCTGTGTTGCTCGTTGCAGCGAGAATCATTTCGAAATTTCTCAATCGCTTGTTAATGGAACGAGTAAGCTTTTGGCACAATTTGGCGTCTCGTTTTTAGATAGAGTAAGTGAAGTGGCATACGTTGTAACTTTTTACAAGTCAGAACTTGCGAGTAAAATGATCTTCACAATCATAACGGTGGATCGGACGTAACCACTTTTATTTCTCTTAATATTGCTGTGTCAGTGCCTCGTATGGTTATGAAACGATCGTTTGACCCGATAGACTAAAGTTTCTTCCTCTGGACAGTGTCATTAAACTTTTGACCCCAAAAACGGCTGGCTCTCAACTTTTTCCTGAACGTGCTGTCCACCCAATCGCTAGTAAGTAACCTTTCACCTCCTACTCGCCAACTTACAATGCGGCTTCAACGTAGACCAGACTTTGTACCATATAGTCTTGTGAAATAAACTTGGATAATACCGGCGACGGATGAAAACATAATGAAATACTGTCGTTCAGCCAAAGTCCGGTACGTATATGGCGAACTAGTGTCATCTGCACAAACTCCATGTTATGTTGCACTTAATATTCAACCTGCTGCGTAAAATTTGATACGAAAAGAAAACGGTCTGATGCTTGAAGTAACCCAGCAATATTTGCAACTCGATTTAAATGCTCAGCTTTTCTTAATAAGGAAACGCTTGCTGCGTAATGTATCAAGATATAAGAATGCTGCGAGCGTTCACAAAAGAGCAATGCAAATCGCATCACGACACCGCGGTGGATTGGGAATTCAGTACAGGAACCTCAAATTTAAGTTAGCCGTAACACGCCGTATTCTCAGTCAAACGAAGGCGTCCCAAGCGGTCGACGCGCTATGTAGATTTAAGCAGATGCCAGGGATCCATTGACACTATTTTAAATTCTTCATGGCGCTTTAGTACACTTCTGAAGCGAAGGTCAGCGTCGTTCGAAAATCTCAGTCCCTTGGATCTGTTGGCAACTCTGCGTTTCCAAGTACGAAGTAGTTTCAGTAAATATTTGAACCGACCGTCGCGTATAATGCAATGTTTTAACGGGTGTGGAGTATAATTTAATGTTTCGTCTAACCATAGCGCATAAAGAGGTGCAATGTGCAACATGATGTTTCAACCGACTGTATCATACCGTGCAACTTAGTGTGTAATGGAGAATGTTTCTCGTACGTTAAACTAATTTTTTCATCGTAACTCATACGAAAAAGCAGTTACAAAATAATAGCAGTATAAAAATTCGGAATCGCCGTGACATTTGCGTGCGCATTGTTGTCAGGGGCGGGCCGTGGTCCGCGGCCGCCTGTTAAATCTCTCAACCGCTTAAGATTTTAAATGAAATCGCGGCCGACGGGATATTGGAAACTTGGCGAGTCATGAATTTCGCCGCTCCCTTTTCAGAATGGAGTTATTAAATCACACCTACAGCCTCTGTAACGCTTTATCGTCCTGTGCACGGCAGATTATACCCGGCAGGAGATAGTGAAAACATATTTTACCCCAAAGAGCAGACGTGCAGTGCACTTCGGACACCCTTGATCAATCGGAGTTCAGAGACCCCCGACTGTGTCTGTGAGCACGTATGCGCGCGTGTCTGTGTATTAAATATACCGCTGACCTGCCAATGAGGTCGATTTCCAGCCTGATGGATCTTTTGTAAAGAGACGACGCAACCGGAAAATATAGAAGCTTTTCGACTTTACCCAACTAACAAGGCGAACTATTGTCGCGACGACGCTGTCACGTTATCATACCACACACGAGCACGGTGCGCGTGCTCGGCAGATAAGGATTAAAAAATTTCCGCCGTCGATTCGTTCGCACCGAAAATTTATTCCCGCTCCCCCGCCGATTCTTCTTGCCGCCGTATCTGTCAGACGGCGGGCACGCGCGCGTGTGCATACGGCCGAGATAAGAACGATTATAGGGCCGCTCATTACCATTTTCCCTCGCGCCGCGGTGACCATTTACGACGGGAGAATAATAGTGCAATCAAAGTCAACGACAGGCGGATCTTATCGTGCACACGAGGAGTATTTAAATATACCCGCCGCTTCCGCATAATATCGCATTCAGCGCTTTAAAGCTACTGGAACGAGGTGCTCCGAATTAAGAACGGAATTATGCAGTTACTCGATCCGCCGCAGCGTTTCGCACAAGTAATAATTATTTGCATTTATTCCGCCAGAACGCAAACACGCTCCGAGGGCAGCTCCCGTCGGCCGAAACCGACACCGAGGCCGAGACTGACGAGCCAGAAGACGTTCGCGGACCCGAGAGCGCCTCGAGTTTCGCACAACATCAGACGCAGGCTGAAAAGTTATGAATATCCCGCTCCAAATCCATACCATCGACTTTCATCCCCGCGAAGAGATCCTTATGAAATTGTGCGGGGCGTGTAGATTGAATTCAGCTGCGGGAAAGTAGAGACAAAGCCAGACAAGGACGAAGACAGAGAAGGAGAGAGGGAGAGGGAGAGGGCAAGAAAGGAACTTTGTTTGCGAGCCATTACGGGAAGCCCGTAAATCTTAGGAGTGGAAAGCACTTGAGAAACAATTCGCACTTTCAAAGTCGTCGTTGCCACGCCACTTCGACGCGTAAATGGATCGACAAGCACGCTGACTACCTCGTGCAGTCGAGACTATGCCTGCCTCCTTTCGCTGTCACGTGACCGTTGCGCGAAAGTGAAACCCGTGTCGTAGATAACAGAACAAAAACAGAGAAAATATCATTTGAATATCGAGCGTCCGACGAGACGACCGTAGAAAATATCTCTAAAGAAAAGATTATAAATGATGATAGATCAGAGCGGACGTTGCTAGCAACTTCAGAGTGGGTAATTAATAATAAGAAAACGGTTCTTGAGTGATGAAGGATCTGGCACACTTATCCGGTACGACACGACAAAAATCGGATTGGATTGAATGCATGTAAATAAATGAAGCTACGCACACTCGTTCGGCAGGACACGACATTTATTTACAATTATTCAATTGTTATCGTTTTGGTCGTGGAACAGGAGAGAAATCAGGACAGAAAACGGCAGACCGCATATACAGTATCAGACGATACAAGAGAGACGGAGAACTTTTGAAAAAAGAACAGGAGACAAAAGATGGATGCAAAAATGAAGAGAGGGCGGATATCCAAACAGAAGACGAACGTTAATTGCGTGTGAAATAAAGGGAGCGGCGATCAAAGAAAATAACACTTTTTCAAGCCGAATCATGCACGATCGCGCAGCGGGTGCATCACGATAACTGCCGCTCGTTAAACGGGGTTAACTCTTGCCCCTGGGTAATTACTTAAGTGTCGGCGGGGATGCTTCCTCCCTTCGCGCACGTACACCACTCGCTTACAGCTCTTACGTTCAACCAGAGCCTCTCTACACTGCCTTACTGTTCTTCGCTCAGCGAAGGTGACGAGATAAATTGCGTGGAATAATCAGTGGCTATCCGTCATCATCAGTTACTGGGGCCACCTCAACAACGCCTACATTACTGTTCTTTCCTCGAACCTCTCCTTTTACCTCAACTCCTCCCTCCCTCCATAAGTAAATCGGATAGAGTAAGTGACAAAATTATAATATACATTTTTCTTCTTTCATTCGCTTTTCATTTTTCTCCCCACCTCCTCTTTTCTCAACCCTTCACCTGCCGCGGATGACGTTAATACGGCCGCCATTCTAGGAGTAGAATTTTTCACGAGATGCATAGGACGTATACATACATGTGAAACACGCTTGCACATACCTTTTATATGTGTATACAGAGGTATGTGCTGTATCATGCGAATTACCAGATGCAGACTGGTTCGTACGGATACGTACCTTCAGCTTTTTTCTTCATCTCATTCTCTCTATCTCTCTCATCTACTCTGACGTGCCCACAGTACGTCACTCAGTCCATTTCACACCTACCATCTCATTCTTCTTGTCTCTCTTCCAGTGCCAGTCAGTCCGTTACACTTCCCTTTTTCCCTCTGTCTACGTTCTCCCTTTTTATTCTCCTTTTGTCACGCTATCCATCTTGTTCCGTCCCTTTCCCAACTCTTTCTGACACTTTCAACGTGTCTCCCGTACTTTGCAAAACCGCGCCGTTGCGGCAGGTACGTTGAGCTATGGATTATAAAAACAATAGGAATCGAAATGCAGGGCGTGGATGCGTGACAAGCTTGACAATACTCGCGCATACGTTGAGGGATCAACGGCAGAGAAGTGACAAGAAGAAGAAGTCGTGGCAAGTGAGAAGCCAAGATACGCGAAGAAACTGAGTGTAGGATGTAGTTTGATGTTGAAAAGCTCTGTTCTCTTGACACTTAGAAAATGGGCCGCCGAACATGCTGCCTTCTTACGATGCATTCTCATCCATTTGCTTGTCCTCCACCTCCGCCTCCTGTCCCATCGATATCTTGCCACGAGACGTTGTCGTAGTTGTCGGCCATCGAGAGGCAATCATTTATGGATTAGACTGGAGGTCCTTTCTAGCGAAGGCGGTTGCATGTCTTCATTACCTGTGGGCTGAAAAGCGTCGCGAAGGGATCGTGCGGAAGAGGGTCCGCGTCGAAGGTGGAGTCGTCACGTAAACTGAACTCGTGACTGGAATCACAAAGGATCACCTTCTGCACCTACATAACCTGCCCATCTTCCTACATACGTATGCACGTACATACGCGCAACTGCCTAGGATCTATCTCTAACAGGATCGAAACTGCGCGAATGCAACGTACACTTCCGGCCATAAGTATGCATCACTTCACCATTTTTGTATAAACTTTCATAGAGTCTTAATACAATTTTCGGTTGGTCGATGCTTTGAATTTAAATTTGCAATAAGATAATTACGTGCATGAAGTATCAATGATATCAATTTGTGTCGGACTAGCAGGATGCTCCGAATATTTGACCGAGAGTGTATGTTCTTTTCCTGTCTTTCTCTTGCCAGCTCTGTCCCCCTTCGTCTTTACCTGAACCGAGCTTCACCCTTTTCTATCTTGTATTTCTTCCGTTTTGAATTCTTTTGGTTATGATATGCACGTATATATGTATATATGTGCTTATAATATGCGCTCGGTCGCGCAACCTGAAATATTCCTTCACGACCAGCATTGCGCTCTGAGTGATTCGAAGCTCGTTAAAATCCTGAATACTGCCTCGTTCGCTTCGGACGACGCGCGACTGTTTGAATAAGGAACAAGGAGGATGGAGGTGGATGAAAGCGATGCGCTTTCTGGATCGTCGTTCGGTCCACGAACGACTTAAGCTTCGCGAGCTGACTATGGAAAGCGATTAAAATCGGAAGAGATTCTATTCGGAGAGAGAAGAAGACGGAAACGGATTTTCTACTGATTTCCTGTAATGGTGGCAGATGACGGGGAGAGACGAAAAATATGAAATACATTTAGTTAAAGCAAATTTACGTCGCCCGACGTCCTTAATCCGCGTGAAAATCTGTGATTTGATGGACCCGGCCGCGAATAACTGAATAATCCATCTTCGCGAGAAAACAGGCCGTGCGTCGGCTGCGGTCATTAATCGCGCACACTCTGATTACAATCTCTCGTTAACGACCGCCAATGACTGCCACATTTACCCTGATCACGGGAATCATTGGGAGAGTACGGAGAAGATTACGTCGAGGACGTCCTTTTGCCAAAGACGCACGTAATTGAATGCACGAGTCAGATCAGCGGGGGCAATTTAAATGCATTAGAGCTTAGAAACTTTCTTATTAACTCGAGGTCCCGTGATCGGATTCGGAGTGCCATTTGTATCCTGAATATTTCATGGCGCGGTATCTCGCCGAGCAGGAATGAGATACGCAGTAAGTAAACCTCTCCCACTCTCCCTCACACACACGATTCTTCATTCTCCTCTAACTATGTACACGTACCTGGCATACACATTCGTCTACGTAACGAAGGTCTCAGTGCAGACGCAACTCGTACGTCTCTCTTCCTGCAACGTTCCGAAGTACTTGAGCTCCCCGACGCTTTGGTCCCTCAGAAAATGCCGTGCCCCGATTTGTTTTTCCAGTGGCGCGAGGGAACTTGTTGCGGTGGCTCGCAATCCTTCTGCGCTTTAGTACGTCGCCGTCGCCGTCGCCGTCGCCGTCGCCGGCGCGGGCGGTACCGAAGGATTCCAAATAAATTCCGAGTCGTCTTTCCCTTCCTGCATCCAGCAGTCTCCAGCCAACGCCCCCGCACCCGCTGGGCGCGAAACTGCGTGAAATTTATCTTTCGGAATAGAGCAACGGCGCGAGGCTCGAAGACTCGCGGAAGGTGGATCCTTGCGCCCGCTCGGATGCCAGGAAGACGCATAACGCTGCCTTCACGTGCACTTGATACTTTCTCTATGTCTTTCCCGAACGTTTACCGTCCCTTGCCCGCCGCTCGCTAAGACAAACTTCCTGTCGAGGAACGCCTGCGAGCCCGACTGAAAGCTGAATCCTTAAGTAATTGGCCCTTTTTTACTTTCACGGCTGACCTTAATCCGTATGCATTCCTTGGTACAATTGTATTTCAATGTACTCTTTCCTAGGTTCATTATAATGTTAGGGAATATGCTGGGTTCAGCGTTTGCTTTATATTTACTGATTCTACCGCGCATACGAGGATCCTACGAATATGTCACTCCATTTTCTGTCTTTTATCGTCTTTGTAGAACGACGCGCCGGGTTGCACAATAAACTTTCCTCTCCTTCCCTCGTTCTCGGTCTCTCGATTATCCCGTTGTGTGCGGAACAAAAAAAAAACGTAGAGAGAGAGAGAGAGAAGAATGCAGGATAAAAGAAAAAATAAAAGGGCACTCTGAAAACAGCATCCGCGCGCATTCCAGATTTCGTGGAAGCGGAAACGCGCGCCCTGTCCACTCTTATCCTCGCAACTGGAACGACGCAAATTGTGCCCATAACATTGCACCACCCCTCTGCCTCTGTCCTGCCAGTTATTCTGACCCTTCATTCGGCTTGCAATTTTCGGCGAGCTACTGGCATGCAGATAGGCTATCGCCATTTAACGATCTGTCGGTCTAGCTGACGCTTCCGCTGATACACACATGGACACTTGGCCGCGTAATTACGCGCACGCAGAACCGCGGACACACACGATTGCTCTCGGCGTTGCGTCGCTCTTTCGACGTTTTCGCACTAGGTCACTAGGTGGAATGCGTGATTTAACATCGGATCAGAGGACGCGCTTTTTTGCACGCCGCCATTAATTGCGAGGCATGCTTTGATGTGCGATTAGACGTCGTATTCCGTTGTACTGATCAGTCTATGCTTTACACCTTACAGTTTTCGCAAAAAGTGGTCGGCGAAACCCCTTTTCCCGCGTCCGCTGGCACGCCGGAGAGTGTACGACGTACGATTCGCCCTATTCGTCCTGCCCCCTTCTTCCAGATCCCTTCACGCTTTACTTCGACTTGAACGCACTCATAGACTCAGTCATCTCCAACCGAGCTTAGCGTCGAAAGCCGCGGAAAAGCCGCGGAAAACTCGTGGAAGACGTAACTTTCCACTTCTCTACATGACGAACGTTTATTTGAATTTCAAATATGACCGATGGAAGAGGCGGAAGACGATTCGCCGCCAGGTCTTTCCCGTGACGCGTGAAAATCGCGACGATCTAAGAATTAAGACGGCTCTCGGCATCGCCGCTGTCGAATCAACGGCATCGGAAAATGGATTTCGTGCAACTCACTCGCTCATTCGAATACTCTTCGTCCACTCGGTAGAACAAATATTTTTCTATGCACACCGCCAAAAGATAGCAGAACACGCGGCCATGTAACGTCGAAATATCGACATCAATCATCGCTACGCTCGATCCGTGCGCGCAGCAAACCGATAAAGCCCAAAATTTTCCATCGGCGTCGCAGTCCGCAGAAAAAAATACGTCCAGCCGGAAAGTGTGTTATCCTGGTTTTTCGAAACGCAAGACACGCACGACACATCGCGAGATGTGGTTGAACACGAACACTAGTGACGCGGAACGTACCCCTATCACTACGACGAACACAACTGTAGAAATGTGATGTGAGAGAGTGCTTGTGTGTGCGCCTTTGACTCTACAAAGTGCATGGAAAGAGTTAATTAAGGTTGTTAAGATGAGAAAGGAGGTAACTACGTAGGAACTGACAGATAAAGGCAGTGCGAAAAAAGAGCACGTCGAATGACCGGCGAATTTCATTGTATCACAGCGAACCTATAGCGTATAGCCTGCAGCATAATTAGCGTTATCATATATCTCCAGTTATTTTAATCTCCCGACAGCCTCCCCCGTTTCCTTTCTTCGATGCCCGCAGTAAAATCCCACACTACACTGAATCCACTCGCACCAAGACTAGGATCAACGAAGTCATCTACACTGTCAGTGGTGTAGGGAGGTACCACTAGCAGTTGAGGTAGTAATTTCATCCCGCTCACGTAGTCCCTCCCGCATTGTAAACCCGCTTTGACATAACGACGTATTCCCGGCCAATATACAAAGGCGCATCTAAATCCTAACGGGAGACTCGCCGGTTCGACAGACGCCCGGTTCGGCAGTAGTAATGGAACACGAAACTCGGCAATCCGAAGAGGAGGATGCCGCACAGTTGTTGATCGTAGACGGTGCCGCGATACCAGACGACGACCGGCGACGTTATTCTCGACGCTGCGTCCTATGTAGATTGATGGTAATTTGGGCAAACACACTGTTACTTGCATTTTAGATTTCGGAGGAAATTGCCAGCAGTCTAAGGCAAGAAGACGGTCCCCGTCCCTCGTCGGCTCGACTCTAGCCTTCTGACTGCTCATGGAAGACGACCAATGGCAACGGTCCTTCGACTTGGCTAATTTCGAGTCTCATCGTGCGCTCAAATACGTTCCTGAATTGATTTCTACGAAGAAAATGTGTGAAGAATGGCAGGTAATAAGCATTACCGCACCGCATTACACGATCTGGAATCTGGAATAATACGTACTCGCCGATGTCGCGCGGGTGAATATCCACGCTGAACGTTCCGTTCAGTGCGCGCATATCCGCCCCGCATATTTTGGAACTCCGTGCCTCGGGCACGTCGAAATCGCTTAATTTACGACCCGCTCCGAATTTCGAATCCTTCGTTAATCTCTATTCGGCGTTGCGGCTGCGCGGCGAGCGAGAGGGTTAACACTCGGCCAAGTAGATAGTCTGAATGGCGCGCATTCAAGTCGATCTTCTCGGTATGTTAGAAGCAGATACGTAGCAGAACTAGAGGCACTAAGGAGGACGAAATGAAAAATCGAAGAAGGCAAAGGCAGGCGATAGAGTTTCTGGCTTTCAATACGATAAGCACTTTAATCGGATAAAAGGCTCTTATATACGAGACCTTACGAGCTTTCACGACTCGTGTACGCTTCCTGTCGTAGAGTCAAGTGAAACCCCCCGCTCGCAACAGTCCTAGCGTTTAAGCGTGGACGGATAGGGAGCAGTCGTTTCGCATCGGCTGCTCGAATATACGATCGATTCTGCTTCCCTGTATTGACGGTCTCAATCGGCGAACCGTGAGGTACTTTACGACATTAGGGCTTTTCACACATCGCTGCTGCTCGTGGTTAAAGTCGTACGTATACCGCGGACGTATTTAGTAACGCGAGAGCATGCGACGCGCATTGTGGCAAGCTGAATACAATCATATTTAGATTCTTGTTGCGAGCTCGTGATATGTGCTTCGCGCACGTGTAATGAACGGGAAGCATGCAAACCGTTACTGTGCGAAGTACCATGTGAATGGAAACAAGCGATCATTTTATCCCCTACGATACCACTGAAATATTAAAGTAAATAGGATCGTACGTTATTTGATACATTTCTGATAATTTGCCTGCTGTATGCGAGTATGGCAACTATCCGAGTGTCGATGCATATGCTTTGGGCGGCACAATGCATGCGTTAGTTGAATCACTCAGGATCACGCAACCGTAAAAAATATCTGAAACAGCATGCCTGGTATGCGTACACACAGTAATCTGAAGCGTATACTAGGGTTTCTCTTGTAAAGTAGAATGGTATCAAATATGTAGACTAGAAATTCTTTTCAACGTAGAAAGCGTCAAGGGGCTGAAAGAAACGCTGCCGTCTAATCGCAAAGAAGAATTTTAAGTAATTAACGGTCTATAACTTTTTCCCAATGATATCCAACTTGACAGCGAGTTGTAATTACACCTGCACGCGTATATATGCGTTTGCTCCGACATGTTCAGAGAGGCCCAGTATGCTGTCGTGAAAATGAATATTTGAGTCATGTGCGTATGGAATAGAAAATTAGCAAAATTGAACTTTATATGAATTTCCAAAAACAAAAGCGATATCAAACGGTACGCGCACTTCAACATATTCCGATCAGTTAGCTTCTAATGAAACCATCCTGTCGCATCGAGGCAGTCAGCGTCGCAATAGTCGCACCGACGAAAAGAAACTCTTTTTTAGCCGGTCCGCCTTTTGATATCGCATGCGATAGGAGAGTTGAGTTGCCGGATTGCCGGATTGGCGGATTTTGGAAAGACGAATTACGAGCAGAACGGCTCGCCATAATTCACCGGCGCGGCGGTAGAAAAGTACGGCAGGTACTGGGCCGGTATCACGTAAAAATTAGACTCGGGGCTCCCGGGCTTGATATCACGCAGCCCTGTAATTACAATGCAGCACGATGGACTGCCGAGAAAAACGATATGTTGGCCATAGCGAAGGGGGTTGCTCGTGGCCGACGAGAGAGAACCAGCTTACTTTATGTAAATTCGATAAACGCGCGCGCGTATACACACGTATCCACGCACACACAGGCGTACACGGCGCACTTTAAGTTACGCGTAAACTCGTATAAAGGTTTCACATTAACGCTTTGGCGCAACGTAAGTGCCCAATCGCGAAAGATCAATACGCGATCTGTGGTATATTTTGCATGTACAATCAATGTTGATTATCGAGTTCGTAAAACTTGAAAAGTAATGATAGTGTGCATGTTTGAAACAAGCACACGATGTGGTAGAAAGTAGCGAGATTAAGTTATAAAAAGTAAGTACAGAGTGAACAAGCAGTTCTTTCTCATGTATTAAGCGTGGACGTCTAGCTCAGGATCAACCGTAAGGGTTGGTCGTTGGACTTCGGACGTTTAATCGGTCCTTTTTTACGTCATAGCGATAGAGTGCACGCGATGAAGCCGAGCCCACTGGCTTCCGCTCGATGATCGTAGCAACGAAAAATTGAATCAGGCGACAAGGGACGCGCAACAGCTCTCCCGCTTGAGTTTAAGCCGCAGATTATGGGTGGCTATTTTTTCAGTTACCGCTTCGTTGCTGGTATTATCGAGGCGGGTATTACTGTTGTCCATGGCAATTGTTCAAATATCGCCTCTCCCATTTACCACCTCTATGGAAGCAATATTATTAATGGCAGTACTTCCGTTTTTTCCTCGCCAAGTATGCAGTGGTGGCTGCGATGGAAAATACATAAATGGCTTTTCGTCGAACCGCTCTAGCGAGCAAACGAATATGATTAAGCAAAGAATAAAACGAGTGGAAACGGACTTGTTCAATTACGCGACAGTCAACAAATAATGACGCCTAGTAGATTTCGGCACCTGTTCCGTGGCCGATAAGAGTCGCATCAGTACGTGCACGTGAGGGCGCGTATGACAAATCACGGGCACGCTCAGCAGCCCAACAGCATCTATTTCAATTGGCGACACAACAATGCAATTGTTCCTCCTTTATTGGAACGGGAAAAGGACGTTTTATAGTCGAGTGAAGTGCATTTCGATTTACGGTGGTATAATAGAATTGTTCCTTTTTTTTCTCACACCCGCGTGGCAAAGTCTTCCATTCGATGACCGTAATAATGAAAAATTGAATGAGTGGGAACAAGTGAGACGAGTGGAAAGCGATCGATACCACGGTCAACGGTCTGCGCACGACGAATTTCTCGCTGGAATTCACCGTTACCAATTGGACCGACGTAAAAACACGTTTGACAAAGTGTAAATCGTTCAATGGTCCATTGGAATGCATTTTACGCTGCGATACAATGGCCGCAATTCCTTCCTTTCCGTTGTTACAGCACAATACAATATTCGATTAATAAACCCGAGTGGAATTTAAGCGTTTCCACGCACCGCGACGATTCTATTTCACGCATAGTTCGCCTTTCGATTGCGAGAACGATACAAATCCACACTTACATTATAATGCGCGTGTCATTTATTTCACCAATACCTTTTTTACCCGACATGTAACTAATAATGACACCAGCTGAAACAATGTTTTAAACACTCATAAATCATGACGACTCGTTTGGTTGTTGTTTGACGAACGTAACAACGATCACTGTCTTCGCAATCGACGCGCTTCCTCGCCATTCTTCGGTGCGGTGTAGGCCGAGAACTGGATTGGACCGGGTTTATTTTAGGCCGACCTGTAAATTCGCCGTCGCCCACCCCCGTGCGTGAATTGGCTGAACAAGGTGATAGCGTCTGGCCGGTGAGGCCTCGTCGCGAGCGGCGAAGGCTCGTTCTCGGCGTTATTAATGGCCCGACATTTTATTGCCCCGACGCCGAACGGACGTAATCGGGACGTAATCTCTTACGTTCTGCGTGGACGCTAATTAAATCGAATCCAGGCATGCGGCTTCTTGTATTTACGCAGGCAGGTGTGAAATGCCTTTGCTCACGCGTTGTTGCGTGCACGCCGATGCGCGAGGGTGGCTCGTTTATGTTCTTCGCCATTATCCGGGTTACTTCTCGACGACTGGCTTAAACCGAATAATGCCCGACGAATGCTCGCCGAACGACCGGCCGTCTACGTTGATAGCCGGCCACCGTAATCGGAATAATCGGCCGGTTATATTTGCGCGGGAGTGTACCGACGAATGGCGATCCAGTCAGCACGCACTCGTGACTCGCGTAAGCGTGCGACCACGTGTTCGTGTCCCCCGGGTTATTCGCTTCTGTATTCCGTTTATCGCGGGCATTACGTTAATTACTCACGGGTTATGTACTCGCGTATCGATCGATCGATCGATCGGCAATGCTCGAAAGAATGTTCGACGGAGCGTATCAAGGATCCGGCAGCGTTCGGAAGAGTCATCGAATTATTTGATGTGCCAGTAAGAGTATGCCAGAGCTACGTTATTCGATCTTTACACACGTCCATCGTTTGGTCGCTGCGAACTCTCGCATGACACGCTGCTATTTGCCTTACGTACAGATGGCCTACATACTGTTCAGTGTACTTGCATGAGAGATAATGTTATATAACACCACTGCCTTTATCGTCGACTCATTTGACCAATCGGGCCGTGTAGAAGGCAAAGATTATTTCTATCGGAGAGGAATGGGAAGGGTCCCGAGTCCCGAGTGTACTGATCGATGAATCGGTAGTAGTGTACTCTGCGCGTTTCATAAGGCGGACTGTGAGAGGCACACGGACCAGTGCATTACTTAATGCATTCAAAGCGACAGAAAATGCCGGTGATGAAAACAAAGGGCGCTGTACGAGTACGATTTATTGTACGAACTGGATTTAATAATCGATGAGCGAGTGACTAACAATCCTATGGCGTGTTTCCTGTTCCGAATCGGAATATGCGATGGCGGCGAGGGACGGCCGCATGCTCTGAACGATAGCTATGATGCGATCATTTATAAGCACATCCCTAAGCTATTAATCACGGGCTTTAAACAGGTCGACGAACGCGCTAATTGAATGAATCGATACGATCATCTGTCCTTGTTAACGCGTGAGAGACGAGCGCTAATGCGAAATAACGAAGGTATTTTGAATCATATTTGTAATTCCTCTGCTGTGCCCATTTCTGTCTCTCTCTCTCTCTGTCTCTCTCTCTCTCTCTCTCTATCCCCCACTCTTCTGCTTCCTCCATTTCCCTTTGCTTCTGTCTCTCAGTTATTCATACCGTTACATCCGATTTTGCTTTGTACCGTTTCAGTGCTCGCTCATTGTCAGTTTTTGTGACTAGGCTAAATTCGCGTGCATCAAATACTGCGACGTGCTTTAACAGGTGCCCTTTTCAAACGTAGTCAGAGATATTAGCGAAATAATCAAAGGGCCGATATGGTTGTAATGATAGCCGGAAGGACCAAGGTACTTTAAATATATTTATAACATCTACAAATGCGCGAAGGGCTGACATGCAAAAGAGCCAGCAACAGGCATTAATTACTGCACGTATTGGCAATGTTTCGTAAACTTTGACAAATATCGACGAGAAGTCTACCTCCGTTTATATAATAATTGTAAACAAATGCATTTTATTAGGCGTTACTTTGTTCCCCAGTTTATAGCTTAATTTAGTGCGACGTAGTTTTCCGATCTCAAGACAGGAAGTGAGAAGTGTCCACGGCAACCGGCAGCATAAAGCAAATTTTCGTCATACGATGTCGTGTCAGCCTAAGAGAGATGCGCACACGTTATCAAAGGGCGAGTCAAAGCATCACGGCATTGATACGCGACTCTTCTCAACTTTGCTTCCCTCCTGTCTCCTCTCCCAACATCTTGCGTACACTCTCGCCCCAGAAGCAAGGCGCGCTGAAAACTCGAGGGCAAACTTCATTCTCGATGCTCACCGACCACGCTTTGCTGATCTAATGCCGTTCATGCATCTGTTTGCATTTCAATGAATGTAAACGTAGGTTTGTAGTGACATAACGATATAGCGACGTAAGGTGTGGGACTTGCTCCGAATATCGTTTCATCAAAACCTCTATCTGGCACATGCCAATATTATACCTAGTTCAGAGTGTGTGTGTGTGTGTGTGTGTGTGTTAAAGATTTTCCGAAAATTCCTCCCCTCGTCATCAGATGTAAGGTGTAACGGGCAAACGACCGAAAGCTGAGCAACGTGCTTTCGCGAGATCCGATGCTCAGCGTGTGAGGATCGAGCAGAGATCGGCGCAACGTAAGAGAAGAACGGAACGGCGTTGTTGGGCAGTGTTTACAGAACGTTTACCGGGCAAGGTAATTATGTACCTCCAATGCTTCCTACTCGGGCGCGTGCTACGAAACGCCTTGAGCATCAATCACTTACCGCGCGATACGGAACACTGAGCTACGACCGACAGCCACGCAAATACTGTGCACAATGAGGAAAAAGTAGCGGGAGGGACGGAGGAGCGGAGAAGGACAAAAAGAGAGAGAGAGCCTGCCGCGCGGGCGAAGGTGCAAATACAGAGGTGCACAGGTAGGGAAACAAGCGCTCGCAAACACTTCGCAACACGCTTATGCAGGAGCGTGCGAGAAAAACGAGAACGCGAGCACACGACGTCCGGGCGGAAAGGCGTCGAAGTGTGCGCGGCACGCATCTCGTCGTCTCGAATAAAGTCATTTTTTTCGCAGATTACCCCATACGGACGTGTGCGCAGAGACATGTAGTATGAACGTGAGGAATTGTTGGGGGAAGGGTAGCCAAGCCACAGGGAACGCACGGCCCAGCCGACGCGACGGAGCGAGCGAAGGTTTACGCCGCAGGCATTTAATCGACGAGGTCCACGCTGATACCGTTATAACGTAGAACCGGAAGTCTCGTATCGTTTCAACGGACGAAATTGATACTTCACGTGAAAAGCCCTGCGCGCACATGAAAACTACCGTTTCCAGATATTAACCGCCTCTCCCCCCCCCATGAAGGCTGGCTCGCGGTAGAACATCGAGAAAAGGTAAAACGATAAGAACCGGACAGACGAGGTATCACTGTTCCTTTAGACTGATGAGTATTATGTTTGACCCGTGCGCCATGCGCTCAAGTGGCTGTGCTGCAAATAAAGTGTATACCGCGGCTGTAATGAACATCTCCCCGAGATGTGGACTTTTCATCCTGACCCCCGTTGTTTTGCTTCTTTGTAGAAAAAATGTTCAGCTTCAAAGGAAACACCTGATGTTGAGGTACTCGCGATGAAGGTCTCGCCACTTGTGGCGTTTTTCAGTTTTCCAAACATAAAAGCGTCACAAAAGAAAACCACTTGAACGATGTTCGGCCCACAAAAGGATGTGCAAAGGAGCGTGCGGTATTTTCTCAAAGGATATTTCAAAACTTGAAGTATCGGAAGTGTGTGGTGCATAAAGGTGTCATTTTTCTTTTTAATAATATTATACCGAAAGTAATTTACAGGATGTTTTCGAAGACAGCTATTAGGTATCTAACGGTTGCAACATTTATATTGTCATTTAACTAACATAATCATGAGCACCTGTTGCACGTGCTAAGACAGCTGTATGAAGCTAATAAAATTCTGAATGCATAAGAATAATCCTCAGAGTACATAGTGTCACGACTGCATTTTGTACGTCCCGCATATGTGTATGCACTGAAACTGTGTCAGCGATATACAATATACGTACCAAAATCTGCATACAAAATAAGAGGAGAAATATGTGTATACATACGCGTGTACTTCATTTTCATAATATACCAATGGACGTATGAAAGAATATGTAAAATGTAAAGAACCGTATACGGTACGGCGCCTATTCGGCCGAAATCTTTCCCGGCTCACATTTGTCATGCACTTGAAAAAACTCGAAGCTTCAAGTTTATACTAACGACGTGGATATGTTGTCGTGTTGAACGTCAATGCGTCGTAAGAACTTTCGACCCTCCTCAGCAAAAAAAGACCGCGGTCCTTCACAATACGATATTTTTCCAGCACAATGCCACAGTTAGAATACGTCCTGTCGACAGTTTCGTTGGAAATATGAAGTAGTTTGTTCGTAGAAGATTTGATTTCCGCATAAATTTCAACAAATCGCATTTCTACCCGTTCATTACCAGATTCTATTGATGAAGTCGAGAGCGCTCTGTTTATCTTCGTACAGAACAAATATCAGTATTCTAGCGAAAATTCTTTTTCCAGTGGTCTGATATTCCAGTTTTATTTCCGTATACCGTATGCATTCCGGGAAAGAGTGCAGTGTTGAAAAAACGAACGAAGAGCGTAACGAAAGTTGACGCGAGCCCTCGACGAATGCACATTATGCTCGCGAATATCTATCGATGATGTTGGAGCAAACGTTACGTGTAATTTCGATGAAATTACGTGTTACGTGCGCACGGAGCGAATTGACGAGCGCGTGGGCGGATATGGGAGCAGGAAAACGTACTGAATTCTCCGAGCGCCACGGCGCTTGATCGAGCATCAAAACGGAACGGATGCGGTAATGTATGCCACGGGATCCGCGCGTTATACCGGCGATCAAGTTTTTCCCCGTAAAGCGATATGTTTTACGTGAAACCTGAGAACGCTCATTTGCGCGGATACGAGCCGTTTCGATAATGTCGCAGTACGCCGGCGGCGGAGCGTTAATGAATTTAGCCATCGATCGCGCGCGCGCGCGCGCGCGCGCCTTTTACGAACCTTTTACGTCGCACCGATAAACTGGCAAAATTATGGCGAAACGTTATCAGGCATTGCGAGCAATACCGAAATACATGCGAATTTGCTTTATCAAACGAACGTTCATTGGCTCACGTCGGATCGGCGGTAATTCGACCGCGCCAAATGTAACCCCGTCGCTATTTCCGAGGCGCTTGTTAACGGCTAATTATCGGCATGTATATGCGAGCTCTAATAGCGCGGACGTCGCACCTTATTTTACAATTTTTCATTTTGCGCGAGTCTTACTATACGAGAGAGCTTCTGTGTCGCAATCTATGTTACAGTGTCGAATAATATTTTTCACATAGCGTCTACCTCACTATACTTTCCACTGTCGTCGCAAACTGCGAGACAATCTGTCCTCAATCTCGGTTACAGATACTGGCGACGGTGAAGAATGCAAGATGTACAAGAAGACAAGGAAATGTAACAGAATTCGGCTGGAATGAAAGGTAATTACCGGTCCGCCGCGGAGATAGTCGAGTTGACTTTAAAATCTCGCACGAAGTCCGCCTGACTCGCTCAGTCAGCCGAAGACGGATGGCGCAACGGCGAAATTACAGCGCGGTCTTCTTACGTAGCGTCGCGAACGAGCTTTAATGGCGGTACAAATCTCAGCGAAATGGGGCTCTTTCCTACGAATCGTGTCGCATCGTACGCAAGCCCGTACTTTTCTCGTGTACACACGTTCATCCACCGTACGAGCCCGGCTACGTAACTGAACGTGCGCGCCGTTCTCACCCTTGATACTCGTACCACTCGACCCACATACAATTCCCAACCCCCCCCCCCCCCCCCCCCAACGATTCACGATTCTTCCGCAAAAAGAATAGCGTATATCAACGTCCGGTTTGCCTAACGGACGACGCCGGCCATTAAGAGGGGACATTTCAGCTTAACTTTTTCCACTCCTTATCCCTTCCCTCCCACGCTCCACGTGCTTCTCATCCACCGCGAGACGACAGTCTAATAGCGGTTCGAAAAAATTTCACTTGGTTCGCGCGCACTCGTCTCCCTCGCTTTTTGTTCCGTCCGCCGCGCCGTTGCCGCGCCGTTGCCGCGTAATTTCATGGAAAAGAGCAGCCGAATAAAATTAAACTGACCGCGGAGATTTCGCTAGAATCGAACATTCGCGCGAAAATGTGGCTCGCCGATATTGTCATTTTGTTGGATATTCGAAGTGCCGCGACAAAATTTTCTCGATCCGCCAATTGTGGAGTAAGAATTTAATAACGAAAAATGTACCGCGACTGTTCGCGTGACATTTTTGATATGCGCCGAGCGGATATCACGGTCGCGTTTCACGTGGAAAGTTATAGCAATTCGTTTGACGAGAGGACGGATGCCACAAATTCTCATCATTACCCGACTGAATTCCTTTCAGTCTCATAGAATGATGTCGACGAAAAATGTAAAACAATATAATCGTATGGCCAGCGCGTAATAATTCCGCGAAAATAAAGTCGAAATTTGTATAAACCCACTTTACAACTGATTTTCAACCCCCTTGGAACATTGTTTGGGATAAAAAACGGACGACCGAGCAATTGTGCTCGACGAGGGTGACTGTAAACTTTGGAAAACAGAGGAAGGACGCACTGTGCCGTGCTTAATGCTCGTGGGTTCGTGCACTCTGCAGCATGGGCCCTTGCGCAATGTAAATACCTCCCGCTCAATTCGATGGCATCAGAGGTGGAATACCCTTCCCGCGCCTCATCTGTAATGCGGAATATCAAATAATGCAGTCGATGACGCTTGAGAAGCTTCGAGATTCGTAATACAATCCCGGCACTGATGTTACGTCGATAGTCGCATTGGTTGAACTTAATCGACTGCGCGCCGACGAAGATTAAATATACGGGTAATATGAAAGTTCGAATTGTTTTTGAGAATTTTTACATAATGGAGCGGTATTATGATCACAAAATCTGTGCTCCACTGTCAGGTAATGTGACATTGCGACAAACGATTGCTGCTTCAGTTAGTCGAGTCCCTTTCACAGAAAGAATATTCTTGAAACACATAGCGACAACATTTGATCTAATAGCAAGCAATTATCCGCGAACGAAATAAAACGTGGTTGAGAATTATGAATACAATAAAACAAGTCGGCAATAATTGGATAATGAAAGCGTGAGGATTGTGAAATGTTATAGGTTCGCAATCCATTACGCCAACGGCAATTCTACGAAAGCTGTTTTCTGCCCGACAGTATCTTATCGCGAATTGCGACACGCTCGTGGCATGGAATGTCCACTTGTACGGAACGCGTTAACGGTCGATGCTGAATGTCATTTAAATCAGCGTGCATCTGATATTGAATGAAATTGCTGTTCCTTATCGAGGGGAATTAAGTCTTCAGAACTGATTGCTTGCAATTATTGACGATGACAATAAAGAACAATATCGTGTCATGCGTTCGATTGCGTTTCATAAATCACCTAAGAATTCTTTCCTGTCTGTTAACTCATTGTCAGACTGTTTCGATTTTCGACGCAATATTTCCCAATGAGAACGGTACCTACGAATGTCGAGCTGAACAATGACTGTGGACTTTAGAGTGCAATATAAAAACTTAAATAAAGTCTTCGTGCTCCGTTGCACACACGTACCCGTTTTCCCCTTATTCCCACTTGGCCACACGCATAATAGTGATATCGCGTGGGATCGCTCGATATCGTGTCATTTAGTCTGCCTCGTACAAACGCCGAACGGAAACAATAATCTTGCATAAATCAAAAATGCATTAAGCAGCCTCGGAATTGAAAGAAAAATTAGAAAAGGAAATAAGCAAGCGACATGCGTCATGCAAGAACAATCGAGTCCGCATTTCGTTCTCCACGGAGTTAAAGGCCGAGAAGAAGCGAAAGCAGGCTTCTACGGAACGCGACGTCGAATATTAAATACCTTGATTCCGGTATGGGCGGCCAATCGCTGTCTCGATTCCCCCTGCCTTTTTCACTCCTCGCTCGCCGAAACGGGTAAATAAGGAAACAAACCGGATCGTACGATCGCGCCTAACGCATACGAATCGGCATAAAGAAGGTCACCGTACCCTCTGTCAGCGTACCGCAGCGTCGCAAGCGTAGCATCGGATAAATAGAAACGGGCAAACTGAAATGCACGGGCCAATTTGGCATAATATCGAATATTAAATGTCGCTACGGTTACGGGGGCCGAGCAAGCGACATTTCAGTACGTCCGTGTCCCCGTTCCCCGTTCCCCGTTCCCCGTTCGTCGTCGATACATGCGCGCGTCTCCCAATGATCGTCGGCCGCCGATAGTAGCCGGCGTGCACGCGCTAGATTGCAGCTGCAGCTGACGATGAAATTTACATCTGTCGCGTACGCGGAATGTTTATTCCGGTAATAAATTTTTGCGATCGTAGAACGCGCCTCGCCGCTGAGCTTCGCCGTCGATGATCCAGTGGTAGGACAGACAAAGTGCGCACGAGGAACGGAGAAGGGGGAGTAGGGGGGGACCTCGAGCATGAGAATCTTTCGAATTGATATTGCAGCAGGTGCGGAAGCAATTATTCTTTGTCCTCTTTTTGCCCGACACCGCCCTGTTCGAGCGATCGTGTAGCATCCCGGATATTGCGTTTACGTTTGCATCCTCGTGTCTACGGTTCGCCTCTGTAATGTAATCAATCGGCTCGTTATTATACACAGGCGGAAGAGTCAAAGATTTGATTGGATGCTATTCATGTTTGTGCAGAAAAAGCGAACACACATACACACATGCACGAGCGTGGAAGTTTGAGCGGGAGACAAAGAATTTGGGTACATACTACGCTTTCGAAGTCTCCTTTGTCCTGTATCGGACGACCTTACATTGTTAGAGAGCGATCGATCGCGCCGAATGATCGTACAAGAGCACCGACAGTCCCCCGCAGCGTAACTATTTCCACTCGCGAGACAGTCTCCGCTCCTAAATCCTCTGAACTTATCGAAAGGTTTCGTTTAACCTAACGCCACGAAACGACCGAGATAATGGCGGAGAGGGTGCGAGAGGGAATCGTCGAATCGCTGGCAGAGACTAACGCCGATTTACGGCACCGCAATTTTCAATGCGCCGACTCCGGCCTTCCCTCCTCCCTCCTCCCTCTTCCGGCGGGAACCTCACGTCGCACCTTCCGCGTTCCAAACGAAAAGAAGCTTTTCACGGAACGAGCTGGCTTTTCCTACCAATCGCCGCCCCATTTTGCTCCACCCAACGCTCCTCCGCGTTACCACGAAGGAGCTACAATTTAATTCAATCTTCATAAACTCGCCGGGCTGATTCTGCGGTTTATGATAATGGCCGCCACCCTGGCTCTGGCTGCTGGCTGGTTCCTCCTCGATGAACTAAGGCCGGAGCCGGAGGTCGAGCGGTGGGGGGCGGGCACGTGGGACGAAACCGAGCGTGGAGCATTTCAAATTGCAAAAATTCCTTTTTTCAATGAGAAACGTGACGCGGTCGATTTTGATCGAGGGAAAGAGAAAATTGCGCGGAAGGTCGTGCCGGTATGACGTCACTAGTGATGGGATCGAGCTACATACTTGGAAGTTTTTTTTTCATCGAATGCCGAATCCTCGAATCCTGTCCGGGTATATGTATATAGATGCGATGAAAGCTAAGTAACAAGCTCATCGAATAAAATGGTCAACTTGGTGCGATCACTAGACGCGGCCGGTCGAAAGGAGAGATATCTTGGGACTGTAGTGACGGTACAATTTTCACTGTGCACCCGGCGTACGCTAATATGATTTGTTGTTATCAATATTTCCACCCCCTCAAATATCGTGCATTATTAAAGCGGTGCCTCTGTACCATGCCAATTATGACACCGCACGCCGTGCGCAGCATTCATTACGCGGGTAAATGTAATTTGATCGAGTGTAAATATCGTTTTGTGCCTGCATCGTGGATGATGTGTTTACGCGTGCGAGTGGTAAAGGGAACTAACGTAGCGGACATTAACTCCGTTCACAATGGTCAGTTCGATCATCGCCAGATTTGCCGCGAATCATCATCTCCAATGCGTTCGCATTTACCCCTTTCACGACAGCTTTATAGTACTGTAATACTGCCGACAGTTAACTATTTGCAGTGTTTTCAAGGAAATATCTCTACTTCGATTATATTACGACGAATAATTAAATGGCTCGAGCGTTGAATCGATGGAATACTGTTTCGCCTGGTTCGCCGCGAAAACAAGATCATTGTCTGAGAAAAGCTTTTTCAAACAGGCGACGTTGCAGTGGGTAGCACGCTTTCGACTGATCAAAGAGACGGCGATGTACAAGTAAGGAAAAAAGAATAAACTCGTCGGCTAGAAATATGTCCGTTTCGCTTCCATAGCGCGTTTCTCCCTGTTTCCTGCCATCGTTCATCCGCAAGAACCAGTCCTGAATATGTTTTAAATATAAAACGTTACTGGTAGACGTCTCGACTTAACCCCTTTCATTTCCCTTGCTTTTCCCCTATCTCTGTTTCTCTTCTTTTATTCGGCCGCTTCTGCGCATCCGCGCGCGCATTTAAGAAAGGAAAAAGTCGGAACGATATTTTGAATTGCTAAAGACAGTCGCGGTCGACGGCACCGTGGCCGTAATATTATTCGGAATATAATAAGCCAACGGCTGATACGCCGGCTGATTCCGACTCCCGGCGCATTTCATCGCGCCTTTCAAGCATTTGCATGTGATCCCCAGTCGGAGCGAGTTGTGCCTCTTCCGTCGGCGATGCTCCTCCAACGAGGCGAGGTAAAAAAGATCGCCCACGCCTTTTGCTCTACCTATTCCCGATTTTCGCCCTTTGACCCGAGCGCACCCTAGATCCGCTCGAATGATAATGCACCGCCTGCTGTTTCACGCTCGGCATGTACATACTCGGATTTCAAGATGTTTTGCAATATGCGCGGGAATATTTTTACTGGCCGCCGACGCCGCCGTTCCCACTGCTGCTGCATAGTTTATTTCGTTGCCGTACGCGAGTGTGACGTTAATCTAAAAAGTAGAGCACGCAGAATAGTGTTCGGAGGAATACGTTAACAATGCGCACATACCGATGAATGAATGAAATTCCATCCCAGACTGAGCAGCAGTCCCTACAAGTTTCTAACTTTTCTACGATCTACGCCGTGAGAAGAAGAAAGGAAAGGTCGCGGACCAATGCATTGGCACGAAACGACAGCGACATGCGGCAACAGGACGGTCGGAAGATTACTATTCGATCTGACGACGGATGCCGTGGCACGTTGACTGGCCCACAGGGTCGGACGCCGGACGTGCGGAATTAAAAGGTCATTTCACCTCCGCAAGACCGTTTCCTCCCTCGGCCCACTAACTCCGCTGCCATCGCTGGAGGGCCAGAGTCCGTGCGTTACCTTCCGCTGCCACATCGCGTACTTGCGCGAGCCCACGAGCTGGAGTATTACACGGCACGTTAGCAACAAACGAATGACCCAACTCGAGGAAACAAAGAGTCTGTACGTGCGCTAAATAGAATGGCCCCGCCGGCACTTAAGGTCCCGCCCTTGCGCTCACGCTTGACAATTTTATCTTGGACACGGCACCCTTCTCGACCCGCGCGGCCGCCACGTTGGACGTTGGACCGGAACGCTTCGCGGACATAATATTTTTGTCCGACATCGGCCGAAAGAGATTCTCCTCTGTCCATTACCCGCTACCGCCAGTGCGCCTCTCATCGCCTGCTCTTAATTAAAACGGCATGCACAACATGTTCATTCTTCGCGATGTCCCGCGAATCATGTTACCGTTTTTTCTTTTTTTACTCTCTCTTTTACTCGGAACAACTCTGGTGGTAAAGTTTTCATTGTCAACTTCGCGTATGACGAAGCGCTGAACTCGCAGCGGCTCGGATTAAACGACTGTTATAAGGTTGACAGAGAGGAGAGCGGAAAATTTGATGGTTAACAAGAGACAATGGATTAAAAGAGAGACTGAAAATAAGCGTGCGTTTTGATCTAATCCGCGAAGCCGCCAGCGGCGACAGCCTCTATTCTAAAGATCACTCTGGACGAGAAAAATTATTTCGTTTTGCTGTGACTCGCAAGCGGCCGCCGCGGCAAGAGGGAGACAGATTTTCTCCTTTCAGGGAGAATGGACCGTGAGATTGGCGCGCGGCGTATTAGTATTACCGAGGCTGGCGTTCTTTTTAATCATCCGCGAAAAAAGGCATTAACCGGCAGACGATGCGTATGAAAATTTTCCATCAGATCAAACGACGCTTTTCCTCCCCTTTTCACCTTCAGGCGACACTTGGTCCGATTTATGTATTCTAAATCATATTCGGTATGTTCCCGGAAGATTTCCATCGTCAATGTTGCCAGAACAGAAAATACATTCGGTAGAATCGGAATTCCACGGGAACAGAATGAAACTAACTGTGACCCAACTTTATGTAATAACGTATCATCTAGTGACTGTGTATGTGAGAAACAATGGATCCACGTTTATTCGGACCATTTCCTTAGCTGTCAAATACTGAACACTCCGGTGGATCTTATCAGCCTGTTAAATCCATCGTGTATAATGTACGCAACTACGCATTACCCATAGGCTATTCCGACATGGTTTATACGATAACGTCGAAGCCATGATCATGACTATAATCCAAGATGTCTGTCTGATCGTGAAACATAATGCACCTGCATAATGTAATCGGCAACCTAATGTAACGGTCTTACCGCTTATTTACAACGTAATTTCTGTCGAAGCATCCATTAGACATCCATTAGCCACCCATCGAAGATACTTAACATCGGCCCGTGCTCTATCAAACAAAAGGATATAAAGATTTTACCGTTTCGTCCGTAACTTTGCGAAACCGGATTAGGAAGAAAATGACTCTTTCCGAACTTAACTTCAAGCGTTTGCCAGGAGCGCTCGCTAATTACACGGCCAGTGCGGAATGCTAATTCGTGCCGAGCAAAACTTCTCCATCATTGGCTCTATAACGCGCAAAAGAAGACCGCGAGTCAGCCAAACGGCAGACGTGAAGAGCGCGAATCTGCAGCGGACGTATTTCACATTGTCGTCAGTCGAAGAGCCCAAAGCCGAGCGAGGTGCAAGTAGAAGTTTAATTAGTAACCCGAGCCATGGAACACAGAAGTGTGCTCCGTGTAACACCGTGAGACCAACTTGACGCGCCGACCATGGGTGTTGGCCTAGTGAACAACAGTATATATCAACTCGGTAATTGCACTTTCGGGGAGATCATCGTGGTAACGCGAGTGGAATAAGCAATTCTCTTGAAAAACTAAACAGTCGTAACAGTAATTTCGTACAGTGGTAAATGCGGACGAATTTAGTCTATGTAATAAACTCGCATTAATTCTAGCAAAGAGTACTGAAATTTTGACAGCATTGCATGTGTACGATGCCTGCATCAATATTCATAGAAGACGCGATAAGCAAGTCTGCACTGCGTGAACTTTGCCAACAACTTTTTTCGAGTAATATGTCGGGCATCAGTCTTTTTTCTCAAAATCAATAGGCTGAGAGACACGAACCACGAATCGTTATTCATCCAACGAAATTTTTCTGAAAGTTACCTAATTAAATAAAACTTTACCACGGCCGGTCATATTCCTACCCTGAGTCGATTTTCGAGCCGATCACTTTGCAAACTGCAGTTCAACGATGACCAACTGGGTGTCATTCCTTCCACTGTCTCTCTTTCTTGTGTCCCACATAACTTGTCATGAGGAACCTAACCCAATTTATCAAGGTAAGCCTCGGAAAAAAATGCTTTGATTTAACGCGTTCACTTTTCCCACTTTACCGTGTTTGCAAGTACCTAATTACCATTCGCGTATACCATGTTACGGCGTCATTAATTATTAACGAACAATTGTGCCCCCGCTGAGCACTAATTAAACACTGAGAATATTTTCCGAGCACGGCGCACAAGCGAGGCCTGTAGCTATCATAGCGCCCTATTTAATTCATCGGCATAAACATTCGCGTTATCACGATATGCGGCGTCAGTGCAAACAGAGTTTCATTATTCAATACTCCATCGCTTACGGTTCAATAATGTTCGTGCTCTCGCATCGAACTCTTTCGTCGGCGCACTGCGTAGCGATATAATTAGCGCGTTGCGCGGAATATTCGGACGACAGACTCTCCTTCCGACGATCGCCGTCTTTTATCATGTTCCACGTCGTTTTTTATGCAACGAAATTCTCAGCCGCTCTCCTACGTAAGACTCTTCTCGAGCAGGATTCAACACGTGCGCGAACTCTGAGCGGGAACAAGAAAACTGTCACGCACAGGTACCCGCTGTGGCGAACCTCCGCACGTTCTTATCCGCGTGACCTACTAAAGGGAAGTTTGACTTCGCGCACCTAGCTAAGCCTTTCTCCGGCTAGGATCCCGCCAATTCGAGAACTTTGCTTTTCGTGGCTTTCCGAAGGAAGCCGAAAAACTATCAGGCACGGAGCGGATTCAGGACCGACTGTGATTGTCCGCCGCGCCGACATCTTCCTCTTCTCTCTTTCTACGTCTTGTTAAAATTGACTTTGCAGAGCGTGGCCGCTAAATGTACGCCGATATTTAACAGCTTCGCTTATTTCCCATTTTCACAACCGGAAAAAGCGTTTGCGCGTGCACAGGGCTCTATCCGAAATCAAACTCCAACTCGTAGGAAGGAAAATCAAAGGTCGAGGAAGATATGTTTCGTGTATCGTGACAAAAATCTGGCACGCTGTCGTCGAGGTGACGAAACTCACCACCTTACCGTTTTTGCGAGGAAGGAAGTGCAATTACGTGGCCACGGCGAGCTGGCGGATAATCTGCCGCGGCATTGCTCGTCGCAGTCTCGTATCTTCTCGGTTCTCGACACACCTACACCCCTACGACTAGATTTATATTCGTCGTCAGTGACAGTTTTTTGCCTGCGAGATATTTTCCACCTGTAATCTCCGTTCCGCGCACACAGTAGCGCGGTGGCCGAGGTAGTTCATTTACTTTGCACCCGCGACCACCCCGAGACAGTTCGCTTTCCCATTCGCGGCCGCAAACAAGTTCTGCACGCCAAAGTTGCGCCTCGAAAGTAACTGACGGTCTAAGAAATCTCTCGAACGTAAAATTACAACCAGCCGTTTCAGTTTCGCAGACGCGCCTGCAGTTAAAGATACTCGCTATTCTCCATGATGTGTATAAAAGAGACGTGGCGGCTGGAAGACTATAAGATTCGAGCAGAAGTATAATTAAATCCCGCAGTCCAACATACGTGACCTATTCTACTTCCTCGGCAGAGAAGTTCGCCGAGGGTGGAATAAGAGAGATTTGCTACCCCTGACTTCACGGTCGGCGAGCCTTTTGCTTTTAAGTGGATTCCGCATAAAAGAATCCTGAAAATAAACTTACGCGCGAACAGAATCTCCGGTTAACTTTCAGCTTAGCAGGATAGTTCTCTATCCCGCTTATACGACACATACCACGTGTCACTGTACTTTACTAGAGCTTTAAATTATTCACACTCTACTCAAATATTATCTAAGAGCCCCTCTTTGACATCCAACAAAGCCTTTCTCAAGCAATTTCCTGAAAAAAGATAATTTGGTTTGACGAAAAAAGGTGAAGTATACGTATGAAAGATTGATTAGGGTGCTGGTGGCGTGCATAACGTAAAAATTGCGCGCGTGCCCTAACATTCTCTCGCCGGCGCCGGTGAGAATCATAATCAGCCTTCGTCGTCTTTTATCCGTTCGAGCAAACGTCGAGTAGTTGACACCGCGTATCGGGTAAGCCTTTCTTCCTGCACGATCCCAGCCACACCGGTGGATCGCTTTCGGTGGCTTCTCAAGCCGAGCGAATTGAACGCTGTAAGAGTAAGTGGACGTACACGTGTGTGTATGTGATAGGGTAGAAGGAAGACAGGAGGCGAGGGAGAATGAGGAAAAATAAAAGAGAGAAAAAGAGAGTGAGAGAGAGAGAGAGAGAGAGAGAGAGATAAAGTGAGAGATCGAAAGGGGGACGGAAAAACTAGCGCGTTCTGGAAGAACTGTTCTCTCGAGTCTGCAATAATGTCACCGACCATTCGGTCCATTCAGACCCCGACGTGCTGCGCTCGAGAGCGATCGATTCTTTTATGGAATGCTCCCGAAATTCCTGAACCGAAAGAGATCCAACGCTATAGGAATCCTTGAAGTTAACCCACAAAGAGTTCGTCCCACCCTACCGCGATCAGGGCTTCCTTTAAGATACACCCTCCCCCAGCTGCTCACCACCACCACCACCACTCTCCATCCTCTCGCCGCTTTTCCGCACCCCTTCTGCGACCACTTCGTATGTCGAGCTCGTGTGGCATATAAGCCGGGCTTTTTCCTTTCGACTTCCTCCGTTCCTCCCCTCCCCCATTCGCATCGCTGGCGCTCCTTTTCTCGACGCGTGCTCTTGTACTCCGGAGGTAGCAGAACGACCAGCTTACACGGGAAACGAGCTGCGACAAACGTAAACGAAGCTCACCCACGTGTTAACCATAGCACGAGTTAGGGACACAGCTTTCCCGAAATCTTCGCAAAGACATGTCGAGGCGAGACTCACTCGATGCTGCGGATCTTCTCGCAAAACTCGTATATTAGAAATATGCGAGCTAATATCTGCTGTTGGGATGATAGTACACATCAAGCGATATTAATGCAAGAAGATTAAGAGGAATGAAGGAATTTAAAGTTTGCGCTCGATGTACATGAGGAGTAATCGATTTCGCTGTTAGTCACAGTCTCGTCTTGTCTGCGTCAATATTATACTTCCCATCCTTACGAGGAATATTCCTCGAAAGGGGAGGAAAATGATTAAATCATTTTCAAACTTAATACGTGCACCGTGCAGCCGGGTATCGAAGGCAAAGATTATCCTGTCTATCGAGAAATTTTGCCAAGACTATACCGCTACGCCTCTTCCCGCGATACTAATATAGAATAATGTGGGCCAGGCTATCAGATGTAATCACCTTTTGCGGCAAACAAGCAATTCACTGTATTTTTTTGGTTGTTCAAGGCCGATACACGCGGGGCACCGGCTTCTCAGGCGGTTATGAGATCGTAATACCACGAAAGGTCAGTTCGGACGGGAAGTTCGTGTCGTATCAGATACCGCATCACTTCGAGCGTTCTTCGTACGAAGGTCACAGGCGGACGAAAAGGACACCGAACGATGCCCTTCACTATCGCGTACAGATTGACGGTACGGAACACCACCTCGAGCTTTATCCGAATCATCGACTGCTGTCCCCGGGTGCCGTTGTCGAGGAACACACAGAATCGAACGGCACGGTTGGTAACGTCAACGACGAAGATCTCCTTGACAATATGAAATTCCGACCAACCAAGGGCACCGAATGTCACTACCAGGGTCGTGTTCGCGATCAGTCGGGGACTAGTGCGCTTTCCACGTGCTATGGACTTGTAAGTTGACGCAGAGGAGTCTTTAGAGTGAACAATTGATTCGGTTTTTCTATTTAATGTAACGAGCGGTCGGCGACTTTAGTTTTGAATAGAACCGGTGAAGTTTCCGGTAAAGAAAAAATGAACAACTGTTATCCCATGACCCCAGCGGCAAACGTAACTTTGTCGCCGGCGTTTGGCTGTGTACGTGTGCCGCGAAAGTGGTCAATAGGTTGTCGCGGGCAAAGAACGATTACGCGACTCGTCGGTGACAGTAGAATATTCAGGTTTCCGGCAACGTATCGAAAGGCTTTTACGTCGGGTAAACGACTTGCGACTCGCGATCCTTTTGACGGATCCAATGAATTTGACTGGTCGACCAGAAAGCTCGATACTCCCGTCTCTAGGCCGGTTACATTAGAACGAGACGCTCGTGGTACACGATCGAGCCGGTGGCAGGTCACGAGTCTGCGAAGGAAGCGGAGCAGCCGCATATCGTGTACAAAAGCGGTTCACGTGAATTTGGGACACATGCCGGGGTTGTCTGTAACGTCACTGACAATCTCGACAAGACCATTGCCAAGCGCTCTCTGAAGCCGCGGGAGAGGCCTTGGTCGCGGGAGGCAAAGCAGGGGAATTTCGGAAAGGAGGGAAAGGATAAGGCATACACGATCGAGCTTCTAGTTGTCCTCGACAAGACGCTCCTCGATTATTACCGGCAGTGGGACGTCGAGAACTATGCGCTCACGCTGCTGAACATGGTGCGTGATACGATATCGCCGATTTCGAGTTGCGTCGCTCGTCCAAATCTGTCCTCAGACCGATCGTTATGCGTTGCAGGCCGCTGGCCTCTTCCACGACGAGAGTTTAGAAGTCGAAATGGAGTTGGCCATAGTTCGGATCGTAAGGCTGGAAGTAGAGGACGACGAGGTACTCCGCGATGTTCTTGGATAAAGGATTATCTTTATTTCCGAACCCCGCGGATTTATGTCCTCGAGACTTTACGAAAGAGCAGAGTTCATCCGCGTACAGTCATTTTTAGCGCACGTTCAGTCGCGTCCCGGTTAAGACCCGTTTCCAATTCAAGATGTCGGATAACCTGCTATAATTTCCCTTCAGTCTTCACTCACGCAAATACATCATTACAGATTAATTTATCCGCGAACCAAAATGCGGAAACCACGCTAAAGCACTTTCAAGAGTGGCAAAGCTTGATGAATCCCGGCGACGATACTCATCCTAACCATCACGATTGCGCAATCCTGATCAGCAGGTACGGAATGCGGATCCTGTGAAATGACGATATTGTAGGAAAGGAGGAGAAACGATTAGAGCAGGAGAATAGCAGTAAGTTCCCCATGATTTTGACAGAATGATCCTTTGCTAGGGTTGACATCTGCATGACCCAGAATCTCTGCGGATTCACGGGAACGTCGACGGTGGCCGGGACATGCGATCCTTTGATGGGCGCCGCAGTTGTCAAGGACAATGGTCTTCAGACCGGATACCACATAGCTCATCACATTGGACACACGTACGAACGTGAGAGCTTCGAATTGTGCAAGGCATTTCGCGAAAGACCGCGTACTCGAATTTCCGCATTCAATCGTACGAATCGTACGATTCGCACAGGCAGCCATACGTAGACAGGATGCTCCATAATTTGTCGCGCAACCTCGTGCCGAACTTTCGTAACTCACCAAACGCGGAAAACGTTTATCCAGAATATTGAATAACGATGTCGAAGAAATATTTACCAGCCACCGAACGAAACGCGCTTTTCCGCCGACACGGAGTGCCGGGCGCAGTTATTTATGCACTAGAACATAGGAAGCGTCGAACGGGCTCGTAAAAATTCAACGTCGCGGATATAAAATTAAATCCCGGGACAGAATCGAACATCCGGGTTGGCCTTGGTCCGACTGCTCGACAACTGGACAGACGCGGAACGTTCGCGCTCGCGAGGCAGCTGCGCGACTCGCTCGCTCGCTCGCTCGTTCTGCCTCCGGTCCATTTCCTTATCCGGGTCTCTCGCCTCGCCGATGAACGAATTTCTAAAGAGCTAAATTTCTAAAGAGTCCGCCTGCATTCTCGATCCACGAGATTCTGCCGGAGTTCGGTATAATGGTATGCCGTCGCGTTGTCGTAAATAAGTCACGCAGCCGAGGGATGCTGTTTAATGGATGAAGAAAATCCCGAGTATACGTCGAATGCCTTTTAAGAGCGGCCGCCCGACGCGACGGTCTGTTTAATAAATAATCCGACCTATAAGTCGATTCTGCTCGTTTATCAGCCTCGGTATGTCCCACGACGTGGAAGGGGTCAACGGCTGCAGAGGAATTATTCGTCACCGGGACGGTTACGTGGAAACTACGGTGATGCATCCGGGCGTTGCGTACGTCACGAAGAAGTGGTCCAAATGTTCACGGAATAATCTCAAGTCATACATCGAGTGAGTTCGAGACAATGTTGACGGGAATAATTTTGCAAACGTAATAGAGTAAGGTTTCTACCGGAGGCAATTCTTTTTTCGTTGTAACATCATTTTCAACGAAAGAGCGAACGTATGCACGTTGCTGGAAAATCGTCAGAAAGAGTAGAATTTTTATATGCAATCCTCAACTACCAATATATACATATAAAAAAGAGGCACCAATTTCCTTTTCTATCCGACAAATATGTTGAAATTTAATATCGCGCAATGGCAAAGATCGTAGAGAAAATGCTTGGAGGTCTGAAAGCGGGCCATTCATTTTTCTTGATCGTAGCTCCGGTATGGCATTCTGCTTGGAGGACGAACCCCAGGATCATCATTTTCCCACCGTGGCGATGCTACCGGGCGTCATGTACGACGGAGACGACCAATGTCGGCTGCGATATCGCCAGGACGTGCGACAATGTGACCTGGGAATCGTGAGTGAAAAACGGCCGGACGATTTTTCGGCACCGGCACTCACTGGAAAGTCGATCGAAATCATTTCGCTATAACGTGGGCGTTGAAAATTCGCTCGATAAATTGCCCCCGGCAACCGCGCAACATCGACAGCTAGCACAGATTCAGTGCGCTTTAACAATTTTAACGTCGACTAAAATTCCGCACAAGAGAGCGCGGGTGCCGGAACGGACGGTTATGAAAGAGAGATGAACCGATCATTAAAAGTTAACTGAAGGAAGGTAAACGGGAGCGGAAAAGGGCAGAGCAGAGAGTCTATTAAGAGACTGTTTAATATTTGCAATTCAAGCTTTGCTTCTGCTTCGGAGTATCTCGCTGTTGCATCATAAAGCATCTCAGCTAAACGCTTTATTAATCCAATCGATGTACATTTCCATGGTCACTTAATGTTTCTTTCAGCGAACTACTAGTACCCCGCTACAAAAGCGGAATATAGAACAGTCACTGAAATTTTAAACGAAAAGGAACGTACGAAGCATCATAGAAACCAAACATGACACACTGTGATCGACATATGGTCGAAAAACGGAGAAACAGTCTCGATCACAGTTTGTCATTTTGACGATTTTAAATCACTCTTAGGATATCAAGAACAAAGTCAGTATCTTTGGAACGACAAGGTTAAACACCCGAAGGGTCGCTTCACCCCTTAAATACGAAATTAGACCCGGTCACTTTTCTGCCTTCCCTTGCTGGATCACTTTCATAATCAGCGGCACATATACGTCGGTTGCCCGTAGACAGGCACCATCTGTCGTTCGCATCTTCAAGCTGCTCCGTGCTGCGTCCTTTGCGGTCTGCCTTATCCGTTTAGGAAAATACATCCGTTGCTCGGCGTCAGATAAGAAATGAAAGAAGGGCGAGACCGGGAAGAAGAGCAGGACTAGCAATGCGAACTAGTGGGAGAAAGTTGTAAAGAAAGCGACACAAAAAGAGTTCTGATAAAGAACGGGAAAAGCAGATAGGAATGAACGAACGTGAGAATGAACAAGAGTGAGAGAGAGAGAGAGAGAGAGAGAGAGATAGCGTGTGAGGGTGAGACAAGGCAGAGAAAGAGAGACAGAGAGGGGATGGAAGTGATATCAGATTGCGATATTGTAATCAGCACGAACCCATCTCAGCGAAGTGATCCGTGCTCCATTTTCAGACCTGCGAGACCCTGAGGTGCGCCATTCCGGGAAAAGGTTGCGTGTCCGGAAGGAAACCTCCCGCCGAGGGAACGCCGTGCGGCGAAAAAAGAGTAAATTATCGCATTGGAATAAGAGGAACGCGTGCACGGTGACTAATTAGACCGGTGGAGAATTCTCAAGCGAGTTTGCGCGGCGCCGGGGTGAACGCGCGTCTAATCGACTCTTCGGATCTACGATGGGATAGCTAGAAATGAGTCCACTTGAACAGCGCAGTTTAAACTTTATTCCCGATCGAGTCAAATGGCGCGCTTATTTCCCAGTGCCTATCTAACACTTTCGCGGAACATGTTGAGGACATATATTACTTACAAATTTCCACGTATGATAAGGTCAACGAAGTACCCTGGTTATTGTAGAGAAGATGCACAGCAATCGTCAATGTAAATCTGGGAAAAATCTATACGCAGGTCCGTGTCAAAGTGATTCCTAAAAATCACGTGCGAACGTTGAACCGTTGGGGAATTTGCCGATTCGAAGCGAAACACATCCGCTGAGGAAGCGGAAGGGACGGAAAAGCGATAAAAAAAATTCGAGATAGCAATTGCCTAGAAAAATCTTCGCTACGGCATGGGCTGTACGTGCGATTTTGAGAGGCCCGAAAACGGTGGAAGATTATTTAAAATATTTCCCGCGTTCGTTCGGACACGTGCACCTACGTGCTCTCGCACGAGAGAGAAACATTTTTCGAAACAAATTCGGCTAACGAGTCCAACTAAACGCTGATTGTCAAACCCGTTTCTCGTGTGTAACGAAAATACGGAGAAAGATAAAAATCATACGGGAAAGATCTAAAACTATTCTGCCACAATAAAAACGCTGATAGAGTCATTGTCATCCTGCCCGCCAGTCTTCGGTTGCGCATAATTAGACGTTTGCCTTGAGAACGTAGATTTCTCAAGGGTTGATTATTCTCACAGTGGTGCTATCAAATGAAATGCCTCATGGTCGGAGAAAGACCCGGAACAACGGACGGTGGGTGGGGTAGCTGGTCGTCGTGGAGTCGATGCTCCCGAACCTGCGGATCCGGCGTGGCTTCCTCCGTCAGAAAGTGCAATCATCCCACGCCTACCAAAGGCGGCAAATATTGTCCTGGTGACAGAAAACGGCATAAAATATGCGCCACCGATGTAAGCCTGCGCTCTCAGAAAATCTCGCCGACCGAATCAATATCAGTTGCGCAGAGATTCCTTTTTTTATATACAACTTTTTGACAAGTTCTCAACAGTTATACACGTTTAAAACGAAGTAACCCGTTGCACAATTTTTGAATCAGCCTTGCGAAGCCGATTCCCCGTCGTTCCGCGACGTACAATGCGCCGAATTCAATGACTGGGAATTTCCGGAAGACGGCAAGATGCATCAATGGGTTGCATACAACTTGCCGGAAAGTAAGATATTGCAAGTAGCGAGAGTAAGAATAATTACAAATCAGTGTTCAGTAACCGTAAAGACGCTGCTCACTTGAAGCGAACTACTCAAGTATACCGTGCCCGAGAGGTTTGGTCATACGCTCACTCTTACCATACAATTAATTCCTTCCCGCGGAACAGACTTGAGAGCTTCTGAAAACCCATGCGCTCTCTATTGCTTGAGCGAAACGAAACTCGTAACGTCTCTGAGACCGAAGGTCGTTGATGGCACGACATGCTACAGAGGTATTCGCGATATCTGCATCGCGGGTGAATGTAAGGAGATACCCTGCGACTTGAACATGGAGTCAACTGCGGTGGAGGATGTCTGCGGTGTCTGTAAAGGAGACAGCACGGCGTGCATTCTTAAGGAAGGAACCAGCACATTCGAAGCTGCCTCGCGTTCGTACCAACTTCCCCTCTTTTTCTCGCCGCGCGCAGACGATATTGGCGACGATAGTAGAGTCCGACGATTAATCGATCGTACGTTACGCACTTTACGCAGAGGTGAAGAAGATAATAGACGTGCCCGTCGCGTCGAGGAACATTCGAGTGGAGGAAGCTGAGCCGACGACGTCTCGGATCTTGGTGCAGAGCAAGCGGACGAAAGCCGTGCTGATCGGCGGGTAAATATTCGGAAAACAGGGAGCATTCCGCGAGGCGCCGCGGCACGATAAAAGACAGCGGTCAATGATCATTTCAGCAACCGTTTAGGAATGTTCGACGTGCCGGGCTCGAAGGCGTGGCTGGGCATGATAAGAGCTAGACAGGAGGCTTTGAACATACCAGGACCCGTCACGGACGACTTGGTTATATTGGTAAGCGTAATGAATGACGCTCGCCTAATTACTCGACCCCGCCGAAACGATAGTTTATCTGTAACGAGCTGCCCCGAGGCTCGGCACTCACCGATAGGTGGGCGCGGTTCGTTTACTCGAGTGCGGAAAAAATTGGAAGCCACTTTTCACACCAGGCCACTCTGTCTTGCGATTTGCGACGTATGTTTTCGCGCAGTACGTGTAATGCATTCTCGTACGGGAAGATTTTGCGACTTTCAGTTAGCCAGAAGATTATCTAATATTGTTTATTCAGGTCGCTTAATGGTTCAATGACAATTAGGTGTTGCCGAAAGAAAACGTGACGTTGAAATACTCGTTGGGCGTGAAGCAGCAGAATCCGCGGAAAGTCGAATTCTTCTGGAATTACATCGACTGGGAAAAGTGTTCGGCCGCATGTGGGCCGGGCGAGCAGATCTCTAAACCTCGGTGCGTCGAAAAAATCGGCGGCTTAGTCGACGACAGTTTCTGCAAGAGCATGCGAAGACCGGACATCAAAGTGCGACCTTGCAATGAAGCGCCCTGCGTGGCCAGGTTCGTCGAAACACTCGTGCTCGTTAATTATAATCATGAGAAAATCATTGAGCACCGCGCGACGTCGCTCGACCGACAGGGTTTAAGCTGACATCGACGATGCATGAATTATACGCGCGCTGTCCAGCGATAGCGCGTTCGTTCGTTGCATATCGAGGAAAGTGGCAGACGTAGACAAGTCCGGCCTAGATAAATACGCTTCGCGACACTTAAGATTCCTCTAGCTCGCCTGTCAAAGTTCCGCGATCGATATCTCGCGCGCACTTGACAAGATCAATGTGCAGGATGTCGAGGGGTCGGGACCCCTTATTACGGAGCAAAGGTTCTCACTCCGGCCTGATTGCAGATGGATGATCAGCGACTGGCACGGCTGCACGCCCTGCGTGACAGGCTGCAAAAGGACACGCGCGGTCAAATGCGTGCGCCCGATTGGCCGCGGTGAACAGGATGTGGATATTATCGCGGACAGCTATTGCCAAGGATCGAAGCCGCGGGAATCCGAACTCTGCGGCGCTCGGCGAAGACGAGAAAACGAACGTCTTGCATCTGCCGACGACGTCCGGGATGTATTGGCATTGAAGAAGGATGCGAACGAACCTGCTGAGTTAATGAAGATTCAACATTTAGAGCGATTACGTCGGAACGGCGTAGACGTTGATAAGGTGTCGGATAAAAATCCTCACGGAGAGGAGAGTTTATCAAAGTCCCGTTACGGAGGACAAATAAGACGAAATAATCTGGATTTCGCGAAACGATCTGGGAAGGAAGTGATTGAAGCAGGAAACGCTTTGTCGTCCGATGAATTGCGCTCGAAAAAAGAATCGAATAAAAACGTTGATTCGTACGACCCAGCGAAGAAGTCAGCGGAAGCGCATCTAGAGGAACTCGAAAAGAGATCTAAAGAAGGCGTAGATGAACAATTGAAGGAATTAACCAAAGCACATGAGAATAAAGCGGGCCACGAGCAAAGCTCGGAAGAGAAACTATGTCTGGCTGAAAACTCAGACGTAACGAGCAAGATCGATAAAGGACAAGTGGTGATTGACAAACAGGATATTAGCAATCTCACGCTGACCATTATCGTGGAACGTGACGAGGAAAATAGAATTCTCAACTTCCCAAAGGACTTCAAACCGCAGCCGCCTGAAAATAGCACGGACTTCACTCTAATCGGCATGGACGCCGTTAGATACATTCAAAAGATTCAGCGAGAAAAGACATAGGAAATCGTACAAACGGTCAACGCCGCATATACGTACTGTTGTAATCACGATAACGTTCATCATAGTGCCTAAGATTAAAATCACTTTTAAGTGAAAACTTAGCGTCAAGCCGTTTCAGACCTCGAAATATTCATTAATCATTGCCTATCATTAGTAACAGTGATGTAGATTAGAAACATTAGAATCATTAATCACTTGGTTTAGCAAACCAGGCTATCGAATGCTCACCGGTGCCCTAACTAGCACCCGACAATCGGCGATAACGTTGGGCCAGTAACCAGGCGTATTGTTAAATAAACTCCGGTCCCACAAGCTTCGCTCTTGGCGCGCTCGTTGCCGTGAAGAGGAATGAAGCGACTTATTTTTCGACCCGCTTCGAGGTTTCGCTCTGACGCGACGCCACGCGGGCGCTCACTCTCTAACGACTGGATATCCATCTTGCAGATTTATCGTTCGACGATTATTTACTGCCAGGCGTCGTTGCACCGCGATACCGCGTGATTGCCGATAGTTCGTCCTCTTAATGCCTCGTTCGGACGACGATAACGCTATTTGGTGAGAGGTGTCTCGGGACTCTGGACAGCTCCACTCGTGTCGATAGAGATTAAGTAACCACGAGTCACCTATCTCGCGTATTAATCTTCGACGCGATTCGAGCCGCATTAAGGTAGGTCACATTGTAATGGCGTGTAAGAGAGGCAACAGGGTTCCTTCGCTAACGGCCCTCACGTCAATCCGATGTCTACCGAGCGACACATCTGTGCAAGCGCTCTGAACGCTTTTTTACTTCTTTTTCTTTTTCTTTTTTTTTTTTTTTTTTTTTTGTTACTAATGCAGTTAATTGTGCAACTCTCTGACGTTATTGATTCGATCTCCACCTTTACCCTTGTACACTACATACATTTGCTTTTACTAAGTCTCTTTACGTTACTATGACTGTTTTGTAACGTATATATTGTACTGTATGTCGTCAAATAAAAGTATTCTCACATTTGAAATCCTGTCTCCTGCTATACAAAACCGAGGACTTCCAACATCTACATTATTGAACCTTCCTCGGTAAAAAATAGCGGAGCACTTGGAAACTTACATTTTAAAGCACAAACTACATTTGACGTTTCACCTCGACTTGCCGGTCGGCACGGGAGTGGAATTATGATGCTGCAGCTGTTCAATAAGCTTGATAGCTTGATAGCCCTTATAAATCTTCTCTCGACTCGTGTCGATTCCCGTGTCGACAACGTCACCGGCTTCTTGGAAAGCCTTGTCGGACAGGTTGGCCTTGAGAAACTCCTCCGTGTAGGGCGCCTGCATGAGAACGACCTTTTCCGGCGGCACGAAATCCTTGATGATCGATCCTGGTTCAGGAGTCGTGATGTTACCCGCGCTGGCCGCGCTACATGTACGCTTGCTCTTCTGTTCGCTCGACATCACCCAATCGCGAAGGAGTTGCCGAAAATCGAAGAGGTCGCTTGTTCTCCCGCGGTTACCAATACGATCCGCCGTGCCTTGAGATTTATCCAAGTATCGAGCCAATCCCGCGTCGACGAATCTGTCAATCATTCTTCGCTGATCCTCCAAGGATAGAGCGCGTTCATCGTTCATTCGAAGGAGCGCCGAATTCGAGTCGCGGGTGTTTTTTGGACACGTCTTTTTGCAAGGTCTCGCACCTGGCAAGTTGCATCATTATACGGATAATAAGGAGAATGAGAGTGGAACAGAGTTTGTCACTAAACAAATATTCTTATGTAAGAAAATGCGCTTTTCGCTGTTGCAGTCGTTCGTTGTGTTTAACAGACATGTAGAATATTGATCCAAGGCCACTTACAATTGTTCATTGACTCCTCGATCGGAAGCTGGCCGGTATCCAAAGTTATTGATTTCTAGAAGTAACAGATTGCCTTCACTTACCCACACACGCCTCCTTTTGCTTCGGCACTCGACCTTTGCAAGCATCCAAATTTGCTTGGACATCATCTTCCCCGGGACGCGCACCTGGTTTGATGCATTGTACCTTTCGATGTTTTATGCCCTTCTTACCGTCGCATGCACTGCACTTGCTCCACTGACTCACTCTCCACCTGCAGAAAACTCTCTTACTCGTGCAAATCTTCTTTGTGTGTAGAATACCACTTTTTTCGATCCCCTTTCATATTGAGTACTCACTTCGCAGGACAAGGAGTCTTATTGCAAATGCGACTTTTAGGCTCTGGACGCGGAGTTCCTTCGCAAAAGTTGAGGGTCACTTTGCCTCCTTGTTCTTCCACACAGGACGCTTCCGATATCTTTGCAAACAACAAAGATGAATATTATTTAATCTCGCAGTGAGACGTGCATGATGTAAGGGAACATTTGATGTCACCATCGTTCCACCACCACACTTGGCACTGCATTCGGACCATTCCATGAAGTCCCATATATACTTTGGGGTGTACGAGGCGTTGGTCGATTTAACGTAATATTTGTAGAACACGCCGGGATTCTCTTTTGGGTTGAAGAAGACGTACTACGAGCACCGGAACGTGGAAAATTGTTAAATGGGAATAAATACTTTGAAAAATAGCTTGCAAGAAGAACGCCTTACTTCCAGATCGAACTTTGGGAAATGTATAATTTCCCATTCAATGGTTGCAATAAATGGCCAAAATATATACAAAGAAACAAAATTAACTGAACGATGTTAATATTTGATTGCAAATTACGTCACTATACTTTCAAGTGAAGTAATAAATCGAGTCAGACTAATATAACAGGGACTAAAGGGGTTCCAGGGTAATAGATCTGAGAACATATCAGATTGTAATACCATCGTATTTAATTCGGCCGTTCTGTCTGAATCTATTAAACCCAAGCTTTACTTGCTCATAAATAACTACTTGATGATGGGGCTGCTCTCATCCTCTGTCGTTATACTTTTTGTCAAACTATAACTTTTCGATTTTGTGCTTAGCACTGGCGCTCACAGTGTGAAATCAACGTGATAGACATAAGTATCATAAACAGCAGGAAACCGATATTCAGGAATAGCACATTACGCCGGGTCTATCGTTTCGCAAGCAAGGACGGAAATTGACGTACCTGTATCTGAACATTGTCGTCTATCGGTCCTTTCATCTCAATCTCCTCTCTCTCGGGTTCCGGGTGAGTGTAAATTATCATCGTGCCGGCGCACTCGTAATCGCCGCTTCGCTCCTCGCGACTACGATTCAACGATTACTCGTGTACGCGCCCTTATTAATTAGTCTACCGCGCTCGCGAGTCGGCCCGAGGCCGAAACATTGGTGGGGAAAATATGGGAGGAAATATATGGCGGGGGTGGCAGGAGTTGCCGCCGTTAGCGACGATTTATCGACGAACTTTATCTAAACTCACCTGTCTCCATTTAGACAATACTTCGTCTCCTTTTCCAGCTTCACCGCCAGCGTATTTGTGCTCGGCTTCTTCTCCGACACGAGTATGCTGCGAGCGCCGCGTGGAATTGTCAGGATGGTCACGTAGCCTGAATTAACCGGGAGAAGCCAAGGTTTGAACGGCAATCAGGCGGTATCTGCCGACGGTACGAAGGACGGCGGTCCCACTTAAATCTCACCTTTTTTCGTCATCGTTTTTGTGAATTCGGCCTCCACCGGGGTGCATTCTGTTCCGTCGCCCTTGCAATTGCCGCATTTGTCCTCGATAGCGTCGGAATCCATCAGCCAATCGCAACCTACTTTCTGTTCAAGTAAATTCGAGTGCGAATGGCATTGTTTTGAGGTCATGAGGCAGAAAGAGAAAAACTATGGTTCTTATTCTATATCGCTAATAGGAAACTATATCTCTGGTACTGCATGAAGCACAGCTATTCTCGCGTACTCTCTGATTCAAAAACCAAGATGAGGTAATGTAGAATGTGACAGGGAACGTATGAAAACGTGATTAACAAAAGACTTCTCGGTAAAGCGGTTGGCTCACCCTACATGACCCGGCAATGCACATGTAATTAGTGCCAGATTTACAGGGTGTGGAATCGTTTGCAGCGGGCGAGATCTTAACATAGGTCTGTTTCTCGTTGATGCAGAAGAGGGCGCACTGGTCGACCTCCGGGTTCGAATATGGCCTCCACTGATGAAGTCCGTCCGTCATAATTGGATCGTTGTTGTGCGCCGAGCATTGCAGCGTACGATAGGACGGCTTCGACGGGTCGCAAGGCTGCGAAATGTCGTACATAGCGCTTACGTGGACACGGACTTTTGTCGGTTGAGAAAATAGATGGCAGACACGCTGTGTCATGCATTGAATTAGAAATACGGAATTTCTCGAAAAGGCCGCATCACGAGGTCCCGAAAACGTATAGCCGGTACAGCGCGCAGAGGAAAAGGGCAGGCAACGGTGAGAAATTGACATTCCACCCGTCCAATCGCGACGTCCACCTCGCCGAGGAGGGCGACCGACCACGGAGAGCGACAGAGAAGAGAAAGACGCGAGCGCACACCCGCGAGCGCACTCCCTCGCGCAGCAAATTCCCGTGGCGCGAAGCTGCGGCGTCACCATTAAAGTGTCCCCGGCGCAATTTACCATCGTGTTGCAAGTGGCGATCCTCTTCCTCTCGCCGATGCAATATCTGCCGCCGTTCGCCGGTGCCGGTCTGTCGCATTCCCGCTCGGAGAATTTCACACCGCCGCCGCATGTTCTGCTGCAGCCGCTCATTCGACCCCACTCGCCCCATCCGCCGTGAATCGCGGCCGGCCGCGTACCCATGTCCACGCATTTCTTGTGGATGCACCACTAAATTTCACACGGCACAACTCTTTACTTCCTGCCCCGCGTTAGCCCTGCCTCGTGCGCGACGGCAATCCGAGCACGACCTCGTTCATTGTCTCACGAAACCGGGTCAGTTGTTAAGGGATCGTGATGCCAATGCTAATCGCCGCGATCGTACGTTTCTTCCCATCGACCGTTCACGGGCTTCATTTGCGACGGCCAATTTCAATGTTCGCCGCGACGACGTTAGGGGATCTTTTTCAACGTCAGACAACACGTGAGTGATCGCGCAATTTCTCATTTCAGCCGTAGTACGTTAGACGCTTGTTAAGGGATCGTCATGTTAATTGCGCATTTCTACGATCGTGTCCCTTGTTCCCGCTTCCCGCTCGACCGTTCCGTATTTCATGTCCAACGAAACGCCTACTATTACCGATGAAATTTCTCATAATTCACATCAGTCGCTTCCGCCAATATAGTATTAATATCACTAGTTCTAAAGTCAATGTTCACGGTGCACGGATGCGGAAACAAAGCGGACGTTAATCGTATGATGCACTGCGACCAATAATATATGTTCGAAAGAACGGTTCACGGTATTAAAAGGAATAGATGTCAGGTCGTGAAAGGATAAAATAGCCAACAATTTGTACGTAACCCTCAAACCTTCTTCTCGCCGCACTTTGTACCATCGGCCATCGGCGTCCCTAAGGAGTAACAGCTGGAATTGGTCAAGCACCAGAGAGCCTCGCACTCGTTTACCTGTAATATACATGCGGTCTGCAGAGAGAAAGTACTGCGAGAGAGAGGGAGGGAGGGAGGGAGAGAGAGAAATAATCGAGTTAGTTTTGAGGTATACTACAACGAAGCGTACACCGCAACTGGAAACAAGTCCTATACTGTTTCTGTCTGAGATTAACTTTGCTATCTAGAAGACAATGAATGAATTCAGAGTTCGAGATGCAAAACTCCGTGGCAAGATTGCAGGGAAATGTGAAATAATGTAAGCGCTGTATAAAAGTGTTCCCTCGCTCGCGCTGCCTTTTTCAAACAGCCATCATTTTCTCATAACGTAGAGACTGTTAAAGCTGAGAATTATGTTTGAATGCCGGAACGTAGAACAACTGTTTGTAGGGCACGTTTTTCAATTTGGCTTTAAAACTGTAGATAACGTTACCACTCTGTGCGCGCACACTTTCGATCCAGGAAATTGCATTTGGCACTGAAAATCTGCGTCGTACATTGCACCGGGTAACATGCTCGGGTACTTAAACTTGTCGGAAGGACTTCTCGGATCGTTGTTCAGACAATCTCCGAGTCCACTCCTGATGCACAGATACGAAAAGTCAAAAAACTCTAAGTAATTGTGCGCGACTAAAAAATTGCTCACTGAATCTTACTCGAGGAACTGTGTCATAAATTTTCTGCTACAAGTCGACCATCGGATAGTGTATATGAAGACTATCGGTGACATTAAGAAATAGCTTTCGTCTTTGTCTTGAGACGGACATCCGCTAGTTTCCGGCTCGTCGTGGGAACATCCCATTCTATATAAAAAGAAATGATGTAACCTAAGCTTCGAAAAGGTTTGCAGTTGTAAACGAGAAGTTGAAGTTCAAAACGTGCACTGATCACACTTGCTAAGATTATTATATTGACGAATCATAAGGAATCGTACACGTGACCGACTTCGTGGGCTATCACGATTCCAAGCAAAAGTCCATTGTCCTCGTTGATACAAGCTGCTTTCGGTGGATCGCAAGCAGCTGCGACAAAGGCAAGTCCCATGAGATCACAATTGGTCCCTTCGGAACAAATGTCGTACCTCAACGATGAACGATTAACGAATTATCGCAAAGAATGTCCAGATTAAGGAGAGATCGGAAACGATTTTACCTAGTAACGAGCACAGCTATGTCGTAGTGATTAGGATGAGAGTGATCCTTCGGATTCATTTTTTCTGCCCACTTAGCGAAACTATCCAACGTCTCCTCCGACGCTGGACTAATTAACAGATCTATCTACGGATAAGCGATATGGAAAGGGTCGATTAACAAATAATACGAAGAACCGTGAATTAAATCCGTGTCCGGACGACGTGGCATTTGAATTGAACGCGTCAAAGATCACACGTTACCTCTTCTTTCTCCTTCTCAAGATATATCATGCGCACCACAACCACCTCTATTTGGTTTCCGGCGGATCTGTCATGGTAGAAGTCCGAGACCATGTTCATGATCGTAAGGAGATATTGTTCGTAGTCCGTTCCATTGTGAAAGTCGAGGAACCTCCTGTCGGCGACCAGTCCAATTTCTATGTAACGATGCATGCTGTGCGTGCCGGAAGACGCAGGAGGGGCTGCGCGTCGTGCGCCAACAGAATTAATCGCCGCCAGTTCCTTTTCCCTTCTGGCCAACTGTTCCGCCCACGCGGATTCCCAGTTATCTGGGGAATGTAACAGAAAATTCCGCGTACCGTCTTAAATCATACGCCGGGCGTTCTTCCGAACTCTTAAACTTCCTTCATCCGTTCGCGATACTTTTAAAAGGCTCCACATCAAATGTATACGTGAAAAACGAACGATTCGTGCAAATAATATCAGCCGAAAAGGTCGACATCCGCCAATTGTGTCGTCGACGGTCTCTGTCGCGGCATTCCTCGCAATGTGGAGACTTTTTTGAAGGAGAGGCAAATGGCGCGGACTAACCCTTCACCCCGCAGTGTCTTTTCGATTTATCGTTGACCTTCCCGGTGTTCTCGTGACGAGCTTCTCTCTTATAAGCAATGTGAACGTGCTGGCCGTCCGGCTCGGGTTCTGCCTCGTTCACCGGTTCGATGAAGTACCGTCCGTGATTAGTTTGCACGTAACCAGCCTGCACGCGATCGACGTGTCACGTTATGTCTGCTCGCCGATATAATCACCGTTATCGTAAATAAAGTATCGAAAGGTATGCGCGCGTCGCGGCTTTCACGTAACTCGGCTCATTAGCCGACGGCGAACGGTGATTTACAATTAGAAAATTCACCGGTCGCCGATGGATCGTGCGCATCGATCGACACTACGAGTTTCTACCTCTTTCGATTGTACCGTATATGTACATTTGCGTAATGTTTCGTGCGACGGCGACTGAAAGCTTTTTTTATTTTAAAGGGTTAAGGTATTCGCAGACATGCTGAGAGTTTCAGTAATGCGACAAGAACGATGTTACGTTGATATTCAAATCCTAAGGGAGCTAAGAATTAAGAGCGTTGTGATGTCTAAGTTTTAAAGTTATTCTTCGTAGATGATACTGTTGCGTTCAAAATTCTTATCAATCGCCGCCATTCCCTGCGACACAACAGAGAGTATTTATTGCAAGGCCCAGTATCGGCACGTGTCTGTCCTACGAGTTTTGTTTGTCGTTACGCCGATCATATCCTGTTTCAAAAACGTACTTTGAATCATCGGGATTTCCGCTCGTTACCGAAGTGGCGCGTAACGACCCGAACGCGTGACCTAATAAACCGACGATCGAAACTGACCAAGCGACATTCGCCGCGGATACGATAACTTTTCCGATATTCCATTCTCTCTCCAATCTCTCACCCCCCTTGTTCTATCATTCATCTCGCCCCCTCCTCGCGAGCTCCATCAATTAATTAATCGTATTATGCCGAGTCCACACGCGATCTTTGCATGTTTGCGGTTTTTTCCGATTTTCCCAATTTCATCAAGCCTAATCAATGTTTCTATCCCGGCTAACCAACGACGTACTCGTTTGCTGGTACAATCGTTCTCGGTCCCAGCGAGCCAAACCGAAATAAAGAACTGTCAAACATCTAATAAACCTCCCCCAGCCCCAGCGTAGGTATCTGAACGTGCGACGACGACGACGATCGTAAGCCAGAAACGTAACATTCTCCGTGACGTTGATTGCGTCGATTGTCGGCGTGACAATCGTGACCGTCTTCGACGTCGCGCACATTGCGCGCACTCGCCCGCCTCGTGGAGCTAATCAAGGTTCTTATGACTCACTTAAACGCATGCAAATTAATATAACGCGAATTTGCATATAGATCGACGCGTTGCTCCACAACGTCATCGATTCAATGCACTGGGACGATCGTAAATTTCGGATTAATGCATGCGCGGCCGCTCGACTCCTACGTTGCAAATGCACCGCGTAGTGACGCGCACCCGATATCATATTCTCGTAGGTCGCTGTTATGCAATCTGTATTTCTCCACGCGTCTTCCGGCGCAAATAACTTATTTCTTTAAATATCGCACGAGCGAGCGCGAGCGGCGAGGCGAACATTTAGGACGATTCTCGAGATAGTCTCTCTCACCAACGGGATATGTACAATCGCCATTGGCGCGCTTCGAGGAGTGGAAAGGAAAAGTAGCAAGCGGAAAGTTCAAGAGATCAATGCGCGTTCGGAGCCTTTGATGCGTGCAGACGAAGCGTATCATTTAGAATGTCATGCACGTTTGTGGAAAGACACGGAATCTCGGAAAACAGTCGTTCCGCAAAAAAGCGTGCCGCACGCGACTGTTTCGCCAGACTTATGCGCAGTTGATGAAGGTATCTATCGCCAGCCCGAATAGCGAGTTCAAGGGAAGTGGCCGGTATTACCGCGCGGAGTGGCACGTGCATGCGAGCTTTTCGACATGGTTCGTTAAGAACAGCGTCTTGAAAGAGTTTCGGGTTATGGGGAATCATTGACTGTAAACGAAATTTCTCTCTCTCTCTCTCTCTCTCTCTTTCGGTTCGTTAACAGTATCGTTGCAAAAAGGGTCGCCGCCAGACAGAAGAGGGTTGTACGAGGGCAGAATATGTGCATACGGGCACATACGGGGTGTCACAGAATCTTCGTTTCGGCAATGTTCATTAATTTTTACCGTGAAATAAAAAAACAAGGGTGTCCCCGCATGTAACGTACGAGTCTCTGTTTCTATCCGCACTGATGAATTGAAAATACATTCTCCAATATTAAATTTCAATACAATCAAATCTCGATAGTTAAAAATTGAACTATGCCGTAAATTCGTAATTCTGTTCGTATTGCCACAAGTGCGTATTGTGCGAGTGAAAGCAACTGTGTAATAAATAAAAGTATTATAGAAACCGATACTTATTTCATACCACTGCCATGTGCGAAACATATGGGTTGGAAAATGCTGGAGTTTTCCGATAGCCAGCTAGTACACGCTTACTATGATTATCAAGCGTTTCATTGATATAATCTTACCCACCCGTACCCTACCACCGTACATGAAACACCGCGCGATGTGTTCTATAGATTAGTTACCCATCCTATTATCCGGCACTTCTATTAACACTGCAAGCGACAGCTATAATTCATACGCCCCAACTCCCAGCAGTGCATGCCCAACACGCAATTTAAATTATTCGTACGTTATAACGCATCGGTTCGCCACGTTCTATCTCTTCTATCTCGTCATAATTTTTCTTCAATATCACAGCATTAACCTTAGTACACAGGGCCAACACTGAACCCTCCAAGCCCCACAAAAGAAGAGACGTAGAAAATGTTGGATTCCACCGTTTCTACCGACATCACATACAGAAGCAATGCAACTTAGAATAAAGTTAACGCGAGACGCAACTAGAAATATTGTCAGACAAATTCGCTGACACCCCGTATACGCTATACTAACAATGCCGTCACACAGGGAGAGGGCCGCCCTGGAACTGTCGTGGCCTCTGACAGTGCCACGATAATGGCACTGGTGGTCGGACGCCCTCTTGAATCTCAGTCCCTCGTTGAGATCGGCCGCGATACCGGCACCCCGTGTCTCGACGACCATGTCAGGCGAGATGAATTCGTGGTACGGAGTGAGCTCCACGTGGTGATCGATCCCGTCGAAGGGCAGCACCAGGTGCAGTTTATCGTCCTTCTGCATGGCGTCGTTCGCCGAGCCACTCGTGGATCTCTTCCGGCGCTCGAGGAGCTCCGCGCGGTCGTAGAAATTCGGCAGGACGTAGCTGTTGAAGCTGCCATCCTCGAACACCAGTCGCGGTATCAGAAGCTCCGCCGTTTCGATGCCTCGAGTGTACCTGAAACGACCAGATAGTTTCGGCAAACTTCTCGTCCCCTTTATTGCGTTCTTCGCCATTCGGCCCTGCAATAGCGAGAAGTGTATCTCGACGCCTTTATAAAGTACGCTATGTGTGTACTGTACTTGTGGTGCGTTGTCAAGTTTCATTGATCATTGGGTAGAGACGAAGAGAATTAAATTTGTCTGAAATTTAGAGTATTGTGTTAAAATTATTTACAGCCTACGACATGCATGATACATGCTTGGGCGTATCTGGGATGCTTTACAAAATGTGTGAAAAGTGACTTCGTTTAAAACGATTTTTGTCAGTGCGGTAAGCGCAGGTATGACGAAAAGTCGCCATGCGTGAAACCTTTGCGTTACGCGAAAGTTACAACAGCTTCATTATAGTGTAACAGAGTTTGCACCTTTGTTTTGCACATAGCGCTTTCATTTATAAACCAACACCGTAGTGCAAACACCCTAACTATCCCAACGCATAGTTAAATCGCTTCGAAATTTCGCTGCACAGGAAAGGCGCCAGGCACGATAGAAGAGTCAGCGTAACGTGTTAACACAAAATGAAAACAAAATTAACTTTATCGACAATCGCGATTGAACCAGGCCCGAAGGGAGAATTTTTTTTAACCGTAAAATGCATGACGCACGGTTCATTCGATCATTGGAGATGTTTTTGAAGAAAGGAGAGTAAGAGAGTTTGAAAGAAGAAAAAAATCCTAGAAGAGTAGAGGATTTTTCCAGGAGAGCAGTAGAAAGTTACACTGGAACCGGATTAGATTCGATTTAATTTGTGGAAACGGAAGATTAAGCCAAAGCGACCTGCAACGTCAACCGCTGAGAAAGTTGTCCACGGATCCAATGAAAGGTCGATTGATAAGAACCAAGTGTAAATGAACTTGCCTCCCGTGGTGAAGACCGTCCGGTCTGTTCGCGTACTTATCAATAATGCTCCCCTTGATAATTGACGGGAGACCAAGAAACGACAAGAACATTAAAAATGTGGTCATTGTGACGTGTACTGACAAATTTGTTGAAAACTTGCTACATCTATGAAGTCAGCCGACAGACAAAAATATCGCAATTGCCCAATATCGATACTCAACGTACATCCAATATAATATGTGGCCTATTCACACAAGTTATAGTAGTTTCGTTGTCCGAAATAGGTTAAACGACAAAAAAATCGGTTGAACGAAAGACCGTCCCGTGCTTATCGCAGTTTCCAGCGCGTATCATCCGGGGAAGGTAACCATGAGACACGGGAAGATCCGATTGATTTGGATTGGCCCGGGCGGAACAGGGGGCCGATCGACGTCGTTAACAACACTTGGCTGGACGTCCGTCGATGTGGAACATCAACGTCGCCGTAGACGTTCCCGTCACTGACGAGAGATTGATGACCGAATGTCGAATGCAAATGCACTTACATATCGCGCTACAAGCTCCTCGATCCTTCGGGGCATCTGTCAAGGACGTTGTCGTCGACAGCCAATGGCCGCCGCCGGAAGAGCATGAAAAGTGCAAGGAGACGTTCACCCACCATATTCCTAGATCGATACTGTCACTGACGAAGCGAGTAACGTCGTTGTCTCTCGCCTGGAAGCTCCCAGGACGGCCTCGCCGCGAGTTACGCCGATATCCTTTGAACTGAATTAGTGATCCGTCTGAAATCGATGTGACCAACATGGCGCACGAGAGTCGGCAAATTAAACGGGTGACCGAATGGGGAAACAGCGTGTCCGACTCCCGAAACCGTCGACCGGCGCGATTCGCGACGGTGGAATCAGTTTGTCATTCATTTTATGCTCATTTTATTTTCCTGCGTAGCTGTATTTCTCATTCGCAATTTCACGTATATATCAAATTATATCCTAGAGAAGTAATGAGGAGAACGACACGCTGTGATTGGTATATCGTTGTAACAAATGCTCTCTGACGCGGCATCCTAATGTGTGAATAAACCTCTTACGGGCACACGGCACACACGTATCTGAGCAAGCGCGCACTTTGTTCGCGTATCTCATGAGGCCCGAACAAAGTTATGAACGACGTTGTACAATACATGCCTATTATCGTTCGCATTATCATCGGCGATGCTCATTCAATTTTACGCTTAGCTTGAGTTAATGGCAATCATTTTACGTACACTTGTTGCACTTAATTCAATGCCGGCAGCTGGTAGCGCCGTTCGATGCGGGCGATGCCCGGGCCTGTTTGACTCTCGTCCGGCGTAGCGTTATAAAGAATGCCCAAATAACCGAATGAAGTAACTGGAGCGTAAGACGAAATTCCTGACGCGGCGCGCATGTCGAACATCCAAAAACCGGCACATCACCGTTGTGCGCGCACCAGCGAGAAATGCTCGATTAACTCGATAACCCCGGCGGTCTACGCGTTTGTCAGAGAGGGAACATTGTAATTTCGCGGATATTTTTTAAATGCTCCGAGCAAAATTTGCGATTCAATTTGGCCGGGAGAAAACACGCGCCGAGTAGGCGGTGGGAGGTGAAAATTTGCGAAACACCGTGGCATGAAAAATGCATGTGGTAATGGAGTTTGCCGTTACTCCGGCGAAAGAAGTAACGAATGTGACGATGCCGCGGTCGTGCGAGGTCGATGTAACGAGAGAACATCCGCGATCGCGCGAACCGACGTTTCGCGCAGAATCGAATCTTACCCACGAAGTAATTCGAAGTGAGTTCAAGCGGAGGAGGGCACATAGTGGAATTGCGAGTCATGCAAAAAGAACGAGGCTTTTTACGATACTCCCGCCAAAGCGGTGCCTGTGAAGTAATTACGAACTCGAAACAAACTTAAGACGAGCGAAACGAATCTTTGTACTGTTCTACGCTTTCCCCGCGCGCTCTCTCTCTCTCTCTCTCTCTCTCTCTCTCTCTCTCTCTTTCTCGCTACCTTCTCGCCACTTCCATCTCTCTTTCGTTTTTCTCCGTTTAATTGTCTTTCATGTAATTTCCTCCATTTTCTCTTGGTCCGTCTTACGTCCAGAAATGTTTCTTTCTATGTTAAAGGTGCTTTCAGAAGTTTCTTGTTTTACATCCACTTTCTTCTTTGGAATATTGTGATTTTATATTGATTCCTGTATCGAATTTTAGTCACATTCTCGTACACGTTGTCATACATATTATTCATGCATGCAGGACTATCGACGCTAAGCCAAGTCTAGACATTTTACATGAACGTCTTAATCATCTCGCTGTCTCCTTTTCGTCGGACCATACTATCTGCAAACCCCTCAGGAAATCAACGACATATGTTTGCCCGCGCTCAAATATTGGGTCATCTCTTGGATAAGGGCCATCTTCCTACCTCACACGCCCAACCGGGACATACCGAACCACACGAGGGACGATCCGAGGACAGTTAAAATTGACGAATTTGCGTGAACGATGCTATATGATCACTGCTCACGTCGTTCGAACACTGTCATTTCCGTGTCACATTTTTTTGCGACAGTGCATCTTAACTCGTACGCCACTGTCAATCAAGAGACGGGAAGGTAGCGTGTAGAAAAAGTCGGGACCGGCGGCACAAAGCGATACGTGATTCTTTGTAAGGAGCTGCGCTCTCCAAATGGCAGAGCAAACTTAAACTGGCAAACGACCCACAGATCAGATATAACGGGTGGACGAGGATATAAAATTGTTCGTTGTTGGTAAGAATAAATTTCTGGAAGTCTGCACAACGAAATTCTGGCCACACAGAAATGTTGAAAAAATATGAACGAAGAATTCGTAAGAATAAAAGTGCACGTTAACAATGCATTAGTAGAAAAGCGTTGACTGCTTCGCAAACGAATAATTCTTCATCGCACACACCCGATGTAGTGGTTACACACGGGCATGCCTGCGTGGGGCTTCACCCGAACCGATCCAAATATGGGCCCAATCAGCCTCCGGATCGGGCCTGATAGGTCAATCTTAGTCGACTTTTTTCGCCGCGTCAAACGGAGCCGAACAATCGAATCCCTGTTGTCAATTATGGTCAGGCCGCAAGGAAGTTCAGGAGTATACGCGTACCCGTATTCCTTGCATCTGACGAAACAGATAAAGCCGACATCGTTAAATGTACAAATTGCGTAAATCGTTAACATTTGACTTTAAAGAACACAAAGCGAAAGAGACATGAAATGGTAGGGTGAGATGAACGCGTCATGCAAAAGATTATGCATTATCCACACTGGCCAGAGCTATGGAAAAGCTTTCAAGTACCGTAGTATGCAAGATATTTTTCACTCCCGTCGGTTCTATATCACTATAATTCTCGACTTCATTAAATCCTCGTAAATTCGCCACAACACGAACCTTTAAACGTAAATATTTCACTCGCATCTCAACGAAAGCGTGCATGATAAAAGGAAATCCAAGCGCTTGCCCAGTCCTCACATTTCCGCGAACCGATCGATCCGATCGTAACCACCGGAAACAGACACGACGCTTTTATAATAAGACCCCACTGACACATATATCCCTCGCCTAACAGGATTCCGAGTAAAGCTCGTTCTGCGGCTGTGCGGTGCGGTGGGCGAAAAAAAGCGTGCGACGAGCGGCGTTGCATTTACACTCCTCATCCCCCCCACCACCACTTGCCGCGAACGCGTTTCCCTCGCATGAGTCGCATGACAAAAATCTCTTGAAAGATGCACGCTGCTGCACGTCCACACTCATCGATCGCGTGTCCCTCGGCGCGGCATGACAGCCATTCTGGAAACGTACGAGTATATAGCGCAGGTGAGCATTCCAGGGAAACCAGCAACGCCGGGTGGTCCTTTCACGCTCATCACTCCGGCTGTCGATGACAACCGGTCGTTGGGCGGGAGAATAATTAAGGCTCTCTGGCCGCGTCGCGTCGGAGCAAACGGCCGACGGAAAAAGGAAGCAGCGAAATTGTTGGGGATCGAGGCGCGAGTTGTCTAGGATGACGACGTCGAGCGATGCGCAGGCTTCGGGGCATCGATCATAACGATTGCTGATAAGCGGGAGAGGCAGTGAGGGAAAGATCGCTGAACAAGGGAAGCAAGAGGAGCGCAGTGGAATGACGAAGGAAGGAGAGTCAAATGACGACAGCGAGTAGAATTACAACAAATAGACGTAATGAAAATGAGAGGGCTCATGGAACGGGTAGAGAGGAATTAAAAGGGTCTGTTCGAATAATGGATGACAGGCGGACGGATGCGAGGCGGAAGGAAAAGATGCTGCGAGGAAATAACAGTGAGACGAGAAAATACGGAAACAATGAGGAGAAGCGAAGAAAAGAGTAGAAACAAATGAGAGAAGCTCGGGGCAAAAGGAAGGTAAGGAGCGCAAAGTGGAATACAACTTAAGATGAAACGTTGGGTAGGGATTATAAGTAACGAGCAATTATTCGTTTCACGTGCGTGGCTGGGCATTAGCGATGTTAAACGGTCGACGACAACCGCGAACTTAAGCATGTATAACCTATACGCGACACGCACTGCTGCCACTTACATGGCCACACACGCGCGTAACGTACCTAGTAATCCTCCGCGTTATTTACGGCCGTAACTCATCAGTTTTGCATATGCGAGCCTTGAAGGTGGATTAGGGTACATCGAACGTTTCATTCGACATTTTTCAACCCCAGTCCACGGAGTCTGCGAAAGACGAAGGCACAATATCGCTCGCACTCGACGATCGGTGTTCGGCCGTCGATTGGTTCTTTCGCAAAACTCACCACCGGACGCAACCTTCCACGGGTCAGATTCGAAGTACGTCAATTTACCCCACAGACGTAATCCGCGATAACGATAAAGTCGTTCCGGCCAACTTTTGGCTTCGGCCCTCAGCCACTTCGTATACCTATAGACAGAGAAGCGGGGAAGTTAAGTCAACTGAAAGTCGAACCGCTCCGTTTCGCGGAGAGAGGCACTCGTTGAAGCGAACTATACGGGTCTTTGGATCCAATTTTTCTATCGCTCCTCAGAATTCGACTGCACTCAATCGCTTATATGTAGGAGTTGGCGCGTTGAGGCTGCGATTGACGGGTTCTCCGTTACGGGAGAAAGCCCGCAGACGCATACCGTTCGGTCGATTACGATTCACCACTGTTTCTGGAACCGGGCAGACTGTAACTTCTCGCGCAATTTCCTTACCGCGTCCGACGAGACGGAAAAAAGGGGTAAGTGCAATCATGTAGGTTGATGCATTTGACGAGCTCTTGCGTACCGGCTCCTCGTAGCCGCGTTAAAAACTGTCAATGAGCAGGCAGCTGTGTTGGCCTCCTCTCTCGCGAGGAGAGGAAGAGACGTGAATCATCGTGAGTCTGAGCGTCGTCGTCGGCGTCGGCGTCGGCGTCGGCGCCGATACCGGTGCTTATAAGCGTTTTACAGTCGGTTGAGTACTATTGAGTATCGGGCGGGTTATGCACATGAATGGAGACTTAATGCATCTTGGCGGATACGCTCCGGTAGACTTAATCAAACGTATACCGACCGGTTGGGAGTTAATTCAACGTTATGGCCGATCGTTTGTCATACGCGAAGGAACGAGCCTCTTGCCCGAGCCGTTACATTTTATCGGAGAACGGGCAAAAACAACTCCGGGCGCAAATCGAGTGGGTGGTCCGTGCACTCTCCGCCGCCTCGAACGGCTCGAACGGCATTGAAGCAATTGCGCGGATCGTATCGATCTATGGCGGATAACGCGGCGCTATTGGTGGATCCCTTTGACTCGACGAAAGTGCGACATTCCCGCATACGCGAGCGACGGCCGACGCAGGAGGTGTCTTGCTAGTTGCCTTTGCACGGTAGGCTGGAAAACAGGCGCGCGTATCGTGCGAGCGACACGCAGCCTGCGGCGTAGACCGTATCCGGACCTCGCTATCGACACCGACGCTCACGCCGACGCTGCTTGCCTACCACGAAAGCCTACTGATACAATTCTTATTAGCACGAAAATCATCATTCGATGTCGTTTCTGTTTCCTGTTATAAAGAATAATACAATAGCATGATAACGGTGCGTAAGGGTGCATACGGACTTTAAATATTGACAGTGATGTTATCAGTATTAAACTCACCGTCGCTGAAGGTAATTTTACGTTACACTTGATCCAACTCGATTTTTACTTCAATAGCGTTAGATAAGCACACTTTCGCGGAACCTTCTCAAACGTGCCGACGTCGAAGAACTCGCGCACGTATCGAACGACGCACTTAAAACTTCGACAGCACACCTACATATGTACGTGCGCACTCGGTCGGATGAGAGTTGGGCGTCAAATATTATGTATTATGTAATACCGCCTTGCACGAGACAGTGTACGTACTCGAAAGATCGTGGGACTATGTACGTGAAGGCACTGCTACAAAACCGATGCACCGCATGTAAAACGTTGACATTGAAAAGCCATAACAGGATTCCGCTGATCTACATGCCACTTGGAGGCAACATTTAGTGTCCCAGGTTGCGCCGTTTCGGAAGTGGCGGTGAATTAAATTGTCCGCGGAAGATATACGATCCTAGAAGCGGTTCTCTCGATAATAAGCACCTGGTAGCTATTCGTACGTCCTACGAACAAGTACGCGTGGGTCGGCCATTCGTGGTCGATTTGAGATTCGTTACGACCTTCGGTTACAGCGTGCCGACAGTAGCTCGTACAAGATCACCCAGCACACTCATGTCATTTCTATGCACCGATGCTGGTCATTTCCGCCAAACACCAGCGCAACAACTATCAGACTGCTTTTTTCTAGTAGTCTAGAGATCGAGACAAGAACAAGGTATTACATGATTCTTCGACGCTCGACGTGGCCGCCTTGGGCGGCAAAGGTTTTTCGAAACCTTCGTTCACCTAACATTTTTCTCAAATTCTTTTGAAGGAATTCACCGTGAAATCAGCAGCGCGTCGATCAACTGCGTCCACCTGTAAGTGGAGCTCAATTACTCGCTTCCGAGGTTCAACAAGTAGTATCGCGTGTACACGTAGGAGAGTCGACATAATCAAATCCGAGAAAGCTCTCACCGGGCATTTTCCTATTTTCTCTCGGAAACAGATGGCGAAGGGAAGAAAGAAGTGGACGAAGAGACACGCGATGGTGGTGTGCGCCATAAGTGCCGGCGAGAGACGCGAGGAGTCCTTTTGAAGTACTTCGCTGGAACGAAAGAGGGAAGCGTAGACAGGAGTGCTCATGAAACGGATGCACTGCGCGGGGGGAAGAACTAGTCTTGCCTGTGAAATCTCTCAGTCAGAGCATACACTTTCGCTCGGCGAACTAGTACCTCGGCATTCGATGAAAACCACAAATTGTCCGACTGCGACTATAATCGTATTCTTTCTGTGCTTTGAATATATGTTACGATGTAAGCCATTTTGCTTAGCAATCGGGCAATAATTTTAAGTTATTACGATTCAAGGCAATTCTCTGCTCGATGTGCTTCATCGGAAATATTTGACATACGCCGTTCAAAGTAGGATATGGTATCGATACACGTCTTTTGCTCCCAAGGAACAATTGCACGCCAGCATATACCGCTTTTAGTATAAGTTTTGGTGGATTTTCATTCCACGCAGACGGTACTTCCGTTTCACTTTGCGCTTAAAATCGAGTCCGGAGAACTGTTGAAGTCTTTCTGCTCCACCAAGTAAGTACAGCGTTGCGCTTTATTGCTCCCGGTATTCCCGGAAACCCTCTAGACCGTTCAAAACTTGGACAATTTTTCACCCACCCTAAACGTTACTACCAATTGCTTGTACAGGCTTACAACTTTAATTTCAAGCAACTGCAGGTAACGACGTTCCAAGCTTCCGGTGATGTGTTAAACAAACCGTAAGAACCAATTTCGTTGGGAAAACTCTTGATACGAGAGAAGCCTGGGTCACTTTAATGATCCTGAAACTTAACATTTTTTGTCCTCAATTCGTTAAGTTTAATATCTAAGTACAAATACTTGTACGACGTAACGTAACTTTTTTTCAAAGTAGCCCAAGTAAATCCTCTCGCAATTTGTAATTTCAGCATTTTCAGATCTCGCGAAAATTCTGTTGTTCGCGAGGAAAGGAGCGGTTCACGGGTGCCCTTGAAATGGATCAATGGAAATCTTCTATTGGCTATGGTGGATAGGGAGAGCGTGAAAAAAACCAGAAGAGGAGAATGGCAAACTTCGAGAGGGATCCGAAAGGAAAAGAGAAAGAGACAGACGAAGACGACGAGGAGGCACAGAGTGGAAAGAACGAGTGGTAGAGAGACGAAGACAGAAATGGATACGAAGAGTAGGAAGACGAGGACGGGAGCGCAAATAAGCTGGAAGGAAAAGAGTGATGGGGAGTGAGAGAGGGGGACGTGCAAGAGAGGAGAGCGCGCGCTGAGAAAACGGGTCCACGGTCCGGGTGGAGGAACTAGTCTTACCTAGTAGATCGGCCTGTCGCTGTGTATGCTTTTGCGGGCGGCCGATGCAGGAGGTGGGAACGTCAAGTTCCCTCGGACCGCGACGAAGGAAGGAGGCGGAAAGGAGAGGCGAGAGGGCATAGGCGCGCATAGGCGGTGGGCGAGCATACATACGTAGATAGGTGCAGGCGCGTGTAGACGTAACGTTACAGGCAGGAAACGTACGTGCAGACGGCTGCCACCGCCGCCGAGAGTGAAGCGAGGGAGAGACACTGAGGGACCGGAGGGATACAGAGTGTGTATGTACCGCCAGAAGAGTGTACCGGACCACTAGTGTTGTGACGGCGATCGTGCCCACGACTTCTTCGGCGGGCCGGTATCCGCGTTCTATCGTCTCTCCGTCTATCCTCCTCCTCCTCCCCCTCCTCCTCCTCCTCCTCCTCCTCCTCCTCCTCCACCTCCTCCTCCACCTTTACCTGCTCCTGCTCCTCCTTCTCCACGACCACCTCCTCTCCACGGGGCTGTGTCGAATTCTATCTCTGTCTTCTCCTCCTCCCCCTCCCCTTCTGTTAATCCGTCTTACTCTTTCCGTCCTTCCCTCCTTTTCTCCGCTAAGGACTTTCAGTCCGTATCCGCTCTGCCCTCCTTCACCCTTCGACCCCTTCTCTGCTCCCTCTCCCACTTTCCTGAAAGGACGAACGATTTCGTGACCCTCGGCAACATTTCCGCCGAAAAAGTGTACATCGATGGACCGTTAGAGGTGCGACGTGCGACGTGCGACGCAAACACCCTGCCCTGCCCTGCCCTGCCCTGCCCTGCCCTGCCCTGCCCTGCCCTGCCCTGCCCTGGTCATCCTCTCATTTCGAGCGGACGAAATTAGGGAGACGCTCGCGGGAGATTGTAAAGTGAGCCGTCAGCGTCCTCGTGGACAGAGGCGCCGAATATCGCGTCGACGGCGCAGGTGTCGAGGTGATCTTGTGAGTGCTCCTTACGGATCGTAAGCGTGTGCGCGCGCGCGCGCGCTACCGCCAAACTGGAATTCATTCTACTTTTGATAGGTACGTACGAGACTGGTAGAAAGGGTGTGTTTAGTGTGGCCTCACACGACCGCAAAGGGAAACATGGCAAAACAACGTAACCGCGTAGGCAGCTGGACAGGCCTTTATATTATGTATGTGTTGTATGATTGTTGAACGCCTCATGTAAGTGGACTACTGGCTCAAGTGACAGACGAACTTCCCGCGCAACCTCGTTCTGACACGCATACCACTACACGCTGTTCGATCAAATTTCAAGTTTTTATTTTTAGTTTTTACGCCCGCGGTAAAGGAGTATTTTATCGTATGTTTTGATTGCTTCGCGGAAAACACGACGCGATACGTGCTACCTGTGCTCGGACAGTGAAAGATGGAAAAGCAAAGCGCGCAACGCCGCACGTGTAGCCGACGTGTGCGCGCCAACATTTTGTTTACGCGCCGCGTTTACGTTGTTAGTACTGCCCGATGAATCCATGCTTCTCGCCAATCGATGCAACAATTCCGTTTGGCGCCCTATGACACTCGACCGCGTGTAAACAGTCGAAAACCGTTACCGAAGAAACGGCTTTATAACCAGCGTGTGCCTTAATGCAGTGTAAACGTCAGTCGGCGGCATATCGGAGCGTGAAACACGCATCAGTGCCAGGTTGCCTGTCGTTTTAAACGGTTTTAATAAACTGACCTGTGTGAAATCATGAAAGAACTCAGCGCGTGTATAAATTCAATATAATCCACGTGGGAAATAAAAACAAACTGAAATAATCGCAGCTTACGTACATTTCGATACAAGCACCGGGAAAGCGGTTCCGCACGATTTGCAAGTTAGCGAAATTTGTATGAAAGGAATAAAATTTGTTTTTTAAAACTCACTGAATTTAGGGCAAACTTTATTCGCAGCACGAATCTCTGCACTTTTTTTATTCCGGGACAAATTCCGCCGATTTTGTGTTTAGCATCGGTATTCCAAAAACGTGGAAACTGCAGCTGTCACAGAAAATTATTCCTCGCGCCTTCCTACGCGGCGAACAAACAGAATACACCTCGATGTTTTGAAAAACTTTTCACTGCAACACTAAACTCTATGCACTGCATCAGTGACCGTCGACATGACGCACGCAAACGTAGCGAGTACTGGCTTGATTTTTGACAGATAATATTTAAGATCAACGCGCTACTACGCTTTCGTTGTTTGATAAATTAAACAAACGTGAATAATCGCCAGTCCCTCGTGATCGTGACACAGTTCCTATACTCGGAGAAAGAATTTTCACAGTGATTTTTTTACGAAACCATGCGTTTTCACGGTGCCGGAACAATATAAAGACCGACGTCACTCTGTCGCGCCGTTTTGAGTCGCGCCTACGTCAACAGGTTGCAAGGAACGAGCGCAATCAATTAAAACGCGTCCGTCGTAATGGGACGTCGGAGGGGTGTAAAATAAAAGTTGTCCGCGAGAATGGTACACGCGAGAGATCGATGCCCAATGTACTCCCCCGCGTGATGTGCGGATGTCGCGATGACTCCCATAATTGAATAGAAAAAAATGGTCGGTTAAAAAAAGGAAGAAAGGGAAGGAGGACGAGGAGTGCGTGTCGCCGTTCGCCGAAATTGTCATCCCACGCTCCGCGCGCACGTTGCGGAAATGAATACGGAGGGGGCGAGGGAAATGGAAAATACGAAGCCCGACAAAAAGTGGAACGTTTTCATTCGACCGCATATAAAATCTCGCACCGAAAATCCAATGGCGAATTATGCAATCTGTTTCCCTTTCCATTCCCCCCTCTCTCTCCAGCTGTAACTTTTTCCGCTGGCCAGCAGCTTTCATTGATGACACTTTAAACGAATGACAAGCACGGATTTATTTACACGACGAACAACGCCACGCGGATCCGCGCTGGCTCGCGATGAAAACGCTTCCAAGCAGCGGAATTACTCAGCGACAGAACTGCACGCTCGTCCGTCTCGCCGTTAACTCCGAGGGCAATTTCTACGACGGCACTCGCCACTGGCCCGGCATTAATTCGCGGACGCGGATTGGAAGTGAACGCGGTGAATTGGACGTACTTTACGGAATAGCGGAACGTGGCGCGGACGATCCGTTCAACGACGCGGTCTGTCCATGGTGTAGGGTCGTTGAAATCGCAAACGAGATCGTGAAATTCAATGTAGCCAGCGATCCGACCGCGGATCAGACATTCTTCGTTGAATCTAGGGAGCGTGTTCCAGGAGACGCTTCTTCAACTTTCCTCACATATTTTTCGAGTCACTCTGCCCGAGAACATTCGTGTTATTGTTAAAAAATTGGGTAAAATTTGAAAGAAACACCGGATGGGGTCTAGCACCCCTAGATGTTAGGACAAAACTATCCATTGCATGATGGATCTATCCTATACCTCGTCCATGCTCGTGGATTGGCGTCGCAGCCATTCGACGGATATCCACGCGGAGTTACTTGACTTGTTTTTATGAACGACAGAAAGTGCCGCCCGAGGAAACGGATCGCACGTCATCGATCGCCTATAGTCTTAACGCTGACGCTCCGTCACTTAATTCTTCTCTTCGATGTCTTCCGGGCGCGACGCCGAGAAGAAACGGTACTAACGGTTCATTTTCCAACTCTTTCTGCGAATGCATATTAGAGCAGACCCGACGCATGTTCGTTATCTGAAACGAATATCATACTCCAACTCGATTTGCATGTCGAAAAAAACATTCCGCATGAAAAAGCATCGGCTGTCAGTTTCTTGACGCAAAAAGGATGGTTGCACGAAATGAGTCAACTCCGTTACTCAATCCTTACTGAATAAGTCGTAGAGAAAACGATTCATCGATCACAGATAAGATTTATATTTGTAAACGGTGATGCAGGAATATATTTAATGCCAATATTCTACTTGACAATAAGAACGTGGAAGCAAATAAATAGACAGAGAAGCACTTACATTTTTTCCATACCATCATTACAGGTTCTTGTAGTAAGAATGAAAGGCATGATTAACCTTTCCATTATAGATACGTTATTTAGTCCATGACGAAAGAATTGACTTGTTTCTGACTTTCCTCATGATCCCGCACGTATCTATCCCGGTAATGAGCGTTTAACGGCAGGTATCATCAAGACATCGCATATCAAATCGGAAATCGAGGAATTATGTTGCATTTAATAACGGACCTTATCGAATCGAGGGAAGGATAACCGCATAATTATTAAATCGTTACGGAGGGCCATACTCGGTCAAGTACCTACACCGTTCCCGTAATCGCGTGGCACTGGCTGTATTTAAATGATCGTTAACACGGGATCGCCCGGAGAGAAATCTCCTTAATGCTTTCTCAATCGTTATGCTTCGGCCAGAATAATTACGCGGTGCTGGCCAAATTTTCTTTTCGCCGTGTAAAAGTTTCTTTCGCCACTCCGCCCGATGTCCCCGATAAATCATACCAAATTTCCGGCAAAATACAGTTCACGCTGATAGAAATACATTGAAACGCCGACGATAAAAGCCGACAAACGATTTTTCTTTTCTAAATCAGCCGGGTTATGATAGTGGCGGCAATTCGCGAAGGGTCTTTCCCAAAGAAAAACTTGACACGCAATATGCACATAGACGAGCCGGAAACATAATCCTCCGAAGATAAAACTAACTCCCGAGTACACTGTCCGGTAACCCTCTTCGCTCCATTTCCCATTACAGCGCATCTTCTCAAATCTCCTCTCAAATCTCTTCCAATTTCGCCGACGCTAAGCAGGTTGTAAGCTTTCAGCGAGTTCCGCGAATCGTCCGCCAGCAGATTTCCCACCGGCTAGCGGCTCTGCCATTTCTTTGTCTTTTTCTCAACAATGATCCCCCCGGCTCGCTTAAACGACCTTCTCAACAGCCTTCCCAACGAACCTCCGCACCGCGGCGGAACACTCGACGACTCGACGCGTGAAAGAGAAGCACATCCAACCCGGACGAGATTGTCGGATGGTGGATGCGCTGCCGGTGACTGGCCCGGTCCTAGCCCTGTCCCGGCCCGGCAATGATTAATATCGAAACGTGAATAACCTTTCTGTTCTACTTCTCGATCCATCACCCGGGGAACAATAAGGCGAGCCATTGGAAGCCGCGCTTCGGCGTGGTCGGCATAAATCATGCCTAAATATTTACCTGACAACCGGCAGTCGTGCGCTTCATCCTCGGCGCACGATCGGCGCACGTTATTACCGCTCTTTTTCTTCGCCAGTTCCACCGCAAACGCAAACGCAAACGCAAACGCACGGCCGCGCGAGGCTGCGTGGCGACGCCGACGCCGACGCCAGTGTATTATCACGTACGCAAAATCGTCTGCTCCTCGCAAGTGCAGAAAAGAAGCCGTCTATGAAACATGATCCTAAATGTGCGATTCCGTAAGACCTCCTAAGTGCGAAGCTGTGGAATGCCTAATATCAAATGAGTTCGTATATTTAACTCGGCGACAGAGGCCGCCTACTTGCTTTGCACGCATGCCGTGCATTTCTTCCGCATCTTTATAATTTGAATGATTACGAACATACAAATATGTTTGCTTCGCGACGTAATACCAATAAAAACAATGAGAATTGAGCAGATTGTTTCAATTATCTTTTGCCGGGAGTATTCCGTTACATTTGATGAAACTGCATATATACGTCGGTTGCGTCGCTGTTAATCCCAGAACTTGGACGCATGACCGACGAGAGTTCGGGGTGATATGAAACTTCACAATGCAACAACCGCACGTCGCCGGGATTCGGAACTGGAGTATGAGTGCGTTTATTCAAGACTGGTTAATCCGCCTCCTCCCGTACAATTTCGTTAAAAGACATGTGACCTCGCATCGTATAAAATTTGTGTGGACGTAGCGCCGAACATGCCATAACGGTGTCAGTATTGATTACATCAGAGCATAAAAAAAGACAAATTTCGTCTCTCGTACAGTGTGACTCCAATTTCGACGTTGCAAACTTCCGAAAAATGGAGTCTTTCAGTTATTAGCGAAAATGCTGATATTACTGTAGCGGGGTAACATTTTTCCGAAGAACAGCGTTTAATTGGCAAATGTAGCGGCACGAGCGGCATGCGGTGACACACGATCGATACCGTGTCTACGGCTAACAATTTTGACGCTGAAAGTGCGCTGAGCGCCGAGAATAATAGGGAATTTCGTTAGCGAAAGTTCATCGCGTCCGCCGCTATTAATTTCGGCGAATTTCGACGACGCACAAAGACAGGACGGCCGCGCGCCGCAATCGGAGGGCAATCCCGGCAAAGCGCTACTTCCGAAAAACCAACGACCATACTGTGGCGAGGTCATCTGCGATGGCCATGAATATATATTTGAAAAGCGATTACTATGCCGTGAGCCGCGGCATCGTCAAAATGTATCGGGCCCGAATAAAAAAGAAAAATGGGGAAAGAGGGGAAAAAAAATAGGGGGTCGAGGAGGGGAGGAAAAGCGAGAGGGAGAGCGGAGGCTGCGAGCGCGTCACGCTTTAATTTACACCTCAATCTCGTCCAGGGCCGGACATCGGTCCCACTGACCGGGCTCGGATGTTAGCCTTTGAAACGCCACCGCAACGATAGCCCGTCCAATTAATTACGTTAATTCGCATTAGAGAATTGGCTGACCGTAATGTCGGCCGCTTTTTCGTGGGTGTAAATCCCGTTCGGGCCACTTCGGGCGTTAATCCGCTTTCACGGAGAACGACCCTACTCCTCCGACCTCTCCACTACCTTTTTATCCTCTTCCTTCTCCGCCCCCTCCTCCGACCTTCTCCTCCGCCGGTTTCTCCGATCAGACTTGGACAACTTTTTCGCACGACCGTAACCCACGCGCGTCTAACGTTTGACGCTTGAAACGCATTTCCGGTGCGCCTCTCACTTCGGCGAACGTTTCCGAGCACGGTCAATGCAAACGATCGATCGTTCTAGCGTCGCGCGCGATGCGTCGGAACTCGGAACGCACTACCTTCCGCCGCCGCAATATCGCGCTGCACTTTAAATAACAATCGGACGAATTTTGCGCTACAGCGAGACCCAACGAAATTAGCAGATTTTTATCGAAACGAAACTTTTACGTTTTGGATACACTCCAATTTCGTTTAGATCGATTAAGGCTGCTACGTATTTACAGCGTTCGCGTCCTATGCCATATCTTCACAACTTCCACTATCGCCAGCGAAGTACAACGCAAATCTCATCGCGATTATCTATGCACTTAAGACAGAATCTTCGTCAGCTCTGATCTCGCTTGCGTGCGGCTAATCTGATCGATATCCCTGTATCCCGAGCATCGCCTCCCACGTGATGCATATCTAGTGCATGACAAAGTAACCCTTCATATAAGGCTCACGATCGACTAGCGATATCAATTTTGTGCGACGTGCTCCGCAAACTTTGCATTCTGTGCGCGTTTCTCGGAAGCGATGTAATCCCTGCACAAATAGCGCTCGCGTATTTGTACTTCATCGTGCAAGGACATTTTTCGATACCACATGCCCCTTAATTTCGACAAATCACAATTTTACGGTCGAAACAATAGTAGAGAGTGCTTTTAAAAAAAATCATCCCTTGTTTTATGTGAAATGTATAAAAATCGTAAAAACTATCATCGTTAAAACAAACAATTCCGGCTATTGTTATTCCGCAGCAGCGTACTATCGGATCCATCAAGTTTATCGAAACGCACCATGTTCCGCGGAATACGTTCGCTTTAATTATTTCCCGTGCGCATATACGATGGTATAAGCCTCCGCATCTCGTCAGCGCCAATTTCGTGCCACTCTCACATTTGCACCGTGTTGTTTCTCTCTTCGTTAATGCACACGCTGAAGACTGGATCCTCTTGATCTACAACGTCACCCGTGCCGTTAATCTTCTTGTCTATGACCTCGTCCCGTTGCTCCGCTCCTACACGTGCTACAACTCAATCGAGATGACACGAGAGAAGGAACGCGACAATTTAAAACCGCGCACCACTTATAAATATTCCGCAGACTGTCGAGAACTGACCGTACGTATATGTGACACCGAACGACAGATTCACCGTTCTTCACATATGATCATTTGCGGCCCCATAAGAGAAGGTGCGCCGTGATTCGCCATTCAAACTGGCAAGCGATTCGTTTGGCGTGGAGAATTGACACGTAAGAATGAAAATTAATGGATTTTTCGTACTGCACGTAAAGGTAGGGAAGAAATGATGTAATTATGAAATACTGTAGAATGTTACGTGTGCTGAATAATAAAAATCCGTGTAATAGGTATGCGGATAGGAGCAAAACGCGTTGAAGATTTAGCGATTTTCCGTGTTACGCGGTAAGAGGCTCGGTAGATCAGAGAGTAACAAACTGCAATGTGTTTCTGCATGAGAAAGTAAAGTAAAAATGTGCGATACGTTGTTTTACGCGACGCCGCGCTTTCGAAGCTACTTCGGATCATCGTCGAATGCAATATGTGTATATCTGTGTGAACTCGATCAATATTCAGCAAGAAATCGCATATCAAAACAATTCGTACTATATTACCGGTCGGACTGCGTCGCCGTTCCTTAAAAAATCGCAATTTCTCAACGACGTATGTCGCAGCAAAAGTAACACACGAGCACACGCATCATGGGGCAGACACATCGATACAGAATACAAAGCTATGCGAAAACAGACGTCAATGGCGGAATTACCTGAAGAACCTCAGTTAATTTGAATTCAAGAATACGCAACGAAGTTAAATACCAATTTGGTGGGTCATTAATGAGCCAGCGTTAATCTCTCTGTTCTCTCTTTCTTTCTTTATGTATTTTCGCGCTCCGTCGCACTATCGGCTTTCTCGTCCGCCGGGATTGATTTCACCATATAGCCTACTAATAAGAAAATAACTTGCTGCGTATATGCGTGGCGGCGGGACATATTAGGATTAGCCGGAAATGAATGGGGCAATTAACAGCGACTGAGTCGTAAGATTTCGCTTCCTGACTCACCGTACCCCCGACACTTAAATGTCGCTGTTAATGAGATCCAGAAAGCGCGGCTTTTGCGACGCACCTTGCTCAACTGGCCATACAGACACGATTGATTTTTTTACCTCTTAGAACGCCTCGGACGAATCCCACAATTCATAATGAAGTTCAGAGTAATTATAAGTTAAGCATCGAATTGACTTTACAAATATAGCTGTAAACACAAGAATTTGGAAATACTTTAAGCCTGTTCTTCTTGCCTGTCATGGTTATAATGCGTCGGAATGAGTGGCTGGCACGCTCATTAGGATAGTGACGTTTCGGTGTTAGGCTGAAATAATCTTCTTCGTCAAAGCGTTCATCGTCAAGGACGTCTCAAATGAAAACTATCCTTCGACCTGACAGGCTGTTGCATGTAAATCGGATTTCCTCAGTGCGAGCGTGAGAAAAATCTGACACGGCTGTCGGTGCGAATCGTACAGCCGAACGAATTCCAATTACCACAACTACGGCTACAATTACGCAGCGAACCGTGATGATCCCGGAGAAGCGGCATTCGCAGAGAGTTACCACGCTCTTACCGACAAACATCAGAGCCGATGTATTCGAAACTTCGCATTACCTTTCTCGCTATTAACTGAGCGTAAGAGCGACACGTCGAACAATCGTGACCTTTCGCCACTCGCGAATCAAAATCGTAAATCGCCATGCCGGCCGAATTTTATCACCCGGACCACGAATCGCGATAGACAGCCTCGCTGGCGCCAGGTAAGGAGAAGAAAACGGTCAACGGTGACGTGGAAAAAGGAGAGAAAGAAACGAGCCGATGCTTGTCGATAGACATTACGCGCGAAATAAATTGGCGGGACCGCAAGAGGAAGAGAGATACGCAACGAACGAAAGGCGAGACGAAAGGCGAGACAGTATAAGATTACGTGCGTAGACGTCTCGTAACGAGAATCGACGGACGCTGAACGCGCGCTTCGCGCCAGATAAACGGTTATTCAAAAGTTCCGGACAATGATTTATCGCATGTGTGTTACAGACGCTTTATATGGACGCTGGGAGAGTCGACAAATCACGCCTCATCGTCGGTCAACGTGCGTTTCTCGCAAAGGACCTTCTCGAGACAGTGTTAACGATGAGATACTTGTTGATAATTCAAGTTCTTATCGCCGTGGTACACACCGTGCCCGAAGCTCGACTCCGTCGAACCAGCGTGAGGGGTGAGTTTACCATACGTTAATTAGCGAGCTAATTAAACTCTTATCCCCTTATACTCGAATAGCCTCGCGAACTGCAATGGCGGCCGAGCAAAAAAAAACCGCGCCTTTTACATTTTTCTCAGAGATAATTGACAGGCGCGGCAATTGAAAATGAGAGCAGTGAGCGTTGCCAATGGGGACAGGTCTTGTCAACCGTTCCTAACCAGGTTACGGACAACTTCCAGTCTGAATTTGCGTGTGGCTCAAAAGGGCATAATGGGAGTCTTATCATTCCAACTGAGTGAGGATTGAGGCGAAATTTTGTTTGGAACGTCGGATTCTTTGATAGCCCCCTTTCCGCTCCATTCACACTCTTGATCAGCGTCAGGCGATCAGATTTGATTCCGCTCGGTCAACCTTTCCTTCGTCCAAATCTCAATCTCACCTTCGCGCGACCGAGAGACACGCTCCGGTTAAGAATACAAGTAGCAACAAGGTTACGCGAGTGTCTCGACGTTAAATGGCAACGGATTGCGGCGGATAGAGGTCCAAGGAAGCGAGAAGGACGGGCTGCGAAGAGGATCGACGCGGCCGACAACGACGCGTTCTTCACCTGCGGTGATCCCCGCCAGGAGTGTCGTAAAATGCTAATTACCCCCTTATTTATACGGCGGGACGGCTTAATAGTTGTTAAAGGCTGAAGTTGATTTTTAATTGTGCCGATAAATATTTCGAAGATACATCGCGGATGTCGCGCGCGCCCCTCCTCCCTCTCCTCTCTTTCGTCCGGCCCGTAATTGATTGTCGTTTTGTAATGCTCCTCGCGTCCCATGAATATATGTATATATGTATGCGCGTACACGTCGTTTGATGCCTCTATGCGATCTCTCGCTGATGTTATCGCGCCGGGACCCGAGACGCGAGCGCTGTCTGCCCGTCAACCAATTGACATCTTAGTCATTTTAGTCCCTGTTTTTGACGTTCCAAATTTCTCGAATCGTTCAGCATCGGTTACTGTTAGTTGACGTTCTGGCGTTATCCCGTGCAATGAGCAGAAATTCCTAGGTTCGTATGAAACGATTTTAGTAATGATGGCTTCGTAAGGACGATAACGTCTCAGTTGGTGAAAGATGCTGAATGAGGAAATGAAAGAGGATGACTCTGTTTACGCGAGCGCGCTCCGTATCATTAACATTCCTCATGTAAATGACCAGATCGTCGACGCCGACAGAACGGCAAGCCGAGCGCAGCTATTTCGAACAACCGACATTAGCACACAAGCGTGCGTCTCCGATGCGACAATTACGCACTAATCAAGGTAGGAGTAATTGCAGCGCGCCACGTGTAAACTCGTATACCTACAGGTCCCTTTCGGACATGCAGTTTGTCGACAATCTCGCGTGTCTCGACGTCTTTACCGCACAACAACGCCCCGCTGCTCGTAAATATTTATTTGTTTTGTGGGCGAGAAAACAATGCCGGTGCCGCGTCGAATTGCCATCGGCGAGCTGGGGACGGACGTTTCGAAATTAGCCGCTCTCGTTAGTGGCCAATTATTATGATCGCGGAAAATTACGGCGCGGAGGAGAGTTGTTTACCTAACGTTACCGCCTGAAATCTCCGGCAGGTAACTGACACGGGTAATCTGTCCACTTCGCGATAACCGCTCGCATCCCTTCGGTTATTATGCAGTTATTAACTCCGTAGGCGTAACATAATGACGAGGCATTAGTGCGGTCTGCGCCTCGGCCTGCCGGCGATTCCCCTCAATTTCGAAATTAACCCCGGAAACTGGGACAAAGTGCAAGTCCGTGCCGGCTTAAAAGCACCCCGAGCACCGCCGCGGAAGTACGTACGAACTCGACTACTTTCTCGGAAGAACATTTTCGACCCCACGCTGACTCCTCGTTCAGATCTATGCGCGACATGCGCCTCGAAAGCCTTGCGCGAGCTTTCCGCCGGCTACGAAATAATATCTGCACGGGACGGTATACGAGCGGTAAACTAATCGCTAAATAATACTGTGACGGAGATGATATTTCAATATCCCAGAGTTTAAACGCATTGCCCTCTGTTTAATCCATGCTGCCGTATGCCCGGTCACTTTTCCTTGTAATCTCGCTCGTCAAAGCCACAATCGAGTTTCAGATTGAATCGAGCAATACGTCCGGTACTGTTCTCTCGTCCGTTCTACAACTTCCACGCGAAATTGGTTTTCTCCAGATGAAATGGGACCGCCGGTAGTATGCCAGGAAGACGATTAAATAACGTATGTTAACCTATCACATTTGACCACATCGTTTAAAACAAAAAGATCGATTTCCGTGCCTCAGAAACGCTCGGCTTTCAATCATATTCATTTCTTCCATGAAAAGCTATAACGGATAAACGTTATTGCGAAAAAACTACATTAAGTACTGGCTAAAAATGGTATTTAGAGTAAATAACAGAATTAGAAAAATGCTTATGTTGTAGCATGTTATCAGAAATCATTGCTTTAGGAGGTTCTGAGACCAAAAACACGGGAACATGAAAATCATAAAGTGTGCGTTACGCTCCGATGTAGAGTTAGTAGAGTCGTAAAAAAGCGATCCGGGAGGGCTAAAACAAACAACAACAGGGTACGCGTGTTGTTTAATATCAGCCATAAAAAACGGCAAAAAGGAACAAAGAACTACCCGTAGGTGCGTAGAAAATGCAATACATCAATCAATATACACCCTTTCGTCTTCATAGAAATAAATATCATTTGATTAATTCAGGTTTTATCAAGAACACGCTCTTCTAATCTTCCATTAATACATGCGGACAAATTGCGCATGCAAATTTGATCGACATATCAAAGAAAGGTTGAAAGAGATACAAATGAGAATGATTTAGCGTTCACTCGACGTTTCCGCTCCTACGTATTAGAGCGTTTACACATATAAAGAATATCGCGTAAATTAGGCCGAAAACGATCGCTACCACGTCATCGCAATCTGTATCGCATTTATTCTCGCCACCTCGATCCATTGAGGCGCACCGAAAAGGTCTGAATCGAGCACGATCCCGAATCCGCGGTCGGCTCAGTTCTCGGTCGTCGTGCTCGTACCGCAACCGCAAGGCGGGTATGTAAATCGGTATCGGTCCTCTGCATTTTATTTCGCCGATAAAAATTACGCGCGCTCCGGCCTGGCGCCAGGCGACTGACATATCAACATGAACGAAAAAGAAACGTGCGCGCCAGCGCGTCCCGTAAGTACGATACCGACGAGCCGCCCATTCATGGCCGGGACTCGTTGAATAACCGCGCGCTCGTTCGTTTCGTGAATAAAGTGCTGGGCAATCAGCGTGGGTGCTCAACCCATACACGCCTCCGTCCGCAGGCTCGCACGTTCGAGCGTACGACGTACGTGCGCGCTCGCCAAATGTGTACGTGGAAAGTATTCGCGCGATTATGCATGCGCGCATGCGCACCTGCACTTCTGTCTGGCGAAAGAGGTTCACGCATGCGCGGAGACGATCGTCGTGTGGGCAACGCTCGCTGTCAATGGACGCTACCACCGGCCGATTCAGGATGCGTCCAGACCTATTCGGCCGAGGCCCTCGTTCTTTCGAACCACTCGAATGCGTTGGCGTGCATTCGCAGAATCGAGAGTATCCCCTCCGCGTCGTCCGATTCCATATCAAACGGACCGATTTTATGCACGATTGTTTGCAGAAATTTATCGCGTATCGTGCCTGTACGTCGTTCGATGAAAAATGTAAAACGATTCTGGGAGGTATTATTATATACATAGACGTTAAAATTACGGTGTATATATATATATATATATATATATATATATATCTATCTGACACACAGGTGTACATCGATACTAGTGATCGCGCTTGCCTTCTTCAGAGCCAATAAATCCCATGCATAATCAACACAGTAAACTTCTCCCTCCCTTTGCTCATCGCATGATAAACGAAGACGTATTTTATCTCAAGAGACACCGAACATTTCCACAGAACGAGAACTTACGAGGTGCTCTCCGTCCAAGGAGTTCACGGGGAGCTCTGGCGAATGCAAGTCTAAGGATTGAGATACTCGAGGGCGTCTAACGATAGTCGAGCTTGCACGTTCCTGAGATTCTATCTCGATAGTAACCGCTACACGCACCGTGCCGTTCAAAAATCCGATCGTTGGCGAGCCGATAAGATTCTCGATTCACTAGGCCCGATAATCGAATCTAATTACAAATGGGAGTGTAAGCGTGTTCGAAGTACGGCCGCGAAGCTGGCAATACGACCCTAACTCGTATTTTCCGTGGCGTACCATGCGATAAACGATCATCTGCTGAAGCCCCGAACGATTAGGACGCTTGTCGTTCGACATTTAATTGGACATGACTCTCGAATGATCACGCACGCTCTTGGACGTTTATGCGCTAATCTGATATAAGGCGAAGCGTTCAAAAAATTGTAATACGTACTTGTGTTATTTTTCACTAGCTTGATGCTATCATTTAATTTACCCGCTATGTCGGCATCGTCGCCTAACATGGGCTACGAATATTTGTGATCCCGTGAGTACCGTGTTGGGATTATGATTCGAACATGTTTTTTCCTGTTACTATACAGCGGGTATTGGATTTCAAACGGATTAGTACGTTTCTCGTCCATGATTTAATCGAACACGATCGTCGCATGATTATACAGGTATAGGGTGAGCCAGCAATCATGACAGAGCCGAGAAGAGGGCAGTTCTACTGCTAATCTTTTATAACATTTTTTCCGAATCGTGATTCGTAGGGGAATATCGATCGAACCATTTTTTTCATAATAAAAATCATGACCCAGTGGCACTTGTTCTCTTTATTATGCATTATCTTGCTGGCAAAGAGAAAGAGAGAACGTTAAGAAAATTGTTACTTCTCTCAAGTCAACACCATCCATTCCAATTTGCATTGCCACACGTAGCAGTCGCAGCCAAAGGAAAAAGAGATGTTATCGTGCATCGGCATAACTTCTGACAAGCTGCCACTTAATAATTTCGTTATACGGCCATTTAGATATCTCCGGCTGAAGTTGAGCAGAAAAAGTCGGAGCTGCGCGAGCATATCATGTACAACGGCGCGGGTATGATAACAGTGATCCTCCCCGAGTCGCTTCTGCGCATCGCGCTGGTCGCCGCAATAAATCCCAACCTGATTACGCTTACTAGCCAGAGGATTTAATCGTACACAATTCCGCTATAATCATGCATAATCAAGGACGTCCATAGGCGCGTTCGATATCGCTCCGGTCGTTAAAAGAATACTTGCCGCTCGGTTTATCGTATTCGACGACTTACGACTTACTCCTTGATAATTCGACTTCGTCACTCTTCTGAGATATCTCCGCGGCCGAAGCTGCATGGGAAAAATGGTCGATCGTGTACGAGCGTGCCGCGCGCGACGCACGGGGACTTTCCGACGCTGCAACGAATGGAACTAATCTATCGCGTAACTCGTCGCCGACGGACACGTTAATCCGAAACGTCGTCAGGCGTCGCACGAAACCGGATCGCGCGAAAAGTCGAGCGTTTTGCAGGCGAGTTTCAAAGTAGACCGGCAAGTTGCAAAGTACCACTCCCTTTGGGATGTCGTTCGACGGCGACTCGGCAGCGGGACACACTGGCACGTGAGAAATTTTCCCACGTCGTCGAAGAACGACGGTCGCAGCCACTTATCGAACGTGTAAACTACCTGCCACGGTATGTCTCTTCCATGTGACGGAGCAATAACGGATTTCACGATTTCCCCCGGGCCACTAGGTTAGAATGTCCTCCGACGATGGAACGAGAAACTTGCATTTCCGATGTCGGAAGACTAACGACATCCATTGTCTTCCGTTATCAGCGAGCGACGGCCTCGGCAAATTCTACCCTCCGGAAAAGCACTCCGTCAGGTGGGCAGACGTATTCAAAAATTCTACCTCCGTCGACGTGTCAGTTTTCAACGTGACACTCCGATAATGCTCAGTCAAATTCGTTCCAATCGACACATAAGAAGTAGTTCCGCTGACCAAGCGTCTGAGTTGTACGATCGATACTCATGCGTGTCGAACAAAACTAACAAATGCATTGGAAAATTCCGGATCTAGCGACGCGCTCACGGTGTTGCCATCACCATATACCTCCCGAAAAATGTATCCTCGGGATCGTTCATAACGGCGCTGGCCGAACGAAAAAAACTCGCGGGTCGGAAAAGCGCATCTGCATCCTATCAGTGAAACAGCCGCAGTACGATACTTTCCGGCGTTCGGCCACTGTGCATCGCGTATCGAGTTTCGATGGAAATAGAGGTGCCGGGCCTGCCTAGGCTCGGCCGCAGATCGATCCTCGTGGGTGAGGAGAGTAGACAGCTTCGTTCGCTTCGGAAAGAATCACTCCTGCGTGAAACCGTCCGAGGCCGGTGCGTGGGCTTTATTCGTTACCGGCCGACGATGCCCACGCGGCCGCTGCGGCCGCGGCGGCCGCGTCTTCGTGTCCTGTTTGTCCCCGCAGGTGCGAATCATTCACTCTTCCCTGGCAACGTGTACGTCGTCCGACCAGGCTGATCCCGGCCTCGAAAAGAAGCCGGCCAAATAATAGCGCTCGCCTATACCTTGCCGAAGTTCCGTTTCGTGATGCGCACGCTCCGAAACGCCGACGTCGTAAATCACGCAAAAAATCGCGCTACGCTATACACGTCGAAGGTGGTGTGCACAGGCCGGCGGAAGATGGATAAGCGTTATTTTCGACGCGCCTCTCGAGATTGCCTCGATGGGATTTTTCTAAAAAAGCGCGAGGGCGTAGGTATGACGTGACCGAGTCCGTCGAAAGTTGCCTGTAAATAGAGGAATTCTGGTGGATTCTGAATACTCACGTTTTAACGGGTCTAACTGCGATTTTAAACATTTCATCGAATTTTTCATGGCTCCCTGAATTCAACCAATTATTACGTTTATTTTTTCGATTCGAAGCCGTAGATTTTACGAAATTTTATGGAATATCCTCGTGCCGAGGCGAGTGTTTGGTTTCTCACGGTCGGCCAGCGTTTAGGCATTTATTACATAATTCTTGTGCATACAAAGGTGGATGAGTCGTATGTCGGGATGGTCATAAAAAAATCAGTTATACGCGGAACGTGATGATTTTCGATTACAGCTATCCGCGGACGCCTACATCTACCGATCGTCTGTGGGCAGAAACGTCGCCTTTTGAAAAAAAGTAATCCGAGTCACGACACGGCCGAAACGCGGCTACGAAACGCTCCTTCTTATAGGTACCATACATGCCACATCGACAAAAAGCGGCCAAGTAATGGCGCCCGCCTGTATCGTGGCCAAGTTTGTTGCGCGCCAACTTAAGATCGACGTCGTGCTAAATCACGGAAACATATCGTTCTCATCGCACAAAGCCGCTCGAACATCGCGGAATGCTGTCGTAAATCATGCTTTTCCTTTCGACAGCGGACGCGAATTATTTTTGTCCCAAGTTACCATCGACAGCTGATGCTGTTTCGCCCTTATCAGCACGCTCCGTAGTCGGCTGGACGTTAGTAAATCGCGCAATCCTTGATATCTTTCAAGTGAGCAGCACTTTGAGAACTAATTTATCCGCCAACGTTTTATCGCTCAGCTTATTACATATTTATCTATTTGGCATTCTCTCACTTTACCACTTGTACCTTTTTCTATACTGCATGATTTTATCGCGTCCTCGCTGCGCGATGCATCAAGCGTATTTCTGCCATTAACGGAAGCGATCGGACAACAGTGGCAGTAAAATAAAAGTTATCAGTGTGATTAACGAAAAACGAAAGAGACCGCTTCGAATCTATGTCTTGTATTGGCACACTCTTTGGAAACGCCGTGAATGCGGGGTCTGGCATGAAAGGCAATATAACGGCCGCCTTCTAATGCTTGTATCGTGTCGAAGTACACTTCGCGTCAACTTAAGATCGATATCACGGTAAATCATTGCGAAGATACCGTTCTCATATAACGTCCGAAGCAGCGCTATCCGATCGATAACCATAAACGTTATTTCTCCTGCCGACGCGCCTTCCAATTATCTTCGCTCATCATCGAACTTTCGAGATGTTTCCGAAGAGGAGCGATCTCCTTTATTTATAACTTCTTTGTAACGACCGCGGCCGTTTGAAAGCGACGCTACGCGTAATGCCCGCTTTAAATGCAGCTGGTATCATCCCGTATACATAAATTCTATAACGCCTGACCAACGCCGGATGAGACAATTCACTACACCCACGACGCCGTCTCGTATGCGGTTTAATTATATTCCGCTTGCCTATTAATAGCCGCGTAACTTTCGTTCAGACCAAGAGAAATGACCCTATCAATCGATATTCCCCTGGTACGTTCGCAGTGCGATCAGCGAGGAACGAATAAAATAAGATATAGTTCCGCGTTATAGTTTATATATAGATGCGTACACGTACGAGACTCGATTAACGTTAACGTCACCTGGGGAAAGTAATTTAGACGGCCGCGGCTAATCATTCGTTCTCCCAATATTGTCGTGTGCGTTCGACTAAAAGTCTCTACCGCGCTATATACCGCCACCATAAATGTCAACGTTCCTTTCCCGTACATGTGGGAGTCGCTATGATTTACGAGGGAACGTTCGCCGGATCATCGGATGCTCCACTAAAAACGTGTCACGCACTGTTGATTTACGTTAAAAACGAAACTTTCACAGTCGATTCTGATAGAACGCCTAATCTCCCCGACGACGATTTTCTCGACTACTATTGATTACTACTTTTGTCTGCCTGTACGCGTATGGTGCCTATCGTTTGCGATGATACAAACGCAACGCATCCGGCAGCACCGTCCAACGGAGCAGAATTTCGCCCCATTCTATAAATAGCTTCTCCCCTGGCCACTTTCGTTCGGTCAAGAGAAATTACCCCGACGTCCGTTGCCCCCGGGATACGTCGTCTTACGGCGGTGATTAACGAAAAACGAAGGAGACCGCGAGCGGTTGAGATTACGTCCCGCCGACATCCACCCACGTACGAGACGCGCGACTCACGCCGACCGAGCAATAGCGTTCCCGTTACCGTTGAAAAATGATTCCAGTCGCGATACCAATGGCCGCACACTGCCCCTGATTCCTCAACAAATGGCGGCCGCGGCGGCTAACGAACGTGCCATTAAAAATCGCGAGTCGCGCTGGACATATCGCCGGCCACGTCAGATCGATCGGCAACCCTTTCGAGCTCAATGCACTCCTGGCGGAACGTTAAGGCCGAAGACGGGATGAGCAGCTCGCGCTTAGATTGCGTTGCGTGCCGCATTAACGGAGGCGCGAACAATAATTAAGTTGTACCGGCATGATTAATTACCGTCCATGCTTGACCCAACGCCATACTGTCTCGAGGCGGCCACAGTGGATACCGGGAAAGGCGCTGATGTGTGGCCATGATGAGAGGACGAGTGCGAGTAGGAATATGCTTGTGCGTTGTGTGCACGTCTTATGAATGGTGTACCCAAACCTGCGTGTAACGCGTCGCGATATGTAAGACATTTTTATTTCTGCAGATATCAGCTGCTGGTGTACTGCAGATGAATTTTTTGTCAGACCCGTATTAAATTAGTTGTACTTCTACACACTGCTTTTACACAAGACTCGGTACATCGAGTACTAGATACTTCATATTCGTGAATTTGTAAAGTCACCGTTTAGCAATTTCTCGAAATCGATATCGATATCTGCGAATCAATGCTTGAAACTGAACCGAGTGCGAGTAGCCGGCATTTCATAAGAATTCCAACGAGACCACGTGCGTGCTACGGACCCCATTTGATCATTCGGATAAACCACAAGCGTCGCATTAACTGCAAAGCATGGAACCTGAGACGTAGTTTATTTAATCATAGCCATCTAATTCTCCGTAAAAGTGAGACCATCTGCTGTTGCGCCTTATGCGTTGTAGAGAAGAGCGTCGTGAGAGTGCCGTTCGGCTGGCTCGTACAGTGGCACGATTGTGTCGTCGTTCACAACGCTTGTTCTTCGAAGTTTTCGGTGCATTCTCGGGTGCTTCGGTGCCTTTTCTATAACCCATCTTCAACGAGCCAAAATCCAGACGCCCACCTTTCAAAGTATTGCTACATTAGTGCAATGTCCGAAGAAAGTTGATTTCTATGTCTACGCTCAAAGGACACTGTCATCCAAAGTTATACCGAGAACCCGTGGCGAACGTGTCCCGGAACCGTGTGTCCTGAGACGTGGCTGCGAACGACATAATACCCGGAATGAGACAAGAGCGATATGTACCGTGAAACTGGTCCCGAGTCCCGAGTCCCGAGTCCCGAGTCCCGAGTCCCGACATTTCTTCAATGTCTGAGCGTGCCCCGTGTGACGGCGCTTGCCGTCCGTCGCGTCGACGCTCATTTCGATTTGTATTTTCGCGGATACGACGGTGACTTAATGAATTCGATAAGTAAGCTTATGTTAATGGGGGGACCAATTTTGCGGTGCCACCAATGGCCAATCGTGCGAGATGGTCACTGTGGTCAAGTGAGTCATCCATTGAAACTGGTTTCTACGGTAACATAGTGGGTACAGACGATAAAGAATAGCCCCTACGCCTAATAACTCTGACTCCCGCGCTAACTCTCCCTGTCAAGTCCGCTTTCGCTGCTTCAGTCAGAGATACCACGATGTAAAATACAAGTCGTGCACGCGCGCTTTAATTCCGCCCAGTACGCGAAACGACGTTTTCATTAATGGAGTCGCTTTGCGTTAAATAACGTTTTTGTATGTTTCGTACTGTGACATCGAATGCAGTAGTTGCTAGACTGTTTAAAATATTTGATGTGCCTCTCAGCTATATATTCGAATGCTTTCTGTGTCAGCGATTGACTGTTTTAAATGTCTGGGCTGCGATAACTTTATACTAGTCTCTTCTATAAACAAACGATTGTGTGGTCGAAATGCAAATCGGGTGATGGTATTCCAATCGCGTCATTCTTTGCCGACGTTTAAAAATCCGGTCTGCTGATTCAATCTCATTATGTCGCGTAATGTCGATGCAAATTGCATCAACAGCTGCCGTTTGAATTTAAATTTCTGCGTACATGCCCATACTATTTTGAAGGAAAGCGAATTTGAGCCACGCCAGGAATTAACGCACGACGATGTCCTGATGTAACAGAATCAACAGATAAGCATAAATTTCGCACACACGATCTCCGTTCATCTTTCCACCTTTCCATCCGCAAAATCATCACGATTACACACCGACGACAACGGCAGCCGGCTGACTTCTCGAGAGCAGTCGAGATTTCAAGACCTTTTAAACCAGCTCATACGAATACTCACACACCTTCTCCCCTTGTCGGCGAGAAAGACCGACTAATTAATAACTCGGCGCATAAGTCGTGTATAATTACGTTAAGCAACGATATCGTGCATCATCAATTACACATAATTAAAGAAGCCGCGGGTACTGTCGGATGTATACTGCATTTACCGGCGCGGCGTAAGGAACGACCATGATCGGCGTGGTGGCATACGTTCACATACTCGTAGGTACGCGTCTATTTGCGTGTGGACGACTTGTACAGTAGGTAAGAACCGTATGGGAGGTCCGTATGTATCCATCCGAGTCCCCACCTGCAGTTAACCCCGACTCGTTGGAGTATCTCGCGACGCTCATTGGCCGCCCCGCCATTTTTCCACCTTTAATGATAATGGGATAATGATGATTATAACGTTCGCCGGCTGCGCTAGATGATACCTCCCGTTCTCCGTCTCTGTCGCCGTGTCGCCCTCGCTACTTTTCCCTTCGCATCTTGAACGTCCGTCCGCCTAGCCCTGCCTAGAAAGCGAACGGATCACGGATCGCTTCCAGTTTCCTTCACGGCCGGCAGCCGCAGAAAGATCGATGAAGAAGTAACGAAGCCAACGACATCCTCTCATATTGACGGCGTCGGAGAAAAAGTTGCGGGTAGTGGAGCGCGTTAAAGCACAAACAGTGCTCGGCGACGCTCATTGGCGGCCCTCATAGCGCTGCCCGCAATCTCTGGCCGTTCATTCGATCGGGGGAATGTCTCTCTATCGGCCGCCAAAAGATCTCTCGGGAAAGGCTGTTATTAGCGGCCGAGTGTACCGTAATGCGAGGACAATTTACTGTCTTCATGCATCACGAAGAGCCTCGTTAATACGAGACAAAGTAGGCCCTGCATCGCTCACGGTCACTTCTTACATATTAATAAGGACTGGACGTTATAAGGACCGATCTGTATTATTCACGACATACGCGACCTGATATGCGACGGAAAAGCAGAAGCAGAAGCAGAAGTGAGCAGACCAAAGTTACGTAGAAAAGAATGTCGTGCCACGACGTACGCGAGCCGCAGGAACGTTAGCAGCCGCTTAACTTGCCCATTAAGTTGACATTGAAAATACTCTGGCCGACAATTTGCCACTCCCAACCTGACGTCACGTAGCGATAAATAAACGAATTAGAATTGCTAGCGAGCCGAGCACCGTTGAAATATTAATACGGAGATGATGTTAACCGATAATGCGTGTAATTCGTGATGGGGCTTGTTATCGTCTCCCCAGTATGAAACCACCCACTGTGCTGCTCGCGTTCCAAACGTGTAACATCGCTGAGCAACGTACGCGACGCTGTTCCTCTGCCCCGTACTTACGTATATTCCGTGTCGATCAACGATATTATTAACGTTGGCAAGAGAATGCCATTAGCCATCGAGACTTTGCACGTCCAACTTCAAGTTAACTTGCGGCTTCGAAGTTCAAACACCTACGCGGGAGTAGACGGCTCTGCATTTTCGGCAAACACTAGACCGACACGAAAGTGCATGTCTATACTACAAGCATTAATCAATATCCGATATGTCGGAATGCAGTGATGAAGAGCAGAAGTATCGTTATGTACAAAGTATTAAAGCGGTTCGAATAGTTGTGCTGTTTTATTCAAGGATATACCGCCTGTTACCGCGTTCATATATAACGAATCGGCCGGAAAGTACTCCTAACCGCAGGGGTTACGACTAATGAAATCAACTGCATCGTATACGGGTCGTTAATGGGCCATGGAAATTATAAAACGTGACCAACAAACGATCATTGGAAGTGTATAAACGCGCAATCGGCGCGACTAAGTTCCGACTAATATGTTTCGTAAAGTTCAAAGCGCTCGTTAACATGATTTCTACCTCACCGAGCCGCCCACTGTGACTCCCATGTCCTTTGCAAGCATTCGCGTGCAATGTATGCTCGTCGTTTCTCTGTACTTACGGGGCTCATAATCCGTGTCTACCGACGACATCCAGTGCCAGTGACACGAGGAAACTATTAGACTCAAAATGCCCGAAGAACATGCACGCGTCAGTGATACATAACGACTCGCGGGATTGATCCAGTTCGAGCAGTCTTCACGCTTCGATAAGAGCCGCCTAAAAGTTTTAACCGTTTTATTTTCCTGTCGAAAATAAACTTTCTTTACCCACCTGCAGCTTTTATAATTTCACGCGAGCACGTACGGTGATCCAATAAACATACGAATTGAGCGAATGGAGAGTACGCGAAACCGCATCGATTTGCACGCCTTTATGCTCTCGTTCCGACCGAAAAGCTCGTGTCTTTTTAGCGTGGGTGTAGTCTCCGTTGACGACGCCACGTACCGGGATTACAATAAACGTTGAACGTTTCACCTTTAGACACCCCTGCGGAAAATTAAATGCTGATGACAAGCCGTAAACTTTTTTATCGGCACCAGTGTGAAATTCTAAAGCATTGAATGCAGTTATAGACACGAGCGGTATTAAGATTTGATGGATATGAAGATGACAGGAGGGTAGAAAAAGGGACGATATGTAGCATACTGCCTGTTACTGTACTGTTACTTGAACGCTCAAGACAGTATCGAATGTCAGCATGCAAACGAGATTGTATTGGCGGTAACTGTCACGAGACTTACATGAAGACATATTGTGGCAGTTGAACTATGACTGCATTCCCCGTGTCCTTTTATTTCAACTCCCTCCCGGGCAGAGGCTAACGACAATTATTCTATTAAGCGTTAGATCACCGTCGACAATAGTCGACAATGGAAACGATCGATCGATCGATAACGGCAATGAATGCAACTGGTTACTGCTACGCCACCGATCATTATCATCGTATGCGATCGTCTTGTTACGAATTAACGAGACAAAGTGCGACATGACGACTCGGAACGTGAAGAACAATCAGCGGTATTTGAAATGAGCACGGCTCGGATCGCGAATGGAATTAGACGTCGAGTAGAGGCGGTCAATCGTGCGGATGCCAGCGGTAGGAGGCTGCCAGCGGGATACGTCACGTTGACATGACCGATCGCCGACAAACATCGACACGACTTCCGTTTCTGTAGCCTCATTGTTCACTCGCGGCGCTCGAATGAAATGCCTCTCAGCGCACGCTTACGCTCGTAAGCTCGTAAGCTGCAAAGCAGAAAACGCACTTTGTCCGTACAATTTGTGCACATCTGGCGCAACACGGTGCGTTTCATGAGTGAGAACCTTTCACACCCGATTGGCGTCGCTACATTAATTCTTAATGGCTAAAGAGAGATCGATGGGGACACTTAGAGAAACACTTTGCTCGAGTTTGAAGCCACCCTTCTCCGGCTTGCGGAGCCGTCGTGTGCGAAAATTATAGACGTTCGCACACAGAGGAACACTAAATCGGCAGGAAGTTATTGCGCTAGTTTGATGACGCGTGCGTTAACTGTCGCGCGCACACTCGACGGCCGCGGAGTGGCGAGTTAGCCAGTGGCCACTTTGCATTTTCTGCATTTCGCGGACTCGACGACGACGACGACGACGACGAAACGATCCGCGCTCTTGCCACCACGTACTTATACCTTTTACGAGTCTACCTGCCTGCGCGCGAATGCAGTAAACGCGACGTTATACGGCCTAAGCGGAACCCCCGAGCGATAAACAGACAATAAATATGGAGACCGATTTCCTAATCGCGGAACAAGCGGCCACTGGATGACAGCTTTACAGCGGATTCAGCGTCGCTCGATAGGGAAAGTTGATTCGCAACTATGAAAGCCAACAATGTCGCAATACCAAAAAGCGGTCGGACGTGCGTCGATTAGATATATGACTTTGCAAATTCAATGCGAACGATACCGTTCGAAACGAGTGTACATAAACTGACGGGATGCCGCGAAGTCTGCCTCTGAGTTTATTAGTTATATACCTCTGTTCGATGCGTAGGGATGTCTGTCACTGTCACAAATGATATGATAATTGTTAGACTTACGGGGATACACGGATCAATGCAAGACCATTTCTGCTGTTACCAGGAGCGTCTCAAAAACTTCTTTTAACAATGCACCATAAAGTCGGTTGTTTCAACTGAAATATAATGTAGCCTCTAGAAGATTAATAAGCCCTCGACACTCTGCGTACGTGGCCGAACGGATGAAGCGGCCCTGGTTGTTACTCATAAATACCAATCTCATTTTTCTCCAATTACCGGCCGCAAATTTCATTAGTAACACAACAATAGTGACGCAGAACTACATCGCTTTCTTCCGTACATTAGACCATCGCGTGCTCGGCATTCTCATCACTAAAACGCATCTGCTTTTTCTTCAATTCCAGGGATGTACACCCTGCCGGACCACATTCATAGGCACGAGATCGTAGCACCGCGTAAAGTGAGCCACGACGGCGACCTGATATCGCACAACGTGACCCACCATCACGACGAAGGCGGCCCAGTGGTGCACTACCGGTTACCAGTGGCCGGGACCGAGTATCACATACAGCTGACGGCGGTCGACAACTTCATCGGTCCCGGGATGGTAGTGGAGAGACGGAAACGTCACCTACACGTTCGTAGTCCGGCGAAAAGTCGCGCGGGCAAATGTCATTATCGAGGATTCATTCAGGACCATCCGAATTCCCTGGTCGCCTTATCCGCCTGCGACGGTCTGGTGAGTGCATGTCGCCTTTCAATCTTCGATCTCTAGCCCGAAGGCAGATTTCAGTAAAACGCGGCATCATACTCCTGCATACGTTTCACAAAGTAAGAGAAGCGTTTCGCGATGAGACTTACAATTTATTCTCTGCAAACGATTTGACGCACTGTCAAAACGGCTTATAAGCGACGCGTACTTATCTCGCTTATAACGGTGCAGACTGCATGCTGGCCCAACTGGGTAGATAAGATCTTGGCTGTCAACAGTTGTCAATGCATTAGCGCCGGTATGCGGCGGCAGTCGGACAAGCCAGGGATTCTTCGTGCTAACTAAATTATTATATGTCAAGTTGCGGTGCATACCGTGCAATCAGGATCATATATCTCCTTATTGTTAGTTACGCCCGTTCCGGAACGAGATCATGCACAAAGTTTCACTCGTCAGCCTTTAAGGCTTTCCTTTACGGAATGCTCCGGCTCAAAGGCCTGAAATGCTCGAACCCGTTAGCCGCTGACAGCCGATATATGTTGCAGTGTCCAGTTTGAATTGAGTTACTTTCGGAATAGTTTCTTTTCAGCGCGAATTGGACACGACGTTTTGTGTCTTCATCGGGCAATTCAAAATCCTCTTTGCTTCAATAGAAATTAGAAATTTAATTGCATCTGATTGAATTGCTGAAGAACTAGCAACGACAATTTTAAATTAACTGTATACAGGGAAATCAACTCTTTGAAATCATATAATCGTCATAGACTCATTAGGTGCCGAGAAGATTATTTTTAAATTGCCCACATCTGTTTATGCATACCTGATGCCAAAATATCGGCACACTACACGCGATATCATTATTATACGCGCCACATAGAGCGCAATAATGTGGCGTGCGTGGGTACATTCCCCTATATTGGGAATAAGCTTGAAATGAAATTACACTATGACGTTACATGCACGCAGTACAAATGGCATCGCTATTAGTTTCTATCGATCGAGGCCGATATCGTCGAACATGTCAGTTTATCAATTATTCCGCGTGCCTTTCGCGAGCCGCCGATACGCTTCGCAAATCGGCACTTTCGAAATTTATACCCCCGGTAACTCCATAAATTCGTTATTACATTGGCCGTGCCCACTAATCATCGAAATTGTACGGAAGCCGCAATCTATAAAATTCTCGTAAGCGGCATATATCCGAAAGCTAGACTGTAGATATTTGACGAGAGAAAAGGAACAGGAACGAGATATTGCTGCGCAATATTTTCTGGCCACCATGAACAAGGAAGAAGTGCGAAAAAAGATAGCAAGGGCAGGAAAGCTAAAAGGAACGATACGTTATGAAGAGAGAGAATTATGAATGGAAAACAAAAGGGGTTGCGGAGGCGACTAAGCGAGGAATAAGGTGGAGAGCCTGTGGGAGGGAGAGGAGGAGTCTTCTAAGCGTGCCTCCGCGCAATTTGCTCGTAGCTTCCAGATAATGATTTAATTTGCCACGGGCTGGCTTTCATGACGGCACACCTAGTAGCATCTGTTCATAAGTATATATGGGCGTAATATCGTATGAGACACTTACATATGCGCAAAGTATACGAGGTGTGACATAATGTGCGGGAGCTATGCCCAGTATGAATATAGCATTTAAAAGCAATAAAATCAGTTTGTCTAAGTCATATTGCTTCAGAATATTTTGGATTTGAAATAAAAAGTCACTTTTATGCATGCACTTTCCAAGCGTGAGCAAACGAAACAAGACGATTAGAAGCTTGCATTGACGAGCAAATTCGTAATTTCCACTACGTTCTGCAACCTCTTTCACTGTTTTTAAGGTTAAAATCATTTCTAAATTCCCGAATATTATGTCGCACCTCGTATAGGCACATGTGCCTGTACTTATATTACGAGCATACATTCACGTTCATATAATCATGCATAATGTACATATATATATATATGGTATACGCAAGGTGCCCATTAGTTTATAGAGTGCGCCCCGCCAACCACCGTGTTCGCTTGGTGTCGTATTGGGTCGTATACGAGAGAATGAACTAGCAGCAACAACCGTTTCGCTTATAGACGCCCCTCTCTCACGCTATGTCGAGTAATTGCTCAATTTTCTCTGAAAATCACGCTGGAAACTGTATATCGCTCGGGTGTAATTGACCACCTCTTCCTCTTTGGCCATTACGTCGTCTCTTTACGGATCCTTACTCGGGAGCATCTCTCTTGTACGTGCGCATGTAGCTGACCAACCGTATCTGTTATGGAAGACATCAAAATTCGCGGTTACTGAGGGTGGGCTACGATTCTATATGATTCTATCGTATTTAAGGCGTGTCTAAGCACTGTAAGCTCTAAGCGAAACGAAAGTATTCGGCGAAGATGAGATATATATCCGGCAAAGCGGTCGCTCGATTATGATGCGATATAAGCCAGTTTTAAAATCACTGGTGCCAAGAAATACCGGCGTTATAACACGCAAAACGTTACTTCGCTCAGGAATAGCTACATCATGTACACGGTGGGAGGTGGTTGTTACGAAGCAACTTTTCCTGAAGTTAGTACCGACTTCGATAAGCTACCCGGAAGTAGCTTAATATCAAACGCGTAACACGTTACGCACGATATTATATGTGTGAAGCCAGGGACACGTAAACTCTTGTGCCATGGACTAATACCTAAAGCGCCTGAATTATCTCTCAAATCCCCCGTACAAGTACCCCGGCTCCTTTGGGAACGAGAATATTCGAATCTTCACGTTACACACATCGCCTGAGGGTAGTAGAAAAACTCAGTTACTCAAAACGCGTATTTCAATGTAACTTCTATATCATTTGCGTATCTGGATTTTTGACTAACAATAAGCTTATTCACCCGGTCCAATATTCGAATACACAATTTGCGTAGATATTACCTATAACCTGCGCTTCACGCTACCGACTCTCCGCATGCCGGACGGATAATAAACACAATGTTGCCTCGTAAGCAATTTCCGCGAGAAAATTGAGCGATCAGTTCGGCGAATTAAGCTGATCTCGTAACGTAGTCGACCGCTCCTTGAAAGGTTTTTCGCATTTAAATACTCGACCGACGCTCAAATGATATCATCACGAGCCGCAAGAGAGACACGCAACGAGCGTTTCTCTGTGTTTCGTGCCGGATAAGTTTAATATCGTCCGATCATTAGCCACGCTCGTTGATTCTGATAACTGCTCACGAACGGTTTCGTGGCTTCTCTGACCGCCGACGAATGGCCGGGGATATAATTTTCGACGATTCGATACCCAAAACGATCTTCGTAATCGACGACGATCTCGGCTGCGGCCCTTTTGGCCTCCTATATTACGTATCCGTACACGTATTTACCTGCCGCGCAAATGGAGTAATTGTTCCGTGTGACGCTCTCTCTAGGTTGGCATCCACGCGCACGTACCAGGTGTCCCATAATTCACAACGCAACCCGGATGCGAATTATTCACAGCGGAAAGAATCAATGTTATTCTGAGATAAAGAGTCGATTGATTTTTGTCGAAGCTCTTTCCAAAAGTCACGTGCTGCAGCGAGGCCAATTTTTCGTGAAGCATGAGTCTGTGTCCGATTGTATCGCGATTTGGGAAACACCCTGTACGTACTTTATATGTGATTACATAGGGACATGTATGTATATGGAAGGACCGGCGAAGCGAAAGGGAGAGACAGAGAGAGGTGGACAAAGGGTGAAAGGGGAAGAGAACACAACGCGTAATTGGCACTAATACATAATGTTCAGTCATTTCAAGCTTGCTCGGCAATGATATTAGCTCGGCTGTTAATTCCACGATGCAACCTCGACTCTAGTTGTCTGACGCTCGATTATAATAGAATCAAACGATGCGCTCTTTCGTCGGGCTTACAAGCACGTCTCAATTCCAGATCGAACTATGACAAATTGTTTAAATCGTGTATATCGGCTTAAGAATCATCCCTGTTTAAATCGCATCTCACCACGCACAGCCTTATCGCCCATATAATTTCGCTTCGAATCGCGACAAAATCTCGACGAACACGAAACGCCGCGCTATGAAAGATACGATTTTATCGGCTGCGATACCCGAAGGAGCGGCATGTTTAAGCATTATCTACCTTCGCACATTCAAACTGGAAGAATAATGTATCGAAAAATCACACAAGTATTCATCACCGGAAAGAGGCTATTAGCACTAGAAGTACCGATGGGCTCAAATGACTTGTTTGACATTTTGTTAGAATGAGTTAAATATGAGTGATGATTGTCGTAAAATATTAAGCAAGTTACTTGAACTCCTCTGTAGTTCTACTGCTAAAGTACGTATTGATTTTCCACGAAAAATAACGAGACACGAAATAGGCTTAGTCGTCACGAGTTTGCAATGTACAGCGCGGACATACATCTTGTCGCGTGACTTTTTGATCGTGTACATTCAAACGTATACGTCATTAGTGTTTGCAGTGATCCCGACACACAAAGCTGCAATTTCTTAAACATTACTCTTCGTTACCGCAAACGAGACGATATCCGTTGTAGAATCGACGGTTCAACATGTTACCGCAAAGTCTTCATGGAAAACTGAGATTTATCAGTGCGGAAAATCATCTTGCAGTACAAGAAGCCGCAACTATGCGCGGTCGCGCACCAGATGAATTTCGTCATTACATTATGTACGTTTATACTGACGCACGTTTAACATCGGTGATATATACTAGATTAATATCGTACGATCCTATCCGAAATGCGATTGCAATGAATGGCTATAAGATTTCTGAGTATGTTAGTTGTTTGTTTCAGAATAACAGAATTGCGAAAGACCGTTGCCTGCTGATAATCGGAAGGCAGAATAATAGAGAGTTTGGATAGAATATTTGTTGAAGACGGATTAAATTTAACTAGATACTCCCGAGCAGCTCTCTCATTACGGAGATTTAACCAATTTGCCATTAACCATTCGTTTCTGCTTGTCTGCAAAATTAACGATCGCTCAGTTATATAAAATAAAATTGCTGATGTCACGTTCATCCTGAGAAAAATCAGAAGCGTTAATTATGTCAATCAACTGAATGCATCATGAGACCCGACAAACGTTTTTTGAGTTGAAGTATGATATAATGTTGTATACGTGAAGTGTTATATGTATTCCGAAAGTAGCGTCGGTGCACTGCACGATCGAAAGAAGAAAGAGTAAGTAGCAAGAGATTGTCGACTAACATTGCATCGTAACAGCTTAAAGATGGATGTGCGATCGTTAAGGGTAATGGAATATTATTGCTCCTGACTAAATGCCAAGCACGTCTGTGCCAAAGTAGCAATATCCTTTCTGCTCGTCCCGCCCGTTCCAGTCCTGTACAATTTAATAAACGAGTAAGATCGGAAGGAAATTGTAAGGAAGAAAATTTAAGTACCTCTGCAGAGGAGTATACAAGATAGCTGATATAGCGCGGTAATAAACAGGTCTCGATAGCGATACGATCTAATCGGACGCGGCGGCAAATAAATAAAATTGCGCTGTTGGGAAAATGCGCGCATCCCTCGAAAAGCGTATCTCGCTTTAATCCTGGAGAAAATTATAAGTAAATTTGATTACAGATACGCGGCTATACGTATGCGATCGGCGATGCTATTCAGTGATAAACGAGAATCGATATCGATAGCCATCTAATCGCACGCCTTGTTGCGTTCGACCGGGCGTCCTTTTACCGGTTAACGCAGCGTCAAATTTGACACCCTCGTCCGTGCTTCTCCCGTCTCCGACGCGCGCGTTAAACGTAATATCGGGCTCGCAGCGGAAGGTTGTCGAGCCTCGGACCTCGCTAATATCGACGAAACGTCTAGTCGCTCGGCGCGGCGGAGTGGAGGAGGGGAAGCGGCGAAGGGGGGCAAAAAAAAAGGATCGAATCCATTTGCAGCGCTCGAATTTGCCGCGACAATTTTCAGCGCGGCACTAGCCAGCGCGCTTCGATGTACAATTAATTGAGATTAACTTGAATTCGATTATCGTGCACGCCGCAATGGCACCTCGCCAGTGATTTACGACTGGCGGCCGGGATCGATATCGATAGTATCTAATGAAGCGCTTCTCATTAGCGAGCGAATACCTTTCGCATGTTGCGCGCAATAAATCATAACACGCCGACTGTCCCCCTTCGGCAAGCCGATCAACTTAGTTTTCCAGTACTACTCCGCACCCACCAGCGGCAACGAGCTGGTTCCAGCCGCGAACACGGGAGGAGAAAAAAGAATTGAAATAATCGTTATTGCGGACCCAACGACAGCCACCGACAAGAAATATTGGTACTTGCCGGGCATTACTCACGTTCCGTTAAGACCACGCTCGAAACAACTTCTCCGACGACTGTCCCGATGAATTATCCGACGGATACCCCGAAGCTAGAGCCACTCTCCAGACCGCGAAGATGGAGGCAAATTGAAATAGGAGAGTGAATCGACGAAAACGCTCGTGGAGCCTGTATTCGACATAATGTGCGCCATTATCGTATTTGTGATTCCGAAAACGACGACTTAATAGCGAACATTGTTCTTCGCTCGTCGATTTTCGTTTAATCGAGTCAGCCGCAACAAATTATACTTTGGATAGGAGGCCAGTTCGACGGAGGTGCGCTCGTGATGGGTGTATGTTATGATTGCTCGTTATTAAAATATATTATTTAATGAAATGCATCTCATTACGCGACCATCAGCACGGTATACAGGAATTAATCACGGCACGCGAGTTACATCGCGACGGACGACGCACCGAGTTACTCACTTGCTCACTTTCCCAGTAGTAACGACTCTCTCGTGTCTGTGAAATTCCCACGTTCAGATGAACGAGCAAATTATCGTCATAAGAAATGTGAGGCAAAAAACGACTATACTTTTTCACTCTGACTCGAATTTATTAACACGTTATACGCCATATACGTACGCGTAATTTTCTGCCAAAACGGCAGTATCGAAATGCTAGGTGTGTGTTCGACAAGCTAAGGCCAATATTACACATATAAACGAAAAACCAACTTAAAATGGCTACTAGAACGCGGAACAGAACGTGTTACCTCATAATTGTTTCTAAATTTCCGCCATAAACATTTAAAGACACAACTTTTATAACGGCCCACATCGTACTCAAAGGCGTCGATTGGTTCGAAGCCTTTCCACTTCGGTTCGGCTTCTCCGCAGAACGGCAATAATAATCAACGAAGTGGGATTAAACATATCTTGCGATGAAATACTTTTTACTCGTAGCGTGCGCTTCGACGGATAAAAGGAAATGAAGTCTCCCTTCCAGCAGGCTACATTGCGGAGATCGAGTTAAAATTTCTTCGTCCGCCGTTCTTTTTTCGGGGCGAGAGCGTAAAACGATCGTTACAGTCGACGCGACGAAAGGCGTAATCGTGGAATATTTGTTCCTGTCCCGGTATTGGCCGAGGTCCCGTTAAGGCTACAGTCGAAACAACCGCTCGCCCGACAGTCTCAATGAATTATCCCGCCGAATACCCCGAAGCTAGAATCGTTCGTGCGCCTTGCCGAACTGAGAATTGAAATACGAGACTGGAGCGACGAAACAGCCGTAACTGAAGGTCCGACATAATGTGCGACACTATAAATCGCAACGGTTATTTACGGCTATGTCCAACGGTAGCTGAATGTCGGAAGATTGTGAATGCGGCCTGAAACGTTCCCTCTGCAGATTTTTAAGTGAAACTGCGCAAAAAGAGTACGCGATATTGAGAAGTACGTTTGCATGTATGCTAATTGTAACGGTGGTCTTTTACGAGTTTTTAAATTCTTATTGTAAATTATACAGTTTCCGTTTTAACGATCAAATAATCTGCAATATACAGTGTCAATCTACCCCGTCAGACAAGAATGACGGTGTCGCTGCTTGTGCGTGCGACGGCAACCAAAGCGAATGAATTATTATGCGACGCAAAGACACCGGTACTCCGCTACTCTCGGACGTCCCATCAAACTGCAGAATTGGAACGCGAGAGAAACTGCAGAACTGGCGAAACAAGCGTAACTAGAGGGTCACCATAATGCGCGATACACTATAAAGCGCGGCAATTATTTACGACTCTGCACCCCGGTAGCGAAAGGTTAGGAGGCGTGAATCCAGTTCATACACATATGCCGCGTCTATGCATGTGAGCGCGATATTCGATTCAATGTGCACCGAAGTAGGGGAACAGGTTCCAGACATCGAGCCTTGAGTCGGGCCTGCTGCATACGGCGGTTAACATATAATTACCGGTAATAGGTAATCAGCGGAGATCCGTTCCGCCGTCCAATTAATACGTATCTATTTGGCCGCATCAAACGGACTATGGGTGGCCCTTATTCCTTTCGGAGATCAGAACCTAATGGCACTCTCTGTTTTTACTCCCGCACGGGACAAAACAGACGTTCGCGCGCAAGCATAACCGACACTCTGTATTTAAGAAATCTCGAAAGTATGTACAGGCTAGATCTGTACAAGCTACGCCAAACAGAAAATGGGTATCAAGGGTTTATACGTACCGTATGATGTTAATTCAATGTCTGCCGGTTAAGGAATTTAATTGTTCCGTGACAATCATCTGTAGCGTTTGGGCGCAGGGAACTGAAATCAGAGAAATGAAATCGGTAAATGATAATATTTCATATTTGCATGTTTAATCGGAATTTCGAGAAATTTAAGGAAACAGTTTCGTGACGCAAACAACGCATGATCGGCAGAAATATCGCTGCGTCCATTGTAAACTCACGCTCCACCGCCATGAATCGGGTCATAAGCGTCTCTCAATATTACGATCATTGAACGCACATCATTAGTAAGTTGTACTGGATATTAAATTTATGGAAGCACCCCCGATGTCACTGTTTCTTTCCCTCTTTCTCTATGTACCACATTAAATCAGCATTCGATCTTACTCTGTATTCCTGTCACGTTCTGCAAACAGTCAACAAACGAGAAATCTATCACTTTAATGCAAACTCCTGCTTTGAAGTGGGCAATGCCAAATGAGTCTATAGACATGTTTATGAACACTGTAATCGCCGAGTGCAAATCGACAAGACCGCAACACGCCCATTTAGTAAATACAGTGAAATGACGTGACGACCGGCACACGACCAACACTGTACTGATGTTAAGTGTTTATGAACATCGCGATCATCGGGCACGAGCACGGTTAATCTACGAGACACAGTCGGCAGAAATTCAATTACAGCACCGACGGTCGTCGGCAAAGAGAAAAGCAATACCACTTTCATTCACACCCGGGCGTGCTTCCAATCAATGAACAGTCAATCCCTCGATCAACGATGTTTATGAATATTGCAATCATCAGATTCGTACTATCATTTCCTGCGGTACGCGTTGGCGAAAATTCAATTAAACGATCCCTATGGCGTGCCGAACGAATGGCGAGCGGTAAAGCTGTGTCGCTTACTATCGGCACGTATCACTAGGTAGGACAAGCATACACTTTGATTGATAACGATATGCCCAGGTTTCTACAATATTCCTTCAAAATACGCTATGTTATTATGGCCGCTAAAGTTTATGAATTTGCTTTCCCCTTTAATATGTCAAAGGAGGCTCAAAGTAACTCAGAACGAAGAAATGTGCAAAAGTAGATAAATGGAGTACATGCGAAAGAATACATGTGCTTAGGCCGTATGTACGGCAAACATCCGGAAAGATTGCAATTTCATGTTCCAGCAAAACTGCTCAAACGTCAGATGACGGCAGTGTCAATCAGTTTATTGATCAACTTGCTTCAAACCACGATCATCGAGTATTTCAATCTATAATATCGTGTAGACGGCACTCGTAGGAAAGCGTTGAAAAACGACCAACATCGTATGAAGTATGCGGTAGCCATCATTATACGCCACCCACGTATAGGAGGTCCACAACGACCATTCTAATGACGGCATAAATCATATTCCTCCGCAGGAAGTATTAATCATCATCGGTATCCTTACACCCTCGCATTCTGTACTCCTCCACCGTGCCTTCAGCGTAATTTCACGACCCTCCCGTCATCGTTCTGAAAATCTAAATGCTGCTGTCCAATTTTATCGCACAATAGAGATATGTCGACCCCGTCGGCGTCGGTGAAAGATCGCAAGTAACGACTTTATTCGTTAAAAAAAAACCGCTGCTTTATTAAGATATACAATGGATGCCAAAACAAAATGCCCGCAATAATGAACGTAACGTGTAAGGTTCGTTAATGCATTTTGACGTACATCATCAATTCTGCCAAACATCCCATGTATTTATTCTTCATTATACAGTAAATGTCACCACGTAAATTATCTGGGACACGGAAAAACAAAGTGGGCCTTCGAATCCCAGAAACGCCGCCACCTATAAAATTATTATCACGTTATCCAATGCGTTCTTTGAAATGATGCAGTTTATGATGCACAACTTTTTCTCTAAGTTTTATGGTTTCTCAGATAATTTAAGAGGTAATAGTTACTGAACTATCCTGAATTATATCTAAAAGAATCGACAACATATGATCCGAGTATATCTCGTATGCCGTGTGTGCGTGCCAGGACACGTTCAACCTCTATTTGTATGTTTCCCATATTTTGAGGGTGGCTTCCTACGGCCCGTCGATGCTCAAGGAAACTGACACATGTATCGGATTTTGTCACGTGATCGCGCTACCCTTGGCTCAACCTTCGACTGAAGCACCAAAACCCCCTTTTTCGCTGGGGATGAGAAACAAATCGCATTTGTACATGTTGTCATCCTCGAAATCTGCGCCATATGGCAGCGGAAAAGCTCGGAAGCAGAAGATTACGAGTTCGCATGACGATCGAACAACGTGTCAGACGAACAAATTTAATATGTTTCAAGACTATAGTGCGTACCAATATGCACGTCTTACGTACAGCCAATAAATAATCATTAAGTTCAAGGAAACATGACAACGATATGTTCCTCTATTCTCTACAACTATCATTAAATTTTGCCAATATCCTACAATGTCGTAGACGAGCGACGCTTTCGTCGGCGCGGTAACGAGCACTAAAGTCGCTATTAATAAGATACGCTCGTTATCCTTTGATTCGTTTGCATCGCGGACGTTCATGATCCCTGTGTTACGGTACCCCGATCGTAAAGGAAAATTATCGCTCGGCGCGGACGTGATTTTCCGCAAAATCGCAAAATGCATATCGCTACTCCACCTACAAACGACAGTTTTCATCTATTGCATCATTAATGTGGCGATGTCAATCATGTCGATACGCGCCGAGCATTGTCTCGTGTGAGCGTCGAAATTGTATGCAAAATTAATTTTAGTTAAGTCGAATTACGGAATTTCAATTAATTATCGAAAGATCCATTAGCATTTGCTACGGAAACATTCCATTTACGTAATTGCTACGCTTTTTTTATCATATTTATATTCACAAAAATTCCTCGTCGGAAGGCAGATTGTTTACGATTTCTGATGGTATTAATATTCTCTAAAAGCCCAGTAATTAGCCAATCGAACTTTCTTGTTTTTTCATTACCGATAATTAAAATCTTTCATTATCGCGATCGGCAGGGAAAATTTCTGTTGAATATTGATACGATTCACTGATGATGCAAGAGATAAAATTCCATATTTTGAAAACGTTAGTTGTTAATCGAAACCAATGTCACAATGATGGCCAAACTGTCAATGGCGATTGACTGCACTTAAAGAAAGAAAGGTATTTTAATCACAGAAAATTGACGTTAAGGAGGACTATTTTCTGAACTTAAATTGATGTCCAAATGCTGTTACGAGAGAGAAACCTCACAAAGCCCTAGACGTGACTGCGATAGTGATTGAAGATGAAACATTGTCATCGTTCTATATATCAGAACCGATTATCTAATGTAATTTGTAATCCTTCAACGCAATTAGTGCCTAATCTAATATCGCACCTTCGCCCGCAATCATCATTTACAGTAATTTATCGTCCCGTTAATGAATGCCGTTGTCAAGGCAAAAGGGCACGTAGCCCGGCTACTAACCAATGAATTAACTAACTAACCAACTAACTAGCTGACCGACTGACTAACGAACTCGGAATATTACTTCGAAACGTACAATTTGAAACACACGCGGATGCGATTTAACCCCGATACTCTCCGCGCAGCGGTTAGAAAACCGCTAGAATTTCGAAAATGATCTCACGTCAGGCGAACAGTACAGTTCAGAATATGGAGAAAAATCTGAATGTATTATTAAGTACTAATTGTAAGTAAGATAGGCAGTTAGCGAAACGTTATCGTCGTTTAAGGTTGTCAGCGGCCGCGTGTGGAGCGTAGCCGGACGACATTTAGAATGACAGTTCTCACCGATGATAATTTACGAACGAATGTGTCGCGGCGCGCGTGCAACATGAAAGTCCGATTGAAGGTTCTGACCGCTAAACATGGGCGTCTACGTGTCGCCATATGCGACCGCCCATCGGTCCTTCCCGTTGGTCGAACAATAATAATTTATACATGCGCGCCGTTAGATTGCACACTCACACTTAACGTCGCCTTTTAACGATTGGAAACGTACGGCCGCGCGAGAATAATGACTGCCCGGCTGCCATTAACTAATCAGCATCGAACATTTCTGCGTCCCGGCCGCGGAGTTCCGCGGATTATGCTAATCCCAGCTAGGCTCGGGCGAACCTGCGCAATCCGTTCCGATATGCGCGCGCGATTATAATTCCATCGGCGACACCGTAATGAAGTTTTCTTCATAAAATACTCCCACTCGGTCGGATCTTTGTGCAATCGTTGCGACGAATCACGCGGAATGGGTGTGCGCGGCGTATTGGAATGTCTCGTTAGCGGTACGTGATCTCTACGCACTCTTTTAGATCACAGATCGACTATGTCTTATCGCACGTGGACGGTACGCGATCGTAGAATGTTCAAATTCGATTTGCTCAACGAATAATTCAGTAGCCGCTGAGTTATATGAATGGACTGTAGCATCGGGAGGGGGAGTAAGCGGAGTTAGTATGGTGGAATCGAAAGCGAACGGAAATGTCAATGGTTCACTCTGAGAATGTCCGCGCACTCCGTGTTCAATTTATTGGCCGCGCTAAACCTTCGATGCGTTTTCCTTTTTCCTCACAATGAAATTGTTCTTATGCAATGTTTACGATGAGTTGCATCGACGAATGCCGATTGCGGAGATTCTTCGACTGTTGCGTGTACGGCGCAATTAGCGAGTGGCGCGACTGGCACGAATGACTCTTCTTCTTTGTCGCGCTATGGGCAAAAAGAATGATATGCTGGATTAATCGAAGCCCAGGTACGGGCGACAAGACGCTTTCGCCCATGTAATTCCCCGCCTGCAAATCCATATGGATTATACCACGCAAATCCACGCGACCGCAGGCCAATTAATGGTAGCGGAGCTGTACAAATGGGTACGCGCCAGGGACGATCATAGGAATGTATTTGCTCGTGATTAGTTGCATTGAGTTCGTAACCGGCCGGAACGCGAAGCAGGGGCGCGATGTAACGAATGGCTGGTGGGATCGTAAGATGCGCGATAACGTCCACATATATTCACTATTCAATAGTGCAAAGTAACGCTATCCCTGCACGAAATCGCTTAATTTGCGCGTGCACGCCGCATAAACCCACTGTCAACCGAGCGTGAGTTGCTGAACTAGCAGTGTTAGCGTTGAAACATTTATTCCGAGCCGTCTGACGTCTCTCAACGGTTCGCAGGCTTGCAATTTCATGGATCCATTAGTACAGACACTGCTTACACCGGATCGTCCTAGGGTGGTTCGAGTACAAGTCGGTCTCCTGTCTGTGCACAGCTGGTCGACTGGTCCTAAGAATGTAACGTCTTCCCGTGATTAGCGGCTCCGTGCTCTTACAGCGCGATCTAGCGAATCGCAAAGATGGACGATAGCGTTCAGTTACGTTCGTTATTGGCGAGATGTCGGCAATAATCGTGAAACTTGCGTCACTCGATTATGGCTTGGTCATCGAAATTTGCCGGATCATTGATCAAAGCGGGAGGTATCGTTTGTCAGGGCACACCGGTCACCGTCTGCAAAACGCTCAGTTGCCCACGACAGGGCGTTCGGCAAATTCAACGAAACTTTTCTCTCGCGCCGTGTTCGAAGTCACCGCGAACGTAGCGCGGGGAGAAAAATCGTCTTGGTCGGTTAACCGAGTCGACGACAATGTTCCACGTCGTTGTCGGAGCCACCGCAGCAACAAATCACTCCTTATATAGCCGATCAAAGTTCGTGGGCACGTGAGATGAAAAGAAAATGGAATAAAACGCCAGCGATGGAGATGGAGATGGAGATGAAGGAGAGGTGGATAAGGGAGAAGGAAGAGATGTAAGTGGAGAGCGAGCCGTGAGGCCCCATGCCGGGCTGAGTCACGGTCGGACCTTTTTTACTTTGGAGACCTTCGACGGGCCCCTCTTTTCTCCGCTGCCGTTGAGGCGCTCCGCGCCTTTGTCAGACTGGCGCCATAATTTTTCACGGTCGGCTAAGAGGAGGGCTAGTCGAAATAGGGAACGCCGCAACCCCGCTATTTTTGGCCCTTTCAATCCTCCTTCTCTCGCCTTCCCTCTTCGTCAACCACGTGCTCGCGGGATAGCAGTTTCGAGCTTCACGCTTCAACGTCCCGACAACACCTTCGAGGTGAGAATCGACCTGAACGGGCACCGTGCCATCGCTGTCAACCGAATTGGATCCGCTTTCTCTTTGAGATCTTATTTTCCTCCTTCATTATGCCTTCACGATGCATCCCTTCTTCGATCTCCTCTGCAATCGTGCGCGCTGCGTGCAATAAGACGTTACGTAGACGGAAGGGTGCAGATTCAGGATCTGGACGGTAATCAGCTAAATGACAAGGTTTCCTGCGATGCCGTTCGTTCAACAGAATCAAATCGTTCGGCTGTCAGGCCGTATGTATCTCAGATCGAGCATATCTCCGCATCCGTACTCTGCTCTATACGTGCCCAATTGCTCGTACTTACGTACATAATGCGTACAACTCTACGGCTGACGGTATATGCAGACGTTTGTCTGCGCCTGAGTAATACGAGACCCGGTTTTGTGTTTCAGGCGGGTATGCTGCGCGGCAACGACGGTGAGTTCTGGCTGGAACCAGTCGCCGTAACCCTGGAACAAGGACGCACTACGAAGATGGAGGAACGCACGTCCGAAGAAGCTGGCGCCGGTGCCTTGTCCTCCTCCTCCTCCTCCTCCTCTTCTTCGTTTTCCTCCGGCCATCGAACGTCGTTGGAAGGACGACCTCACCTCGTCTTTCGGCGATCGGCCGAGCGGCAACAACAGCTACAGCAGTTCGAGAACGGTGCCGGAGGCCGCGCGAAGCGTCGACGCAAAAAGAAGAGGAAGCAGGAGAGAAATTGCGGCACCCGCGGTGAGAAACTACGAGCTCATCGTCCAGCGTATTCGACGTTGCGTTTATTAATACGTCCGAACGCGCAGTTAGCGTTACCGCGGAACCCGGTTCAAGAGTATCGCGAGAGAACGGCAGAAGGAGTGGGAAGGGTGAAGAAGATTCGAATAGGCCCGTGGGCGTCTCATCGAGATGCCCCCGTGCTCTTTTTGCCGGCGCGGATTCCTTTGATCGAAGACGGTGTGAAAGCGAAATTAGATACGTGCGAGAAATAGCACGGGCGAGACGAATGATTTATGTGTATACACAGCGGAAAAAGATGGAAATAAGGAGTCCCGGCCTTTCTCTCGCTCCCGACCCCCGAAGATGACACGTTCAGAGATATTCAGAACATCTGTCACTCATAAATGCATTATAGATTATCGAGCTAAAGGAGTTGAGGAGCATTCTCACATACGATGATACCAGTAACAATCCTAAGAATCGACAAAATCCGACTTACGACGGACAAGAGAAGAAGAGCTCTTAATCCGTTTAGTTTCAGCATCGTTAACGCGGCTGCATATCTATCCAATTACCTATTCGCCACGGGATCTAGCCCCACGAGATCGCGGATATTAATGCGACACGGTACTTGCAACTCACAACTCGGTCCGAAGATCGTCGGGGACGCTTTCCCTATCGGGAACGACGTGTCAGCTACCGGGGGAGGAGGGATAATCCAATTCGAAGCAAACCTGTTATTAGGAACAAGGAATATCCATTTCGGCTGGCTCGATCGATCCGTCGATAGGGCCCAAATGAAATCTTAATTGCAGCAACTTTCTCCCTCTCTCTCATCACATGCCCGCCTCTTTTCTCTCCCTCTTCTGGCTGCAATCGCAGCAATCTGCATAAATCAGCGGCAATGTGAAAGACGTCGCGTGGTGGCGGCGATACTGACGCTGACGGTGGTAGAAGGAAGATAGACCATACCTCTATTAGCGAGCATATCCTCCTTCGGCTAATGCGAAGGAGGGTGAGAGGCACTTCTCTATATATCTCAAAAAGGAAGAAACGTCGGTCCACTCTGCCCGATAGCCCTTTACGCCGGCACGCTCGATTAATACAAGCCAACGTTAAATAGCTCGTTACAGCCGCGCATTCGTCACGAAGATTTACCGGCGCGCTTCATTACGTTTCGGGCCTCACCGTGCGGCCGTGCCAAGTGTTTTAATGAAGTGCGCGGAATAACGTCAGTCAGTATTACCGGGCACGATATTTATACGCGAGAAGACCGCAGATTCCAGCCGACGGTATTTGTATTTGACGATTTAATTACCGCGATTAATACTTGGCGCAATTCATTACTCTGAACTGCAGCCGTCAGGAGGTAGCGAGTGCCAGGAGCGACGGCTCGAGTGTAACCAAACTTTCATTTTTATAATTATCGCTTTGAGGCGTTAACTCGGTCGAGAAGTTCCCTGCCTTTTCATTTCGGAACTTAATAAAGTGTCGGAAGATAAATGGTCGCATTGTCGTACATTTAAGCAAAATTCCATGATTATTTATTAACTGAGATTTTTTCTTGGGAACAGAGCTTACGTCAGTATTACGATCTGTCAACAGTTTTCGCGATGGGCAATATTTCACGAGATACTTACTGAGTGAAATGGAATGCGTAATGAGACAAGCCCAACGTGAATATCGATTCGTCCGTGTTTCTATTAACTGCTGCACAGGGGACACGTCACGTCGAAAAACGACGCACTGTTGAACCTTAATCGATATTGCCCAACAGAACCCCGACGGCTAACAGAAACGCGTCTCGAGTGGCAGACACAACCCGGTCTCGTTCAGGTTCAAGGTCGGGGAAGAAGGAAACATTATCAAGCGAAACGATGGCAACGTTCCAAAAGATCGATCAGCCGACCGCGACACGTCGAGGCTCTTGTCGTGGCCGACACGACGATGATGGCGTTCCATCAGGATGGCGACGTCGAGACTTATCTGCTGACGATCATGAACATGGTGTCCTCCCTGTATCTCGACCCTACTATCGGCAATTTCATCAATATCGTCGTCGTCAGAATAATCCTTGTCGAAGAGGACGATGCAGAGGTGTGTTGTGAAATTCCCTTCACACATCTTCAACGTCGCAGGCCTATACGTTTATCGTTATAAACAAAGTACACGCTACCTCTACTTTGGCCCGTGCATTACGTCCATTACATCATTACTAACAATTTGAAGACTACCGTCTTACACGAATTAATTTATCACTCAACCGAGATCAAGTGGCTAGAATTTAACTGCATATGCTACGCAAGAGTAGTCGGTCCGAATTCTAAACAATCGGTTGCATGGACACTGACTACTATCGCGGTTGCACACTGCAGTTAACGATAAATTGAATGGGAGAACGTAGAGAAACCCTCATTTAACAGACTTGCCCCAGACCCTAAAGTATCTAGTTACGGTACCTGACTGCTCTGGTCCGGTTACCTGATCGAATATCCGCCCCGCTTGTCCCAGCAAGGGCTGGACATCTCGGTCAACGCCGACAAGACGCTCTACAATTTCTGCAAGTGGCAGCAGAATCTAAACCCGGGAGACGACTCACATCCTAACCATCACGACGTCGCAATCCTGGTAACGAGGGAAGACATTTGCTCGAGAGCGAACACGCCATGCAGTACCTTGGGAGTGGCCCACGTGGCCGGCATGTGCCAGCCAGATCGCAGTTGCAGCGTCAACGAGGACAATGGAATTACGTTGGCGCACACGATCACGCATGAATTAGGGCACAAGTAAGCAAGATATGTATGGTAGGAAGGACAAGTCACTTTGTGTTCCAGATTCAAACGGCGACGTTTCGCTCTTTTATATGCACTCCATTCTGTTTAGCTTCGGAATGTATCATGACACGGAGAAGATTGGTTGCAGTAAGAGGGACGGTGACACTCTGCACGTAATGACGCCGACTTTCGAAGTCGATGCCGTAGGTGTCGCCTGGTCCAGGTGTTCTAGGAGAGATATTACCAATTTCCTCGAGTAAGTTCGACCTAAATTAATAAAGGCTGAGCACTTCGAGAGATCGATTTTAAGGGACACTCTCGTATATTATCTTCCAAGCGGATGTAATATATGCGACAACTTAATCGACCAGAAATTTATCTTTAGCCAAGGGAAAGGTGAATGCCTCGAGGACGAACCTGCGGATAATGATTACGCTTACCCGGATTTGCCTCCTGGTGCCATGTACAATGCCGAGCATCAATGTAGATTACAGTTTGGCGTTAGGGATGCTTCAGTATGTTCACCTTTACAAGAGGTATGCTACTTGGATCGATTTCTATATCCTAATCATTAAACGCTCGCCACTGGAAACACGTGATCGTTTTAAGATAACCGAACGCTCGGTCAAGCGGTTTATCGGAAGAAGATTCTAAATTCAGATTAAGTACATGCTACTTCCTTTTGCTATCACCCGATCTCATTCCTCACCTACTATATTCAATATTAACCACCTCATAGACTCGCAATCTCTTAAACACGGGACAAAGAGAAGAATTGAATGTTCTCAGATATGCTCAAAGCTATGGTGCATCGTCGACGGGTCGTGCACGACCATGCTACACCCGGCAGCGCCGGGAACCCATTGCGGGAAACACATGGTACGAGGCGCGCGGATTTTACTTTCGCTGTAGGCGTACATTGAATCGCGGATAGAAATTGATACGACGTTCGATGCTCGCAGTGGTGCCAGAATCAAGAATGCGTACCAATAGTCGATCGTCCCCGTCAGATTGACGGTGGTTGGGGTGAATGGGGATCGTGGAGCGAGTGCTCGAGGACCTGCGGCGCCGGTGTCTCGATCGTCGAGAGGAGATGCGATCATCCGGAACCGGCACACGGCGGAAAGTTTTGCATCGGGGAGAGGCGCCGTTATAAGATCTGCAATGCCGAACCCTGCCCAGAGGGTATGCCGAGCTTCAGAGCCGTACAATGTAGCAACTACGACGGCAAGGAGTACAAGGGAAAGAACTATACCTGGTTACCGTACTTCGATCAAAGTGAGTGAACCGTTGCGAAGAAGCTTCGTCGAGCAATTTCTTTCGCGAGCCGCTAACAACGGAACTGACGCGACAGCGTCAATAATGTATTTGTAATATTGAGAGTGCCCGGTTGGTGGGGTAGGAGGAAGTAGCAAATATTTCGATCGCGATCTGCCGACGATATGGGAGATTGATTGTGAATATTGCTTGAACAAATTTAGCGGAGCCTTGCGAGCTGTATTGTACGGACACGGAAGAAAGCGTAATCGTACCTTGGGGCGAAGCTGCTCTTGACGGCACGCCTTGCAACGTTGGAACCAGGGACATGTGTATCGCTGGAATATGCAGGGTGAGTTGATGTTGATGTTGATGTTGCTATATTCGTACCTTAGATTCATTCAGAAATTGTCGCGAATTTTTAGAAAGTTGGCTGCGATTGGACTGTCGATTCCGATGCTACCGAAGATCGCTGTGGTATTTGCCACGGTGACGGTACACAGTGTGAGACCACGAGCGGTGTCTATGAGAAAAACGATGGCCCAGGATACAAAGAAGTGATCGTCATTCCTTCCGGCTCGCGAAACATCAAGATCGAGGAGGTGGGAAATAGTAAGAACTACATTGGCATCGGTGTGCCAAATTCCGACAAGTACTTCCTTAATGGCAAACGGTGAGCTAATTGAACTCGAAGGCCTATTACAAAACGCAGAATGACTTCAGCATTCTTATGACGTTTAACGTTGAGACTGTAATTGGACAGGCAGATCACTTTGGCAGGCGAGTACGAAGTCGCTGGAACTCCAGCTTTGTACGAGAGAGATCGTGACAGAGAGAAAATCAGAATACCGGGACCTATTAAAGAAGATATCGCCGTTTACGTACGTAATTACTAAACGCCGAACGACGCACTCGTTATTCACCGCTTGGCCTGAAGCAGTGTCTTTTAATTAAGTAAAGTAACACGAGTCAATTGCTTCAGCTGATCTACAGAGGACATTACCGCAACTTTGGTTTACGTTACGAGTACACTGTCCCGAAGAAGGAACCTGATCGCGTACCGGAATACACCTGGACGTTCTCTGATTGGTCACTTTGTACTGCGACCTGTGGCGGCGGCACGCAGACGTCGCAACCCGTTTGCCAAGAAAGAAAGAGTGGCGTTGTAGAAGATCATTTCTGCAACGAGATAGAGAAACCTGATATTGTACCGCGGGAATGCAACAATAATCCATGCCCAGCTAGGTAAAGTCACGAAAGTCTTCCCCTCGAATTCTTCAAATTCCAGCATCCCAAACGAACTGGGACCCAACTTACGTACGCGTTGTTTATAGGTGGTGGGTTGGCCCGTGGCAAATGTGTCCGGTGACGTGTGGAGAAGGTGCTCTGCGGAAGAGATCGGTGATGTGCGTCTCATCGGGTGTCGGTACAAATCGTTCTGATCTAGCATTGCCGGATCGAGATTGTAACAAGGACATGAGGCCGGAAGAAGTCGGCTCATGCCCAAACCTTCCGCCCTGTGGCCCATCTACCGAAGTGCTCTTGATTGTCTATGCCGAGAACAAAGATGCTTCTTTCTATAACATTAGCTTAAACGATCAGGACGGTATCACCAGCATCGACGGCTTGACGACCGAGGAACCGGAGATATTGGAGTTTGATAACGTCGTTGACGAGAATCCGGACAACTCTATGTACAACATCAAGTCGAAGTGGATTGTTTCACGATGGAGCCACTGCGCGGACGGACGAAGGAGCAGAAAAGTCACCTGTTCGATCCCGGGTGATTGTGACCACGACACGAAGCCGGCCAGCATCGAGGAATGCCGCGGTGGAAAATGGATGACCGGTGAGGTCTCATAAAAACGTATGATCGATGATTATTCGTTAGAAAGGCAACATACATTCTTTTCATACCATTCATACTGCTCTACCTTTACAGTTGCGCAATTTAAAATGATAGAAAAACATAAAATTATAATGAATGTCTGCAGGAAGTTGGGGATCCTGTAATGCCACGTGTATCATAAAATCCGGGTACAAACGGAGGCAAGTCGAATGTCGCGATCGCACGACTGACTCGTCATCGGCCGAATGCAATGCAAATAGAAAGCCGTTCGACACAAGACGTTGCTATTATAAGCGGCAGTGCAGCAACGAGAAATCTGGTAATTGCTCGCAATAAAACTGCCGCCTTTGTGAATCCTGTCAAATAATCAAACGCTATGTATTTCACAGATTGTAAAGACAGTATAATACCATCGTCAATGTGCGCGATGTACAGACGCATGTGCGACGTCTCCTCCATTGTCCGTGAAAAATGTTGCGCAACATGCCTGAAGAGACGCAGACACATCCGTCACAACAAACGACCAATTTTCGACGATTAGAACGGCATAATATTAGATTTTACCAAGATTTTCCATATTCTTTACTCTGAATGACAAATTATGCACATATTGCAAAATGAATGCCCACATTAACTGAATTCGACCCATAGACTTCTTAGATTCTTTTTCTTTTTCATAAGTCAGTTCCTTTGATCAAATTGCCCTATTGAAAAGCCCCCAATAATTTTTCATTGCTTTTGAAGCTTATGAGAATTAAGCATGTCCTTTCTATCATTGCATTTATGAAAGCAACTTTCACAAAATTACTTTGCACAGGTACTTGTTGAGTAAAAAGTACTAACACTGTTGTTTAGAAGTAAATTGGTAAAAAACTTTTGGGAGTAAATCAATATATCAGGACTGGTAATAAGGGAATCATATCCTTATAATCTGAAGAGGTAGTCTTTTGTGCAAAATATCTAAAATAATGACAGGCATACGTGACTTATGGAATTTACACTGGTGAGAATTGTCGCCAGGAAGTAAACGATCTAGTAATGAGTGTACAGTAAATTCTCTCACATTGTCGCGGATCTGGGAATCGTTTTGGACAACGTGGAGATAGTAGGCACGGTTTTCGAGCTTCGCGACTCGCTTTGTAGTTTGCCGAACGAAGAAAAGGACAGCGAATGAAAGAGCTGCCTTTGTAATTTGCCCAACGAAGACACAAGGCTCGAAAACGGTGTCCACTCTTTCCAAGTTGCGGCAAACGATAGACAGGTGCACGACAATGTGAGAGGGTATGCTATGAATTTTGACTAATCGTAGCATACCCTCTCACGTTGTCGTGCACCTGTCAATCGTTCTGCGACAACTTGGAGAGAGTGGATACGGTTTTCGAGCCTCGCGTCGTTGCAGTTTGCCGAACGACACGAAAACGACAGTCGAGGCAACTGACACAGTTGAAACTCAGCGTGCGAAATGCTGCAACACAGACGATTCTTAACCATTTTTATTAACTTTTTCTGTATGATAAAGTTTATAACATATTGATGAGATTGTTTGTATAAAAATAAGACCAAACATGATGCAATTCAGACCATATTTACTAATTAATTCGTCAAGTGTAATGACATACAATAAGTATAAAATAAATAAATGTTGTTCAAATTATGTCATGTTTGATATCATTTTAAGCGGAAAAATCTCAGCAATATATAAATCACAATTTCGAACAAATAAAAGTAAAATTGAAAGAATCATATTATTGTATTATAAACAGTTGAACCGTCAACTCTCATCAAAGAAGCCGCGCCGCGCCGCGCCTCGCATCACACGCCTCACTGACTCGGCTTAAGATTACATAGGCGTAGAAATGACGCGTGCCTGGGCGTAGGCACAACTCGCTGCGACAGTGTGGCAGGGAGCCTTAACGACAATGTGAGAGAATTTACTGTATCTGTGAACAAAATGAATGAGTATACATATTGTACTTAAATAAAAAGACCATTTAGTATATAAGGTAGAACAGGAATTATTGACATCTGATACATTCATTGTTTTTAAATCAAGCATTGCCACAATGGCTTCAATGTTAAGTAAAATGTTCATTCCTATCACCGACTTTATCCCCCTTTCTTTGTACTATACTTTCAGTCAAAAGGTATGTGCTATGTGAAAGATGATTTTTTTTTAAGATGTACAATTTTAAAGATTATGTAGCACGGTGACACTGCAAGATTATATTTATAACTAAAAATTAAACATGTGTGTGTATATTTTGCTTTAATCGCTATTTGTCATATATTGTTCCATGAAGAAATAGGAAACTTGGCTGTAAAAATAATTTCTAATAAGGATATATTTAAAACACCTTCAAAACACATTGGAGCAGCTAATACTACACATACACCCTGAACATAAATTAACTTTCTTATTGTAATTATTTAAAAACATAAATACAAACAAAATTGCAAGCACCCTTTCAGAATCAATATGTTCATAATAAACCAATTACTGTACACTGCAATATTTTTAACAGACAACAATAAAAGTGAATTTACATTTTAACAAAGACCTGCTAGAAATTTGAATTATTAAGAAAATACTTAACTATCTTATTAAAAAACTTCTACACAATATCAAATTCTTTAAATATAATGGAACAAGACATTATGCAATACATTTTGAGTTAATAGCAATAGAAAATTGTTATCCTAAAATCAAACTGCTATGAAATGTTTGATAAATGTCAGAAATTTCTGAAATTTTTGTTTATGGAATAATAAAACCGCACATATATCTTAATAGAATTGTAAGAATTAACATACTATCAACACATTTATCTGAAATTAGGTCTCTACTATGTACGTACCAACATAGTGAATAGGATACAGATAAAGGATTGCTAGCATTGAAGGAAAACGATGGAACTGAAATATCATCTGTCAGAGAAGTCATAAAATATTCTAATGACACTACAGTTTTTAATATTTAATGGTAGATTGTATAATGCTATATAACATTATTCATGTAACACTGTGCAACAGCTATTCTAAATACTTAACGTCCCTTCCTATAATGTTTCAGATTGACCAGAATGTAACACGGTATCGCAAGCATACCGCCAACCATTACGAAAAAATAGCCAATCCTTTCCTGGAACAAGAATAATTTCAACAATTATTGATAGAACAAAAGGAACGAAAAGCAAAGTAGTCACTTTGTGAACAACGAAAGTTAAAGTATCACAGAGTTCTTACGTGCATCAAAGTATAGGTTAAGGTTTCTAAAGGCGACACCGTTCACTTATTTCGTTCAGTATTTCGTAACAATGTTGACATAAAAACTTACACGTAAATATAAATACGTTAATGATTTACAGGTTTCATGGCCATAAGAATAATTCTAATTAGCAATTGACCAAATTCTTGAAGACATATAGTAAAATTACATAAGACCGTGGAAAATACTTACGGTCGGGCTAATTCGGACCAACGGTGGTGTACCAAGGACCGAATCTTGAACGAATCGTGCGCTGGTCTGCAATCGGGGCACAGTGGCAACTGTTCTTTGTAAGGCAAACATTTTGCCGAATAAATTCTTAACAAAATACAGTAACGAAATACGTGTCTGTACGACGATCAGTGATCAAATATGTCACACAGATGGCCGGGATACACCATCGAAAACGTGAAATCAATAGGTTTACGGAGTGACCAATGACGATCGGAGTTCCGACTAATTCATTTCTGTAACGTTAGATAGCGCCCACAGTAGTCGAAAGTGTCGCCACCTCCAACGTGCGAGTACCCATGGTGCCGGCACTGCCGGCAGTAGTAGGGGAAATAGCTCCTACTTGCCTACTTCCCAGAGTGCGATGCAATGCGCGTGCACTGGCGTGCACCTTTTGGTCGTACCACATGACGACAGAGACGAGGTATAGTTCAATGGGTATAGTATAGACCGTTCATCTTATGCGACTTTGTGTCTCACGTAAAATTACCGGCTGTGGCGAAAACGAGGCTAGTTCAAGCGCACTCGAAGTACCGACTAATATTGTATATTATTAACACATTAACGTGCAGTTTGCTCAAAAACGTGCGGTCCCAGGCGTACGTCTTAAAAGAGATTTCTATGCGGTACGCAATATGTTAATATGTATGTGGAATAGTGAAGCACTATATATAATAAATTGCGGATTTCCATGTATGGAAATAAATAATTGCAATGCTAATACAAATTCTTATAATCATGTTAAGGAACAAGACTAGAGACTGAACAAAAAAATGCGAAAATGAATAAAACGATGTTGAACGTACCTTGCAAAACGCAGGAACATCGCATACAATTGTGCAACTGTTGACTCAGGCATTTATTCTGCGATCACTGACTCTACTTCCGATAAATAATTTACAATATAATCAAAATATTATAAGTCGACAATATAATAATCGAACAACACTGACTCTGATTCGCGACAAAAAAATGTGGAATATCATTATCATAAAATAATGACTCTAGTTCGCGTGACTCTACATTATTTTCCAAAGGGATCAAGTTATAGCAAAGAGCCCATACAGCTTCAACAGGGAATAAACATTTCGTCATCAACGAGTGACTCTAAACCGCATTGCACGCGGTCACCAAATCCTACACTCACCGATTCTATTAGTTTTCGATAAATAATTTACTAATGCAATATAGTATAATAATCGAACAACACTGACTCTAGTTCGCGTGACTTTACATTACTTTGCAGAGGGATGAAATTACCGCAAATAGCCAATTCGGCTAGAATGGGGATAAATAACTTCATAATCAAGCACTGACTCTAAACCGCATTGCACGCGGCCATAAAATTCTGTAAGAAACGTTGAGGGAGAGCATAATAATAATATATACCCTCTTATTAATTACAAATTGTTATAGCAATCCCTGAAACAGAAAACAGACGTTGATTAAGTAAAGTGGACAAATTAGGCAAAGGAAATGTTGATGGGGCAATTGATTTCGTAAACTTGAATTCTTTCAATATAATATGCGCTGGTATAATAATGCGTATATCAGAAAGTTTGATTCTAGAAAGCGCCATCGCGGCGGGTTGGCGCACCATAGTCGAAAATTCAAACGTTTCGATTACTCAATATGCATGCGATGAGGCTACAGAATAGGAAATCTCAATATTTGCATATCTAGCTCAAAATACATTGAAAAAGCCCGAAATTCATACTGAATCAGTTGTCCACCCGATCCTACCACGTAATCGGTGTATCAAATACTGCCTGTCCCACCAAAATTGACGTAAAATCTGCCAAAATCGGGATTTCGTGCCACGGCGTGCTCTTCTCGTCCCCGAGTGCCAAGAGTGCCTGCAATCAGAGTCGAATATTTCAATTAATATGTATCATTGAGTAGAAACATATACATGCAAGTGTTGCCCTTTGTTCAGGTTACGCGGCAGTAATAAATTTGGTTGATTTAAGCAAAATAATTATAATTCAAATGTAAAAATTGTGGGAGCTCACCTGTTACGATGCACACGCTACCGATGCACAGAGGAAGCTGCGCAGGACTGATGCTAAGTGCACCCCAGAGTGCACCCCGAGATGAAATTAAGCAATCTGATTGGCCGGTAACGTTGGATGTGACACGAAAATCGTAAAGAGGCTCCAGAGCCCCCCAATCGTGAGAAAAATTTGCATTGGATGAGCGGTCTATGCTGTATCTCGTCGATGTAATGTGAAAATTGAAATATCGACAATAAATTTATATTTGTAATATGTTATTCGGTGTATCTAAACTCAAAATTTAATTACTAACAAAATTATTGAAAATGATGGTTCACAACAAACTCTGTGCACGCCATATTTAAACGATTATTAGATGCATGTAGTTATTGTTTACTTATTTTGTTCTCAACGCAAAAGTGCTGTACAGGTAATTTGTGGCAAATACAATAAAAAATGAGTAATATATAAGTAGAAATAAATGAATCATATAAAATGTACATTTGAGTTTTATTCTATACATTTGTTAAAATTACAATTCATGCTATCGTCATTTAACAATTACACGTTCGTACATGCTGAGCCATTGTCAGGGTCACTTATTTTACGATTCATTGTATATTGCACTATAACAGTATAACTTAAGCTATGTACACTAGTTTGTAAAAAACATATAAATATATATCTTCGACTAAGTACAAATATCCTTTGCCAGTAACATTCTCGGACGTATGCGTATGCATATATAATAGTTGCTATTACAATATGTAAAACGTCATACAATGCCACTACCTTGTGAGAAAGATAATTTCATTATGCCTGAGTTACGACTCAAATGTTTACTCCGCGGTATTTCCAAAACCACCATTATTTTACACTTGTTTTATAGAAATACGCGAAGCCATAAATAAATAATAAACTATATGTTACAGAAAAAAAACAGTCCTATAGTTCTCATTACAAATCATACAAAGTTAAATGTCGGAACTTCTGGTTGTTTTATGACGGCCTGCACATCATCAAAAATGTTAGTGCAGGAAATATGAAATTCATTATAACTATATTACCTAACGTAACTAATTATCAATACACATCGCCCACGGATGATCTGGTATCTGACCATACTGTATATCCGTTAAATGCTTCAAAAACATTCTGAATATCGGCTGTTCATGATCCATAGTTGGTATATGTAACGATTGTCCAACATAATCAATATACGTAATAGGACTGACAATGCAAGCTGTTCCGGCTCCAAATAACTCTAACAGCTGAAACAATAATTCCAATAACGTCAATATCTTCAATATAATAGGAATGCAAATACTCATTTTTAAATTATTAAATACACGTGGAATAAATTAACTAAGGTCACACTTACCCTATTTTCTGACAGTAACTGGCAGATTTCTCCCATCTGAATTTTTCTTTCACTGACTTTAAACTGATTCCATTCTCTGGAAGTTGCTAGAATAGAGTTCCTCGTGATTCCAGGTAGAATGAGGCCATTGAGGGATGGTGTCACTAATTCTTTTTCTAGAAACATATAGAGTACAAATGATATTTTGATGAAGAGTATATTAAACCATACTAGTTTTATTAGGTCTTACCTCCATCCTCATTTATATAAAACATAAATATATTCATTGTTCCCACTTCAGTCACCTCGTGGTCTTCGCCATAAAGCCAAAGCACTTGTTGCAATCCTCTTTCTGTAGCTTCCCTTTGTACATGTATCGTAGGGGCATAATTACTACCCATTTTACGATCACCACAACCTCCGGGCCATGCCCTCGTATACTGAGGATCTGCAAGTAGGGATACCCCTACTTTTGCATCCGAATGTTGAAAATATGAACCCACAGGACAGAGAATTACATACAGTAAAGCAGAGTCTGAAGCTGCCACTCCTAGTGTAGGCTGTGGAATATGAACATGCCATTGATGAAACATTACATTGTCTGACAAACTTTGATCACTAAAACTTCTGATATTTAACACTGCAAACACTAACACATGGCTAAAGTACTTGTTGCATAACATATGGGTATTTATATATTCCTTTTAACAATGTACTTTTAAAAAATGCACTATTTATACTGTACAAGGACAATAAAATATCATATAAAAATGTATCTATTTTGCTTTTACTGTATCCCAATATCTTTATCATGTTTCTTCCATTAATTGCTTTTCGTAATCAAACAAAAACAAAATAGATGTGGTCGTCTAGGTGTCAACTTCCAATCGCAGATATCACTTTTACAAGTAACGAATTGATAACTCTGAAATGAACCCTAGCTCCCAAAAATGCGGTCACACGAAACAGTATATGCTGGTAGTACATAACTTTGTAAATGGAGAAAAGAATAATGGACAGAGAAGAACAATACATGTACCATAAAAACAAATAGTCAATTACTGTTTCAGCAGCTAAATTCCATCTGAAAACTCGTTTTTATAATCTTGTGTTTTGAGCATAAAAAGGATATGAGTCATTGTATTGACTACATATTGACTATAATACATAACCCTGCCCCAACAAAAGAACATTATGTGTTTTCTTATCTTGTATTATCATTAGGTATTGAGAAATGCATTGCTTATTCTTATATAGGACTGTTGATGACGTCTGTGACATAAGTGACACGATTACCGTTCCTATCTTATTATGATTGATTGTGATTTAGCGAAAAAATGCCTGCACACTGTGAATATACAGAATATCTTCCCTCCTCAACCTTTGCTCGTAAGATTCATTTTCATAAACCAAATACTTACATCAATGCCTATAAGTGTAGGACGTATATACAGACTAGAAGCTGTAGAATGCGGTACCCATTCTTGATCAATACTAATTAGTCTGTTAAGACACTTAATTAATTCATTGCCATTAAAGCCAGGTAATCCAGACCTCATTGCTGAATTGTTCATTCGTTCCATATTCAGCTCTGGCCTAAATATCCTTATTTTTCCATCTACTCCTCTATACGCTTTCATTCCTTCGAACAACTACAAATATAAGAGTATTTTCAATGTATATAAAGGAAAACTATTATACTTGATTTAGTAAAGAGAAACAGATCAGTGGTAAATGTAAGTTAATGAAGAAATGTAATGTTTTTACCTCAACGGCATAATGCAAAACCTTTGCAGCAGGGTGAATGACTAGATTTTCAAAAGGTGTAATCTCTGGTGTTTGCCAGCCCCCCAAAGCTTCATAATAAAATATTTTTAGCATATGATCTGTGAAGTATTTTCCGAAGCTGAGAGCACTAACGCTGGGCTTAGTTTGTAATTCATGGGGAGCTGCAAGACGGACTGATAAATCAGCATGCTACAAATACAAAGACATATTATTTAAATGATTGATCTAAGTTATCTAAGATAATATACTGTATGTTTTTGATAATGAAAAGTACCTTAAAAGAATGTTCTGGTTGTATCACTGTCTTATCTCTTACTCTCAACGAAGAATTCCACCTTACATTGGGCTGTAGTTGATTAAGCAAGCTTCCGCAGGATAAAATCTAAATTTAATTAGAGAGAAAAAGAAGATTATCTAATTAGTTGAGAATTACTTTGTGTAGCTAAAAAAAGAAAAAGAAAAAAGAATGCTAACTTTATTTTACTCAGTGATCCACCTTGTCAATAAAAAGTGGCATGTTTTTACACATAATTATCTCTTATGAAATTGGCGGGCCAAAAAAAAAAATACTGATAAGACACACGCGTTTGGACTTGAACGTAATCTTAAGTACGTATGATTCAACGAAAAGAAAAAAGTCACCGCGTATTTTCGCACGCTTATAAATCGACGATAATCCGCGGTCTGTTGCAATTCCATAATTTTGTTAACGTATTCAACCGTTCACGTAAGCGTGACATGTTCACGTTGCTGACATACGTATATAAAAATTGCGCGCTTATGAGTACAGTGGAACCTCTCATAGCGTACACTGTATTTCGGTGTCAATAGGTGACAGAAGTCTGTTGAGTTGCATCAGCGTTCAGCGTATTTACATTTATTTCAAGAGCGCCAGTTATTTAGGAGCAAAGAAGATGCAATTTAACGAGGATTGACTGGCTCTCGACTGACTCGATTAAGATCGTTTGGATAATTTAAAACGACTGCGCGCTTATTCGATCGATAAATATCAGCGCGTTATCGATAACTATCGAACTCGTACGAATCTGATTATGATATTTATCTCTTATCTGGAGGACTGTTCACCGAAATAACGGGAGAACAGAGTCAACGACACGCGCGAAATTTCCTTCGGACGTCACACACCGGCTGAGGCGAGACGCACGAATGTTTGCCTCGATCAAACAGCGTGTTTACCTTAAGAATTATTCATCTTAATATAATGTTACGTTCGGTCAACTTAGGTTAGGTCGGAACACATGTGTACGACGGCCGTTTATCGGGTGATCTACAAAACGTTACATTATTCATTCAATTCTATTAAGCTTTTATGCACGTAGTGAATTTCACGCGCTGAAGCGGCAGTGGCAGAACTTTGAAATGCATTCGACGATACGTTCACTCCGCGTCCGTTCAATGGGGAGAGTAAAAGTTGACAATAACGTTGCAAGCAAGGCTTGGAAAAATGTACAGCTATCGCGCGTTGTTCCGGCGTGTTTCACTTTATTTGCGTACCGTTCGAAGAGCACTTCTGACTTTCGTATTCATTTGTGAAAGTCCGTCCTGGCCTGAGGAGTGAACGAACGACCCAAAATAATTGATTGATCGATCGAACAAACGAACGAATGAACGAACGAACGAACGAACGAACGCATCGCTACCACCGGGAGAATTGCAGTCATTGACCGAGGTGGCAACTTCAGGTACGAGAAGTAGCGGCAAAATGACCTACCTTGCGCCTGAGATGAACCATCTTTGGCCTGTCAAGTTTGGAGGATCAGCAAACGCACAGTATTCCCGACAAATATCTCAATGCATTCACACCGTTCATTATACGCACAAATGCAGGCGTATAAGATGTTTCCGAACTGTCGCGCGAAATGATCGATTATAATACTACTGGTCTGGACTAGCGGCGTCTAGCGTTCGCCAGACAGCTTTTTCCTTCCACGGGAAAAAGGGACGACTATTTAAAACTTAGAGAGCCACGTGACGACAGGTCCGGCGTGCCACCGCAATTGAACTGAGGTGTGTGCGACGAATTAAAGAAATAGAATGAACGCGATTACTCGGGTGGGGCACGCGCTAGTATCTCTTTCGTTGCCTCCTTCTCGAGTAGTGTATTTGAATTAACCATCGGCTAATATTTTATTTATCAGCTGACAAAGGAGAAAGGGAGGGAGAGAGAGAGAGATGTGGTGTTCCCCCACTCGGAGTTTCTTCGAACGGAGTGGGGGGCTGCTACGTCCGATTTCACGTATTGCAGGCGTATACGTAAAAGAAGTGTATGAATATACTTGGCGATGATTAGGAAAGGGGAGGAAAAATTGCGACAGGGCAGATCGCGAGCGCGCGACGCGACGCGACGCGACGCGGGACGGGGAATTAAAAACATGTTGATAATACGCACTCTCAGAGCGATAAGAAGAGGCAGCACGCGCGATGTTATTGAGAACGTCGTATGTACGTTCGCGCGATTCCCAAATATATGTACATGCGTATCATAAATATTTATTGCCCCCGCCGAATGAAAATCGTCACAACACTCGTTTACGTCCCGAATGTTTGCAATACAATCGGTTTGGCAATTGGAAAAATATTTGCTTATTATTTCAGTTCAATTGGATGTTTTCCTGCACGCTCCTCGCCTTCTCGCGCCAATCAGGATGCGAGTAGATCGACAATTATTTCGCGGCAGGAAAACGGCGCTTTGTCTCGCAAATCATTCCTGCGGACTAGTTTCCATTTTACTACGTTCCGAATAATGCGTTGTCTCGCATATACGTCAAATTATGCTTCGCTCGCGTAGCCTTATTTGCGCGATACGTGTCGCGCAAAAGTCAAAGTGAAGGGTAGCAATTACGTCTCTGTATCTACCTAGGTTTGCATACCATTAAACCTCATCACCTTTCACTTGTCTACTGTTAGCTAAACGTCAAATATTCAGTCGCAATTATATATTTAAATACGTTGGTCATTAAAATTCACCGTTCGTTCGTCGAAAGCGTGTAAAAAAAGAAATGAGGAGCACGAAGAAACACAGTAGATAGGGTAGAAGAAAGAGCCCTGATAGCCAGCTGCATGCAGATTGGCACCAAATTGGCAGCAGACATGACAGGCCCTGTTTGCGAAACCATAGTTGTCTGTTGACGCATCTGGCTACGGTTCTGCGCGCAGAGCCTGCGCACAGGTCATGTTAGCAGATTGGCACCAAAACCGCAGCAGATCTGCTAACAGAACCTGTTACCAAATCGGCACCAAAAACGCAACAGATCTGCTGACATAACCTGTTGGAAAATTGGCACCAAAACGGCAGCAGATCTGCTGACAGGACCTGTCGCGGAATTGGCACAAAAACAGTAGCAGGGCCTCCAAACTATTATTTCATACAGGTCAAAGTTAAATGCTATTATACAAATATTTGTTATAATAAAATAGGTATTTATTCATTAATTACATAATGTACAATTTTTCAGAGAACACAATAATTACGAAACAATGTACAATTATATTTGCTTTCCAATGTAAATTCTGCAACAATTGCATTCTGCTTCTTCTCATAAAATACCTACTATTTTATTCCTTCTAACGCTGCAGGATAATGGACCCTGTGCCGTTCTGCCTCTCGTTTAAACCTGTTTATACAAAAATATACATGTAATTTATTATATATAAAAGTTATACGTTGCAACTATTGTCGCAACTAAATAATACATAACCTTACATGCTCTTGGAATACGTCCACGCAGCCACTGCATGTTCTCTGCTGCCTTCCTGTTCTCCCATGGGCAGTAGTATGTGCAAATTGTTGCATATTATTGCATCCTGTAAAAGAGGGAAAATATTGGCAGAAATGCAGAGGGAGGCATACGTCATATAAGTAATACATAATCTTACATGCTCTTGGAATACGTCCACGTAGCCACTGCAATGTTCTCTGCTATCTTCCTGTTCTTTGTGCACTCTTGCACTTTAATTCACTTTCGTACACAACACCACGACGCGACACGTGAAGATGCGAAAACGGAATGAACGAAGTGTAGAGCAGTGTAGAGACTGGTCAGCGCAACAGAGAGCAAGACGGAACTATATGTTTGCAGGAATCGCCCGGGAAACGTTTTAAAATGGTCATAATTGCCCTCGAATCGAATTTATCTTGTCAGGCACCATTCGATAGATTATGAAAACAAACACTTGTGTACCACGTTTGAACCGTCTATCTGCAGAAGTGCTACTTACAAACGGCTATATACCTACGGCGGTTTTAATTTCTTATTTGATTGTAGTATGGGCTTTAGGAATTTATTCAACGCGAGTGCGTCGATGGTAAAGATTCCCCCGATTATTTAATCGCGTATATGCCAATGTACGCGCCCGTCCACTGCAAATTTAAAAGGCTCAAATGTGCAAGGTTTGGCACGTTTTTGGTGCCAATTTGGCATCGGATTACGCTATACAGAACCTGCTATGGTTTTGCTATCAATCTGCCGCCAGAGGCCGCAACGCAGAACTGCACAATTTCTGCTATCAATCTGCCGACAATGTACGGCAACAAAACCGAGGCGACATCTGTCACGAATCTGCTTAGCAGGTTCTGGTGCCTCCTTGGCACCAATTTGGCAACAAACACAAACATTGCAGACCCTGCATCCAATCTGCAGCCCGTTCGGCAACAAGCTCTGGTTACAGGTCTTGCCTAAAATTTGACATTGCAGGTTTGGCTATCAGGGAGGGAAGGAGAACGAAGGAACGAGGGAGCAAGAGATTTGCAGGAAAGAGTGAGAGGAGACAAGTGATATGAATATGGAAGACCGAGAGAGAGAGAGAGAGAGAGAGAGAAGCAGTCGACAGTGCAACCAAGAGAGAGAAAGAAAGAAAGTCAACCGTAACAACCTGTACACGTGCCGATGGTTTACCTTATCGAAGGCATAAATCGGTAGATGTGTCATTGAACGTAAGTCATAATTAGCATTCCTTCGAGAATGATATATCTTACGGAGCGAGAGATAAAAAGGCAGCAGAAAAGGCAGACATTCGATAGGATGAAAAATCACCAAATCTGGTGGCGACATGAGAAAAATGGCAGCACTGACCGAGGGACTAGCAATAATCGGGTGTGAAAAGACAAGATCGCGAGGTGAGCAATATCGCGTACGATAGATTGCGACGGGCGAGTCACCGCTACGATGGAAGTAACGATTTGAAAGGAGGCTGTCTGCCGATTCTATTTGCCTTCCCCTCCTCTGAAGTGTCGGCCGATATCGTCCAAAACGGAGCGTCGGAAGAGCGCGAGGCTGCGCGCGAAGATGAGTCTTAGTATATCCAAGTTCTTTTCGAAAAAGAAAAGCAATACGTCGGTCGACACCGTCGCCGAGATCGGACTGCCCACCAATGTCTCTCATCAGTTTCACGTGAGCAAAAATGCGGAGACGGGTCAGCTGGAGGGTCTACCCGATCCCTGGATCCGTCTGCTCAACACACAGATCACCAAGTCCGAGCAGGATGAACATCCTGCGGCAGCCTTGCAGGCTATCAAGTTCTACAATTACTCGATTAAGCGTAAACCCCAGGAGAAGGTGTTCAAACCGTTCGTCACTCAGGACGTGATAGAAGAGGAGTCGCAGGAGATCGACAAAATCCTAACCAAGAAGTATAAGTCGGGTGGTTCAGACGGCTCGACGTCTGCCAGTTCAACGGATAGTCAGGTACACAGGTTACCCGAACTTCCGCCGAAGATCAGTAAGACTCCGAAGCCAGCACCGCGAAAGCACATCGATCGAATAGAGAAGACCTTGACAGAGATCCTTGAGGATCTCAATACGTATCAAATTGACGATGACCAGTTGCCCGAGGAGGATGAGACACATACTAGAATAGAGGAAAGCCCTATTTTGCGAAGGAAGACCGAGTGTAATTCTGTTAAGTTAAGTGACGAGGAAGTGTTCGAGGAACTTAGGGCTATCTGCCAACAAGGGGATCCTAACGTGAGATTTGAGAGAAGTAAGGAGGTGGGTGTCGGAGCGTCAGGTACAGTTTTCATAGCTACTGATCGGGAGAATAATGCGAAAGTAGCGATCAAAGACATAGATTTGTCAAAGCAACCAAAGAAAGAACTGATCCTGACGGAGATCAAGGTTCTTAAAGAGTTTCAGCATCCAAATTTAGTAAATTTTTTGGATGGTTACATCGTAGACGAGCATCTTTGGGTCATTATGGAACTCTTAGAAGGAGGACCACTCACAGATGTAGTTACTGAAACGGTAATGAAGGAAGCACAAATAGCTGCTGTTTGTAGGGAGGTACTCAAGGCGATAAGCTTTCTGCACAAGAGAGGCATCATCCATAGGGATATCAAATCAGACAATGTTCTACTGGGAATGAATGGAACAGTTAAAGTTACAGACTTTGGTTTTTGTGCTAATATAGATGGTGATGAAAAACGTCAGACTATGGTGGGCACTCCATATTGGATGGCCCCAGAAGTGGTAACTAGAAAACAATATGGTAAAAAGGTAGATATATGGTCACTTGGTATTATGGCCATTGAAATGATAGAAGGTGAACCGCCTTATATGAAAGAGACTCCTTTGAGGGCATTATATTTGATTGCTGCCATTGGTAAACCTTCTATCCCAAGGTGGGATACTTTAAGTCCAACGTTTCAGAACTTTTTAGAAAGATGCCTTGCTGTTGAAGTTGATGAAAGGGCAACTGCCGATGAGTTGCTTGCTCACCCTTTTTTAGACAATTGCGCGGAATTAACAACTCTTACACCATTAATTCGCGCTGCACAGAAAATCCTTCACAAGGTATATCATTGAATAGTCAATTATAAAAAAACATCAATCTTTTTGTATTGTAACCACTGTCGGATATCGTCTTTCAGTCTATCAAGGGCATTTAAATAAGTAAGATTTTTATCTAAAAGTATCTGTGTGCCTCCGGAAAGCCTTTTGCTACAGAACATAAAATTAAATAGAATACATTTAAATCCATCGGTAATAATGCAGGATCTATACACGTCTTTGCACTCATGATTATGGAGTGACCAAAATTACCTAACATAATAAATTCATATCAGAAAGGAAACGTCACTTTCAGGAAGTAGCAAACATTGTTTCTGGTGGAACTTATCTGTGCAATACATAATGCATCAGCTCAGTCTTCTTTTACCATGTTTAACTCAGCACTGATTTAAGCCATTTTTGCTGATACAGTATTTGAGTCACTGGCATCTCAAGTTGGGTTGAACGTTTTACTAATTCTTATACATATGCTCAACATGCGTAGCACTTATGTTAATGAGAAGAAGATGAGCAAGCATATGTACTCAGTGCTAATTATGATAAGGGTATTAGGAAGGTCAATTCAGTACAGGTGCTGTCATATAAATATCGAAACTTTTATTCGGTGTATATCTTTCAAACTGATAACAGCAAACATCATGTTTGCATAATATTTTAGTCAGTACTTATTATAAGAGAATACTGAATAGCTAATAATACAATATCACGTATACATGAATTAGTTATTTCTTATAAACCGTAACATACATCAAATGTTATGTAATTATAAGAGACCTGTGAACACGAAATATTTTTTATTGCGACAGTTCGGAATATAGACGATTACTATTCTCCGTTCGTTCATACGTAGAAGCCTGTAAATGGGCAAAATTAGCATGTGCATTTACAATGGCATTTGCACACTGATACATATCCTTAGGAAGCATGGTACTACGTATTGGCAAACATGGCGTGACTTACTTATACGATTTATTTGAAATCTTTTTATAACTATGTTCTCAGCAATTAAAAATTATGTAGACCAGTTTACATTTTCACAGAATAACATTTGAATTACTTGCTTACTGTACATCCTGTTTTGTATTATAGAACTTTCTGTAGCAATGCTTATATATAAAAGTTACAGTTACTGGCACTTTCCATCTGTTCTAGAAGTCAGATGACCATGCTATTTTATGTAGGGTTTAGAAAATCTTCATTATATACAATGTCGTAATATTATGTTTCCTTTGTTTTACCAAAATTGTTGCTTTATGTTAATTCAAACATAAAAATTGCTGAGGGCCAAGTTTTACAATAATTTCCATACAGTTGCCTAGATTGAACAGTTTTTATATTCTCCAAACCCTGTATGACTGACAAAGAACAAGAGATCCCACCTTTTAGTATGAGTTAATTGTAAATGCAAATTAAATTATCACTAAAGATATGTAACGGAGAGAAGAAGAGGGGATTTTAATACATACCATTTACTAGATACTTTGAATTGCATGCTAAATGCAAAGCTTTTAATTTTTTAAACAGGGCACAGTAAAATGTTGGACAACTGCTCAACATTACAATTACATGTATTAAAAGTTGACTGTTATGCATACGAAATAACATGCAGAACACAATGTATTAATAGTATATGCATTTTTTAAATAATTTAGGAGTACAGTTAGTTTTATAAGAATTTACCAAATTTGATACCACACTAGCTTTTTTTGGAAATATCTTTTATATCTTCAAGGGCATAATATTGCTCAGCCAAATATATTGTAATAACCTTAATATAGTAATTATGTACATAAACGCGTATTTACAATGTTCTTTGAATAACACCAGTATTTGTATTATCATAATATTGTGAATATTGATAAATTAGCCAAATTAGAATGATATTGGATGGTAAAATTGAGGAAAATCACGACTGTGATAAGACAAAATTTAGCTCATAGTATTAGTATTCGTGGTTCGGTAGATTTTGCTTTTCGATGTAATAGATAATAATCCGTATAAAACACGTACCGTATTCATGGCGTAAGAAATGGTATGGGACCACGTCGATGAATAGCTTTCAAAGAAAAAAGTATTCCACATCATCATGAGTCAACATAAAAATAAAATGTGCAAAAGATATCGTCATTGACGTGATCCTAATTTATTAAGATGCATACCAAATCTATACTTTGATGATGATATACCACGTACACAATCTTCGGACATAATAATAGGGGAAGCTACAGGTTTTATAAGATTGAGCTAATTAGAGTTTCAACAAATTTCAACTTTCAAAAACTGATCATTCATAATCTTCGCAAATAAGTGTTCACAGAACATAGACGCTCGTGACATTTGTGCCTTATCAATGGATACATATGTTACTGTAAGAACAGATTTTTAAATAACATTATCAGTGATAACAGAATATCAGGATTTATGTACATCTATAAAAAGTGATTAACGTGTTCAGAAGATACGAATTGCATAATTTAATAAAAATGTCCACATTAAGGTCTAAACTACTGAAGTCATTACATGGAGTGAATATGCATTTGATACTATTTCTGACGCACCACGTTATAAGACAGAAGAGCAAAGAATCAACAGGATAATGGTTTCTTAATGGTGCAATAAAGCATCCCATGTAATTTTACGCAATAAATATTTTATTTACAAGACAAATCTATGGCTTTTGTACAACTCTTATATATACTCATTGTATCACAATGAATTATCATCAGTTTTACCTAGAATCTTTGGGCTGTTATTCATTTCGTGACAGTAAATGAACCTTATAAATTCGGTAACGTATTAACTGAATTTATGTTATTTTTCTGGATAAAAGTTTTCCATTAAGAGGATTACTTATGAATACACGATGTGCAACATTTAGTTATACCGATCCGATTTTACCAATAGATATTGGAAGGAGTTGGGTACAATGTACATTTAAGTATCACACAAGTATCAATTGACGTTGCAGGACTATTTTGATTCCCACAAATTCGATAAATTAAGTAAATTAATTGATATTACTGTAATTATAAATTTACGTTCAACTGTTTGAACAAAAACATAACAATTTTAAGTGCTACAAGATTTCATCAGTTTCGGCTACGACTACGTGTACGCATAGCATACTGTTATGTTTGCAACAGTCATACTCTAATTAAACATTGTAACACATTAGCTCTTGCTATGTTTGATGACTAATCACATTATTCTGTACAAATACCGTAAATTACAAATCTTCACCCAATAAGGTATTGTTATTAACCACTTTTCGGTAAGGCGCATGAAAGGGACTTTATAGTTTTGTTTGGTGCTCTCTTATGACACATGACGTCCTGAATGTTGCAATATGTGGCTACTACACCGTTTTCTGAAAACGTAGACTATGTTGATGTTAACTTTAATTCGATGTAATACTGTGCTTAATTTTAATACATCGACAATGATAATGTTCGGTAAAATTCACCATTAGTATTATTCGCGCCGGTGCCTAAGAGCTTGCATCCTGCCCACTGTGAGGAATGTTGGATCCTCTAACATTGCGCGTAGCACAACTAAAAAGTCAGCTGCTTGATCTTCGTCGATCGCACGTCTATCATACGATAAAGTTACCGCCATTTTCGTTACACTCGTTAGCGAGTAATCTATAAAAAGATGAAATAGTCAAAAGTGAGAACGTTACATTTGTTATTTCGTAACTTTTATCATGATAAAGATAAGCTTGATGCTTACCAAATTCTTGACGACCTGTACCAACGGCTAGAATTGCCGTCTGTGGCGGATTTATAATTGCAGAGAATTCTTTAATACCGAACATTCCGAGATTTGAGATTCTAAAATGATAAGTTATTACTACGCATCGTATACATTACAACCGCTATATCTTTAAGATCCTTACGTAAATGAACCTCCTTGGAACTCATGTGGCTTTAACTTTCCGTCACGTGCTCTGCCAGCTAAATCCCTTATATTTTGAGAAATTTCTACTAAATTCTTTGTGGCAGCGTCAAAGACGATCGGTGTGATGAGACCAGTTGGGGTAGCCACAGCGACAGCAACATCAACTTTAGGTGCACGTACGATCTAGTAAGTAATCCTCATATTCAGTGCTACCATATATCTTCCATAGCTTCTTTGCGTTCGGATCAATAATTATACTAACCTTTTCGTTTTGATACAAGGTATTGATATCTGGACATTCTAGAAGAGCATGTGCAACTGCTTTCGTCACAAAATCATTCACTGACACATTAATATTATCCGTCTTCAAATTACTTCGAATTTCATTCAATTTATCAATCTGGATGTCTAGCACAATGTAAGAGTGAGGTATGTTGCTCTGTATGAACAAATATGTCGTATATATTTACATAGATTTCCTTTGATATATCGTATTAAAAAAACTGAAAGATTGATAATCACAAACCTTCGATTCCCCCAGTCGTTTTGCTATTACTCCTCGAATATTCGAAACTGGAACATCTGTGAACGGAGATGGCTTTCCAAACGGTACGTGTTTCCTGGCCGGACTCGCATCACCTTCCTTGGCAAGTTTCCGTGCACCTGGTGGTGGTGCTGGAAATTAGTTGAAAAGAGTTAAGAATACTAACAAAAATAATAATTACAGTTAGGAACCATTACCTTTTTTCGGCGCAGCCTTTTGTACATTATTTGTCTGAATATGGGAAAGTACATCGCTCTTCAAAATGCGATTAGGACGTCCTGTACCTTTAATCGAGTCTGCGTTTAATCCATATTCTTCTAGCAATCGTTTAACAGCTAAGCCGTAGACCCTTTAACAGATGGTATAACATTCATAGAGAATCATGGGCAAATTAGTGTACGAATTATTAATTATAACACCAAAACTTTCTTCATGTTCTTAGAATATAATCTGTATGCGAAGATTTAAATTGTTAAAAATACATACTGTCCACTTGCTTTTTCACTCGTGGCTGCAGGAGGAGCTGCTGCTGCTGGCGAAGGTGCAGCTGCAGCTGCATCCGTAGTTGATGGTACAACAACAGATTTCAGATCCATTCCTTTTTCCACTGTAATAGCTATTAATTGTCCTACTGATACTTGTGAACCTTCAGGCATCTAGTGATGAAAAAATACATCTTAAATGGAAGAGCACACCAAAAGTTCAATTTACACATACAGATAGTAACTCACAATAATTTTTGCTAGCACAGCTTCTTCTTCCATTTCAAAGGACATGACAGCTTTATCTGTTTGTATGTCAGCAACAGCATCACCTGGTTCTATGCTATCACCTTCCTTCTTCAACCATTTTACAATTGTACCAGTTGTCATTGTCGGTGAAAGTGCGGGCATAGGAATATTTTGTCTACCAGCAATACATAAATATTACTAACGCACATGTGTACAATTGGCCATGAACATTATATATGTCACGTATCACTGAAAGTAATTCAACAACTCACTGTCCTGGTGGGGGTTCTGCAGTGGCACGTGTTGGTGGTGCAGAGGGGATGGATGAAGGTTGTGGTTGAGATACATTTCCTAACGCTTCTGCCCCATCAGGCATTTCCACAGATTTCCAATCCTCATCAGTCTCAACTGTAAGAGCTATTAGAGTTCCAATTTTTATATCTTTGGTTCCTTCTGCAACCTAAAAAATAATACTAGATATCATAGGCTATGCATGTTCGATTCAGTTTATATTTGATATTTAAATCTTTATCAGTGTTAATGACCTGAAATATGTAATACATATACTGCTTATTTAAACTTACAATTATTTTTGCAAGGATGCTGTCATCATCAAACTCCATACTCATGACAGCTTTGTCAGTTTGAATATCAGCAATTGCGTCTCCGGCTTCTATTTTGTCACCTTCTTTCTTGAGCCATTTGACAATGGTCCCTGTCTCCATGGTTGGTGATAAGGAAGGCATTAATAATGGCTTTCCTTTGACTGAGCAAAAAATAATTTTAATTGCAAAATACATGCAAAACAGCTGCCGTTTAAATTTGACAGTTTTTAAATACTAACGAATTTGATTGCATAACTAATTCTGTCACGTTACATTATTTTTACATGATGATAAGCAAAATCGCACACTTTTTGGCATGATGCCTATTTCTAAGTTTTTATGGATGGAAGCTCATTTAAAAATGTGTTAGTAGATATCGGTTAAGCTGCGAGGCAATTCTTTCAAAAACTTAACCTCTAAGAGATTGGATTGAGGGTGGTTGCTATTTTTGCTGAATAAACTGCATACCATCGAGAACCCAACTTGTGTGGAAGCATAATCGTTGATATTTCGTGGGCAAAGATATGCGTGGCACTACACGGTTAGCAGACTTAATCGAGAAAAGGGCAATTCTAGATCTCATTATTTGCGCCATATTTGATGTCCAGCCAGACCGTATTGGCAGTGTCGTACTAACGCACTAGGTCTAAATAGTAGATTGTTCATTGCAGTAGTGTTTGTGAGAAACGACACCATTGACCTTTCTGGTGTCCTCTGTTGAGGTCATTCCTATGCGTGATTAAAGAACATTTTATCATTTTTTTCAATCGTAATGGATGGTACTTGCCAATTATATATATGTTCGTATTGCTATCACACTAGATAATGTTTTATACAGCGTTTTGGTTTTATTACAAGAATGCAAATTGTCCTGCAATATATATGTATGTATTAACACAGTTTTACTGCTTCTCTTATATTTTTTAGTATCGGTTTAATAATGAAATAACGGTTCAATGTAAGAGTAGAAATTTGTTGCAAGAGTATTTCTCTCCATATAGCTTAACGTTTATTGTACAATTTACAGACATACGTTGATAGTACGATTACATTAAATGGACAAGACATTTAAAGATAGAATAAATACTGAATTGAGCAATGGAGCAGTCAGGTATTAACGCAATCCATTAATATACTGCATAGATTTATCGTATTTTAAATGTCCCGTATGGTGGTTCTTCGAAAATGTAGTTTCTGTGATTGGGTCGCTTTATTTTCTCATTGTGGTCGGCATTCGGGGCGGTCGGAGTCGCTCGGCCAGTCGCATATCAGCTTTTGAGTGTGGAATATCAGACCACCTTGGCAATTAAATTTCTGTGGCTTTCCAAACACGCAGCGGTAGTACTGTAAAGGAAAGATTAATGATTCGTTAGACAGTACATTAGTCCATGTAATTTGATTCGATTGTTAGAGCAACCGTCGACATAATTACGACGTCCTTCATGAAATTTCTTTATTCGAAATTGGCATCATGTTGATCATTTTGTCTTATCGAAAAACATCGACAATTTTAGGGGTAGAAAACTTTTGAGTTTCTAACATGTACACTTGGAAAAACACAATCGTTTCAGAATGAGGTCGCAGTCGTATAGAAATAATTTCAATTAGCAAATTGATTGACGCGAATTTTCATCAAATAACTATCCAGCTAAGGTGATGTAGGAAATAGGCATACCACGGAGCAATCTTTGGATGGAATATACTCGTCTCCGGCGCATTGGATTTCTTTTGCTTCATCGTCGGTTATTGGCGGATGTGGCTTGTCGGTGGTGGGTGTTTGAGGTGGAGTTACTGGCCTCGTTGGATGCGTGGTTTCTTCTGTGTCTCTTGTCGGTGGTGGGTTACCTTCAGATGGGTCTGAGGTTGTGCTTGGTGGTCGTGCCCATTCCGGCTAAAATTGGATATACCACATATTTTCTATACAGTCCGAAAATTTTCTTAATTTGGTCGTAAAGATTATACATATCATTTTGTCATTCAATTGACATTTATCTAGTTATTATATACCCTTTACGATATTGTTCGAAATTAGCCTGTGATTATTTGCGATGGTAGTGGATGGACGTGTGGAAAATTTACCGTGGGTGTGGTATGGTATTCCTTTTTGGGCACTGTATATCCCTGCAGTCCGCTATGGATGACATTCATCAACGGATTGGTAGAACCGCAAAGACCGTGGAAATCGTCCATATCAATAGCCCAAACCATGGCGCCAGCATAACCCTTCTCCTTAATAAAGTCGATCTTGATCTTCACACTGTCAGGATCTTCATATCCCACCCATTGCGTTCCTGTTGTTCCGAAAATAATTCATGTTATTCCGTGAATGCATATCATATATTCATGTTACCAGAAGATCGATTACCTTTGTAGGCGTAGGGGCATTTGCCGATGTCGTCGTATTTCTTGGTCCAACCAGATTCCGGGTTGTTGACCTCAGTGCAGATCTGCCGAGAGACAGACATTTGGTTTCAAATTCACGCGTAAACTAGATTATACATCGCAATTATCATACGGTCTTTTGTCATCTTTTTTATAAGGCGCCTTACCTCGTAATAGGCCAAGAATCCTTTAGCCTGAGTGTATTTTCCAGCGTCACCACCTCCAGCTTCTTTATTGATGTATGTACCGAGTCTGTAGTCGGTGTTGCTCTTGCTAAGCGTGAACGTGCGTCCGTACAATGGTATACCAACAATTAACTTCTCAGCTGGACAGCCCATTTCTTCCCACAACGCAAGACCGTCGTGCTACGAAGCGCCACAAACAATTATTATAAGTGCTATAATTTTTGCGTACAAATAATAGCGCGTATCTGTTTAATGGATAATCTACTTACCACGTTCAACTTTTCATACGCATAGCTGTCGTGTGGCCTCTTGTACAAAGGACTATGGACATCGGCGAATCCGGCCCAGTTACCCCGAAGATCGTAGGACATTACGTGGATAGCATCAACGTTCCTGAGCGATTAAATTGATTACGAATATGAATATTAGATTACTAGTTTCCTAACGATTAACGTTCATAGAATTATTTGGTGATATTATTACCCATCGCCGCGTGCAGATCAAGAATGCTGCCTATACCTAATTGTCAAATAATTTCACTTACTTGCACAAATCTGGGACGTGGTAGCCTTCTTGAAGGCGGAACTTCGGAATCGGTACAGCCATGGTGATCTCCCATCCCTTTCCTTCTTTGTCGAATGCACGTCTTAGTTCCTCCACGAAATAGAGGAAATTGTTCTTGTCGGACATTTTGCCGCCTCTGTCAGTTGCTCCAGGGTACTCCCAATCAAGATCGAAACCATCGAAGTCGTACTTATGCATGAAATCTGTCGAACAATATTAATATGAAAATCACAATATAATTTTTGTTCTTACATCATTTACGAAATACTTTCAAGCTACTTTCAAGTTGCCGCAAAGTATCTTCCTGTATATTCACCAGCGTGAGCATCAAATTACGAACTCATCTCTTCGCTACCTTAGAAATTTGAGGGGCTTGCTCGGGATCTTCATTAATTAAGGTACACTCACCGACGACGCTCTTGATGAACGTCCTACGACGTTCCTTCACGGTTACGAGGGCGCTGTACTTTCTGCCACCCTCGCCCCAGCCACCGACAGCTACTTCAGTCTTCAAGCCCGGGTACTTTTGCTTCAGGTTCACAAAGTTTTGGAAGCCGTTCTTCTGTACGTCCAGTTCTTCGTCCAGAACCAGGACGCCCCAGGTCACGTTGCTCACGCCGATGAACGAGTAGATTACGTGGGTGCAGAGTTCGGATGGCATGTCTTCGATTCCATAGCTACCAACTCCTGGCCGGTAAATGGCCCAGTTGCTGAAGTAGCAAACAATTTTCGGGGCGTTGCCTGAAAGCAAGCGAGTAAACGATTTATCCTCGAGCAACTCTGACGCCGATGATTCCAGAGGTTTTTTTGTTAGTTTCAAAACGTTTACGGTTTACGCTTGTTTCTACGGTGTAATTGAGTTGTTAAGAGGGCATTTCCTACGGAATCTTGTAAAAGGGTGGAATCGTTCGAAATATGCTTCTCGTTAATTCTGACAGCAGACTTCTATGTATTTTTCGTTCTTCACTCAACTGCGGATGTAGGTGATAAACACAGGCATTGCCATGATTCACGGATTTTCCGCACTCCGTTCGTAACTTATCTTGTTTATATCGGTTAAACTTACCGGCTGTTGTGTAAGAGAGGAGCGCCAGGAAGATTGGCAGGGAAAACAGAAGTTTCCCCATCGTCGACGTCATTTTCAGATCTGAAAAAAAAAAATAAAAATTGTCGCTGACGTATGTCACAATATCGGTGAATAATAAAATTTCGCCGATACTGCATGTGTATATGCTATCCTGACGCATGTCTCAAGTATGTGGACCAAATATCTTTGTCAAGCGTGCGTTACTTACGTTGATCAGATAGAAAAGCGTTATTTTGCTTAATCAAACGCATGAAACGTCAGTCTTGAACGACGATCTTGTTGTGATTCTGTATCTCGTACGATTATCGAGAAGAACTGATCAGTGCCTCAGAAAATTTCAACGCGAGGGTAGAGCAACCCCGCTATTAACCGGCTACCCATTCTACATAGGTAAACGATCTGCAAGCGACCGGTTCTCGGCAGTGCAGGAGATCGACGACACTTGGACGAAATCGCGTTAGTATCGTATACCGTAATGGTAATCCCATGTCAAACCCGTCTACGCATTCAAGACTGGAGCTAATCAACGCCAGAGCTCACCCGCGCGCACAACGTGATCTTTCGAACGGTTTATGCGGGCCTTGATCTTCGGGGAGGTTAAAAAACGGATCAAATTTAAATCCTGTTAGCCGGGGCAGTCAACGTACCGATTGAACCCGAAGATCTACTTTTTTATATTTTCAAATTATCATTGAAAAAAGTATGTCAAAATGCGTAATAATATGTGAACTTATACGAGAGTAAGGAGAAGTTGCATCATAAGTATTTCGTCGAAATGTAGAAATGTTTAGAGAGACCCCAAGGGATACGCGGCTGGTTAACTGTAAAGGTCTAATGGATGGATAAGAAATTCCGAATGAACGCTCGTGCCTTTTAGGTTCGTGTACCGTGCTACAGAGTGATTGTGACAGTTTTCAAACGTCATACGGGTACCGTAATTATAATCCCACGCTGAGCACGACCGTGCATAAATACGCCGTTAATCACCGCTGCGGAATCCTCTGAAGTTGTTTTAAGGCCTTGATCTTGAGATTTGAGAGAGGTTAATATACGGATCGAAACGTAATGTCAGATCTTCCGTATTCCAGCTCGGCGCAGCGTTACGGATAATACTTGCCCCGTGTTAAAAGAGAACTCGTAAAACTTGTAAACTTTGCCAGTGTTCGTAAATTATTCACGGAACCGAAATTCGTCATTAATTTAACTTGTAATTATACAAAGTGAGAGTAGAGATTGGATTACGATGCAAGGGTTTTAAATTAATTTCAGTAATATGCGTGGTCGTTAGTACAAGAATAAAACGTTTGAAATATTCCGAATTTTCCGTTGTTAAATTGAACCGCAACGAGCAGAGTATAGAATTTTCTGCGCGAACAAATCGCCGAGGAACCACTGCACGTCTGCACGGTGTGCATGAATCCGAATGAGTCACCAACCCGTAGGCTCAAGCATATATTTTTTTGTTCGTTTTAGAACAAGCAGCTGCGAGAGGAAATGGGCATATGAATCGTAGAGCCCGAGATTGCGTTCACCGTATGTTATAAATCGGACGAAGCATCTCGTTGATGTACGCATCCGTCTTTTGAGTATCTTTCAATTTACGCTCGAATGGCAGAAAACCGTAATTTGATTGAATCGTCAGAACTTCCCGAACGGTAGAGTTCTTAATCTTGGTACCTTCATTCCCGCGGAAACTGCTGCAGCGCGTTACTTAATCCTAAGATACACAATTATGACCGCAGTAAAAAGGTAATCTTACGAAACGTTCCGTGAGAATCATCAAGCTCGCAATCGAAATAACATTGCGTAAGATTTGTGAATTTTACGCTCTTCACGCTACACCCGAAAGCCACGAATAACAACGTGCAGGTGTACTTTTGAAAAGTCTAATCAGGCTTCGCGTCCCTGTTTCGCGGAAGTCAGTCCGCCTCTTCTCTAGCGATCAGTAGTGAATGACAATCGAAGTCAGACGTGTGCGACAGAAACGGAACAAAGAGTAGCGTAGGAAGGTTAAGGACCGTCCTTGAGATCGATTGATGATTGTGCGAAATAAGAGTCGGATAATGGGCTGAAGTAAAATAACCAGGGACATCGCCAGTGAATTCATGTTCCGTAGCTGAGGGAGATGCTCTTTCTGTCGGGCAAATCAAAATGCACGGTGCATCGGAACCTTCGACTTCTATTCCGCCTCTTGTACACCGCATGCAAAGGCTGCGCAACCAGATGAAACCTGCTTACCACTTAATAACAACCGGCTTCATCTAATATTTTGTTCAGGCTCAAGTTATTTCATTCTTTTAAGTAAGCAATGGACGAGATAATATTCGATCTATTACCCTTCTTTAAAACTATCGAAACTGTTTCTGCCAAAAGATTATGACAATTTTATAGAAATTCCACGTAAATTCGTGCTATAAATAGTCCACGACGTCGCCGCTTCGATGGAACTCGGTAAACATTGCAGACCGTAAAACGAAACCAGTTAGGGGAATGTGATGTCTCTTTATGGTTTCATTAACCCCGTGGATGAATCTGCCGATTAAATTCGCGCAAAGTAGATGCATCGAAGGGTACGAGCCGTCAATGCAGCCTTGTCGTATAAGCTAGTCGGATCATCTATAATATTCTCGTGTGCAACAACACTGCTGGTGAAACAGTGGGAATGAATAAAGCGACGCAGTAGTTATTGTCGACCTCCGTCGGTTCATATCGTTTTGTAACTTCGATTAACGTTAATCAGACGCCGTACCGTTCTTCTCTTGTCGAGCGACGACAATGACGGGTGTTGTTGCGAATGACACTGCTCCGTTTCCTCTTTTCAATTCGAACACGTTATGATAATGAGAGGATTCTCGAAAAAGCTCTCGACTCGCGTGGACGACGCCTCCTGTCTGACCTTCGCCTTCCACGCAAGAGAAGGAAAAGAAAAAGGAAAGCTGCGAACGGAGAGTGCCGCCCGCCAAGAAGCGTTAGGTCTCGCAACAAGATTCCATTGGTTTCGCGCTCCCGGTGGTAGTGGGCGGGTGGACAGTTTTACGATAATATACCGACTTTGATAATGTCGTCGTTAGCGTTCGGTCGAGATTCTTTTTTAATCAGAACGCGCGATTCGTCGAGCACGAAAGTGTCGGGAAACGAGGGTCACTATGATCGCGGTAATGATTCGGAAATTCAACGGTGTACAATATCAATAAATATTTGTAATCAGCTTGCGTAAGTGTATCTCTATAATAATTAATACGATGCACCATCTTATTAATGACAAATGTAAGTTAAGTAGACGAATGAACCATGTAACAAACTTCATCAAATGTAGACTTGTCAAGAAACATAGATCATTCCTGAAGGTGATCCGCCCAAGATTCACCGCTCTACAAATTGACATTGAACGAATGGAACTCAGTTTACACGCAACAGAGCGAACCGACGCAGCTAGAGGAAAAGTCAAAGCAAAGCCTAGATGTGCAGCGCAAATGAGATGTGAAGAAAGGAGAGACAGAAAGACTCACCTTCTCGGTGACCGGGTACCTCAGAAAAATCGTGGCTGAAGCGGAGGTTAAGCTCATATATACCCAGGTGGACCTCATTAGAATTCAGGTGCACGGGCCCTCGCACGATTGGCTGGTTCGTCGACCCTCTGCCTCCCGTCAACGACGGAGTGGAAACAGGGGGAAGATACCAGGATCGGCACGATCCGTCATCAAGCTGCCTTGTAAACCCGGGGACTCCGATCCCGAGGATTAATTGTTCCTCTTCCTTGCTTCCTCTTCCGAAACTCCTAGGTGCCTTTTTTCGGATCCTAGTCGCTACTGGCACGAACATTCTCCTGCCATCGGTCGTGGCAAAAAATGTCCAAAAAGGAGCGAGCTGATTCATGCGGAGAGATCGCATAATGGGATTACTTTAACCCTTTAGGGTTAGTTCGAGAGGACGGGCTTAAAGTCTCCTGAAGAAGGCTTTTCTATGCATCGAACATGCAAAGCTCAACCACCCAGTTCGGTGAAAGGTTCTTATTATTGATTTATTACGCATTTATTTGTATGTGCTCGTATGCAGGTCGAGTGTTAAATGAGCATGAAATTATCACTATCAATGGCTTGCCTCAGTGAAACTAGGGCCGGATGTTATGAATTGTTAGCACTATTTTAATTCTAGGCAGCAAGGATTCGGATCAAGTGGAATGAATAAGTGGATCTGAAATTGGCGCACTTACATAATGCTGGAGGAACCTTGCAGTATGTACGCGGGTATTCTTTCCATTGACTGATCTGATATGTCATAATGGTATTATTCGAACCTGTCTTCGTTTATTGGTCGGTGAATCGAATTTTTATGCCACCTGTCATTAGCCAGACTTTATCAGTTCTTTTTTTTTATATATTGCTACAACGTATGCTCAGATGTTATATGCAACTTCATCCCACATAACCGAGTTCGCTACAAAAATTATATGAACTGCGCTAATTGACCAGTAGGTCATTGCTTAATTTTAATATTGACTTTCACCAGGTGCCAACTGTTAGTACAAGTGACATTACGTTTCGCCTTAACTTACTTGCATAATGCTTTCGAAGCAATTCTTTTTCTGCATACACTCACGCTTATCTTTAACATCTTGCCGTGATAACTGGCGACGGACAGGCTAGAAATTCTTGACAACAGTAGTCAATGACTAATTGCAGGCCAAATAAGGAATGTATGCAGAAACCTTTGCCTGCATTTCTTAAGCCACGGCGGCATAGCCGCGTCTCTTCAAATATTTCTCAATGGATGCGTAAACATTAAGGCGTAAAAAATATGTTTCCTGGTGAGCGGTGACGTTTCGACCGGGAGCATCTTTCGGATTATTTTAGAATCCTCCGCTCTTCCTTTTCTGCTGACAAATGAGTAAGTTCGGACGAATGAAGAGAGCGGCCTCCGCTCGAATCTCCTTTCTTACCTGCGCGATCACTTCCAGTCCTTAGTTCCCCCTTCGTAACGTGGCATTCGAGGTGTGAAAGGGGAGGAGAAGTGTCGGCTTCTCTCGCCGCCTTCGCCGAATTTTCGCCTGAGAGGGTTTGCAAAGTTACCGAACGATCGAACAAATCGAGTCGATGTCGGGCGAGCCCGAGCGCAAACATCGGCTGACATTGAATTGACGTCAGATGCACATGCCCCGGCGCTTTGCATGCGAATTTCGAATTCGGCTTTCAAGCTGAAAACAGGAGAAAAAGTCGAGCCAGAAAGCCCTCGCGGGACACTCGTTAAAACCAGTTCTCAGTCGTAAAAAACAGCTGCCTAAGTAATATCTTCTCGTAAACGAGAATGGACTGACATCTTTGAAAACGATGCTTCCCTCGCGCCTGCTTTACCATTGCCCTTCGAATCGAAACCTTTCATTTATTTTCTACATTTCTTGAGTAATAGGGGATATTTTAGGGGTCCCTGTATATGTCGCGAAAAAGATCGTTTCGTGAAGGTACGTTAACAAATACTGCGTCAATTTAACATTCTCGTCATACGGATTTTATTTCATCGATATAACAATAACAGTTTCTGCCTTTTCCATAGTAGTATAATTTTATCTTTAATGTCATCTTCGATGCGGTGCTCACCAGGGGCGGTACTTCGCCGCCCTCCAGGTGGCGCTAACGAATAGACTGTCGCTTAGGCTGACGCCGATTTCGTCGTCTGTACGATCGGCTGCGAAAAGATGTGGGTGATCGCGAGAAATCGTCGACACGTCAGTTCAGAACGCATTGTTAACGATGTCGTATAATGTAAAGGGTCATCACGACTATTACGGACATATTTCTTCGCCTATTCCCACTTACAGGTATTTTCTATTCTTTCTAGATCAACTGAAAATCTTGTACGCATGTTACATAGCGTTCTGACTACAAAAAATATTATATAGAGCACTAGTTACATCATCTATAAAGGCAAAGGGCAATGCGGGCAGTTTATTAGATAAATTTACACACACACACACACGCTACATTTTGGAGAGGCATATGACATAGGTTAGATGGAAATTTAGAGTAAAATGAAAAAAAAAACCGGCTTGAAGATAACCGACCCCTTTCTTTTCCTTTAACGTTTTGCAGTCCACCTGGAACACGTACGGATTCATTGTCAGTTGACGAACAAGCTGGACACCGATTGCAATGACTTATCACAGTTCGGTTGGAATGTTAGATTACGTTCATGTATAGTGCAACGATAAATTCGGAAATAGGGAAATAAATGGGAGTGTTAACATTGCGTTCTGAAGCATCTAGCTCAAAAAGATTCGAGCTTTCTCGACGCGCGCACGCGTCCACACACACACACAACACTACCGTGTCGAATATATTCACGCCTATATATTTATATACATGCACATAATGGCGTATACACTTATCGTTAGTTTGCGAATTATAGTACATTCATCGTTATTATAAAAAATTCGGGGTTACATTACTAAGAGCAGCGAGGACGACGCCGCCGCCGACGATGATGACGTCGCGCGAGAGTGCGGATCGAAAATCTTCGACGGCGTTATCATTTAACGATGTACACTAACACGTATTCTTTGTCTCTACTCGTTATGATTGACAAGGTAGCCGCGCAACCTCGACTTCGGTTTACCTTTGAGATAATTACTCGGGCGTACGCGGCCATCTATCTAACTACCGAACGCGACCATGTCTTCTTTGCCGCGCCTGTGATTGGGCAAGTGTGGCGCAATTTCTTTCTTTCTTCTTTTCTTTTTTTCTTGCTTATAATTGACAACGATCGTCGCACTTGCGTTTGGATTGCACCGTGAATAACGAGCACTTTGGCACTCTTCGTCCTTAATTAATTATTCAGCGTCGATATCGATAACTTATAACCGCGATGGCTGCTTCTGTGTCAGAACCGTTCCTCAGCGGCAAGCGCGTTTTAATTGTATCGTGTAATTAAGTATTTAGATGAAAGCCCCGCAACCCGCAATTGATTCATACAAAGGTAAAAACAGGGCGGTCTCGTTGTTCCTTGAATGGAGCCGTGATTAGACTGCAGTTCATTCAGTTTGCAGTGTCTCGCAACACGAGAATTCTTACTTTTTTACGAAAGTCCATGGTCGCCGATAATCACCGGAGATTGTTCAGTGAAAATTGTTATTAATCTCGTCAATGTTTACGCACCGTTTGCTTTAGCATACGACAGATACGTGGACGTTAAAAAGAAGGCAGAGGTGAAGTTAAAAGTTTATCAAAAATTTTGATAGCGTCGAAAGTGAGTCTCTTTTATTTGAGACACGTCTTATAAAATGTCGCTGAAATACTTTCGTGATAAAAAACGGACGGCCGTGCGCTTCCGATTCTGTTGATGACGTGGGAACGGTTCTGCTATCGATCGAAGTCATATTGTCGCGATGCACCCATGGTTCACGCACGATCGCCCACGATATTTCAAATCGTTGGAATGTCTGCAGGAAAAACGGTCACGTTGATATTCAAGTTTTCTTTTATCGCCGCAATCTCGACAAGCGGCACGATTAACATAGGATACAGCTAGCGATGAGCTCGTGAATCGTACAAGTCCCATCGACGTTACCCATATAATTTGCGTGTCGGATTCAACGAGTGTATGTCTTCAGTTCGACAAAGTACATACACCGACGAAAACGCTGTTCTCTTTGTAAATATACGTTTATAAGGAAATCACCTGGTGTTTTGTGATCTTACATGGATAGGATGCTCTCCTAGGACGCGCGATGTTAATATTAGTCAGACGTATCTGATATACTTATGCAGAGTGCACCTGCTGAATATTTTGGCGTGTATGTTTCGTCGTGTGTTTCTAACATGCACGTCTTGACGTCTTGTGTCTCATACCCTGTGATGTTTCTAACTTTGATCAAAGTTTATCAAAGTTTGCGATAGACATTGACGCTTGAAACCGTCGATGATCTTTAAAAACAATTCCCGTGTTCGATCCTGTGGTAACAGATACACCGAACAGATAAACGAGGAACAGTAATTATCGTTAATGATGAAGCACGAGTCAGGATTTTACGGTTGATACCCTCCAATATTGGGCGTGCATTGAAATTTAATTTCAATCTGGTGCGAAAATAAGAGAGAGAGAGGGAGCGCGTTGTGCGATCATTAAGTTTTATATGTATCATCGTTATTACTAAGGATACAAAATGTCGCATGCTCCTTCTAATGACTTCTGACTGCTACTTATTATCACCCTACTTAGTTACCGATGACTATATACAATGCCAGTGCAAATAAAAAACAGTCGTTCTCCTCCGTTCTAAGGTATATAGGGTACGTTTTTATAATAAATTACGGATACGAAGAAAGGTTGCTAGCTTTCTCTCTCTCTCTTTCTCTCTTTTACTGTTCGTATGCATGCTTGTAGCTGGCAGTTGGGGTTTTTTGTGCTCGACGGACGAATCGGTGAACGATAGTTGTGACCCGCAGCTGTGCTTACGAGTAATAATTTTCTCTCTGTTGGTAGAGCGGCAACGGTGTCACCGGCGAAAAATCGTCCTCGTCCAGGCTGGCCTCGGAATTCAGTGGAAGAGTGGCCAACGCTTTCACTGCCGATGACAACAAAGAGAAGATCGAGTGAGTATATCAAATTTGTTCAACTTCGGTCAATTGCGAATCGTATCAGTTGATATATCGGGGAGTTGAATGCGCTCAATGGTAAAATGAAAAAAAAAACATAAACAAACCTGACAAACGATAATGTGATGTGCGTGTCCTACATGGAGAGGATGGAGAAAGCATGTCAGTCAGTGCGCCTGGTTACCTACACACACAGCACAAACAATCCAAACAACACTCAACTACGTTTGACAAAACTATCTTCATCTTGAAACGGAAGCAATGGACGGTTCAATGTACCGAAGGGTTTTCCATAGTTGATGCAATATTTCATATTGGAGGAGAACGATTGTCTCGCTTCGAGTATGAATCCATTTTTGCCAAACTATTGCGAACGCTTTGAAGAACATGGGTGACGTGAGAAACTGTAAAGCGAAATTTCGTTGCGTAAATAGTAGAGAGGCAGTGGGCACACCGTGCTGTTTCGCCGTGTGCACAAACGGAGCAACGAAATAAAATGTTTGCCTATTTTCTCTTTATTAAGGATAAGCCACTGGAACACATTTTCATGCTAGTCGCATCACTAGGTTAAGAACAGGATCATGCAAGATATATCAAAATCTTATGATGTTCTTCTTTAGCCCCAGTACCGACGTACCAGCTACCATTTTACTCTTTTCCATCACTTGCTTCGCAAGAATTTGATTCAGCTGAAGGATGTGCTCTCTTTGTCGTTTCTCTTCGACGACTTTTCTTTTCAAGGTGTCCGATTTGCCGACTGTGACGTCGTCATCTGTAAGGGAAACGTTTGCGTAAGATGCCTTTGAGGAGAAACTAAGATTCTGTGGGAGGAAACGAAACACGTACCAGCACCGTCTGGCGCAGTGACAGTTGTTTCGGAAAGCATTTTTCGAATGGCGTCAGCTTTCTTTAAACGTTGCTCTTGTTCTTCCGCGGACAGCTCTGGCGTCTGCAGGGAAAAGATACCGACATGCACTGTCAGTTCTGAATACCTCCCATTATTACCTCTGAACTGGCTTCAGTAGAAGCAGCCATACTAATCTCCTCACTCCTTACCTGCTCGGGAATATACCGTTCAGGAATGACGATCTTATTCGGTGTACCTAACAGTTGATCGATAGTGCTTTCGTTATACTTGAGCTCCTTGTGACTCAAGGTCGACCTCACGACATCGGGAGCGTTGATCCTGGGCCTGAGCGCGCGTTCCATGTCCAGATCATCTCTGGCTCTACCCATTCCCTGCAGTAAGCGAAAGCGTCACGCGCCAATTGCAAGCGAAAGAAATACAGAGAAGTGGTGAACGTTTGGCGTACAGAGAGAAAGGTGACGAAGCGGAGGGCGATAAAGGACACGTGTCGGAACGAACGAACATGTGACAATGCGTACGTGATGAAAACTGTGCGGAAGGTAAAGAACGTAAACGGGAGGTGAAAGCGAAACGGAGAAACGATAATGAAACGAACGAAAGGTACCATCTTGGAAAAGGCGTCTTCGAGGTCGAGTACGGGTTTGCTACTAGACACGGTGTAGTGACGTCTCTTTTCGCGCGGCACCTGCCTCCTCCTAGGGCCTTCCGTCTTTTTCTCCGTCAGTTCCTTGATGATCTGCTTGGCGGCCTCGCTCTTAAATACCGGGGAGAGCTGCGGCGACTCTGACAAACTGTTGATCGTCATTGCGGAGCCAAAGAGCTTCTCTTGCGCGCCAGCTGGCAGCTCGACTCGTGACTTGGGCCCAGGAGTCTCCGGACTGAGTGTGCCCGCCGAACTGTCAGCCTTGCCGGACGAGACGGAGCCATCGTAGTGTCCGTATTGGGCCAGATAATACTGCTGCGCTTGCTGGCTGAGGATTCGCGCCGATTGCGGCGGATAATTCTGATTACTCGGACTGTACGGCGGGCTGGTCGAGTAATTGGGCGAGCTCATCGGTAGGTGAGAGCTGGACGTGGGACTGTCCGTGTACGGCGATAGCGTGCTATCGGAGCTGCCGTCGTGACTTTCAAACTGCAGTGAGCGTCAAAAGAACGTGAACGTAAGGCGAGGGGAATAAAAGAAATAAATCGAGATGGGGCGGGAGCGGGTGAGAGCGATGAGAAAAAGTGATGAAACGGAGAGAACCGCGTGGAACGTGGAACCATCGAATTTACCTTCTTTAGCAGCCTATCAACTTACGCGAACTTTGTGACGGCGAGCGAGGATGTTTCTAATGGCGTGTATGCTATCGCTGCGCGGCGGTGGCACCACTGGCGGTTGATGAATGCCGGGATGCTGTCGCTGACCGCCGAAACCTCTCGGCAGAGACATGCTCCTCTGGAACTGAACATCGTCGAGCTCGCTAAGCTGAACGGTGCTTTGAGCGTGAACGATCGGCGACTCTTCCACCACTCTGCCTAACTGCGCCTTCTGCAAATCGAAGATCTTTCGTTCGTAATCGGCTCTGCTCTCGTCTCCTCAACGTCCCTTGCAACTCTCTTGCAACCTGACCGCAGCTTCGCTCTGACCGCGACGAAACGGTTTCCAATGAAAACACGTAACTACAGCTACCGGCTATGTGTGCAGAACACCAAGTAGCACTGGCATCATGCATGCTTCGAAAATACGAGCGAGGAAACAATGTCGAAGACAAGCGTGCGGCGTTTAGCGCTCGCATCTCGCACTTGTGTCAAAGAGATGTAGTAGAGATGAGCCCGACTCGAATGCTGCCTTTACCTCGAATTTCTGCGACCCTCCGAGGTCCTCGTCGCACAGTCTCTTCGCTCCGCCAGGTGCCTGAAGACCGTTCGTTAAGGGAATGCCAATGTTTCCGGTTCTGTCACCCCGATCTCTCTGCCGTCTCTCCGACTCCCGTTTCACGATCCGCACCGTCTTAATCTCCTGCTTCTCGCGATTGTGCATCAAACCTTTTCGGGAGACAGATCGATATTGCGCAGCCGTAGCTTTAGTCTCGCGGGAGGCGAGTGAAAGTTTAAATTGGACCGCACTCGGCTGCCGTTCTACTCACCGGCGAATTTGTTATCCTCGTTTTGTCTGTAATTGTCATTCATCAGCAGAGTTTCCTCGTTGAGAGGTGGCGGGGGCGGTGGCGGAACGTACTCCGGCGCCGGATTTTGCGGTGTCGTCGTTCCATTCTCGGCGTGCTTACTTGTATCTGTGGCGTGATTTAAAGACCGTGAACAAACGTTGCGCTTGCGAACTAGAAAGATGAATAAGTTATTATGCCGGCTCCAGACTGGTACGTCAAAGGGCCTATTTGAACAGCTTTCATTTGATTACTCAGAGACAAAAAGTGCGCGCGAAAAATAGGTCGTATTTAAGCATCTTTCGGTCTTTCAACTAACGCGCGAAAGCGTCTGGGATGGATTAACTGCGTAAGTGGAGGACTCACTCCATTTTAAACAGTCTACAAAGTCTGTAATTAAAAGTTTGATAGCCGACAAAAAGCAGTTTGCAGAACTTACCTTGAATCCTCGAATCTGTATTGACATACAATGGCGCAACGTTGACTTGCATCAGACTCCCCTTTCCCTGCATTTGGTCCTTCAGTAGCTGCTGCTTTAGCTGGTGCTGTTGAATTTGCTCTCGTAACTGCGGCGAGAGTGTCGAGATGTGATTTTGCGGTGAATGTCCGAAGGACTGCTGTTGCTGGTTCTGTTGACGGTTTAACGAAGAAGACGTTTCCTTGTACTGCACAGGCGAGGTATAGAGCTGATAAGAGCTTCCTCCGTTCTGCTTGCTTCGCGGTGACGACGACAATGCTGGACTCGCCGGAGAATCTAGCCCATGGTCCAAGGTGATGCCGGAATCCAGATCAGTTTCCAGCCACGAATTTTGCGTGCGCTTCTTCGAATGATGCACCTGAGGAGCTGAATCGACAACGACTCCGTTAAGATCCTTCGAACAAGCCTGGATTACCACTTTCGTGAGTATCGATTAGCCATGACGACATATGGGGGTGGCTTTCCCGACGCAACAGTTGGTCGCGTTAATTGTTTGCAATGCAGCTGTCTTTGGGTTTCGTCAGCCAATGCGAAGGAATGGTTTCGGGAGGACGTAATAAGCAATGATATTTTTTCCTCGTGCTCGATCGTGCTGTAACGTTTGCCAACGAGTGACGATCGGATAAGGAGTTATGGCGGAATACGACGGCGTTACGTGGGATTTTATAGCTGAGCTCTTCGGAAAGTAATAACGCCGACTCCGTAGCACATAGAAGTTTCGCCAATCCAACTGGATATATGGAGTTGGGGTGAGGCCGAATCGAACCTTCTAATGTATCGCGTAACTTACCGGACGTAGGTTGCGGTCTGATCTGCTGTACCAGGCTGTGGGATTTCTCGGTCAGTTGTCGAACCTGGATGCTAAGCTCCTTCCTCTGCCTCTGAAGATCGCCGACCAGTTGCTGCACTCGTCTTAGCTCCGCTTCCAGCGGAGCCGTCGTACCGGAAGTGTCTCTCGCTATATTGCCCGTATAACGTCGCGAAGCCTGCAACTTCTGTCTAAGCACCACCAAGTCCTGTTCCAATCTAGCATTCTCCGCGACCGTTTCTTCGAGTTTCTGAAAGCATCACCCCGTTAACCGTAAGCGGAGAGAAGCGAAACAACGAATAACCGAACTCAAACTGATAGCATGCCGAAGGAGCTGACGTATTTGCAAGCTGCCGCTACCGTGGCATTTTCAAGAACGCATAAGGCGCACTGTTCGAGTGAGTGCCGGAAGTGAATGTGCTTGAGTGCGTCCGAACGAGATCCGTGACATTTGCAAAGTGTAGCACAGTTACGAGAAAGTTGTCGAGAAATATTTTTCTATAACCGCGAGACGGGGTGGGGGAGAACAGTTTTCATCCGATCGATACTCGCGAGCAAAGTCAAAAGCGGAGTTCGAGGTTCGTTTTGCGACTCTCGAAGCAATGCCCTCGGAGGCGAGGCGAGGCGAGGCGAGGCGTACCGTTTCGTCGGAACGACAGATTCGAGGGCAGACGAGGCGACGCACGTCGCCAATCAATTTCCATTCATTTTAATCTGCCGTACGCCGACGACAGCAGAGGATAGCTGCGCATATTAGGCACCCCTGCCGCCGCGCCGTTTCAGAGACATTTCGAACTTTCTACCTTCGAGTTGTGAGCGAGCAGGACTCTCACTCTGCTGAGCTCTCGTTCCAGCAAAAGTTGCTGCTTTCTGTACCGTTCTGCCTCCGCCAAATTGCTCCGACTGCCTTGCAACTTATGTCGGAGGCCGCCAAGTGCCTTCTCCAGAATTTCCTGCGAAGGTCGAAATTGTCAAAGTTCATTTTCGCCCCGATCCATTTTCTGCCCTGATCTAACAGTCGTTACTGGGGCAGGCTCGCGTATAACATTCACGCCTTTCGGACATTCCAAGAACGGCGATGATCGAACTTATTGTTGCTACGCGAATGTAAGGGACTGACTGAAAGGACGACAAATTTTGCTGACGAATTATTTTGTTGAACATCTTAAAGATCCAAGAGTACGTGTAAAAAACGAATTCCTTCCATCGCCAATCGCGTGGGCGCAATCGCAATTTAATAAACTACAGACCGATAAGAGCAATCTCCTGGGGAAAATGGGATGATGTAAACGTCATTTCCGATCGTGTTACGGAATATCGCGTTACTAACCTTGTCTTGTTGAAGACTATGAAGCGTGCCGGACTCTTCCTGGAGCAACCGATCCAGTTTGTAGAGCTGCTGCACCTTGGCCTGTAACACGGAGTCAACACTGAACGCTACAACACTGAGGCTCAAAGTCTCGGTACACGTCGAGGTCGAGTGTCGCGTTTCAGCCGCAATAGAAATTCCGCTGGTACAAAGAACGTCACGGGCCTTTGCGATTAATTCCACAACAAGCGCCGTCAGTGTTCCCTCTCATCCGCAGCCGCGCACGTTATCAGTTTAGTTTCCTAGCCGCGGGTTCTGCTTGCGCGCGCTGTGTCGTTAAACGTTTCACCGTGCGTTATACGATGGGACGAATCGCGACAGTTCTAATTTCGTCCTTACCCGTTCCATTCCGATTGAACGCGAGCCCGGAGGTACTGTTTCGTCAGACTTCTTATTGGAATTTCTCGCTGTCACAGCACTTGTTCCCGATGGTTTGCGGTGCGCATTTGCATTGGCGCGACGCGCGACGCGCGACGCGCGACTCACCTGCAGTTGATTGTGGTCTGGACTCAGTCTGTCCCAGTCTCGACGTTCCTCGGCCAGCAGGCGTTGTTCCTGCACCCTTTGATTGAATTCTAAACGGTCCCGATGATCTCGCGCGCTCTCTTGAACGAGATCATGACGAGAACCAGATACGCTGTTGGTTCCGTTGGCAGTTGTGCGGTTGTATAATGAGCCCAGCTTCACCATGTTGTCCACGAGATTGACGAGAGGCTTGCCCTTCTCGTACTTTTCCGAACGAGAAATAATTATAGGGTGCAGTATTCGAGGTTTCGGGAAAAAGTCGGAAAATTGTGATCTAACCCAGAGATAATCTCGCGAGAGAGGACGCAGAACTTTGTTAGAAAGGACGTATTCGAGGTTTCCGCTACCCGACGACGTAACGGTGCACGCTTACCTGTTTCTCCAAATCCATTAGATGCTTCTTTAGTTCTTCGAGTTTCTGAAGATTTTCCAGCCGCCTCGGTGTGTCGAGTTCCGCCAATCTAGCCTGCGGGTCAGAGAAGATCGTCGTGAATTTGATCAGCCGCGACGTGTCACTTGGCAAAGTACACATGCAACTCAAACAATTGAGTTACTTAACGAGGAGCACACTTATTGGCACAGTGTAAGCGTGTATATTGGAGTTAATTAGTTATCCGAGGATAGCGCAGTGAGTCCGGAGACCGTGGAGAGAAAGCAGCGTGTTTACCGGGAGATGACATTTTGCGCAAGAACACAATTAATTTGGAGGCTGAACGAGCGGCGAGTTGAAAAACGTCTCCGTGAATACGACGGGACGGAATGAGGTGGTTGAAATTGTTCCGTGACAGCGAGTGTTCGCCTCACGACGATCGTGTGAGAACTGTCGACTCGCTTTCCAGGGTCGACGTGGAAACACGATATCTCGGGCCACAACTAGTATGCTGCAGCGGCAGCGGCAGCGGCAGCGGCAGCGGCAGCGGCAGCATTGCCAGTGCAAGGTGACTTCGGTTTCGGCGGAGTGAGAGGAAGGATTAGGCCAGTTCTACCGATAGGCACAGTGTGCCACTTGTGCGTACGCTCGTGGCCTCCCGATGATGCGCGCACGTCAATTTCCATCCGCTCCCGCATACACTTATAATTATCACGCTCCATTCTGCGAGACTCTTGAGAGGCCGACACTCGGATCAATTAGACGCGTCTTCCTGCCCGTCGACGACACTTTTCGAAATCGAAGTAGCCCATTTTAAGTTAATGCAACTCGAGAGCGGCCGGGGAGCGTCGGAAAGTTTGCCGTCAGCGGGAACTTGAAGGACAATTCGAGAAGCCCCTTATGAAACCGCCGCCTACCGAACGGAGACGAAAGCAAAGCTATACTCCCGCAATACGACGGGACCGTGGGAAGGTCTTTTAATTTCGCTAAAAAAAAAAAATCACCGGCACCGCGATATATTCTGAAAGATCTCGGTCACTACAGACTACAATTTTTCCGGATTCTCCATCGACCATCGAGCGTTCGACGATCGCACGAACGAGCCTGGCCAGCTGACGAAGATTCTGTTGCTGGAGAAAAAAAATGGTATTGAGCGATGAAGAGGATGACATCGGACCTGAGCCTCGATCTCCATGTGGCACGTCTCCATCGCCTTGCAGAGCGCCGCGTTCTGCCTCCTAAGCTGGATCAGCAGCAGGACCAATTCCTCGTGAGTCCTGCCGAGAAGTTCGCCAGCGGAAACCCGCACCAATCCGCTGTTTCCGTGATGCCCGGATGCCTTGCTGATTGCCTCTGTTCGCTGCGAGTTGACATTGCTCTGTCGGGAGCATGCAATCTTTAGTTAACGAGAAACCGTACATCGTTCTTTATTGAGTAGCCTTTCGGTGTAAAGAGAGCGATTTGATTGGCATGGCAAAGTCATGATGAGATTCTTATATTATCAACTATAATCGTCGGGACGCCGCTGAGCCGGCCTTTTCAGTCACGCGGAAGCGTTTCAATTAACTTCCTAAGCACAATTGTACGGTGCTAAAAGCTGCCGCATCTGAACGTCATCGTTCCCAGGAGACACTTAAAAATAGTCATCTAACCATAATGAGATCTTTCAGAATATGTGAGAAATAACTCTGTCTCCTATTTTCCCGTTGTAACGCCGCCTCCTTTTGACGTCGCACTGAGCGCGTAGAGAACCATAATATGCGCGTCTCCTTTCCCTTCTGTCGAAGAGTTATGAAATTTCAGCGTACCGGGGAGTGAAAGGTCCGTGTACATCCGTTGATAGTTGGATGGAAAAAAAGGAGGAGCGAGCAAGACGCGGGATCTCTCGCTTTTAATTTGTATTAATGCCAACGGCGGACGGCGTTGTATGACACGCGCAGAGCACACATTCGTGAATGGAACATTTTTTAAAGGACGCCGGCGCACGCCTACACTTGCGATTCCTGCACTTCCCGAGCGCATCCTCTGCGAAATGAGCCCGCTTGAGAGCCACTGCTTAACTGGACCCTCACGTTCGTTGAGACTTCAAATCATGGTTGCTCATTCGACTCCAGTACACTTCAGCGGCTCTCAGCGTGTCTGCGTCTCTGAGGGTCCGCGTTAAGGAGGAATTTCCGGGCTTTAATGGTAAATATATGAGAGGAAATAAACAGGCAGGGGGAGGACGGAAAAGGAAGTGGGAAGAGCGTGAAGCTCGGTTCGAACAAACTATTGTCGAATGTTTGGTGCATTCCTTGCCACGAAGACGGTGCGCATTGCGTCTATACCTTTGTCAGTTCGATTCGTGTGTGAGAGAGAGAAGAACCCCTTAACAACGGATAGCACGAGTTAACGCCGATAAATACGGCGAGTCATACGGACGGAACGCGACTTCTCTCCCCCTTGAGAGAGTATATCCTGGGATACAGGATTTTTGCCAAAGAAAGGGCAATAACGTTTCGGATAGTTGAACGCGTCCCCCCCGCCCCCGGTGGAAAAACGGTGGCTGGATTCGCCGCGAATGCATTGGAGCGCGGATGGAATGACCGCTTAAATATCCCGACAATTTTCTCCGTCGGCCAGGGGCACGTTAGGAAAAAGTCTTCCGGACGTAAGAAAGTAACTAACCCGACTAGCCAAACATATACGTATGTGCTGTGTGTGCGCCCTGCGGTGGCCGCACTGTCAATAAATACCCGGACGGAAACCGGGACTTTTCTGTTCGATCGTGGCCGCCACACAGTGCAGCCCCGGCAAACCACGCCGAAATCTAATCGATCAGCCATAGACCCGCATGTGGTAATACGGGCAGAAAACTGGAGTCTCGCGTCTCCGCGACAAGCTCACATTTTTTCGACTCCCCTCCTTCCGGAAAGTTAGGGAGCGAGATATAAATTGCATGCTATCTCGGCGGATAACGCTACGAATTCTCACGGAACATCCTCGCAGACCTGCCTCCAGTACCCATTTCTTCTCGTACCTGCTCACTGGCAAACGCCGACTATCCGCATCCGATCGATGAGCTGACCCAAACGCGCACTCGGCTTCACCTTTATGATCCCTTAATTGCGGAAAGTTCGCAGGTACGCGCCTCGTAAAGCCGCCTCGGAAACGACCAGCGAGTCCGGTTTCCCGTTTACGAAGTTCGCGTACGAAATTTAATCGAGCCGCGTATGCGACACGCACGCACGTGTACGTGCCTTTGCTGCCACGTCCGTGTACACGTGGTGACGCATGTATTTGGACAAGTAGCACGTAGGTAGGCGAACGCACGCACGCACACGCACACACGCACACACACACACATACACACACACACACACACACACACACACAAAAGGGGGAACGGAAGACGCGTGGAAGCGCAGGACGAGCAGGACGACGAGAAGGCTTCGCAGTGCACGAAAGAAGACTTTGGTAGACTGGCGTTATGCCCGGTCCGCGCGAGTCGCCTACAGTACCTACCCGCCATGCACCGTGGGCTCCTTGCTCAGCTTGTCGAGGCATCGTTTTGTATGTTTTGCCGGGGTTCTGGCTGCCTTCTCGGCTCGGCCACACGCGGGTAAGGTCGTCGACAAAAGTTCCGCGCCTTCGATCCGCACTCGCGCATTATAGGCCGCACGAGTGACTCCCTTATTTTTGCTTGCTTCCACGAGGAGAATGAGGCGCGCTGCTAGATGAACATATTTTCGTTTTTTTTTGGGTTCTTTTTTGTTGCGCTGACTGAACTACTCTATCCTGCGGAAGAGACGCTCGGCGAAACGTCTCGGTCACTCGTTCGAGCGGTTCTACGTGTATATTAAGGTGTACCGTCGCGCTCCGAAAATCCTTATCTTCGGGCAGTGTTATTCTAGCTTATCAAGCGTTCTATGTAAATTTACCCGAAAACGCCATTGGGGGGACAGCGTTTCTTTTCTCAGATTTCTATCGTTGCGTCTTATCGCGCTCAGCATCCGCCGCCCATTCCGTCTCTTATTACCCGAATCTGCATACTCGCAGAAAAGCATCGCATACTCTAATTTGCCTTAGCTACACGGAAGATGCGCGTCGTTTTTTCTCTGCTCAGCGAGATTATGCAGTCGTTGAGTCGAGAATTGCTTGACACGATTACGCATTAAGGGCGCGACTCTAGGATCCGTGGCCAGCAGAGATAAGTTCGTGCCGTTCGGGTCTTCATTTATTTCATACAAAGCGAGCACCTGCGTTTTAGTGCTCCGCTCTCCACCTAAATCGCTCTTGTGCACGGAGCTTAAGGTCCGTCTGCAGCTCTCTGGCACGGTGCCCTTGCTGACCAATCCTGACCGTATGCAGGATCGACCCTGGACCTCAGTTTTCTTAATCCTCTTTTCCTCCCTCACCCCTCTGGCGCTCTTATCCTCTCTTTCTGCCTCCCGACCGTTCCTTTCTCTCTTTTCTCACTTTCTCCTCCTGTCCCCCTCTTCTCTCCTCTTCTCTTCTCTTCTCTTTCCCACCGACGGCGACGCTTCGACCCGATCCTCTTTTTGCGCCTCTCCCGCACACCTAGCGGGTAACGGCAGGGAGAGGACGGCACTTATATCGTTACGTTCGCATTCGACTATCCGCTGCACCTTTAGCACGAAAAGAGAAGACCGCCAAAAAAATTACTTTACCCCGTGGCAATCGTCGTCGTCGTCGTCGTCGCAGGAATGCGTCGACGAAGGAAAATTTTCCTTCGACTCTGCGTCATGGAAATAAATTGAATTTTCTTCGCTGCGCCGCGCCGGCGAGGATAGTACCTACTTTACAGCGAAATTAGAATACTTGCTCGGCATATACACACACACGCGCGCGGCACCTCCGCAGAGAAGGTCGTAGACGATTTTCTGGCGATTAGCATTAATAATACGAGTCGTTTCGGCGGTATGCTGCGTTTGCACGGGGCGCGCCAGAGCAATTACAGTAATTAGATTGTTCCACGCATACAGTGACACTATATTAAACGCTATTCGGTATATTCGGACCCGCCTCTGCGGGGCAGCAATGTTTCCGCCTTTATTACTCTGCTCGCCACGAGAGCGGGCCAAATTCGTGACATACCTACAGTATCGCGGATATCGTGCGCGCGAATATCTCGAAATATCGAGCTCCTTTATGATATCTTTCGCGTATCGTGTATCGCGTACCCAATGAACCATCGCCCGCGTCGGCCACATAGAAATTGTGCAAGTGCCTCGACACATTCTCGCAGCCGCCCTCTACGTCGCACTTTCTCCAGGTTCATGCAAATGCCGCGGGGACCATTGAGATCGTAATCCCGGTGACAGGATCCGATGGAAAGCACGGGTTTTCGTCCTTGCAGCAGTTACAGCCGGCCGCCTTGCCTTCTGAAATGGTCGCGCGAGACCGGCCGCGACCGTGGGGATAAAGGGACAAACGGCTGGCGAGCTGCACCGCCAGGAGCGCGATTCATCCTTGGCGAATCTGCATGACTCTGGACCCGGAGGAAGATAGAAAGAGAGAGAGAGAGAGAGAGAAAGGGAATGGGCTGCACGTGCGCTGCACCACTTCGCCTCCACGTTATAAACGTTCTGCGTACTAACGGCTTTCTTTTACAGTTTGCTTTTACAGCTCCTTTTACAGTCTCTCGTAGCGATAGCTCTCGTTTACTAGCAGTAAATGAACATGTATGCGACACTTTACACCCGACCGGTTTTCGAGGAGAATTCAGTTCGCACGCTGATTGATCGGTCACTATGAAAGTGGTTTACGCGCGTGAAAGTGGTAGGCATCACTGGGCAGGCAAAATCAATCCTTTTCCGGACTCATCACCTAGGCCACTTTCATAAATCACCGGCACAGATATTGTAAGAAAGAAAGAAAGATTGCACGTGACGCGAGACTTCACGGAGAGCTTTTAATACGAGACGTTTGCATAGGGGTCTTTTTTCCAACGCTCGCGTCAGCGCAAACGCTCCGCGAAAATGGAGCCTGGCATGCGGTTTTAATTATCCGGAAATTTTCTTTCTCTCCTCCGGTAATCGTTAGACGTATCACATTTCATCGCACACCTGCGTGGAATCGTATTCCCACGGTGATCCGCGCACTTCGTGCTAATGAAAGTGCCTTCAGGAAATCTCCTCGTTAACAGGCATGTTCGACATCGTGAATAATACAGTCGGAACCGTGCTTTGTAACAGCAAACATTTGTACAAAGTTATAATAATGACAGATCGTAGGGGTGCGCTAAAATGTATGCTCTTGACAAGGTGCTTTCTCATATACGTGCAAAAGTAGCATCCATGAAACGTCATATGTGTGTCGCGTGCTCGTGAGCGGCGTTTTCACGCTGGACGGTGCACTTCGCGCCTGTGATGAGGGGCCATTAAGTATCGTCCCAGCGAGTAATAGAGTACGCTCGATCAACCGATCGGCGTATCATTTCGCCCAGCTAACCGTGGTAACAGGAAGCGATTAAAGCTATTTCTGAACGCGGCATTATATTAAGCTTCCCGTACAATGCGATGTAAGGCAGTAATTTCGTCTTACAGCGCACAGTGTAACGTTGCTTCCTGGAAGCCACGAGAAGTGAGGCGAATAGTAACAGGGCAAATAGTGTCTTGAATTATGTAGCTACTGGTGTCTTCCCCCGCAAATCCCCGCGGACGGATAACCGTACGTGAGTTCAATCCCTGTTTCATATCGTGCGGCCGTAATACCGCTGCAGTTCAATTTCTGAGACAATTCGTTTGTTCCGAGGTACAGCTTTAATCAGTGTAACTGCGATCGTGCCACATCATCTATAATGATACGGTCTATGTGTTTGGTAGAGTAAGTGCATTATAACTCAGTCAGTCGCGTTCTTATTACACGGTTAAGTATTATACAGCCATGTCCAAACTGCGCGAATGCGTATATATACGTGTTACGTGTCGTTGTATACACATTTCGATATTTCGTAGACCTAAGTTGCCGAATTTCGAGTCCGCTATCTTCTTTACGTTTGGACGATAAAAAACGGCGCAGAAAATAGTAGGGACGCCGTTCGCGCCGTTGTCGGAACGACAAGAGAAAATTTTAATCTCATTCCTCCGATATCTTGCCGACCGTTTAATTCCGAGTGCGAGCAATAGGAACCGTATGGCAACAGCAGACGCAGCACCGAATTCTGCAGAAACTGGATCGTTTCTTGCAAATCGACACGGCCACGTGTATCTGCGCGTGCCTCAAATCCTTTCCTTCGACGACGAATAAACTTACGCGCTCGCCAGTTTAATCCGCCCACCGCGCAACGAGCCTTGACAATGAATTCAATACTGGGGCTTAATTTCCGAATTAATTTCGTTTCGCAAACTGGGAAAACCTCATTTTCTCTCGGCGCGGCGCATCGCAGTATTCTAGGTCGGGGTGTCGCGAGGAATCGAACAAACGGTCAACAACGTTGTTGTTTTAGTCAGCTTAAAAATAGCCAATTCTATTCTCGGAATGTAGAAGTCATTTTTTCATTTCTACGTATTATTTGATCTGCATTGACAAGCGTACCCGTGAAAACAAAAGATTATCCGATTTTATACTTCATTAGTTTTTACAGAGTTCAGAAAGACACATGGCCGATGCCGATGAATATTTTTCTAGACTAATTCTAAAAGGCACGTACATATCACATATAACTGATTAATCATGTAATATTATTCTAAACACGGTATTTTCATTCTACTGAATCTCTAAGCTAACATAAAAACTCTCGCGACTAGTCGAATCGTATCGATCACTGTCCATTTTCAACTTGCTGAAGCCATCTCGAGGACGTCGGTCAAATACTAACGGCAAATATCGCCCTGAATTATACAGGGACCTAAGTCTTCCCACTGGATTAGTACCGATATCGCAGTATATGCTCGCCCGTACGTAGACCGTTGTTCCCGCGGAATTATGTATCGTACACGTCAATGCACTTCCGTGACAGGTTCGTGTACACTTTACGTTCACGAAAATGGCTGCAAGTCTCGATCGCGATACGAACGCTCCGATAAGTTGACAAGCAGTGCCATCGTGTGCGGGCCATGTTCGGTGTTAATGAGAAAGGGCCATAGTGACACTCGACGTCGATGGTCGCTTCACCCTCTTTCAGGGCTACTCTCGCCTGAGCGACGTGACGATTTTCGATTAGAAAACAGGAGGATTTTTTATGAAAACAAGCCGTTTCATAATTGGAAATGCGATGATGGTACGTAGGGAACCAAGTCGGAAATGTCTGATTTTCCATTGTCGATAGCTATGGTGCGCTGTCAAGGAGAGGTTTCAGCTTTCCGCGTTACAACGCACATTAATTTAGCATCGTGATTACGGTAGTCGGTCGAGTGCAAGCATTTGTAAAGTATCGCGCCGGTAATTAAGGACTAAACTGGAGCGTCCCAATAATATATCAAAACTCGAAGCCAGGTATTTGCCTCGAAATTTGCCAATATTGGCGCCGGTAACACGGCATAATGCGTACCGTTATGTAACTCGCGCATAATACCGTTCCATTTGTCACAATAACAAACTGCTCAGTCGCAAAAATGGGTATGTACGTTGAACGCTGAGTAAAGTACGACCGCGCTGTTCGCGACACACTTGCGTAAGTTGCCGTTATTAGGCCGATTTCGATATTCATACTGTTAGCGGTATGTCGAACTTTGAACATCAGTTCGGCCTGAGCACTGCGCCGGTCAAAATCTTTATTTCGCCTGTATTACCTCACGCAGTCTAGCCATAACTGCACAGTGTACGCCGTACGGATAGAATTATGGACCTGATATAGGAGCCAGCGAGTCGGTTGCTGCCGAATTGGCGCAGACATGTGCATGAAAGTGTGCGCATATTCGATCCTAGCCCCATGTTTCAGAAGAATTATGCGCGCCGCGTGTATCATTGCAATACCCTGGCGCGTCACGTGTATGCTAAACTGGTGGATATCTATTAAAATGACACAGGCGGCAAAATCTATAGGATAATGGCGCTGATGCGTTTAACGCAGCTACTGGAACGATTTGATGATCATTTACAAATACGTGAATCGTTAAAACGTCGATACTGTCATTAGTACTGGCATGTTGTATTTTCGTGTGAACGTGCTGCTGTGAACGTTTCAAATGTTCCGAACGCGCGAATTAATTGCAACGAGAGGCTCTGGGCGTTATCGAGACGGGTTATTTAACAAATGTGACAGAGAGAGTTGTAGTCCTACCAACGAAAACATTTTCTAGGGATTTGTAATGCAGGGTAAATATATATCAGGTGATAAAGCGCAGTCAACCTCTCTGTCGAGACAGCGTGATTCTCAGTACACCATATTAAAAGATTTATGTTAAAAAGCCTGCAGAAAAAATGTGCGACGTTTGCGTTGACTGTACCGTTAAAAAGTGCGCCCACGCGGCCCACGTTGTAACATTTGCATCTCGAGATCTGCCGATTCAACATGGTACGCGAATGTTCGATCTTTTGCCTCGCGCTGGTGCAGAGTTATATATCGCGCGCATACCAATGAATTTTCATTACAGCTCACGTGCGCTTCGGATTAATGGAAATGGACGGAAACCCCGTTAATACTGGACACGTGCAATTATCATACGAGTATCACTACACACAATTGTCAGCCATTAATTGGACGGGCATTGAGGTAATATCCTTTTCTGAAGATTGTTAAACGATCATTATTTTAAAGAATCTCTGCAGTACACTTTAGATTAGCCTCAGACCAACAATGTCCAGTTATTCGAATGGGTTTAAATAAGAAGAACCGTTGTTTCAGTATTTCTGTTCGCGGTTAAAAATGTAACATTCGGTATTTTCTTTCATATTCTTAAGTCGTTAATTATTTTGGATTTATAATGGAATGGATGTGTTATAATAAGACACGATCAATTGTCAATTTGATTTGTTTCCTAAATGATGTCGTGTATAAAAAGCGTTCGGCTATGCTTTGCGCCCTTCTAGATGGTACGATAATTAACATTCTATCCAGTAATTATTCGAATCGGCGTAATTCTCACGAGTTTGATCATTGTGGTCGATTAATAGAACAAATCCCTGGCGTACTCGCTTCTGTACGAACGGCTTGCCGTCGTAGTTGCATAATTATGTTGCCACTGAGTAAGATAATCAGGCTGCGATATACGGGCTGAATGGTATTAACCCGACTACGAATTGTTCCATACCGTTCTAATCTGCAATTCTATGCCCTTCTTTTTCAAATTTGCCTTTCATTACGTACGAATATTCTACGCACGGAGTGAAGCCCATGCTATCAAGTAAAAATGCCACGAAATTCGCGATATAAGTCAAATATGAACTGTGCCGACACGAAGTTGAAGGTAAATTTGAAGAAGTAAAAGCTACAGAGATGAAGATGAAAGCGGGACTGAAGGTATCGCATGAAACATTCGTATAAGTACGCTATTACTGACGGGGGACATTAGATATTCGTCGATGATGACTGAATAACGGAACTCCGATGAAATCCGTAGCGAGAACGTGTATGTCGATGGAAGATCGCGTCGCAATGGCGTCGGCGTAAAAATTTCCCGAACGCGAACGGTTACCTGTCTCTTCGGCGAATTAATTCCCGAATGTGACGTGACATAGACACGCATTCTGTGCGGTGGAGGGGGCGAGGCAAAACCACATAAGCGCAATTAATTTCGTTCGCACACCGACTGGCGCCGGTTATGTGTGAAAGTGCCAGGCGCTCAGGGCGAGATTTTAATTAATTGGGCTAATGGAATTTACATGCTCGGGCGATAATGCAGACTACTCGTGGTCGATAAAACAGTGAGGTGGATAGAAGAAGGGTTTGGGAGACGGCGACAGTGCAGGGGAAAGAAAAAACGAGCGGGAATGGGGGGAAGTAATGGTGGCCCTGAAGGAGGGTCGAGGTACACGGAGTGAAACTGAGTGGGAGGATAAAAGAGGACAGAGGAGGAAGAGAATGAGTAAGAGAATAGTTAACACAAAGCGTCTAAAGGATCGGTGTCGAATCACCGTGAGTCTCGTATCTCCTTTCTCCTTCCATGCTCTGCCATGCCAATCAAATGGAACGTTCTTTCTTTATACGTTATAACGATGAACGACATGTCGCATTGCACTCACCCTTTTGTGCAGCAACTCGTTACTTTCACGCCCGCGTGGGTTCAGTCTCAGATTTCCACCCCCTCCGCGATCCACCTCCTCCCTGTTGATTGGGCTGGCCATTTTCCGTTCGCCTGGAAGAATAAGCAAATGAAATGTACGTTGAACTGGTGAAAAGAACGAAAGAAGCGCAACAATTTTCGTGAATCGCGGATAACATGTGACAATCCTGGAGGCAAAAATTGCACAGAATTGGAAGGTACGATAGGTTCAAGCCAACGATACCGTACAAATGACAAAAACGCCACAGAGGCTGATATAAGAAACGAAATATGTTAGGTCGTTGTTGCTTAAAACGCCAAAGTTTGTTACGAAGTCGGAGGGAGAAAGCGTGAAAGACGTCGCCGAATGGAATCGAGTGCCGAAGCGGAACAGGATTTTCAGAAAGCCGCACTTTCGAAAAGGTGAAAATACATTCGGAAAAGGATCCGGACGGTCGTCAGTGAGGAGTTTATCGAAACGGCAGTGTGGCTGTGCGATCGAAGGCCCGTTTGAAAACGTGGCTTTCGCGATATCCTTTCGTCGACGTGAGTGGAATCAGGCGGAAGAAAAACACCGACGCGACCATGCTTCACGTTTGTCTACAGCGAGCGGCGAATTATATGAAAACATCAAAGAAGGAAAACGGGATGTCCGAAAGATTTCATTTCAAGTCACGACGTCTTTCGCCGGTGTGAGAGCGAGATCGCGGGAAAGAAGTTTCCTCGAGAGCGGAGAGCATTCGATGATCGAGGTGTCCGCTGACTTTCTCCGTAATGACAGGATGCGGCACGACACAAATCGCTTGCGCTGCGATTAATGTATTTTTGTGCATTGAGAACGATCGGTTAGTTAAGGAAGAATCAAAACCCTCTCGGCCGAGTAAAACTTTCACGTATCGCGACGATTATGGTAGTCGATACGTTCGCCGGCGAACGATTCACCGGTGAAAAGCTGTTAAGCCTCGCATTCGGGGCTTTCGCCGTCGAATGTCCCACGGTAAAGAGCTTTCGCGAATGACGGGGACTCAAATGACAGTTTTACTCGTGCCGCTGGATTTGCGTAGAATAGAAATACGGACGTTTAACGGTTGTGCCTCGGTACCTAGAGCGGCCGGCACCTCTCAGCAGCCGGGCGTTCCTTCCTCGAATCACACAATAAGGCGCATCGTCGAAATTAATTATGCCTTCGTTAAGTGTCACTGGAGGACTCTCGTCAAATGCAGAGGAGCACTCTATTTAATACTCCTTTGTCCCGAGTTTATAGCGTGCCGTTTGTTTTTTCCTTCTCTTAACGCCCGAAAGAGACTGCTTAATTACTCGACGATAAATGAATTACGTGGGAATAAACGTTCGGCGATCCTACAAGGAGAACGTCTCACTTCCGGATCGAACTTTCAGAAATTGTGCTCAGCGTATTGACACACATCCCAGGCATGTCAAATTCTATAGGTATTCCGTACTGTGGGCCTTTTTGGATGATTGCATTCCTCCGACTAGTCCTTCAGTGTCGCGGGCTTCGATGAAACATTATTTATGCAAGAGCCTAACAATATGCTGGTGCTCATTTCCTGAAGTTCAATCTGGAACTGAGACGTTCCCCTTGCCAGTTGGGAATATTCCAAATTACGTCGGACACGGTTAATATAAATTTGAAGCAAATTATAGATAACTCGATGTCTCGCAAGCTGATTGAGACACTGATTCTAAAACACAAAAGTTGACGGAACGAGTCGAATATATTCTATCGAAAACGTTGACTCGAAAATCGTTCAATGGCTTCGCATTTACTTCACTGGCAGCGCGCGAAATTTGCTCAAGCCATTCTCGCGATGGATCTGCACGTGACGTCGTTTGTGATAAGTTCCCAAAAGTGATGCTTTCGAAGTGTCGGCATTCCCGTCCCGCGCAACGATCCATTGATTGCCGAGACACGTTAGGGTTGGAAATGAATGCATACGAGTTCGCCGTTATTCGTTGCAGTGCTCTATACGAGCGACGTACGTCTTAGCGATCTCCCCGGAGGGATCTTTGAATAATTAACCCCGACACGCGACAAACTTCTCTACCCGAATTTATGTCCTTTTAAGGAACTTGGACAGTTCTATCCGTTGAACTCCAGCTGCCAGCCGCGCCTCCGTATGACTGCCTCGCACGGCCAGACCACCGTTCCAAGTACGTACTGCTGACATTTGCAGTCTTTTAATTGTTAACCCCCAGCCCCCTTTCCATCTACCGACCATCGTCACTCGCCGTAAGATTCATTAGCGCAATCGTTCTGCGCTGCCTATCTCCGCCGCTGATTATTCCATTTTATTATCGCGTAAAACGAACTTGCCAGAGCGAACAATGTAGCCGGTCTTGAACGGTCTTGAATTCGATCGGGAGACATTATCGGGTTAACTACTTCTGACGTAGAGCCGAGTCGAGCTGGTAACGAAACTCCGTCCGAGCTCACATCGCTGCGAACGACGTCTTAATTGTCGTCGCTCGAATTGTCTTCTGGGCGTTAATGAAAGTTTCGCTTCTTTCATGAAGGTTGGTCACATTTTCGAAAGAACCATTGACGGCTGGTTATGGATTTAAGCGTGAAGTGGTAGTGACGATGAACAAACGGTAAAAAACGAAAGCGAGCGAGTGAGCGACAAACGAAGAATAACAAATGGATAATCGATGCAAGCTGCAATAGGACGATTGAAGAAGGATAGAGTATATTTGGGTCCGTGATCGTAAAAGTGGTGCGTAAGTCAGAAATACGGAATGATCAAGTCGATGATTTATTTCATTGTGTCAGTGGATATTATGCGAAATAAACGATTAACTGACTTAAACCACTTTTATAAACACCGGCCCTTTTGTTCGCTGCAATTCGCTTACTTGGACTGTGCACATGCACCTCACTGTCACTCGGGCTGGAAACTCGATGATCGTTCATTGAAGCGACTCTTAAATGGCCGACAGGGCTGATCAGTCGCTGAGTAGAATGGCCACTCGGCGACGACAGCCTGACATCTCTCATATCGCTATTGTTGACCCTGCAATTCGAGGGATGTCGATTTTTCATTTCACGTAAACGAAAGAATGCGATCCATCACGCATACGGGGTGTTCCACTTAACGCGGATTATATGGATTGCAACGAATGTTGTATACAGTGGACATTGCGATAGGTTCAGTCTTGCAAAATCGTATGTGCGACAGCGCACGCTCAACGTTTTCATAATTTCACCGGACACTTCACGTTCCAGCTGTTGCCTCAGTTATTTTGCGTTAATAATTTGCCCGGTAGTCTGCCTCGGATGTCAATTTATTCTGCGAATGTAATAATACATATGGCGCATCGCTTATGTTTATTTCTCTGTATTTTTTGTTAATCTCCTGATTACATTGTTACGCCATACGTCGCGTGGACGTTCAGTGCAATGTATTGAAATGCAATTGTCTCAACGGATCAAAGTTTCCTTCAAATACCCTATTTTCTGTATAATATTCTTTTGACGTATGTTAAACTTCGGCTGACGATTTTGCCATTCGTTTGCGCCAATCTATATTTAGACACATCGCTAAAACGATTTTATGCAGAAAGGATGACGACTGACAAGAGTCAGAGAGTAACGAAGATGAATTGACACATGGGAGAAAGAATGGGATGGGACGAGATTGTGCTGACTAGCTTTGGAAGTGTAACGTCGGGTTGCACTTCACACGCACAGAGTGTCCTGCAATGCGCGGTACAATCCATAAAGGGATTTCTATGGAAAAATAGTCCCAAAACGAACAATATATTTTTTCCGTACACCTTTCCATATCCGACAAAAAATGATGTATTGAAAATTGATTGATTTGCAAGCAATACTTGATATTCTTGGAAAGTTTGCAACTGTCGTGCTTTGGAAATAATTAGTGGACGACACGTAAATGCTGGTCATAATTGCTATGGAGTATCTTACATAGTTGAACTGAGTGCGACGTCCCCGTTACTGGCCGCCCTCAAAATTTGCGAACCACCCACGACATCGGTATCCAGTCTCCTTGTCGATTGCTGAGGGGTAGACTGATGAATCGGAAGGGGTTGTTGACGATGACTACCGCTTATCCTCGGTAACGGAAGGGTCGACACCATTGGCGGGGGTTGTGTCAGTGTCCTCTGCGGCAGATGGGATGTACTCACGGCTCGGGGCGGAAGCGGATCTCGTCCTATCACCGAGCCAGACCCGGAAGCTGCAACAAAAAATTTATCGCTCTTCACTACAAGCGCACCCATTTTTTCCTTCTTAACTTTCTTTTGTTCCAGCCATTCGAGCATCGCGACGATCAGCACTGCACAGGTAGTTTTAGAAAAATGTAACACATAGATCAGTGCAGTCCACGAGAAGGGCCCCTTACGCCGCTATTTCCACCTCCCCTAGATAGAAATGGTTCTGTCCTATATGTTTCATCGCGTTTTTCTGTTTATGCCGATCATATGACACAAGGTGCGTCGTCCGTTGGTCCGTTTCCAGGGCAACGTTAATTTGGTGGGGGGGCCTATAGAGCACTGGGAGCGCTTCCTGGACAGCACTGACATAGATGATGTTGCGCCATTCTATTGTTTCTCGCGCCTGAAATTGGCTGCGGACTATCGAATCCTGTCGTTGTGATGCTCACCGTATGTTTCGGCGTTTATAAAATTGGAAAGATCGAGAAGCCGCTCTCTGAACGGTTATTTGCAATGATCGAGCATTTCGGTACGCAAGCTGCGTTGCAATGGCCGGAAGCGCGAGGAAATGGCGCAGAGCGCTCTGTCATCCATTAGGCGTTTATGGTTGTCTTGAAAACGGTCCGGGAAATCGCAATCGCGAAATCGCACTCGCAGACTGCCGCCGCCCAAACCTGACATTCCCCCTCAAGCTCAATGTGACAATGAGCAATTAACGTATGGCGTCAGTCGATTGTGCAGAATTCAATATTGTTTCCTATCGCCTATCGATCCAACATGTACATTTACATTTACCGAATCCGTTCCTCTCACTGCTCGCATACGCGCGATAATAGGCGTGCCTTTGCCGCACGCACACGTTCACTCGTCTGCGAATATATACGTGGGTGGTATATAAGGGAGCCTGCAGGTTGACGCGGACCCATACGCAGCACCCATGTGCGCGCATATAACTCGTCCGATCGACGAAGCCTCGACGAAGGACTGATCGAAGGCCGTGTGCATAAAACACGACGCACTGTCAAAATCATCTCGGTACGTGACGCGCTGCGGGATAACCGCATTGTCGCCAAATCAAATCGGATGTAATATTTGGAGCGTTGGCTGGCTCTCGGGCTCGATGCACGGTTAACGAGAGTTTTACTCTCGCGCAAACGTGCGTACGCATCTATCGGTATCCATCCACCCCCGTTGTCCTTTTCCTTCGTTCCATCCGTTTCGGCACTCCCCCTCTCCCTCTCTCCCTCTCTACCTCGCTTTAGTCCGCGGAATGTCGACATGTGACAGTAGCGGTCCGAGTAATTGAATCCAGTGCGCTATTTTTAAAGGTGACGAATGCTCGTTAACAACGGCCTCGGACGAGTATTCCAGCGTGGGAAAAAAAAGCGTTAAATGAGAAAAAGGATAGCGGGCGCAACGGAATGCGATGGAATGCGATGGAATGCGATGGAATGCGACGAAATGAAGCGAATTGCTGCACCTACAATCCGCAGCGTGTTCGGAGCGATTACAACACGCAATTGTGTTTTACGCGGCCTCGGCTTATTATAAAGAATCGTTATAATGGCTCGCGAAGCCTTTTTCACGGTCATAGCGATTTTAATGTTTCACGGCCGAGTACGATGCCGATTGTGAGGAAAGTGGAATGAGTGGATGCGGCTAGCTTCAATTGCGTCGATGAAGAGCGTGGGACTTTTCGCTAGTGCTAACGAGTCCCACGATTCAGTTCCAGTTATTCGCGTTTTGACTGGTCGCGACTCGGCCCCAGCCTGTTCTGCCGAGATCCGATTATGAGAGGCTACGTTCGGGGACAGCTCCTTTCGCAGTGTACTTGAAAATGACGTTGAACAACTCACCGTAAGTTGATCAAACTATATAACTGGACTGAGCAACTTGTTACGGCAACTTCGCGACCAACAATGAGTTTAGCGGTTGCGCTCTAATCGCGTGTGACTCGACCGTGGACGGCGGTACAACGACCGGCGAATGATTGCGTTACAAGTGCTTTTCAACGTCCGCGCCGTATTAAGAAAGGGGCGCTTCGTTGCTCCAGCAGTTTTTCATCATTACTGGATCATATCGCGGGGACAGCTTGTCGTCTGCCAATGCATCACTTTGCGGATCATACTTCTTGAACCACCTAACCCCGTGTTACTCGAAATGACACTATACCCGTGTCCGCGTCGCAGGATTTCACGCAGCAGCGTGTGACAATGCTAAACAGGCAACCATTCAACGGTACTGCTCAAGATCGTTCGAGGACGTATCTTAATCTCGCCAATCCAATTTCCTGCACGAGGGATGGGCACTGTTGGGCTCGATACAATAGTACAGCGCAATTTCCGTGTCACGTCTCGCGTCACGCATATTTACAACGACAGTCCTCAGCTCCACGCTGCACACCTGCAGACCGCTGTCGGACGTTTTAGAGCCCCGAAGTGCACTAATTGAATCTTGCGCTTGGCTCATAACGACGCGTCCCGATGTTTTGGGGTCACAGGGAATTTGAAGCGGGTGGCGAGCGAATGAAATGGAACGGAACTATGACGAGACAGTGTCCTAGAACAGCGGCAAGTGAGAGAGAAGGGGAGTCGTAGGCGTTCAGGTAGTTTCGGAAGAAGGACAAGGAGGAAGAGACTGAGAGAGGGAATGGGGCGAGTTGGGTGGCGGGACCGCAGGAACCGCCTCGTTTGAGAACAGTACCGAGCCGGAGACGGGAAAGGACAATTTATCGCGTGCAATTAACCTAGCCTCCGAAACCAGGCCATCGGCGTACGGTTACGTAAGGGTCCCGATTGTGCGGCTTACCAGTTAACATCCATGGGGGGGGGCACACACACACATACAAGTGGTTCCTCGTCACTTTGCCGTTTTCTTTTGTTTACCACCATTCTCTCTTTTTCTCACTCGCGCCCTCGACTTACGTCTATCTCTCCTTATTCGTGTTTGCCGTGCTCCTATTCTGTCTCACGCTCATTGTACCTGTGCATACGCTCACTGTCTCTCTGCTCTGCATACGCACCACCTATTTCCGCGGACAATTTAATGTGTCTGAATTGCGGCCGTCGCGTCGTGAGACTAATGCTCTCTTCCGGTCGCATGGCACCTACATTACGTACGTCGCACGTGTCGACCGATACTTTCGTGTTTCTTCAATGTCATCATTTCTTGTATTGTACTTCTGTTGAATGTACTGTCTTTTAATAGGCTACAATATTCAGAGACATTTGTTCTTAGAACATTCGATGCATAAGAATAACCACGAAAAGAGACGTCAGCTAATTGACGCTTATCGATTCTGAATTAATTTTGAAGGGGCGATCGATAAAACTCCATTGAATCAATCACTCTGACCTGCTTTGCGTGGATTGACACTAATTTTACTCAGAACAATTAATATGTCATACTGGAATAGATTCCTGTGCAGATGTTCGCTTTACTCTCTAAATAATACAGCGGAAAGTCTAGATTGATGAAATATGTGTCAGATTCGCGCGTCTGTAAGACCATACCGTTATAATTACTTCATTTAATATCTGATCAATCAATGAAACATACTTACGTATCCGCGGACATTACATTTTAATCAAACAAATTGAACTAGAATTGGCGTCAAGCCATAGTTAATAGAGCAAGCGAGACTAAAGGTTTTTACCGCGAAATTGAACAACTGGCTAGAGAAACGTCTCTCTTGCGAATCTGCGGCTTTTTCTACTAATCCATCAGTGATTTCGCCTGAGTAAGTCGTACAGAAACGGGCGACTCCGAATATCGTCCTGCCTTTGTGTAAACCGTGGAACGTCTACTATTACAAGGATCCCTCAAGAAGGAAAATCCTTCTTAATATTTGCTGAATGGGACGCTGTTCACAAACGTGAAATCCCTCGCGGGGGTCAGACTCGCGGAAAACCAATTCAAATGTTAGCCGCTTCGAGTCGCTGAAAATCCCAAGGAATTCATGATCTTTGCCGTTCTACGTTTTCGACGAGTCAACGGCACTAAACACCGTGCAATCATATAACAGTAAACTTATTCGTTCTTGGTTTAAGAAAACATATCTGATATACTATCGCCGAGCCAATTCTCACTTGCGTCCATACGTGTGTGTTTGTACCTTTTTTCTTTTGGCGAAAAATGAATCGATTTTGATAACTCGGGATTAGGAGGAAATGAATTGGAGGCAGAGAGCAGCGTCAGCCGAAAGCAATTTTAACGGCGATCGAAATCAACGGAAGAGCGCGGTTTAACAGAACGGAATCGGACCGACTGGAATTTCGCGGTGAGAACGGAATTCCAGGCGCGGTGACATTGCGACGTGTAAATTTGTCCTGTCACGCGGATGCGCGGCTCTTTCCGTCTATCGATCCCGGACTTCCGCGGATTTGTCGTTAAATGATTTCTATCCGACGCCGACGCCGACGCCGACGCCGTGATCATCTCCGTTCTCCTCTTGTGACAGTCATCGTTGTTACGTTCGACGCTTCCAGGAAGCGCAGTGCGCCTTTGACATTTGCTACGGTAATGATCCAAATACAGATTGAACGGAAACGCTTTGGCGAATTAAATGCACCTTTAACCGAGTCCATGTAATTTATATGGTACGAATCGGCAGGCCATTTCCCGGATGTACTGCATTCGCTTCACACCAATCTGTCGTTTTCTACATTTTATGGGGCTAAACTGGGGAACAATTGACGGACGGAAATTCATGAATTAGAGTCGGTTTAAAAAATTTCAGACGAATCATTTTCGATATTTCATGGGAAATGTCTCAGAAATGACACAGCAAAAATGTCTGGCGTGCGAGTTGTACGATGTTAAAAATATCAGTCGTTAAGGATGAAGCCCGAATTATTTGGAATCCATTGTTTTAAATTTAAGATTCGCGTATCGGATTGAGGAGCGATCGAATTTTATTACGCCGCTTTTTTTACCATTCGGCACTTTATGCATTCATATTCGAGTACATCGATGCGCGTGCAGACGTCCAGTAAATATAGTCGTTCCACTTGGCACGGGTGCAGAAAAGATCAAGGTGTCGCATACAAGGGAGACCGTTATGCTGGCATATACCGCGTGTCCGTGAATTATTGCCTGCAATTTTGTACCATGTCATAATCGTTTGAAATGTACGGCCACGTCGTTAAGTTCTTCAGAACTGCTTTATGGGAGGTACGAATAATAGACAAATTCTAGTTTTCGTTACAACAATACATTTCGTTAGTATCAGCTGTGTCGTTACTTCGTCTATTTCTATTGTATCACGGTAACAGTGGCTGCTGTGTATTTTTATTGCGATAATTTCTAGCACTATGTATAAATACTAGCTTAATACCCCGTACTTTGCTACGGCATAGTAGACCGCATTTCATCGGTTAAGCTAAATTTGCCTTTTCTTTTTTTCAAAAGTTGTGCGAGTTGCGAAAAGTCAATTTCTCCCAGGCGCGCGAATATTGAGCATGTCGAGAGAGCGACAATGGCGGACATTGAGAATCGCCATCTGGATATTCCATTCAATACACCGTTCTGCGGGAGCTCGAGACCGGCAAACGTCTAATTTAGTAAATAGCGTTTCAGCGGGAAGGGTGAGGGGTATCCGGGGATGGAAGAACAGGGGTGCAGAAATCGGAGTGGGAGGGAACCGCGCGGATTGTACACGGCGGCAGATGTCTAAGGGCGGCGGGTTCGTTCGCCTGGCGATATCCAGCGGGCCAAGGAATCCCGAGGGGTGGAAAGGGTCTTCATGGGGATTTAATGGCGAACGTCGCGACGCCGGAAGTGCCGTTGAGGGGTAGACTCTGCGCCGAGCACGAAGAGGGCTGGGCTAGGGAATGCACGTCGGCACGAAATGCCTCCTGCGCTTCGATCAAAATTCAGGCTCGAACTCTCATGATTAACTGAGTATGCGACGTGGACTTATTGCGCGCGCGCTGCTCCCCCCCCCCTCACTGTCTTGCGAAGGGAATTATTTAATCGCCTTGAGCCTTCGTACCCGTGGCCCAGTCTAATAAACTTCCTCAAAACGACACAATCACTTTTGAGTATAGCGAGTCAAATTGTTGGTCGTTTCAGGATTCATTGTTTGCGTGCTTGCTCCGTATCAGTGTGGAAAATTGATTTAATCAAGGGTAGAGCTGAAAACATGGATTTGTAGACAAATACACCTATACCTCGCTATACGGCCGCTCTTTATACGGCATGTTGCTATAACGGCCTTTTTTAATTATGGCACTTTTTCGATTTACAGCCCACAACGTTTCGTTATACGGTCAAAAAAAATGCTGTACTATCAAAATGGTGTGTATCAAATTAATTTATTCGTTATACGGCTTTTCGCTTTACGACCAACTTTTCCGGACGTATCTAGGCCGTAAAGTAAGGTATTGGCAAAAAATGTCTAATGCATTCGGCATCGAACGTTTATTGAAATCCCTGCGATTAAATGAATGTTTTATTGGGGATGTCACGCATGCAAATATATCCACAATCGGAAATAATCGAGTGGTTGAAGCTAAGAACTGGACCAACATTGGCCACCTTCTCATACCAAACGTAAACTCCGACAAAATGCCCCTTGCGGTTCAGAATTGAATTTTAAATTCTACCAGGGGTAATCGGAGATTGCCGGAGGCTTATTATACGTTATTTAACCGGGTTGGTTGTTAGCCTTCGTAGCTCGACAGGAAAATCAATGGTAGGACGGAATTTCCAGCTATGTACAGAAAACATGGAATTCTCTATCGACGGTTTATTCGGTATTACTTATTACGTAATTCGATTAATTTCTTATTTAACGAAGCGTAGTTTCACGGATATAGAAAATTTGCACGGATGACTAAATACGGAAAACATGCTTACAAAATATGTCTCTGCATTTTAATCAAGTTATGGCTTCGAAGATTTTTACAGGATTAATCGGAATGTGGGAGACATTTGTTCCACATCACTCTAATACTCTTAAAAAACTTTATAATCACTCTGTCTACTCGTACGGTTGAAGCTGCGAGTGAAAGAATAGAGAACTAGACGGAAATGGTGAAACTTTGTACGTAATGCATTTGCAACTATAACTACAGTTCTGCACACGCTCAAATTCAACCCTTGACAGTCGCTTCATTATTATAATATTCACGGAACAGCTTAAGAAATCTAGCAGGTGTATAATGTGTCTCGAAAATCACACGATATTAGTATAATTCCAGTATATTACTCCATTAGTGATAAAGCATACATTTCTGCAGGCCCTTTATCGCTGAACATTTCCCGTGCGGCTGAAAAGGTGACGTGAAAAGTTGACATGTCCTGGCTTGCGAACTGACATTCATTCGTTGCATCATGATCCATACGGACATTTTAACGCTAGACGACTTCTCTTGACATCGGCTTCCGGTATGGAATGAAATACGCATCGTTTGATAACTATAATTACTGGATCGGGAAAAAAGACTAAACACAAGCAAGGTCTGCAACGCTAATTCATCCTATGACTCTCGTATTACTCCGTTATGCAATGTCATTCGCGGGACAGCGTGCAACGGGCGACAGAAGAAACCAGCGAAAGCTGATGAAAGTCCGCGGTCGGGAACGTGTGACAACTGAGCCGGTTTATTACAGTAATCGAAGCACATATCGCGTAACAAGCCTCTCTTCACTCTATCGTGAACATTGCTCTCAGTTTCTTTTTGCCGCACTTCCATCGATCCTCCCGTGCCCCTGGCCGTTGCCCGTTGGGCGAATCCTGTCGTTTGCCAACTTCGAAGCGGCGAACGGATCGCGCGGGTGGATCTTCGAGCAGAAAACAGAAATTGATCGCGGCCACTTTATGCGGGGTTGTGCAGGCAGCAGAAACGCACTCCCACCTCTGGACCTGTTGCTGTACAATCGTGCCGGGTGAGAGGGTGCTGTTGATTTTCCTTTTTCTCGCCACGGCAACCCCTCCCCGCTGCTGGACGCGTCGTTTTTATTATGGCCAGCCAAGAGGCCGGGATAAAAAGAGGACGAAGAAAGAGCTGCGGGATAACGCAATAAATATTTTATGCCTTCGTGGCGTTACAACGGGACGCTCTTGCGCGCCATCCCCTCCACCCTCTCTCTCTCTCTCTCTCTCTCTCTCTCCATTGTTCGCATCTTCTTTTCTTAGCTTTACGCGGATGCTTTTCTTCGCTCGTCTCACAGCTTTCCACTCGTCTCTTCCGCTTCGTCCTTATTGAGCTTCCCTTACCTTTTCTGCGTCTTTCCACCGTCTCATGCTTCGCATTGTACCTTCCGCCCGCTGTTCAAGTGCATGCCTTTACAAAGATCTGTCTTATCCTTACTAAATACTTCAAAATCCTCCCGTTTCAGATACCCATCCAAAAAATGCGAAATCGTGGAACAAGAACAACGCGATGGACAAGCTACGAGTATATACTTCCATAGCAATTCGCGGATCACGAGATCAGCGAGCTGACGGCAATTAAACGAAAAGTACACATATCTCGGATTATTTATTACTTGGTCGTGTCGGAAGCGGTGATGAAGACGGCTCTTCCGCTATCTGGCGTTGAACGTTACGCCCGTCTTACTTTTAACGGGAAATATCTGTTTCCCGACGTGATAAAATGTCGCGGATTACTCTCTGTCGATCTTCTCTTCTGGTTGGCTTAAATAAAACGATCAGTCTGGATCACGGGGAGCTTCCCCTTGTCTTCAGAAGGCTGAGCAGGAGATAGCGGCTCCGGCTGGGCTGACGACTGACGAGTATAGGCGATCGGCTCTATTCTCGGGAAACAGAAGCCGCCGCCGCCGCCGCCGCCGCCGCCGCTTTTATATTCCGTAACTCAATTCCGACGAGGATGCCAAGAGTGAAACGATGTCACGGAACTTCCGTCGCTTTTAACGTCGTGCGAGCGAGAGAGACGCCTCGAGAGTCGAGCGTCTGCATTGAACCCCACTCTGCCAATCCGGACAGAAACATTCAACGGCAATGGGTCTCTTCTTTTCGCTGACATTGCTATTGATGTCGAGGCTGGACGTTTCGTCTGAGATACGATTGGAAGAACGCATTGTCGCGTAGGAATAACGTCAACCTTTACGTACCGCAAATTTACCGTTCGATCTGTCCATAGCCTCGGTAGTCAGTGCAGCACACTTTAATCGTCTCGTAAACGAAACTGACGTACCGAATAAATATATTATTACCGGATACCATATGTCAATATGAAATATTGCGTGTGGCTGTGGTCGACGCCACGCCGACGGTGTGGAAATATTGCTTCACGATTTATAATCGCCCAATCATTTCATTGGGAACTTTTACGAACGCGAGAAGCGTGTTGAGAGCGCAACAGCAAATGAAGGTTTAGTATTTTATTGCGTTTCCCGTCGGTGCTGCGAAAATTCGGCGAGCTCGCATGTTGAAGAACAGGATTACTAGAACTGAACGACGTTCCTCATGCAGAACGGGTAACCCGAAGTGGAACTGTCACATTGTCACGCTGCTAGCGGAGGTTTGGGTCTAAGAGCCACTGTTTCAATAGTTTCCGGATTCTCCTATGAAGCAAGTTCAACGAATGATTCTCAGTTAAACCCAGTACTTCTGAATGAAATAAATGAATACGTACCATCTCACTTGACAAACATTTCCAAGCGAAAAAGTAGGTTGGAAAGATATGAACGTAGCGCGACGTACTTTTCAACACTTCAAGCACCGGCGATCACTGAAACGGTCGCGCCATTTTTACGCCTTCATAATTTCTTAATTTCTATGCAATATTTTTATCGCGGAATTATCCTGCCTTAAGAAAGACGGACTTAAAGTCTCCTCGAAGTAAAGTGGATTTTTAACGGTCGACGTAGAAAAACGGCGAGAGAAAGAGAAAGAGAGCGCGCCATTTTTGTTCGGGCAGGTTTTATTTACGAATAGGCGTCCCGCCGAATTGGAATTCCACGCGGATTGAATTACCAGTTCCATGTCAAATTACGATCGGGCATCGCGAGCGCGGTTTACTGGCATCTCCCGTTATATAAATACCTACCCGCTCGTTATTACGTCGGCAAACTAACCCACTTTATTCGCGCGCCGAGTCTTTTGCACGTTGCATCATTAGCGTTTGCGCGCTCTCTATCCTCTTTCTCTCACTGTTTTCATTTCTCTTATTCCTCCTCCGCTTTTCTGTGTATCTTCATCTGATCTCCCATTCTCTCCCCCTCTCTCTCTCTCTCTCTCTCTCTCTCTCTCTGTCTGTCTATCCTTATCGTCTAGTTTCTATCCTCTTTGTCCTTCCCATTTGTTTGCGGTGCTCTTTTCTTAACGTCTCTCATTCTCTTTTTCTCCGTTTCCACTGGTTAAAGAGTTTCTCATGGTATTCGTGCGACGGTCTTCTGCAGCACGATTACAGTAGCAAATAGCACAATGCCCGAGGCAGTAGTGTCGAGTCGATGTCAGTTAACGGGATCTGTAGTGATCAAGTAGGTCAGATGGATCTATATTGGCTTTGTCTTTTTTTGTAAGGCCTCAAAGTCCGGCTAAAAGGGGCCGTATAACAAATGTAAATTGCGCCATAGGAAAATTTCGTAAATTTCCAATGGCAGAATTAAAATATATGGAAAAAATCTTTAACAAGAAGTCTACCGTAAGTAATTGTTTCGGCGAGTCCCAAAGAGAATAGATTTTGATCGGAATTATTTTGAGATATTCCGTGCAATCTCATTGAAACTTTCCAGGCCTCCCACGAGAATACAGACATGTAATATGTAACGATGCCATTGTGCGCGCATTAAATGTCGACAAAGGCGCGTCGCGAGGCGTTCCGAGCCGGCATAAAAAGAGGCGACGACCGAAAGGAAACCGGGCGCTGTCAAAATATCCGAAACTTCTGCAATATAAAAGCCTCAAATATTCCGGCCGAGAGTGAAATCTGAAATACGCGCGATTTTAAGGATATCCCGGAATCTCGATTGAGATCCGTCGTATCCTCGCGAAGAATGGAGTTGCGCATAAACGGAACGCTCTTTCGCGAACGTTTAATTCCAACAATGGCGTCGGACGAAATCTTTCCGGGCTGTGCATTTCCGCGAAACGCTCGTTACGCGAGATATGTTTTATGGGCCGGAGAAGTTGTCACGAGAGTAGGTAGACGACAGTTAACGCCGGACACGCAAAAAGCGCGTTGCGCAAAATGCAGAAAACCGCGGCCGGTTATTAATTCCGGCCGATTCACATTCGGCGAGATAAATGCTTTGCCTGGCTGAGAGTCCAATGCTCGAATTTTTCCGCGCTGCTAACGAGAGTTTATAGGTTTGTCGGGCCAGCCTGAGGCGAGTTTAAGGAGAACGAACTGTGCCATGCGCACACACATTGGCATAGGCCAAAAACGGGACGCCTTGATCGCGCCCTCGTACTTCAGGCGCGGATGGCGAACCTGTAATATCGTTTTACGCGGCTGCCTGTAAAATTCTGCGTCGTCGTCTCTCAATCTCCCCGTAACAATGTGCGGAGGTAGCTTTCGCAACGAGCCGCGGAGTGCGACTTCGATCTTGCAATTTTTACGACCATCCTCCTCCAGTTGCCCGTGTACGATGTGTCGGGTACTCGTTACCGAACAGTCGTATGAAATGAATCTTCCCATTCCGCCGTTATGGTGCTCCTTTCAGGAAAAAATATTTCATTGCCTTGGCGAGTTGAAGGGAGGGTGGAAATGGTACAGTTTAATGGGACCGATAGACGAGCGCTTATTGTTAGCGGGTAACAATTGAATGGCGATAATGTCAGGAACAGACATGCATTTTTTGTATTATTTTTAGACGTTTACGTGATACGATTTAATTTTAGAAGTGAGAGAAGGAACTGTTAGCTACCAACAGTTTCCTCTACCCGTTGGAACGTAAAGAGCCATTTCCGTCAGATTCTCCACAGAAATTCGTCGACGTATAAAATTTTATGTTATATTTGAGCACGTACACAGCACTTTGCCCGCTCGGTATTCGGGAATTTTCGCCAAATTTATAAGATGCGCTTTTTCGCCAAGATGTTTAGAATATTTCCGATGCACCACGAACACGAACTTTGCCTTTCGACGCGGGCAGGAAGAAATAATTTTTTTTCTTAAGAATTTCTCATACCTACGCGATAGCTTCGACAACGATGCAATACCATCTGCGGCTTTTACCACAGCATTTTTACGACCAGTCTTGTACGCCGGGAAAAGCCTTCGCCGGGTTATACTACTAGAAAACTGTTGGCCTTTTTAACATATGAAAGAAAAAGAAAATGACAAAACACCTTTGTATACGTCTTTTTCATATTTTGCATAATCACAAGGAATAGTATTATTTAATTAAGTGTCAACCGCAGAAGCTTGCGGCATCGATCATTCCTAGTACTCACTGATATTACTTCAGGCGAATAAACATACTTCTTTACCATGAGTTAAGCGTAGTTTATACTATAACTTGGAATTTTATATTTTTTGCTAAGAAGGGATCATGATGACAATCATCATCTCTTATTCGCATTAAAAGATTTAATTAGAAACGTCATTTGTCGATTGGCACAGTTTATTATTTCGTGTATTCTCGATTCCTGTCTATTCTACTTACTTTATTTATGTAATAATTGACTCTAATACTAATACACCGGGATTTCGCGTAATTTTAGTGCCACTTTACTGTACAGGAACGTTAGATATTGAAAACGGTTGAGGTATTTCACGGCGTCCCGGCGATTGAAATTTCAACCCACAAATACTCACTTGACCGGTGTTAGAAAGTTCACGGTGTACAGTTCGGTGAACTTTACTTTCTACTAATTATAAGCCCTCTATCGAATTCACACGTTAACGCGGTTCAACGGTCCCGCCGCGGGTGGAGTTTGATAGATGAAAAGGTAGGCGATCGACGAAAAAGCGAGAGCAACGTAGACATCTGCGCCGAATGAGAAGCTTCTTAGGATCATCAAATACAACATGGCCAGACGTTGGAGTTTGCAGTGTTCGCATGTTCTTTCTCTCTTGCTCTTTGTTTCTTACCGCGTACCCCCCTCATCCCTACCCACCCCCTCCCTCGCGCTCTGTCCCTGCTTTCCTTTCCTCTTACCACCCTCTTCTCTCATTCGCGGCGATCGTCCGTTACGAATCCAGTTGCTGCCGGTAAGCAAAAACAGTTCCACCTGCACCGGAGAGCCACTCAAACTCTCGGCGCAGTCGAAGGAGTCCATTCCGTTTTTGCGTCTTCGTCCTCGACTTGGTTCGAATCAGCTCCCGGGTTTCTTCTTACGTGACGATTTCTCGTCCACTTTGCCATGACCGTAGCCCATACAGATACGCACCGATGACGAGAAACTTCCGCGATTAAAACGCTCACTCTATAAACAAGCCCGAGCTCGTTTGCGAAAAATCTTCAAACTTTCGCTGAAACAGCTCGTTGATGGTCTTTCGTCAGTCAATTAGTTCCTACTTCAACTTCGATGCGCCATTTTGCTTACCGCGGTGTACGTATTATATAAAATTGTTAAAAGTTCCCTGGCATATTGTAGTTGTAAAAAACTTCGCCGTGCTTGCATGGAACTGTGAATGGTGTAGCGAACCAATTTCTGTATGAATAATATACTGCGATGTATATCGTACGTATGTATGCTTCTCTTCATTCTGTTATTGTAAAAGAGTCAGGAAGAAGTTCATCATTTCTCTTGCCGTTTCAAGAGGTACGCTTTCACTGAAATGCAACAATGCCGCCGAGCGGACAATTTTTTTATCAGAAAAATATTCTTTGGACAGCCACGGTACGAATAACTAATTCTGCCATTCTCTCGTATTTGTTGTCTGCTATTCGCCATGGAGTCGCTTTTCTTTCATTTGCCAGCGAATGTGCGTCTCCATTACGTTTAAAGCTTTTACAGTTTAGAATAATGACGACACTTAAAAACCAGTCATCGAAATCAGCATCGTGCACAGCACATTACGTAATGATTGAACCTTCATGAGCGTCGCGAACATTTGTAACGGTACCCGCGAGACAGAATAACATTACGTGCGCGAGTGCTGCGGAGTATACAGCCTGTCGCTCTTGGCGCCTATAATTCAAGACCGAATTTACGAAAACGCCGTAGCATCGGAAAATTAACGGTTCCAATGATTTTCGACAAACTGCTAAATGAATTTTTATTTTATCAAGCAAAAATATTATCATAAACACAATCCTCTTGTACTAAATATCGATGTTTGCCATCGCTGGGTCCGATTCACGTATCATTTGTATACGTCCACTGGAAAACTGGCAATTTGAATGCGAACTAACGTAATATTTCGGTATAACGCAAAAGAGGATGCATACATATGTGCGGTATGCAGTTACGAGTTAGCAACTGGTACCAGCAGGAAGAAATTGAGAACAAGCTGACAATCGCACTTTGACGAGTACAATAGGTTCTCGTTATCCGCAAATGATACGTTTCAAGAGCTTTCGTGGACATTGAACATAACGAATAATAGCAAATCTTGTAAAGCTTGGCCACGTTAGCAAATAATGTTTTGTCGTGTCGAATGAAATTGAGAATCTTCACCTTTTCACATAACAAAAGCACTTTACGACATCTTTTTGGCATATCTGAACTGCCAGTATACCGGGTTGGGAGTTATTACGCAAAAAATGCCGTGGCTCAAAAGAGTTATGACCGAATAATCGAAAAGTACAACGAGGGAGACTAGCGGTACTTGCTTCGTGTATAACTCCTGGCTTTAATGGTGTCAATCAGACAGTCAGCGATTGTGCTTACTGTGCATTCTGTAATTTTCTCTCGACCTCCACCGATTCACATAAAACTGACGAAATGTCAACTAAAACTGAGAAGAGTAAACAGTCAACAGCGGCGACTTGACTGCAACATATTAGAATTTTAGGAGCCGTAAGAAAAGTAAAATCACGTACGCCAGGAGACGGTGCCGTGCTCCCTGAATACTTGAGCAGAACTTTGCTGGCGTCGTACAGAACCGAAACGCAGGCCCGTGTTTACAATGACTATATAGACGGAAAGGCAAAGTAAAAGGAGAATGTTGCAGAGTAGGATACTCTCGTAGTAGAGATCGTTGTCAGCAGAGGGCCTGACATCATTCAAGCCGGACACCGTACAGTCTTATGGTTCGTGTAACTGTCGAGCACGCGACCTCTCCCCGTTGCCACTCAGCTGTTTAGTAATAAAGACGACGAAAAAGAACTCGAGGCTTCACAACGCGACACGCGCGTTGATCCAAGGAGAATTGCGAGGAGAATGTCCGCGTACAATTGGCTGAGGATCTCGAGCGTTCTGATCAATGAAAGTACTGCAACCCGAGAGTTAACGGTATGTTCGCGCGAAAGGTCGCGTCTGCATCACGCACAGCCTCACAAAATGCGCGGCTACACGGCGTTTCATATATGTAAGTGGCGCGACAATATTATGAGCATTTTCTCATCAATCTTGAATACGCGCCTTTCTCTTCTATTGCTATCTAAGAATCATTTTTATTTTCTACAATATTCTACAGTTAAATGTGAGCGTGAAATTTCTTCGACAGACGTGCTTTTTTTTCGTCTACCTCAGAGCGCAAAATGGAGCGTACGAAACGTCCGCTACGATAACACTTATGCGTGTATTCTCGTTAAGACAAGTCGATTTTCAGAAGGAAAATAGCGATAAAAGTATTTTGGCGAGCAGAACCCGACCCGGCACATCTGGAAACATCGGAACGTGTCCCCGGAACAGTTTTTCGTGAATGCCTAGGAAAGCGTTGGAATGCCGTCGTCAGACTTGCACGGAGTAGGTACTCGGTGTACGTGTGCCAGAAAACGTGTAACCATGCGATGCAGACAACCTGTCATTCTGGCCGCGTAAACGACTTCGGAGCGAATTTTCAGACGCGACATTCCGGATGCCCGACGTACGTGCGTCGAGGCAAATTTCGAGTTAAAAAGAATCTATTGATCGTCCGTGAAGTCCCGATGACGATTCGGCGAGTCATCGTCATCTGTAACGTGTCCCGATCGAAACATCGCCATTTCACGCTATGCTATGCCTTTAAATGAACCCCAGCTGTCCGCCGGGATAGCTTGTCGAATGTGTGTCGAGGAAGGAATGCGTGCTCCAAAGGACTTCCTCGATGTCTTCATCTTTTAAGCGACAGTTTTAGCATAACGCTCGATCGTTCGGATTTTAGCAAAACTGAAAGTGTGGAACAGGGAACGCAAACATCGTATTTGCAGAGATTATGGAAATGTAGTTTTACCTATTTACCTTTAACTTTTCTTATTTTATTAGGATCTTGCAGGCAGAAGTGACTCGATCGAATAATATTGCTACTGGATATTATTTTCACTTTAACGTCAGTTATGGAAACTGAATGTTAATTTCATGTACTTACTTCGATTATAGTATAAAAAGCAAACCTTAGTGCTTGTGTCATTGAGACGAAACGTTAGAAACTATCGTAAGAACGGTTTCTGTTGAGTTTGCGTAAGAATAAAGCGCCCACAAAAATTTCTGAAGAACCGGAATAATCGGAATCTTTGAACGCATTGCGAGCCGAATAACTGTACTCCGAGAGAAGAACGCCTCTACGTTGGAGCACGGGCACGTGAAACGTGCAGCGCGTCATTTTTACGGTTGGTGAGCAATGTCGTATTGGTTTTGTTAGAAATCCTCTGCTTAACATTCAATGACGTATTTTTCGAAAGCGTCATTCTACTTCTTCAATACCTTTCTTCCCCAGACAATCGCCGTATATTTCAAAACTCCACATTCTTCTCATGATCACTCCATGTAACTTCACAAGCATCAAACAATTTTCAAAGTTGTTTGTTCATAAAGTAAAGCATGAAGCAGAAAAGCTTTCGTCGGCAATTTCCATTTATTCTATCACGAAAAAAATGTCTTCCGTTCCCGATTCTCTGGTGAACGCTGAGCCGACGTTCTATACTTACGGCATCTATAAATACGAGGTTAATTGAAGTCGCGATGGTTAGCGTACACGTGCGAAGAGTACATTGATTATGCTCATCCGTTCGGATCGCAATAATCGAATCATGGAAAGTGGTGCGACTTTGGTAACGGCACTCTCGGCGGAGAGGAATGTATTTCTGCATCACGCAAACGAAGAAGACTCCCGAAGCGTCTCCGATAAACGAGCATCGTGCCATAGCTCCAGGCAATCCCAGGGAATACTATATTCCTGCAGTCCGATTTCTGGCGTTATGATGGGCCCCTTTCCTCTCCACCTTCGCAATCGATAATCTCACCGCGAGAGTGGCTTTGAGCAACAGTAATCCTGGCATCGTTCCAGGGGGAGAGGGAGGGGGTATCTGTGTCCTCGGATTACAGAATCGGAATCTGTCCTCGCGGACGACGTGAACTATATTACGGAACTCTTTTTTGATTTAACGCCTACTTAATAATGCAAATTAGTGGCAAACTTGCCATCCACAGCGGGACAGAACGCTTTCCTGACCACATCGGGCGAACTTTATTTATATCCTATAATTAGAAGCATCGACTGAAGCTGCATGCGGGATCGACTGTATTTTTGTTAGCAGTGATTGGTCTTTAATATTGTATTCAACGTCATCTGTGGTGAAGTCGTTTTTGTTGAAGGGAAGACAGATAAAGGCGTCTTAGGGTACTGTAATTAATAAATTTAATACATAACTCTTCCATTCACTGTTATCGTGAGCTTCGAGAATTTTCTGATGTTTTTCTTTTTGGACTGTTTTAGTTTTGTAAAAAAAGATGTTGCTAGAAGCTTTTATAAATGAATTACACGCACAGCGTTGGTCGTAGAAGATTTTGCCGTTATACACACGTCCATCGAATCTATACTCGTATGTATGTATATGGAAAAGCCGAAGGGCATACAAGGATTGAAATTCTCGGTGAAATCGATGAACATACCCGGAATGGAAATACTGTCGAAAAGACAATATTCTTCGGCATCGGACCGTGGAGATTTCACAAATAACGCACAAATGGCACGGTCGGTGACCGTTTGCAACGTCCGTACATATATACATGTATACGAATGCATACGTACTGTATTTTCCGGTCCAGCAGCTACCGCATATCAGACCGACCTTTCCACCCATCCTCGTTGTTTTCCGCACAGTTTTCGTTGCAGACGCGCGTACCGCGGCGAAAAACTTCAGCCTGTTCGCCGTTAAAATGAACTGTAACTCAGCGGCGAATTTCCTCTTGCCCCACGTGCGACTCATGAGTTTATCACTCCACTTTTGTACACGACACTCTCCACTCGTCTCTTCACATTTCACGTGACGCGCCTTAGGATCCGTGTCTCCCTCCGTGTGCTCTTCCTCGCTCCCTTTCTGCCACCGTTCCCTTTCTATCTCTGCCAGCCTTTATGTATTTTCCTTTAACACGCGGCAGCACGTATCGTGCAAGTAAATAGCCGCGACAAAGCCACCACGTGCCGATCAGTCCGACTCACGGTGTAAACAGCCTGAACCAACAATGTCGTTTCCACCCACCGGCCGTTTTTCAGTCACGTCTCCCGCCCTCGCCCTCGCCCTCGCCCGTTCATCTTATTCGACGTACGCGGACGATTGTAGCGGGGAAAAAACAAAAATGTGCCGCCGACGGTGTCCGCCGACAGACTGCTGGGGCTGCAGGAGAGAAATTCGAATTCGGGCGGGACGCGGGACGCGGGACGCGGGACGCGGGAACGAACTGCTGCCGCGAGCCAGGCGAACGGGGACGACGAATTTCTTGCTCCGAGGTATTTCGGAATTGCGCGACGTAAGTCGCGATACAGCTTGACAGTTTTATTTTCTCCCTGCTCGCAGTCGCGGAATGTGCCGGCCGACGCGACGTGCTCGCGTGGAAATTGCGACGTATCGGTCGCTCTCTATTGGTTCGGTTAAAATGTGTATTGTGTAAAAGACGAACGCTCGGTACGTAGGGCGCTACGACGGCGACGGCGAGGCAGGGGACGAGAATGCACGAGAGTGGCCGCCGTTCGTCGCGACGCAGACGCCAGACGCCAGACGATTCGATCGGTTCGGCGCGACGAGAAAATCGCTCGGCGGCCACCCTGACACGCTGGAAATGCGATTTCGCCGAACGTTATTCCCGGCACGGTACCGGCACACCGATACGCTACCAGAAAACATTTCGGACTGGCTGAGGGCAAAATTCGACTCTGTCTCGCGCGCCGAACGCGATCGATGTGATGGCGGCCGGCGTTCAATTGTTTTATTGAATTAGTAACGAGCGAAGAGCAATCACTGGGACTGAATTGCAATTGCACCGTGCTCGACTAACCGCGCGCATGCCTTTTTGGCATTCGTCACGTCAGGGAACAATTAATTCTTAATGGCGGAATATATGTGTGCCGTGTACCCTGTACCTGCTTTAAACATTTTCATCGATCACAGGTAGAGCCGGGTTATCGAAGAATTTCGCGGAGGTATTTGTGGCGTTGAAGCGGATCTGTTCATTGAATATTTCAGTGCTCAGACATTGTAGCGGTTGCTGTGCTGGATCGTCGATGTTCTTAGGTATATTTCATAACGATGTATATTTAAACGTTGCCCACTTGGCGCTGGATCGATTTTCTTAACCGGTGCACATCTGATTCTTCTACTCACGTATTTCCGGTAAAACGAATATGACCTAAATGTCGACGTATGCATTACCAGATGACGACATTAACACGTTCTTATCATTTCGAACCGCAACAATAATGGCATTATCACCAATTGGCGCTAATATTTACTATGAATATACAGATTGCCTGGCAAATGATAGTCGTCAAATTGAAAACTAATTATTGTCCCGACCCTATCTACGGCACAAAATGCGCTGCTCTCGCTAATCCTGTCAGTGGAAGTATGCGAATTGGAAATATTGCAATTTGTTGCCCTGACAGACCGTCGGAAGTAATGCATTGAGATTTCATGAAGGATCGACCGAACGCGAAACTCGACTAAAATTCACGGTAAACCGCTTGTCGAAATCATTTCATCCGCTGTCTGCCTTCCGAAAGGGGACTGGGGGGGAGGGGACCGCTAATGAAGTTGGACTATTTAATTAGCGAACACGTACTCCGAGCAGCGGCAACCAACGAATTAATCTGTGAAATCGGTAAAAATGGGAAAACGGTAAACGTTTTCCAGCGAAACGTCGAATCGAACCGCTTCGCCGAAGTCTACTCAATATGCCGTCACGTGCTGATCAATATCAGACCGTGAAGCTCCGTATCCGCGTTCTAAACGTGGAAACTGGCTTGATCAATATCGCCGCTACTACTTCGGTCGATGCTCGATCTCTCGTCCAGCTGTATTTTCATTGCTCCCGCCGAAACGATATTCCGCGTTTGTTAAAACGCCGCGACGTATCTCGGCAGTCCCGTCCCGTGCGCGCTCCGAATTTTTCGCGCGCAAAACCGTTCAACCTAGCGGCGCTTCGCAGTAGATTCTCTTTTTTTTCTTTTTTCTTTTTTCTACAATCCCAGCTATGCCGACGATCGATGAACGATCGATGCGCACGTGCGTGTACGGCTTTCCAGATACGTGGCGCAGTTTAGTCTGGACGGGCTTTTTTTTTCCCCCCAACCGACAGGGAGTTCTCTAATTTTATTGGCAACTGATGTTGGCGTTTGCGATTGCGATCCGCGGATCGGACGGATTCTACCGGCGGAACGTTGCAAAATTTGACGTGGCCGTAATGCGTCACGTGTTTTTGTCGGCGACGCCGGGCTGTTGATTTTTCCGCGGTACCGCTGGAAGGATACAGTATTTTACAAGCGCGGATATTCCCTTTCATTCCGCTGTTGACGTAAAAGGTTTCGAATCCTTTCTTCTTCGCACGTGAAAAGGTTAACGATCCACGATATTTGACATTTCATAAATAGTGCCTTGCTCAAGGGACAGTTCTACTTGTTGGGTTCGGATTTTATATACTGAACTGTTCTTATTGAGAGACGAGTTGGTGAGGCTTCATTGTTAATATACATTGATACGGTGCTTTAAAGCTCTCCACTTTCATATGCGAAGAATTTAATAACCCGCGAAACGACGAGCGAAGCTTGATAAGATTGCTGCTTAAACTGATGATACCTGATAAGAAGGACTATATCATCATCGTATCGCACACACTGCACAAATTACCCCGCAATTACGCACACGAATGCGTAATTAATCCCCATCACCACACGCGTCCATCTAAGATGAGCGTGTTTGATCAGATTTCACAATATAAACACCGCGACCCGATCTCGCCATATGATCACTGCTGTTGGCTCATCCAATCATACAAGTGCATATAACCAGAGAGCATAAAGCTCGGAACAATGAGCAATATCGGCGCGGGCATGAAAGTTCATAGAGAAGAGATGCTCGAAAACGATCGATCCTCCTTCGGAGCCTTTCGACGACGCACTTGATCGATCCGCTCTCACGACGATCTCTCACGACGGTCTTGATCCACGCGGCGATCGATGTTAACTGGCACGCGCGCGCACTCGACACGCGAGAGCCGCGTGGTACCGCACGGAGCGCCACCGCCTGACTGACTGACTGACTGACTGACTCCCGACTACCATGCAAGTTGACCGTCCAACCCCTTGACAATTAGCACGATGCCGTGCTGTGAACCGTCCTGCGGACCGTGCTCCGAATCACACTGCAAACGGTAGGCCGTAGGCCGTAGGGCGTAGGGTCGCTCGAGGCTCCCCAGTTGCCCTAACGAGGAGCGAAATTCACTCGCATGACGTCAATTCGTAATTTACAATGGATCCGTAGGATGAAATGGCGCTTGATTGCCGACGGAAATACGGGCAAAAATGAGTCATCGCTGCGCAGCGCCGGTGTTGCGATTTCATGCATAACGACGATGCTCGCTTCGAGATTTATCCGACGAGTTCTATCTTCAGCGACGTGCTAACAGAGCTGGCTCAACTATAATATTCTAATCAACTTAATAGAGCGGTACACATTATTTAAGCTTTTGATATTTGTTCTCGAAAAAGCGATTACAGCGAGTCCTCTATACTCATTCTACGAAGCGATCGAATAACCGTAACGTACGATGTCCTACGTGTTTTGTCAGTTTCACGGGCTATCGACTCTGCGATTCACGGCGTACACGGAAACTTTTGTTCAAATAAAGTGCTTACACGTACAAATATTACCATTTACGATATTCATTTGCTCCTACATCGGCCGACTGCCAAGGTCTCGATACGACAACAACAAAAAAGTAATATCAAAGCGTACAAGACACGAGCAGCGCTGTCCGGGTAGCCGCGTTCTGCGCGTAACAGTGCTTTCGCTCGAATAAGCGATTTATTCGAGCGCGCCGGCAACCAACAGCCACGCAATAAATCGTTTTCCCTTCGATACGTCGATCGATTGGCGTGTCCGCAATGCCAATGAAGATTCAATATGCCCATTCTTTCGGCCGGCGATATGCGACTTCGACCTTCCTTTCCCGCGACAACGGCGAAGATTACGGCGACGGGCGACGGGCGACTATGACGAATGGACGTTACTCCGGCATTTGCGGCATTTTTTCCACCCCCACCTGCCCGGCCGCCAGTTTGATTTTTCGGCGCTCGTTCAATACGTGTCAGCAGATGGGACGGAATCGCATTACCGGCCTGCCAATCACAGGTAGGACGCACGACGGAGCACCGACGCTGAAATTGCGAAAATCTTCCGATATCCTCGAGGTATATCGACGTTGGACAGAAAACGCTGCCTTGTTTCAGGTGTGTTCGCAGTGCACGCGTAATCGCGATAGCTTCTGCCGTCGTGGCTACTTTTCGTTTCCGGTAAACAATAGGAAATGAAATGTAATACTCTTTAGAAACTTTAACGTACATCCACGATGGCCAGAATGGCGAGCTGAGAGTTATGTATTCTCATTGATGTGTAAAATGCACGGCGCTTGATAAGATGTGCTTCTTGAGATATCGTACCCACCTTACGCCTCCTTCAATGTAATATTTCAATCATTCGTAACGTTGAAAATATAAATTCTTTCACTCTTGTATAAATATAAACGTTTACTCATCTCTAACTGCGTGATACGTAAAAACCTGAGCGGCGATAAAGTTACTTAAATTCGTTGGAAACGGTTGAAACTCTGTTTCGTCTAGTAACCGGGTATGGCAGGGGCGAAATTGGGGTCGAGGGCTCGGCTAACTTATTATTAGTTGAAGGAGCAGCCGTCTGGAAAACGGAAGGTCCCGCATTCGATTCCAGTTCAGCCAAGTATTTTTTCTCCCCGTCTACATCCATTATATTGAATTCGTTCCATGATAACGTGTTATGAAGACTCCGATGAATCAGAGCTTAACCTTTGAGCGGAAAAAGGGACTCTCAAGCAAGGGATAAATCGCGAAATAAGGTATTAAGTACGTGGGATGTGCGGCAGATTCAATTGACTGCGTCAGAAGAGACTGAGTGCATGTCTATGCATGTCCACGAAACAATAGTCGAGCAGGCCGAATGTGCTTATTGTCGGTGCGCACCAGTGCATTCAGTCAAACCATACGCGGTAACGCCAAATATAATGAATGCAAACTTCTCGGCAGATTCGGACGGAAGTCGTGTGGCGCGGATAGGGGATCACAGTGTGTCAGTAAAAAGGGATTTAAAATACTCTAAGAGGAAATAGAAGCGGAGAATATGGATGGGTCTATGATAAACGCACTCCAACATCGTACGTACAGCGATTGTCTCTCTCTGTGCCAGAGTCAATGCTAATGACTATGAGAACACCCGGTTCTATACCCCCGATACATACTGCGCGCGTGTAACTAGCCGTGCATACGCTGGCCATTTTACGTCTATGAATTTTAATGCCGCAGAGGCGTGCGCTCCGGGTCGACAGGCTAAAGTTAAGTCGACAATGACGTATCGGTTGCTCGGAAAGTTCGCAACGATTTTTACCGGACGTCGCTATGAATCTGTCGTCGCGCAAATTACGCCGGAGCCGAATGCTGAATTTGCGGGAATAATAGAAAGACATTACGAGTGCAGCGCGACGATTCTTCATGCCCGTATTTATAGCACTTCTGCTTTACGTTTCCCACGACCACAACTTTGCTGCAGATCGATATAAAACGCTCGATGCCCAACGACAACTGGTCGAGAAATAGGAAAAAGCGGTGCAAGAGATTCGGAAGAATCGCAACCGCGATGAGAAATTTACAATAATTTATAAGATAAGTTAGTACTTCAGTACGCCAACAGTTCGCGAGTACATAGTTTGTGAAGTGTGCATGCACAGTTCTGGACAACGAGGAAACGGCATAAGGTTGGCGCGATGTAAATGTCGGCTAACAGCTGCACCGGGATCTTTGTTGTACCCGGACATATTTTCGAAAATAATGCCTGAATGACGCAGGGGTGTGATTTGGGGGGAGGAATGAAAACGCACCGGGGAGTTCTGCCATTTCCCGCGAACAATGCTTCGAATCGTGGTCGCACGATCTTTTAAAAGAAATCTCGCTCACGCCCAGGGGTGGGGTTGAAATAATCGTGGACAGAATCTGTAAAAGTCGTTCGCTGGAAAGTCGCGACCCCGGGCGTCATTGTGTCGCGAGTCTCATTTCGTCCCGTCGCGTTCATCCGAAATTACGCCGATATTGCCTTCATAATTATTTTATATTATCATTTCGGCCCGGCGCGTAACGTCCCTGCGGCAAATTCTATTACTTTCAATGGTCGGCATAAATGCCTAGGCGGTGGTATAATTTTTTACTCAACGGAGATGATCGATAATTTGTCTGTCTCGGCGCTTCACCCGTAAATAGAAAGTCACGGGCGGAAAAGGTGGATAAAGGAAAGGATGGATTCTCGAAACGATGTTATTTCGACGCGATCGAAGATACACGTGGGACTCATGTCGTTATTCCACACAAAACGTTGTTTCAAACATGTAGAAAAAAGCTATTTTTCTTACAAAATATTCGATTGTTTTCTGAGATGATTCATGAAAAAATATCGCACTACATTTTCGTTTTGTATATGCTGGAAGAATCGTCTCCCGTCCAACTCTCATACGTGTTCGTTTCGCGTTTATGGATTTTCGCGCCACGCGATGCGTGCACGTTCGACATTACAGTTCAGCGGACCGTGATTTACATCCATTCTGCGCCGACGAGAATGCTGACACTGTCAATGAAGTGCGCAAGATTGTGCTCGGCAGTCACGTTGCAATCTTTCCTGCAAGCATCTTGTTTGGACGGTTACTTCGTGTACGTGTCAATTTCTCGTTCGTCGCTTGAGTATATTTGCACTGTTTCACGATGCCGTGCATCTTCCGTGTGCGTGCGTGGAAACCGTTATTGAAAGTAAAGACCTCTATGGTATAGGGCGGTCTGCGGAATTTTCTTCCAGAAATAAGAAAAAGATGTCGGTGTAGCTTATAACCGAAGCAAATATCATTTTAGCTATCGCATAAAGAATGAGCACGTTGAAATACCGTTGTCGAGCAAACACAGTGTTAGAGCTGGTTTAGACGTTAGGTTCGTTTGATTGCTTTCATTGTATAATGCTGCGTGGGTTGCAACCCACATATTGGCAACGAAAATAACAGTCGCGTACACGTAATAATACCATAAATATTGAATTCTTATGGAATTACGTGGGTTCCATTTGTTTGCCAGATATCTCGGATTCTTTCAAACGCTCTGATACTTGATGCATTCTTGTAGGTGTTGGTGTTGCCGTTTCGTCGATGTGTCACGAAATTGTTTCAAACTCCAGTCTGGTCTTCATCCGCCAATATCGCTTACGATTAATGGCTTGGCATTCAACGCCGCTTTCAAGGAAACATCCGCTTGAAGAAACTCGATAAAATTCATTTCGAAAATCGCGACAGCACAATAATCGAATAAATCCTTATTCAATTCTCGAGAGCTCCCGCGAGACTGTGCTCGATTTAATTAATCCGTTCACCGTCCTTTGACTTTTTTCCTATACGCGGAGAATTCCTCTTGATGCATTAGCTGCGAAGGGGATAAATTGCTTCGTATATATGCATGTAAAGTAAGACCGCGCGGTACTGTGCTTTTCGAAAATCGTTTTAATGGCATTTAAAGGGATTAACTATTGCGCGTGTCAGTGACCACTGTATGTGTACATACGTATGTACCGGTACAAATCGCCAGTAAGCCGGCTCTCTCTGCAGCCTTTTTCTATCTCTCCCCTTCTTTTCATCCTGCCATTCATTCCTGTCTCTTTTCATCGTTCGCTGCCGCGCCCTTCTCCGTTTTTATCCCCAACTTCTCCATTCTCTCTCTCTCTCTCACTCGCTCCCATTTTTCGATCTCTTTCGAGCGTATAGCAGTACATCCACACAGTCGCATACACCTTCGTCGAGCCCCGAACTCGTTTCGATGGCGGCCAAGAAACTCGGGTGGCTCGCTTGCTCCTTTTTTTCATAAGCAAGAATGCAAGGCGAAGGTAGCAAGCCGGGGGCATCGAGTTTAATCCCCGTATTTTGGGGAGCCCCGAAGTATTTCAGTGCGCACTCCCGTCCGGCAAGGTGAACGGACGGATTGGATCCCACTTCGAGAGGCGGTAGACGAGGATGTAGTAAAGAAGAAGAGTAGAAAATTCATACCGTCGTTGGCACAATAAATGCGACTTTGTGTCCCGATCAATGAATGACTTAATCGTCAAGATGTAACAGAAGATATTGTACAGGCTTTTTACGCGCAGTTTGGCAACGAAATTTCCTATATTCACCATTCGAAAGTGGTTAGATCCCTAGCAAAAGGCACTGCAACAGAAGTAAGGAAACTACCGGCTTTCGGTGATTTAAATTTCCCAAGAGATTCCGTATTATTTATGCAATTCTCGAGTTTGATACGAGTTCGGATCCGTTGAGACCCTGCTTTATATACTGACAGTAGTTTGAAATCAAGGTAACAATGAGTGAAGAAGAGAGATCACGTATCAAGATAAAATATTGCGTTGTGTTGCTGAACAAATAAGAATGTGCATGACTTTCAAAGTTTCGTGTCATACGAAAGGAAGAAAGAAATATAAAAAGATTAAAGAATAAAAATTGCCTCATAACTGTACTCCCAGAGAGTGATGCAAATCCACGAGTAGTAGCAGACTGATTTAGTTACTGTTATATCCCGAAGTAATACAGGATACAAAAGATGTAACAAATATCTTTAAAATATAAACTCGGAGGAAACGATAATAGCATGTAATAGCTGGTTTCCTAATAATTAAATTGAATTTGAGCGGATGAAAGGATGTATTGTTTTATATAAACTAAAAGAAAATACGTGCACAGTCAAGAATTTCTGGGACAAGCTGTAAAGTCAAAATAACTTGTGAAACGATAGACCCTTTACGAGTCAACAGTGGCTTGAAAAAGAATTTTGTCTCTAACGGTCTCCATGCTACTGTGAAAATCTCTAAGTCGATGTTTTCCTTTTGTAAATCACCAGAAACGTACGGGTTGTTTTTTTAATATCATCTATCCCTTCTTTGTGAAATGATAGTCTTGCGGCTGAGAGTTACGATTTCACTCTTTTCCCGCGCCCAGAACGCGACTTTCGCACGACACACACGGTCCGCCACGTATTCGAGTGTGAGTGAACTCAGAGAAGACGTATGCACGTATACTCCGCAGTTTAAATATTATAATCTGATTATGAGCTATTATATGTACGGTATAGGAGAAAGTTGGGTAACCTATAATATGTGGCTGCGTCCTGCATTATTTCTGCGTAGAGCATTGTTACTACGAGGTCTTGCAAGATATCAAGCACCTTCACGCGAATCGTGTCAAACAGGAACTTATCGTATTATCTATTACAAAAATGAGACACGTTTAATTTTGAATTATAGATCGATATCTTTACGCTCCAGTGTTCCAGCTGCAACGCTTTAATCGGAGCAATTGAAAGACCGATGAATTACACATGTTGGTGGCGGTACTACTCTAAATTACTTGTCTTCATTGTATTTAATCGTAAATAATTGCCCTTTCAACGCCGAAATGCATAATTAAGCGAACCATAGCTAATTACACCGACGTTTATTAATATTTAACTTGGCGGCCGTTAAGTGTCAGAATGAGCGATTAAATAATGGAGTCGGAAACTTCCGCGGGACTGAATTACGAATATAATTTATAATGGTCGCGCCGTAACAGATGAAATCTCAGTGTTGTCAGGAAACATTTAAAATGTAGTATGCACGACAAAGTAGTAAACCGGGGCCAAGGTTGCACGACCCGCGACGTAATAAAATTCAAGAATTTTTACGAGGCGACGCTTTCTTTAAAGTCGCTCCTCAATCTTTGGGAGACGAAGTAAAAGTTTCGAAAAGTTTCCGCAACTCTGTACATATTATGCACGCTCGCTTCGTAACGGTGTTTAGCTTCGATTATGAAGCGCAACGTTTAAACGGGTGAAACCGTAAAATATCCTTCCATTAATCGAAGCAGGGAACTCTCGCTTCTAGTTTTCCTTTGACGTAGGTGCCATTGAGAGGTAGCGACTTACCTGCAAATTAAAATTCCGCGATACCCGCGGATCGTCGATCCAAACCCATGACGTCACGAATAAGAAGCATGCGGAAGTCGGACGTTCGATACCTCACATTTGGAACGTATCAAAGAATAATTGTAGATCGTCCGTTAATATCCGGCTTCGTAATATTTAATACTTTGTGATCGTTTACTTTTTCATATTGACGACGTTGTATTGTACAATAAAACTATCGGTACTGTAACAATTGAAATTTGTCCCTAACGTTCTTTTATTTATATTACCTGTCAAGCACACGAATGGTCCCACATATAGAAAGCGAATGAAAAGAAAGACAGGGTAACGAAGGAATAAGTGAAATCTGTGATAACTGTGTTTGTTGTATTACATGTTAAGTCAGATGTTCGTCGCTTTTGTACAGATTATCCTAACTTCTATCGATCTGGTATATACAAAGGGTATAACGTTTAAATAATACTAGCGCACGAAGGAGTATAATGTCGTGTATAACGAAATTGGTATAAAAAGTAGCAATAGTTGGTATAAAAAGAAGTGATATATTCGTCGCAGATAGATTAAGTTCTTGTAGTGAGCCGCAAAATTCTGCGTCTGTCAACGATTATGAGAGGATGGCAGAGGGGCGTATTCGCGATGACACTTGGCAAGGTGCCTAGACAGTTAATCAAACAGTCTTAACCTGTTGTTATCTCTGATTTTCCGTGTGACAGTTAAAAATACCCGTGCAGTGTCTTCAGTCGAAAGCGGCACACTTTTATTTTTATTATCGCAAACGATTGCAACTGGCGACGAGTTAAGATGCTTAAAAGTTACGAGGGCGAAAAATCGCCAGTCTCGGATGCGCGAGAATAGCGTGCCATAGTCGAATGAAAATTACCGACGATATGCTTCCTTTCTGTTCGAGTAAACACGAGAATAAAAACTTATAAGAGAAAACTGGCGTCACGTCAATTATCATTAGATTAGTCTAAAGCGATCGCAAACAACAATCGATGCAGCGTTTACCTTAAATAATTATCAATTTCACTTGCTGCGTCTTCTTCTACGAACAAATTGACGACACTGGACTTTCGTTGTAGAGATTATAGCGACCATTGAGAATCTAATTATTCTCGAGGAATATGAACAATTTGAGTACTAAAAAATAAAAATGTAACCTCCGTAAAAATGATTTCTTATATTTAATGGTTTCAGCCTTATGTGCGAGCACTCATTGAGCGGTTACAAGTCTATGTTTTAATACCGTGAAAATGATCTTTTTCATTTTGATATGGCGCAATGTAAAAATGTCCTGTCATATAATCCTTACAACGTAAGCAATGGCATAAACTTATGACAAAAACTTGGGAAATAATGGAATCTGTGGTTGTGGTATATTTTACAAACCACGAAGAAGCGTAAAACGATTCGTGTATGGAATTATACGCAAAAGAGTTTGTTACATTGGACGTTGCTTGCCGATCGTATTAATTCGCAATACAGGCCGTGTTCCAACTCGCTAATGCTCGCCGAGTGACTGACCACGTTGAGCAAAGTTGCATAGAGAGAAATTTCCGGTCTATTCTGTAACGTGATGCTCGGGGCCAGCGTAACACCGAATGCGAAGCATCGGTAATCGATCTCTAACGTAATCCAGTTCTTCACAAAGATCGACGATAGAGCGTGGTAGCTAAGTAGGCGACGCAAGTTGGAACCCGACTGCAGCCTGTCAAACACAACTGTACAGAAAGAAAAGTGACTACGCGCACTTGAGAACGGGGCCACCCCCCGTTAAATGCAGGTACATTAGGTGTGAAAGGAGGGTACAGGGTGTACGAAGTTTCGTGTGAGACGGCTAAACGGCTGAAGAAGAGATCGCAGTTGATTCGTCAGTGTGGAGTGGCGTATTGGAACACGGCCCGATCACTTCCTGAACGCACCGCCAGTCTTGAGGAGCCACTCACCTGCCGCCCTGTTACACGCCTCCTTCGGCTCGTTCAGCTCCTGTCGCATCGCCGTAATCTCCTTGATTGCGAGCAGATCGTGAACGTTGTTGGCATCGATCCGTTTGAGGCTCATCTCGTCCGCTGTGGTCGTCGGCGGCGGCGGCGGCGGCGTCGGCGTCGGCGTCGGCGTCGGCGTCGGCGTCAGCGTCGGCGTTGGCGTTGGCGTCGGTGTCGTGATCGGTGTACCGATAGCGGCTGAAACGAGTCTTGAGTCGAGAAGAAGATCTCCCGCTCGTTCGATAGTTGGCAACCCTCGCCCCGAGTCCGCCATCGAGGTACGCTGCTGTTCCTGGAGCAAGCAGGCGCTCGACAGTAGGTCCCACTGGCGGAGCTTCTCCCGATCGAGTTCGAACGAGCCGGAACTCGTGGCCGACGCCTGAGTTTCCGGAATCAAGCGTGCCGGGGGAAGGTTGCCGTCTACTAAAAAATGATTCGCCTCCTCCGCAGTCGGTTTCCGGTAAGCTTCGTTCCGCGGGTCCCAAATGTAACCGCCCGCAGTGATTCTGTCCATCGAAAGGCTCTCGTAGGTGAGATCGTCGCCGCGATCGTTGTTGACTCTTCGTTTGACGCGGGGCCGCTCGCCGGAGGAACTTTGCTCTTCCAGACAATTGTCCCTGCGCAAAGCGACGCTGTCGTTGACGTAGGTGGCACCGCGAGTGATTTTGCCACGTGCTTTTGTGTCCGGGCACGACGTGTTCGGGCGCGGCGAGCTGTCGAGATTGTCGAGTGACCTAGCGTTTCTCAGACTTACTCTCCTCAGACTCTCCCGCCAGAGAGAGTCCTGCTCCCAGGGGTCCTCCGCGCTAAAGTTGTTACTCTCGCTGGCCGACGCGAACGGCGAATTGATTTGAGGATTTTCCAAACTACTCTCCTCCGTTTGCGCAGCCGGCGAGGAGAGAAGCGCGCGATTCGCTCGATTCCTTTGTTCGACCAAATTCTGTAGACCCGCATCGTCGAGAAGGCCTTCGAGGGATCTCGATCGTCTGTGCGAGGCTTGCGCGGTGGGCGTGAAATAGGCCATCAGTTCGGCCGCGGTCGTCTGATTGTTCGACTTGTCCCTCAGTCCGTGGGGATAAAGATTTCTCGTGCTAACTTCCGGCAAGGATACGTCCGGCAGCGGGTCGGTAGATTTAACGCGTCTAAGAGTGTCCGCCTCGTAAAAGTTCCTCTTGTCCACGAGGCCGACCTTGTTGTCGCCTAGCAGTTGGCACGTCGTCTTCCTCAACTCCGCAGCGATATCCTCCACCTGTATCTGTCGCGGCATTTGCCTCGCAATCGGATTCACCAGCCTACCGATATCGTTCCTCTTATTCGGTCCAGAGGCATCGTCTCTTTGATTATTTAGCTGTGGCAACCTCGACGTGTGGCCGATCATAGGGGGCTTTGGTGACTCTCTGTCGACGCTATTTACGTTGGCCTGGAGATCGGAATAGTAGTAAGGCGCTCCCGTTTGGTCACTCGGAGGACGTTGGAGGTTGACAGTGGTCAAGTACGAGATCGAGCCAGAGGTGGACTTTATAACGGGAATGGGATAATGATTGGAGTCTTGGCTCGAAGACGCTCGATGATTCGGCATCAGCGAATATCGCTCGGAATCCTGACTCGCGGATCTCGAGTGGCTGGCGAACCGCTGCTCCGTGTAGGGATTCGAAGTTGGCAAGGCACTTCCTGCAAAGTTATTCCCGTGATTACCGGAGGAAATCGATCCGATCGGCGAGTGCACGGAGGACTGCGCACTGGCGGGCCTTTGGCAGGCTGTTGACGTTGATATGGATGCGATGCCGGACGCCTGCGAGTAACTAGAATCCCTGCTGTGAGAAACTCCCAGCGGTCCGTTCTGTGAATTTCTTTGATGTCTGTGGCCCTCCTCCCGACCCAGCTCATGGTCCGATCGAATGGCGGGCGAGCCGCGAAGTGGTGAGAAGCTCGCTATATTCTCATAATGCACGTCCCCGGTGAATGACTGCGAATGTTGATGAGACGGCGGGACGTCGCATACTCTCATCGACGGCAAACTGCTCGCCGAGCCAATCTTGTTTCTGCCATTATAACCGAACGGTTCGTCCAGATTGTTATTCGAGACGAAATTCATCTTTCGCGACAAGTCCGAGCACGTCGACTTCTGCAGCTTGTCGACCACCAACATGTTCTCGTTGAAACCGTAAATACTGTTGTAGCTGAGATCCTTCGCGTAGAGATCAACGTTAAAGGCATCTCGTGCCTGTAACTCTTCGAGGTACTGATCGAGATCGATACTCGCTCCGTCAAAGCGGCTCCCCAAAGATTCCAATTCGTCGAGACTGTCAAGAACCTCGCAAACTTCATCGCTGACTGGTCTCCTTTTGAATTGCCTGTGCCGCGCTTCTTCGTCCGGATTTCTCAGCTCGACAGAATCACTTCCGGACGCGCTCTCCAACGATATTCTACTGTCTCTGAAGGTCGAGCTAATAGTCGCATCGGAAAATCTCGACGGCGGCCTATGCCCTTCGACCTGTCCGACCGGTTTCTTCCACGCTTTCGAGGGGTCCGAACTCGAGGTATCTTTCGTCACGGCTACTTGAGGCGATACTTTTTTCACCTCCAACGACTCTTGCATCTCCAAGGAGTCCAACTCTTCTAAAGGAGGCGGCGACGTCGGAATCGGGGGTGGAGATACCAACTCGCTGTCCGACGAGTCCTGCATTTCTGCAATCATCGTTCGACTGGCGCCCAAGTAATACGAAGCCGGTCGGAAAGTATCCGAGAGGCTGAAGCGGGGATGACGGGGTGCGTCTATCGAGTCGAGATCTTTCGAGGATTCGTCGTCGGCGTCGGAACTATCGGACTTGAGAGCTGTGAGAATGTCGGGGAGGTCAGCTCTTGGCGCCGGCACTTCGTCATTGGAATCCCTCTTTCTCAACATTTTCGCGCTCTCTTTTTCCTCCTTCTCGGACAGCTGACTCACTTCCATGTAAACCGGCTCCATTTTGCTGTCGGCCACGCAAACAAACTCGTAATGGGGCGTGTCGAGAGTAGAATAGTCGCCGGAATCATGCTTATTCCCCTCCTTATTCGGAGCCAGCAGAGAATGGGTCATTCCGTTCTGCGCCATCTCCACGTAAGAACTCTCCTCGTGCCCGAGATTGGCAAAGAGACTCTCCATCATCTTGGGGTTCGGTCGATCGTCATTCGGATCGAGTATGGCCTTCCTCGGCGACATCGGTAAGTAGTGTTCCTCCGGGCTAACGTCTTCCTGTTTTTGCATCGGACTCGTCGTGCCGCTTTCGCCGGAGAGTCGATCGCCATGCGTCAGTAGGGAGTCCGTCACACTCAGCCTGGCGCAGTGTGTGTTGGAAACGACATCCAAATCGGACGGTGTCGAATCTTCCATCACGTTTTCCTTCAACTTTCCCCTTTTCGTTCGATGCGCCGAACGTGGCGAGTCATCCTTCTTTTTCTTCAACGTGCCCGTGTACGATCTTTCCTCCAGCTTGTATTTTCTTATTTCGTCATCGATGTCCCGATTTTCCTCTTCCTCCTCCTCCTCCTCCTCCTCCTCCTCCTCCTCTTCACCCTTCTCGCGCTGGTCAAGATCACTTCCCGTATCGTACAGCAACGTTTCCGTATCGCTAAACACTCCGCGGTGCTTAACTTCTTGACGTTTGTTGTGCTCTTGACGCTGAATCTGCTGGGACTTTCGCTCAAAGTCGGCCAATAAATCTCGCACTGATTTGTTACTATCGGTGGAGCCCTGCTTAGCATGGCCGTCCCCCACGTATTTTGGCTTAGACATTTCCTGTTTATTCGCGTCGCCCAGAGCGAAGCTTCTAATAACCGACGAAGCTTTTCTATTAGAATCTAATTTCGAAACATGAGCCTCTGTCGCTTGAAGCGGCGACACCTTCAACGGCTCCTGCAGCGACAGCACTTCCTTCACAGGGCTGGAATTATCGATGCTCAGTTCGAACGACCTTATTCTCGACTGCACAAGGTTCATAGTCTCCTGTAGGAGGCCACACTCCTCGTTCTCCATCGTCTCTATCGTGTCCTTTGGCTTGATGTACTGATACGAGAATTCCTTGATTACCTTACTCTCGTCGATACTCGGATCCCAACCATCCTTCTCCTCTTTCGAGTCCCACTGCACATTCTTCTGAGCATGCCACGACTCGCTCTGCGCACACGCGCTAGGAACGTGCTGCACTCTCGCACTCTCGATCATTGCGCCTTGCTGATAATCGAGCGTGTAGGCAGTGGGCGTCTTCAAGATGCCGGACGGTCTCTTCGGCGCCTTGTGTCTTGGCAACGAATCGTCGTACGCGCTCTCTGCGACCGTCTCCGCCTTTCTGCCGGGCCTTTTCTCTGACTGGTAAGAACCGGACACATCCCTTCTCGGCGGCGGAAAACTAACTTCTTCGTAACCAGCGTCGGGCGGAATACCGCCGAGATGGGCTAGCAGCATGCCGGACGAGTTCGAGGCCGTTTTATGCTCGCTCGTTGCCGAACGCAGGACGGATTGAACGGGAACGACGCTCGAACGTCCGCTTGCCGGAACGTTGACGGCGTCCTGGACGTCTCCGGCATGCCGTGGGCTCCTTCCTGCGTGCGAGGGTCTTCGCGTGCGCCTCCTCCGGACGTCTCCCAGCTCTGATTTATGCGTTACAAAGAAACACAACGAGTATGTTTGGTTACTCACGAGTCTGGCCAATACGGATCTGACCACTCAACTTCAATCCCTTCTACCCTCTCAGTTAGACCCCAGCAAACGTTCAAAAGCCATAATCCTCAAAGCTGAGAAGTTGCCCTTAAGATGGTCGCACGTGATCCAGCGTTAGGCGCTGCTATCGATTTAGTCACGAACAGTGTCTTCAAAATTCCAAACCGTCCTTCGAGTCGAGATCATACTCTATTGTTAATGCGATCAATTTCGCGCTTCAGCTATTTTAAATGGCTAACGGTCGTAACAAACTGTTCGTACTTTTCGATATAGAAGTAAATTTCGATCGTGCAACGATCTTAATGATCGATTTGTCATGTGCGGAATTGTTAAATTGTACTTGGAGCGGAGGCGCATTATACGAGCTGAAGGTAAACAACGCTAACAGGTATTTGTTCACGACAAAGTTAGTTAACTCTTTCACTCTCTCTCTCTCACTCTCTTTCTCTCTTTTTCGGACATGCCATGCTGACCTACTTTTTCTACTGCAATCCGGATCTAATCGGTGTTATTAGGACACAGCTGGTGGCGTCAGCTTTTCGTTCCACATCAAATAGTTCAGAGTTTTAAGGTGTTAATTGTCCCATTCACCAGTCAGCCCAGACCCAACAGCAGCAGATAGAAGGAGCCCAGCGGAGAAACGCCGACGGATTTTCGTTTCTTGTTTCGCACACGTACTCAAACAGTATGTACATGTATATATATATATATATATCTATATGTGTATATATATATGTACTAGTACGTGCTTTTGTCATCTTCTTGCTTAGCATCAGAGCTTATTCCGATATCCGCAAGCGAAAGACGCTCGGCACTCTCTTCGAGTCGGAAGAGCGGCCGCGGCGATAGAGACAGATAGGAAGCGAGAGGAATGAGAAGAGTTCGATTTTTCACAACGAGATTGCGCACCGGAAAACGTCGCTTTAAACGGAAATGCTCGCCTTTTGCTAATCGAGTTCTGCTTCGTCTCGCGGAACACTCTATGTTAGTTGAGAAACGTTCTCGTCGACATTTATTAGTTGAGATGCCACAGCGCTCGCGCTTACACAATTTCTTCTCGAGGAAAATATGCGGAGTGTTAAAAAGGGAGCGGCAGTGTTAAGGCGCGATGCACGACATCCCGTGGGCGCGTTAACGTGCGATTAATATCTTCTCTTGGATTACACGTCACATACAAAGGGACTTCCGACAGGGATGGACAATATCTTGCCAAATGCAGTACCATACAAAGCGTTCCGTCTTTCTCGTGGCAGGGCAACGAGAGTGTTGGCTAGGTGTTAGAGCGGTTAGCCTTTCGTGTTAGAGTCTGCGGGCGCTTCGCAGCGCGGGAGGACTACCTATCTACTTGTAATCGAATTAATAGTGAGTGTGCGACGCCGCGAGGGACCCGCGTCGTCGGGAGATTCGTTAGCAGTTAGCGTGTCCGACATTTATCCTTGGCATTTGCTAAATCGTTTAACGTACTCGACAGTCTCTACTCTGCGGCTGTCCTGATTCGGTTAGAAAGAAGAGTTGCCGAAAACTGATTAAACTGAACCTCTGCATGCATTCGCTAGTGGCGCTTAGGCCGCTATGCGATTCCAGTGAATTTTAGCCTCCCACTTTGTTTCAACCGTTCCACACCAGTTATAGAGTTAACAGAAATTGATATGCCGACGTCATAAAAACGTTCCCAGACTCGACTCGACACACGATCGATTTCTATTACCGCCAGCCGGAGCAGCAGGAGACCGAACGAACGACGAGCTCGGGTCCCTCGGAGCCTTAGACGTAAGAAAACCGCGCGAACAGTTCTCTAAACTATCGAACGTTCCATGTCGTGCAGTCAGTAGTCGCCCTTATTAAGCGTAGGGAAGAAACCGTTTGGCCGCAGAGCACGTTTCGGCCGTCAGTTTAGTGACAGTTAACGCGGCCCCCCCCCCCCCTTCTGTGCGATGCAATTACTCAGATAATAAGTTGAGGCGAGGTGTCCCTACCTTCGTCGTCGCTGGAGTAGCTGTTGTACCGCGACACGTTGGTCGCCGTTCGCCGGCCGTCGGAACTTTTGCTACGAGCGTGAGGCCGATGTCCATCGTCCCGCCGTCGCGAATGTCGGGCTTCTGCGACAGAAGCCTCGTGAGCGGCGAGATCCAGAAGGGCCTGCTGCTTGTAGTAGCTCGAAAGCTCGTTCTGCGCTCTGCCGCGATTCGTCGAACCCGACGGCTTCCTCGTCAACGGCGACTGCAGCATTCGCTGCTTCCACTCCAATAACCGTTTCATCGATTCCTCCCGCTGCAAGAGAAACTGATATATCTCATTCCCCATCTATTAATGTTATATTATTATATTAATATTATCGATTATTTGGGTTTTATATTTCTTTTCAGAGTTATCGACAAGTATTAGAAGCGGGTTCCAAGAAAGTATGACGTATGCCATCGACCGCCATTACTCGTACAATCTGTGATATAGATTATTATCGTCCGAAAGATGCGTTTTATTTACACTTCAGCATCTGAATCAGCACACGAATGAACACTGACGATTGAAAACGCTGCTGCCGACTTTTTACGCACCCGAGACGTATGGCGTTGTCTGTGTTGGGAAAACTTGTGCCGACGAGGAGGAGCACGTCAGGTGAACAGACACGGTCGTTCAGGAATTCAGTTTGTCACGGATCGCGCAAGAAGCACGTGGAGTCACGTTTCGAACGATGACGACAAGTCGGCGGATCGCGGTGAAAGCCACGAACGGGTTTGTGACTGCTACAACGACGCGTCGGGTAACCTGCGAGGTTACCATGAGTCACACTGAAAGAGCGCTGCCGATTATTGTCTTGTCCGTCAGTACTCATTCGGTATCGCGTCGCGATGTTGATGACCGGCCGTTTTCTTCACGGAAACGGACGAGAGATAGGGGTGCGCGTATTTCGTGAATCATCATCTCGACACTTACGATGAACACGTCAGAGAGTCGACGGTCTCGCATCGAAATATTACGAGCGCACAATTTTTGTCGTCTGATAAGTTTTTGCCGGTAGCACAGAATTTGCTAGGATCGAATAACAATATATAATTTCAATGGTCAGCTCTAAAATGAAATATGGTCTGTGGAAGAACTAATTAAATATAATCTTAGGATTTTTAAATACGACAAAGTGAATGGCTGCTGCGAAATGTTTAACTGGAACATAGTCAACGTAACAAAGATAACCTTTTACAATTAAAGAATATTATATGTGTTCTCATTATCGACAGGGGAAAGTAGTGTGAAACCGGGTTCCGAAGAATTTTGCAATTTACACTGAACTGACCTGTTGAATTTTGCGTTCTCCATCCCTCGAGTCCTGCTCCGACGAACGTTCGGCGTAATCGTCGTCGTTCTGGTCCAAGGCGGCCGGATGTCGTGTCCTTGGAAGGCGAGCAGAGGCAGATCGACAGAACTGCTGCTGCTGCTCACCCCATCGTCTGGCACCTCCGTGACCGGCATGACATGTCTGCGACACGTGAGTGCTGTGTACCACGTGACTCGAGCTCCTGGATCCCCACCCGATCGATGAATCGTAGTCACGCGGCGTTGATCTTCGTGGCACGGTGCCGTCTTCGACGTAGCCCACCACGTCCCGCCCATTCTGTTCGTACGTTTTCTCACGCAACGATCTCCTCAGCTTCGCCTCGCTGTTGCCAGACATCCTGTCCGAACAAACCGTTTCAATATGTATCGCGATCGCGTGTACACATGCAAATCGTCTAGCCGTAAAGTATTGTACGTTGCAGATATAATATTCGAGAACATTCGTCAGGCTCGTCAATGTTGCAAAATGCATTTTCTAATTATCGAGACATTGTTGCTCAGCGTCCCGAGAATGTCGCGATCTTTCTCATAACGATTATGAAACGCCTGAGTCATTCGGAAGACGTAAGTACGCGTCGGCCGTGCAGCGCTAAACGTCATCAGTGAAACTCGAAAATTTCCTTCAACCAACCATTTCGGCCATTTTGTGCACAGCCGGTGATTTTCGACGTGAGACACAAAGTTTACCTCGACTGTGACTCGATGTGTCGCTGCAACGAATGAGTAGGCATGACGTGCTGCTGATGAAGATGGTCGCGCTGCGCGCGTCTGAGGGCGCAGGAGGAATCAGGAAGCGTCGCGACGGCTCTGCCCTCCTCCGCTCGTTCGCGGCCAGTCGTCGATTTCGAAGGCATCGTCGCGCGCGACAGCGATTGGTTCCTTTGCTGCTGATGATGCTGAGGTGTTTGGTGCAGATACACAGCCGACTGACGCATCTGCGCCGCGTATCTGAATTACAACGCACGACGTATTGCCGTGAATAAATGCGCACACCCGGTGGTCTTGGGTTCCGGCCGAAGTTCACCGGAAGTTCAAGGATGAAGTGTGAGTTTGAGCGTTATTCGCCGAGGGAAGTTTAAATGTTCTTTGTCGGGCTTCGAAACTGTTATCGCGTGAAATTCCGTAAGGGCTTTAGCGAAGTATTCATGCGCGGAATATAATTACAGTTTTAACGGCTTTGTTAAAAGAGGGAGACGAAAGTTTTGAGCTACGATTTAATCATTCTCCCTTCGACACGCGTATGGGAAAGAATCTTTCGTGTAATGAACATCACTCTGCGCTGAGCTACGCGCATACGATTTTCGGCCAACCTATATATTCTCCCTTATTTTTAACTTGTATTCTGAAGTTTTGCGAGGGAAGTTTGAATCAAGTGCTAATGAATGTAAATGTTTAAGTAGCGAGAAATGTTGCTTCTATTAAGTACGCTGCTCGCTCTTTTACTTAAGAATTGTCTACTCTTTCTTCGGCAGACAATGCTTCTCTGTAGAATGGCAAACGATGTGCTTGACTTACCTTTCTTCGGAGTAGAAGTAACCGTCGTTAGTTGCATCTGACGGATTGACTATATCCAGGCTTGATTTAGGCCTCTGCGGACGTCTCTGTTGATTCAAGGACCCTTCATTTTGCGTTGGCACAAGCTGCTGAGGTCTCCTCGCTGCCTCGTACTCGAGGAAGTCTGCGCTATGTGGTCGCGGTGGCGGTTGGGACCTGGGTTGCCTCATAATTGGCACTGTAAAAGATACAACGACTAAATTCTACCGAGTTCGAGTACCTAGGAGTATAGCAAATGCAAATGAAGCAGACGTTGATTCCAAGCAACAAATAAATTGGAAAGAAATATTAAAAAAAACAGTGCTCACCATTAGGTGGTGTAACGGGCGACAGTATCTGCGGCTGATGTTGTTGCGTATAAACGGGAATCGGAATGGGTGCCGGTGCGGGTGTCTTAGTGTATCCGACGGGACCGGCTGGTCTTTGATAAAGTTGCGGAGCACCGTAGACTTCCTCGTAATCACCATTTCCCCTACTCGTGCGAGGCTTGGCGCTTCTTCCATAGGTGTCCGGAGTGCGCCTTTCCGTCGGTTGAATTTGCGCGTATCCATAATTGAGACCCGACCTGTCGGTCCTCAAACTCTGCTGCGACTGCTGGCTCATTCGCGTCCCGTAGATCATGCTATTTCTATCGTAGTCCGACATCGGGCTCTTGCTGGTGATTGTTACGTCCGGAGAGACTGGCGACTTCCGGTAGTCCGGATCCGGGGACGGCGTGGAGTACTCGTTGGATCCATCGGTCAGTCTTCTGGGTTTAGGCGGTGCGTTCGCGTAGATCGGCTGCCCGAACTTCCGCGGCATCGGCTGCACAGTTTGAACGTTACTAGGTCCGGTGTGCGGCTGATGCTGCTGCGGCATCTGCTGTTGCTGCTGCGGCTGCGATGGCGATGGTTGCTGCTGCTGCTGCTGCTGCTGCTGCTGCTGCGGATGCGTTGGATGTTGCTGCGAAACTATGAGCTTGTGCGGATGAGCCTGAACGTTCTGAAGAACCACGTGCTGGTGCAGCAACGCTTGATGCTGATGAGAGTGGCCAGCTTGCAGTTGCTGCGCCGTTGGCATTAACTGGCCATATTGTTGTTGTTGTTGTAGCTGCTGCTGCTGTTGCATGTGCTGTTGCTGCAGCTGCTGCTGCTGCTGCTGCTGTATCTGTTGTTGCATCGTTTGCTGGATTTGGTGTTGCTGAGACGTGCTCGGTTGGTTGTACTGAGACGATGACGGCTGCTGCTGCTGCTGCTGCTGCTGCTGAATCCAGCCATTTACTACCGGTTGAATGTCGATCGCGAGATTGCCACTACTGTTATTATTATTGCTGTGGAGACCGCCGTTGTTATTGTTCACGCCGGAAGTTCCGTTGCTGTTGCTGGCGCTCAAATTTGGGAAGGAGGCAGTGTTGACGCTGTTTGGGCTTGAATTGTTATTCGATGCGTGGCTCGGGTCGTCGCGAGATTGGAAACCGTGGAAGCCGGAGTCGCTGTCGTCAGCACTCTGATTCAGGATCGACGAGATCGAGGAGACACTGGGCCTAGCACTGCGCTCGCCGTCCGGCTGCCCGGCTATCTCTATCATCACGGCGGCTTCGCCCGCACTGCTTGAACCAAAGAAAACACACGAAATTTGCATTTTCGACTGTGCGTAAAAAGTAGAATTAATTTATTAATTGAGTACAAAAGGTATTTATCGTAGCTTCGTATATAAGCATACGTGTCCATAAGCGCCCATTTTTAAATGGCTTTCTCTTTCATAATTCTGTCGGACTGCCATTGCTACCGATTAAATGATCAATATCGGTACAAACACGCATATGCTAGGAGCAAATCAGGATAAAGAAAAGGTTAATCTTGTGCGAGAGCGACCGTTCCAACGAGTGCAAGAGGTGAAACGCTTGACCCGAATTCGTAGTCGAGAATCCGCTTAATAAAATGGCGAATGTACACGTGCGAGTCGAGCGACGAGTCAGATTTAAATCCGCCGGACGCATTATTAATTGGATTTCGAGTTCAATAATCGAAGAGAGTATGTATCGCAGCGATGCGCGCAGCGGACGAGGCGCGGCGATCGTTCGTTTGATGAGTGCGTTCAAACAAAAAGTGGAACTCGTTCGGAAACAATTAAACGACGGTGCTCACCTATGGCACACAGTCTCGGCCGTTCGCGTAATTATTCTCCTGCATGGCGAACGGCGAACGGCGAACGGCGAACGTTCCGCTTTGCATCGCGGATCACACCTCTCTCCTCCTCCGCCTGTGCCTCCCTGCCGTTCGTCCCACAGTTTTCCATATTCGCCCCCGGAGAGCCGTTCTACGCGTAACAGTGCAACTAACCAGCAATCAAAGAGTACTGAATTTTCGCCAGCGTCTCTCGTTCACTTTTCCGTCTCTCGCGGACTGGCGCTGTTGTGGCCGTCGTTATGTTATACCTCTGCGGACGGGCCGGCCGCAAGCCGAGTGGAGTTTTCCTCGTTAAAATCGAGTTTCCAGCAGAAAATTGAGGGGAGTGCGAGTGACCTTGCAAAGCGAGTGACCCTTTCCCGGCTATGCGCCACTGGCAGCGTCTACGTCCTAGCCGGGAGCGTAACAACCCTCAGTCCATCTAATTTTCCCTCCCTTCAATCTAGTTCTCTTTGCCTCTCTCTCGCTCTCGTTCATAGGTACAGACATGCCGCGTATTTGTCATTCTATCTGTACTGCGATCGCGCGTTCCACTCTTCTTTCCATCTTCCCCCTGTCGTCTATTCCTCTTTCTCCGTTCCCTATTCCCGTCTCTCTCTGTTTTCCTATTTATACAACCGACCCGTACGTATCTCGCCGTCTCTGTCGCTCTTTCCCCTTTGCGCGGTACGGTTTTGCTGGGCCAACTTCGACGAAACTAACTAACGAGTTGGATAGTTACACTGCGATTACGTGCGAACGACGGGCCGCACTCGTACGGCCGGCACCAATACTTTCCCGGACGCAAATAAACGATCGCGATCGCCGTTCCAGTTGCACCTCCGCTACGCGGCCGACAAAGCGATTTTCCGTATTTTCTTTTCGCCTCGAACCACCGCTCTCAAAAAACGTTTGTCGTTTTATTGTCTTTTCGTCGTTCCCTGCGTGTCGTACAAGCGCCCTTCTACGCCAACAATTCACATTTGCGCTAATAAAAAGAAAGGTGAGTGGAAACGCGTCGCGATTCGACATAGTTTCGGATAAACTAAAATTCATTTAAATTCACTACGCTTTTCACATTTCTTCGAAAGCGGGTGATCAGTAATTAAGCGTTCACTTATCGTGGAAGCAGGTATAATTATGGACTGTGCAGACTCTCGATTATCGCGAAAAATGGAAAACAAATACTCACGGTGTTGGATCCTGCAGGAGGGTGGCAAGAGTAAGCGCGTTCACCCATTGGTTCATACTCTCGCGACTATCAGCGGCAAAGTGATACGTCCTCATGTTTGCGTGCTCAGCCTTGAAAGCAAATTTCTTGTTGACCTTATCCTCGGGCCTACAGATGGTCACCCTGTACGAGGGCAGCAATATTGAGCCCAGGAGTTTTTCTTCCTCAGGACCTGGACAGATAACAGATTCAATTCTTCTCACTTGTATAATCATTTTCTATCATTGAATTAATTATAGTATCTTAAAGAAACACGTGCTTTATAGGATTACATTGTCTTTATTAAACTGGATGAGTTTCCATGCTGTTGCTGTTTCCTATATATACTCGCAACGACGATACTACCTGAATAGAGTTGACGGTTTGCGAAATTATTGAGATAAAGTGTTGCCGTCATAATCAGTCACTGTAAAGCATTATCCATCGTTTCGGCGGTCGGGTTTGACGGAAATTTCCCAATAGTCTATCTACACTCACAGAAATTGAGCAGGGAGCGAGCAAAAGTTTGAGGTGCATACCAGCTTCCCGCCGAAATGGAAATTCTACATATTTTCGTTTCGTTTGCCTTCGCCCTATCTTTTTCTACTCTTCGTCCCTCTTATAATATTTTGCAATTTTTTTTCTCCGAAGAGCTTTTCTTTCTCTCCAGTTCGACTTTCATCCATCTCATCTTTTTCACTTTACGAAAGTCTGTAGAACCCACGAACAATCTTGCCTTTCTCCGTGCGGATAGAGGCAAAGCTTTGGAAGCATTCGACGGAAAAGCTGATTTCGCGTCGCACGTCACGATGCTCGAGCTGCTGAGAAATTTACTGACTTCGTAAGCCCATTGATGCGTTATTGAAACGGCGCCGCCGCGGCGCGGGTCGGCAAGCAAAAGAATGTGAATGAGACGAGATAACGTGCTTATCTACAGAGAGTACAAAACACTGCAAAGAAAATGAGACTGACGAATCGGTTGAGAATTGTGCCGTGTCAAACGTGACTGAAAGTTTACGCAAATATGCTGAGATTTTGCAGACGTCGCGGAGCGTCGATGTGGCGTCTCAGGCTCCACAATCACTAGCCACACACATACACACGCTCTGAGCGGCGCAGTACGCTGAATATAACAAATGACGCGTCGTCCATTAGGGGGTGAGCGAGGGGGTGTTTTGGAGGGAATAAACGATCAGCGCTCGCACGGAGGACGGAGGTGAGCTTAACGGGAAAGCACAAAGACCTCGATCATCCATATTATTAAGCAGCTCCACCTTCTGCGGGGGCCGTCTCTGCCTCAGAGCCACGTCCCACGTCCCACGTCCCACGTCTTTTGTTGTACAGCCACGCAGAGCTGTCGGGGTCGGGGGCGGAGGCAGAGTGCTGTGCACGGCATCTTGGGTCGGCGTCGCTCGGATAGTCACAAAGCTCCAGGCCGCGGCGCCGGCGAGACTGAACAACGCCTTAACGCGAGAAGCTCGCTTTCCGTACACGTGTCGCGCGTCGAAACTCGCGTTACACGGAATTGTAATGAGTTTTGAGGCGCGATCCGTCGCCTCGGCACACCAGGGAATACAGCGGCAGGCGGGCTTGCGGAGAATACGAACGAGCGAGCTTTCCGCGGCAGAGAGAACCCCTCACTGTCGAGCCTTTCTGCGTAAAGAACTTGCGTATAACGCTCGCCTCTTGATTCTTCTCGTTCTCTCGAGAGCGTCGCCGTCCCGACGTTTCACGTTTTACTCGCCTGCACAGCACGGCGCTCGTTCGTTCAACACCACTGGACACGCTCGGACGACGCTCTACTTTGTTTTTTTAACGTTCTAACGAGAGACGAGTTAAGTCGCTATTTAACGTGGTCAGAGTAGCCGGTGTGAAAGGTTAATTTGCTGTCGCTGTTTAAAGACAATTTTCAGGCTGGAAAGTTTGGTTTATATGCTTCTCTGCACGATTAGTTAAATATATGTATAGTTTTAGATAGTTTAGTGGACAGACCGTGTTTAGTACTGCTGGAACACGATTCGCTCGACTTGCTGTTGAAACTTTTGCGCCAAACTACCGTGTCTTTCAGAACACCTGTTAAGCGATCGAATCATAACGGTTTTCGAGGTGCGCCAAGTGAAAGAAAAGCGGGTTGCGCATTGAAATCCGTTAGGGAATTTTGATTAACGGACAGGGAAAATGCAGACGTTACAGGTATCGCTCCAAGTTGATGTGCAAACGTACCGTTCCGGACGAGATCTCATTTCTTGGGATTGCTGTGCGTTTCGACTCCGTTCAGGACGCGGAGCGACGAAATGAAGAACACTGGAGTTGAAGAGACAGCGAGGGAACAGTCGGTGGAATCGCGCTCTGAGCAATTTTAATTAATGGAGATGAAAGTGTAAACGCTGAGAATTTACATCCTAGTTGACGTTCGAACGTTTCGCCTTGCCAGACGATCACGTGTCTCGTCTACTTCTCGAGAGACTGCGACGGAATGAAAAGGCCAGAGCACATGTTTCGAAAGACGTGAAGAATTTGCGTCAATGCGAATAATAAAGATACACGAATTTGACGGTACGATATTTGACACGGTGGAATCTCGACTACCCGGATTGATCGGGCGACACAATGTTCCAGGAATCCAATTAAACGACCAAATATACGATCGATTTGCTTAAAAAGATACAAACTGAAGAGGGCTTGCGGTCGAAAGCAGAGCTCGAGCTGCAATACGCTTTTCAGACTAGCTGTGCGACGCAATGAATGAAGAAACCAGGACTCCCTCGATAGACCCGAGTGTTCCCGTAAAAGTTCGTCTCAAACAGGTTTGATTAACGGAAAAGGAAATGTCGATATCACGAGAGCTCGCGTCGGGCTCCAGGTCCGAGACCGTGCGTCGAAGAAGCGTGTCGCTTGCGGAGGATCGAGTCGAAGTTGACCGTTAAATTTACATTATTAATCTCGTCTTTCCCGCGTGTCTGCCGGCTGCTGTTTACCGGCGCGCCGTACCGCCTTCGTGAGGCTGGCGAACTTGCGGTGCACAACGCAGACTCCGTCGGCAGACAGAATGCTTTAAAGCCTGGAAAGCCGCTTACAAGAAAACCGTCCGTGCACGTACGTACGTGTCGTTCATTGAGATACTCGTTACACAAGATTGTTATAGAGTACGTCGGCGGTGGGCGCGGGGGGGAAAACATCGACGTATCGATCGTCCGACGCGGGACGGAACCGACGCCGACGCCGACGCCGACGCCGACGCCGACGCCGACGCTTATTACCATGGCAAAGTTTACCTTGCGATCGCGGATCTAACATTGAGAAATCGTCCCGTGGAGCGAAGCTTCCGTGACGTGTTTGAAGGATAAGACTTCGGCGTACGTGAGGAGTTTTAACGATGGATGGGCGGGTGAAGTATGTACTGCGGCAATAAAAAGGAATGTATGCACTTGTAATATTTATCAACTTTCCTTTACGTTCGGAAGACGCTTGCTCGGCCAAATTAGAAGATAGTATTTTAAGCGACTGGTCTGGAGAGCTTCAACGCGCAAGCGATTGTTTTCCATTCATTTACGCTTGCGTTGGAATTTTTGCATAACGCAAAGTCGCGTAGACGTATACGCTCGACGCGGACAGCTATTATACATAGCGGAAATTTCTCATACGCGACAGCATCGACGCGATATGCAAAAGCACAGGATCACGTGAAAAATAGCTCGGTGAGTAGCGTGCGGGCGGAGCGGATGAAAAAAGCACGCAAGTCCGAAGTTCGGGTTAATTATTCACCGCGGGCACGTTTCTAAACAGTCATTAGCACCTATTACCTTAACTTTACCGCTTGTCTCGTACACCGTACAGGAGACACGGGCGTGCACGATAGGCAATGCCGGAGGCACGTGAAAAACGTCCCTTTTACCTAGGAAAGAACCTCGAGCACGCTAAACCACGAAAGTCAAGGGTGAGGAAAGGGGTCGACGATCTCGGCCGTTAACGAGAAATATTCATCGACTGAATTACGAAAGGGGGTGACTTGGTGCGCGTGCGCGACGTCGGACTGTCTTAAAGATGACGTATCAAGTTCCCGCACTCTCTCTCTCTCTCTCTCTCTCTCTCTCTCTCTCTCTCTCTCTCTCTTTCTCTGTCTAACACAACGTTCCTGATCTGATTTTTGCGAGGTCATGCGGTACGGCGGCGAAGAAAAAGCGCGAAAGCAGCAAGTGCGGGGCCGAAGTTGAGCGATATGAAAGCGCGAGCACTTCGCCGGATCTACATTGTTAAACAGCCCTCGTCGTTCAGTTATGTTTATCTGTCTTGCCTTTTCCGAGCCCCCGGAAGTTCCTCCTTGCACCGCCGGCGCCGGCGCCGGCACCGGCGCTAGTCGGCAACTCTCGCGAACATTGGCTAAGAAGATCCAAAGCTCTTGAGCCGGACGGAAGCCGCTCGTAGAAAAGCTCATCGTGTGTGCAGTCGTTATATGTGGATTATACGAGATCGCGGTCGTGGCGCCCGCGGTAGGTGGCGAAAAATGTGTAAAACCGAGGCGCGCACTCTCGTCAGCGAAAGTTCAGATAAGGTTCCGGTATACCGAGCGATGCTTCCGGAACGATTCCGACGCGCCTCGCTTGCGCTGAGAGGCAATCGTGTGCGAGGAAGGCGCATTTTTCGAGCTCAACCTAATAACTGCTGTTGCGCGCCGCAAATTTCTATCGGACTTTTCTATGAAAATTTTCAGCAGCGCGTGGCGGACGTTTTCACCACTTCGGACGAAGCGTGGCAAAAACTTCTTTTCGGTGCTCATTCGAAACCATAAAGCAAAGAAAGTTATGCCATACATTGTAAGTTGTATATTTTACGTATAGTACCTGTATATATGCACGGCATCTCTAACGCTGCAGCGCAACTTCACACTTCATGTCAAAGCGCAGGAAGAGAAGCAGAGATTAGTCAACTTGCGCAATTTAGGACTGAAAACTTCTCCGAGCGCCGTTCAATTTTTATCCAGCTGATCGTCCTCACTTAAAAACTGCCCCGCCGTATTATCGTTTCATTGTCAAAAGACGCCCCAACAGTTAAAGAAGATGGTCTACCATTGTCCCCCGAACATTCGAGAGAACGCTCTTCCAACATTGGAACATCGCACGGAAAGCATCATGTCTGCGCCACGTAAAAGCAGGAAGCACGCAAAGTAAGGCGGGCACTTGAACGATGAATTATTGAGCATCAGGATGTTCTCCGGCCGCCTCGCCTTACGTTTCGCGAGCTGCGTGCACTTGATACTTTAAAATAATACCGGCAGCAATTGTCCGGCTTTAGCGTTGAAGGATTCAAAGACGTAATTTGCTGCTAAGCCTGCCGGCACAGAGACGGTCGTATCGCGTTTGAGTGGACGCTTCATTTCGACTCGCCTTCGTTACGTTATTTTCGGATAAAGGTCTTCGTTGCGACTGTGGCCAGTCTGAAATTGCCAACTGTCGGCATTGTGTGCTCGGTCATACAGTGATTGGACATGTGCCTCGTGACACAGTTTTCGGCGCAGGGAAAATGCTTTGGCAGAATGTCAAGGTGAGAATCACTGGAATCGTGCTCGTCCGTTCGTCCTCCGGAATGCCTCCTGAATTCGCTTAGATTGCATGGCGACGATACGTAAAGTATATGAGTGCTGAAGGTTCGGCGAACAAATTTAGCCGGTACTTCGCCTCTGCGAGTAAGCTCGTCGAAACGTGATTCGGGGCTAGCTTTAAATGACATTACCGCGTGCCGGCAGAGAAGATACGTATTTAATGATGGTGCGTCAAAGAAACGGAAATATAGGTCGCATGTAAATTTATTGTAACAGAGTGAATATTACCGTGGGAATAATCGATATTTCTTATCATAATGTATCGTTTTTCCTCTAATGTCGATTTAATTACGGTTAACTGTTTGTTTATGCCACGATTAAGTGAACGGAGATGTGCAATAGAAATTCTATGAGTGAGTATCAATGTGGCCACGGGACAGCAACTCATCAATTTCTCAACGGATCTGGTGTTCCGCTTCGCAATACGGATAATGCATGGAAATTGTCGAGCGGAAAATCAATGTAAGAACATCAGAAACTCATTTGTTCGCCGAGAGAATTCAATTTCTGCCCCGCGACACGAATAAATGCGCGGGAACTATTTCACCGAGAAAGGGAGAGAGGGAGAGAGAAAGAGAGAGAGAGAGAGAGAGAGAGAGAGAGAGAAAGAGAGAGAGAGAGAGAGATAGAGAGAACCTAAGAGTATTATAATCGGATAGTTCATTACTCTAATCCTATCACATCAGACAAATGCATGCTTGAATTCTCCTGGAATATGTCAACAGGAAAATGAACGATCCGACGAGAATGATTAACTGAAGCTATTCGTAAAATCAAAGTTTCACCTCGTGACATATAGGTGCACAGCAATTGTTCATTGAAAAATATACTTCAACGAAATGTATTCGAAGGATACTGCAGTCTGTTGTACTTTCACAAATGCAAAATTAGAGTAGCAAATTTCTCGACAGAACGCACTCGACTCGAATAGTTAGTTTCAAGACTCGCCAAAGTGGGTTTCCTAAATTGACGCGAACTTTCCTTCAATCGAATTTTCACCGGTTAACTCTTTTACGCCACATTTATTACGTCCTTTGCTCGCCGAACGTTAATATTTCGTAAGCTATGCTAACAAAATGAATCATTGCTCGGATATCCTGAACGGACGCGGATAGATAAAGCAATTTCCACAATAATTGACAAACGTCAATCGACGCGGCGCCACTGTTTAACGCCTGCCCGCGAGCAGTTTTTGACATGATCGTTTTGCTGCGAATTTGAATTGGCCAAAAAATTCGTGAAAATGGAAACCCAGTATTTTAGGTTACCCGAACGCAAATAAGCTTGCGCGGGTGAAAACAAATATATACAGGGTGTGCTGAAATCAATGTTAGTTGTGTGTACGTGCAAAGGTCGCCATAAAAAAAAACAACACTGTCTGGTAAGTACCCACGAGTGTTGAAGCGACAGGCGAAAAGTAAGATCTTTTTTGCGATGACACGGCGCTTTTATTGAACCACTTTATTTAATTACAAATTCCACCCGTCTCCGAAGATCGCCTGGCACTCGCTACGAACTTTTTACAACGGGAAGTTGTGACCGATGAACCGACAATTTTATTTTAACCAACGTAAATGTGGTACATGATATATGTGCAACGACGTGCTGTAACACAATTAAACGTTCTCCGAGCCCGTACTATGAATTTTAGCGCACACTATACAGGAATCCGCTCGTCGAATACCGCGATAAAGCAAAATAAACCAAAAACGCGCTTTCTGGTAGCGCTGACGCGGGTCATATTGAAAAAATACGCATGTATTGAAAAAAGAGAGGTAGTGCGACACTTGCCGCGAATTAATCCACTTTGCATGACAGATAGCTAAATAATTGATAACGCATAACGACTTTGCCCGCGTTTGCACGCCTCGCACGTTGATAAAACGACATTTCACTTCCCCCGCCCCGGGGGTGCACAAATTAACCGCTGAGCAGCACGGGTGATAAATTCCACCGGCTTTTTGTTCTTTGCTGCCGTTGCTAGCGGCCAGTACGAACTTCAAAATTTGTTCTCTTTAATCTGACGTTGCGCCGAGATTTCCGCTGAAATGTGCTTTTCCTCCTTTCATATTTGTCCACTTGCGCAATTTATGTTTACGCCCTTTGGCGCGGTGCGTTAATATTCATTTTGATTAATGTATTGCTTATTCAATAAACGATTGATATTTCGATCATTTAACAAACGGGCATCCGAGACTCTGTACTTGAAAATTATTGCAATTACAGCGCGTGGACCAAAGTATTGTGGTATTAACGGTATCAATGGGAAAAATAATCTGTTAAGCGTGCATCATCGAAATATTCATTCAGATTTTCGACAATTAGTTCCAACAAATTCAATTTTCAAATGCCCGCGCTCGACGTCTCGCGAGCTTGAGAGTGCGTTGAGGGGTGAGTAGGTAATTCAGTTCTAATCTACGCGAAAACTCTTTTCTTCGCGGTCTGGTCCGTGCGACGCGGACGCGAATTCAAGCGCGCTCGGTGGAGGGTGGAGTGCTGAATTTTGTTGATTCGCGGTAAAACCACATCTGCCGGAGCATTTAGTCGAAAAACCGCTTGTCCCTAGCGCCCTTTCATTCGCAGGTAATCAAGACAAGTCGTACGACGTGATGAACAGATTTTAGTATGCATGAGGGACGGGAAGAGATGGAGAAGAGGGAGAGAGAAGAGGAGAGAGACAGAGTCATAGAAATAAATCAGTGAAACAAGGAAATGAAGAGTGGGAGAAATACAACAAGTTAGCTAAAGAGAGACATAGATAGAGAAAGAGAGAGAGAGACGGGCAGGGAGAGAGTATATGCACGTTCCAGATTAATTCGAGTACGAAGCGGGCACCTTTAAGTACGAAGGCTCTTAAAGAGGCTCGGGAGCCACTAATTAGAGGCAGTATCCGTCGAATGTAATTTAACCAAAGTTCTCGAGAGTGTAAACCACGCATCCCCAGTCTCTCTCCCTTCGCCCTAGCGTCTTCAAGACTCCTCTCGGCTCCGCGCAACGTGCATCTTGGTTCGTACCAGATGTTATGAGTAGCAGGTGCGGGACAAAGAGCAAAGGGAGCGGGGATGGTAAAAATCAAATATGAGGCGAGGGCGGCTTTTGTTACGGGGAAGCATACGCGGTAATAAGGACGCGAGTATACATATTGTTCAATTTGAAATCGAACATAAGGGAGGACGCATATAAGAGAACAGATGATGAAGAAATTTTCTTGTCATTGCACAAGGCTAATAAGACCGGCTCGCAGAAATCGTATACGGGATCAAGAAATCCGGCCAATTAATCCCCCGGACAATTTGGCGAGGGTAGAAACCGAGAGTGGGAAGGGGTAAAGCCGCGGAAACCGGAGATTGGTCGAAGATAGATGGTACAAAATGATAGCGGCTGTAGAACGGCCTTAGCGAGACTTGAACCGACGCCAAAATTCGACCGTGTTTAGCATGCATCATTAATAACGTTGATTGCTTTATTTTTCCACGAAAATTAATCCGTGTTAATAGATCGTTGCTAATTCTGTGTACCTTCGAAACTGTTTGACGAACAGTAGAAATGCACACGATACTCACATGCGACTTGAGTTAATTAATCAAGTTTGATAAATATGAAATAAGACTCCAACGAATTGGAGTCATTAATGTGCCATCTCCGCGGAATATAAAATAAACGAGTAACATATTACCACAGACGAGGTATTGGATAGTTTTTACAATATAACCCTTGTTGTTTATAATGTTTTTCTCTTGGGACTAAAAGCTAAGAATTGGATATGAATGAAGCGGATAAAAGTAAACTCACCTTTATAGTAAAACAGGCAGTACTCAGAGAGGACGAACCACCGTTTTTTCCAGAGCATGAGACCCTCGGAACCCTGTTTGTGGAGCCAACCCTGAAGGGCAACGGGAGCCGAGAGTGGCCTCTTGGCCGCAGGCGAACGAAGCCCTTGAGGTCCGCTTCGTCTACGAACGCCCGAGACCGAAGCCGCTGCCCCCGAACCATCGTTCTTGCTACGCACCTGAAGGGCCACCGGCGGCGTCGATGACTGGACAACCTGCGACAGAAGGCGTATTCCATCAAATCATCTGTTCCCAACTTCTGGCAAATCTCAACGCAATCTGCCTATTCCGTGAAAAATCGTAATAACAAGTACAGGTGTGTCGGCCGCCAATACAATTTATTTCTGTTCTTCTATTTTCCCCGCACGGATTTTACGTCAAGTCACTTCTCTACAGTGTAAGTTGTGTCTTCAACCCAAATGTCGAGGAGAAGTCGATAGAAATAGATTGAAGAACCTAGCCTTTATCCGAGAGTCTTAAATAATAATTGGTTCGAAATACAATTCTTAAAATGACTCTGAACCGATCTGCAAATATCTCGGCCAGAAGGTCAATTTGCAGGTTTGAGTGCGAGTGTATATCTGGAGAAGCCGTAGCAGTCTCTTTATTATCGAATTTACTATCGTGCATCGCTACGATTCGAAAGGTAATATGTGTCTTTATCGCACGATTCTCGTATTGTGGAGCCCGAACGGTTCAAGAGCCACTGCCGGCGACTGTCATAACGATATAAGTATGGAAAAGTGACTCGTTGCCGCTGCCAAGCGCGCACCGGCCATTGGTCGGATGTCGGGACGGAAGAGAAGAGCAGATATCTCCAATGGCTTTGAGATAATATGTAATAAAACCAACATTTTATTCCGCGCGAAGAGTGGTGCAGTGATAGATTACATAAGAATACCAGTTATTCTGCTTTTTGTCCATAAACTATGATACGTTTCTACTATTACGTACGCACACATCTATTTCCGGTCGTTCACTGAATTCGCGCCGGTATTAGCGAATCTGAATCTTACATATTCGAGCTTCAAATACTGCGCCTTTTAAGAATGCACGTCTCAGAGCTTATCTGGCATCTGACAAGGTTAACGTGACAGGAGAAGCGAGGGTTTTCTGAGCAGCGAGTAACTCGTTGACTGTGCCCTGCCGTTGATTATTTTCTGTAGTACAAAGGTATGGTAAACGGGCCATACGCAATTTATCGAGTAGTGGCTTTCTACGAAACGTCTCGGTGCGATCAGTAGCTCGTCAGGCAGATAACGCGCCGGCAACCGCAGAAATGCCAGCGAGGAACAACATCTCGGCCTCCCCACAGCTTTTGTAACCACTGTCATCCCGAGACTCTTTCAGCGTTGCGATAACAGTGACAGTGCCGCGTATGAATAACGTGACGTCTGTTCTTATGCATCGTCAACTGACATACGCTCAGCCGCGCACATATTGTGTTCTGAAGAAAAATGATGAACTGATTTTATTTTGGCAATCGGACGGGTTAAATGAATATTAATGTAAAGGAGCTGCTAATGTTTCTTAACAAAGGAGAAATCCGTTTAATGTAAATTTTCACAGCTCGTAAGCGTGGGCATTGAAAAATCAAATTCATGAAAAAAACCCGGTCGTCTATGTAAAAGGGACGATACTTTTAAGTCGGAGACGTGAAAAATGTTCATTCGAAAAATAACAGCCATTCATCCACTTGTTGGAGTTCCCGCGGAAGGGAACATACGGGCGCATTACCCAACAACAGAACGAGAATGTCTATGAAAAAAGAGGTAGCAATTGAAACTTTACAATTGCGTCTGCGAGGCGAGCATATATCCACGACAACGAAACAGCATGAGCCGGGAGTGGAGAATTTTGCAGTCCGATACCTCAGCTTATACGCGGCCGCGTTATTGGAACATTTATTATTGAGCACCTGGCATACGGTTCGAGCGTTCTTCTCGCGAATGCGCCCGCATCTATTCGTCGAAAGCGTTGGTCGACTCATCGCGTCATCGTTATCGGCACGAAACGGCTCGTTCCGTCGATTCCCTCGCCAGCCCGCCGACCCGCCAGCGTATGCCTGCCTTCTACCTTCTGCCTTGTCCCTTTTTCCAAATCCGCGTGTTGTTCGCGTCATTTGCGAACATTCAGCCGCGAGCCGCACTTGAATACGCGTTAATTCGACACGCGGAGTGATCAAAGTTCTTGATGAATTCCCGTAATGGAGCGTGCACAGTCAGTCCTGGCTCATTCAGTCAACGTTGGCGCACGTCAAACTAAATCCTTTCTGTGTTTTCCTTCAGTTATTTCAAGCCTTTTAGTCACGGTATGAACATTTCTGTTCATACGCTTGAATGATCGACGTGCGTCCTTTCCAAAAACAAAACTTTAATTGCATTCATTTCTTTCCGTATTTCGACTTTATTCTGTCATGAGGGATCATCTTGTCCTCAGTTATGTAACGAGTTTCGCATCCACGTATATAAGTATATGTTCTCTGGCATCTTGAAATTGCTTGATAAGCTAGGAAATACCCGAAGAGTGAAGTATATGCAATTTGAAAACTTTCCACGATATACAGAACCTCCCCGTTTATCCACGGCATTTCTGGCCTCTGCCGTGAAATACAAAAATTATGTCAATTTCCTGCTTCTTGAAATAACGAATTGCATATGCTTCATCGATATTCGATAGACCGTTTCCCGAGCAAAAAGTACGGGGCCGGCCATAATAGTGAAATATTGAAGGGGTGCGTTATGGGGATAATATAGCTCATCGAAACTGAGCGAAATCTATTCTTCCTTATTCAGCTGACGGCGGGTCCTAACATTAATCCTTTTAGAGCCTCTTCCTGCACAAAAAACTTCCACGGGCTTCCGTATGAAGGGAGAAAATTCAATTAAACGAAATTATCCGAAGGCAACGTCCTCTCGCACTACTTATTTCGGTGAAGAATGAAAAAAAATGAATTTTATGAAAGTTGCAGATTGCAGAGTAGAATACTTTAAAAAGGAACCGTGAAGGAATTGATCCGATCGCGTCATCCGTACCGCTAAAGAGCGAATCAGTGGACTTCCTGTAACGCGATTCACTCACGTGGCCGCTGGCTTTTTCTTAATTGAAAATGCTAATTGTCCGCGTATCTGCAGGAAGTTACAACGATGCACAGTGGTGAGCGGGCGTTCGGGGTGAAAAGTTCGGTGCAGCCGAGGGAAGATCGATACGGAGAGGGGTCGTTGAGCGTTCACCTTCCCCCCTCCCCCCTGACGCTGGCGATGGCGAGAATTAATGTCCATCGACAAATAACTTTTCTCGAGGCGCTGGAAGCGGCCTGTCACGCTGTGAATATCGTTCGCGTTTCTGTTATCGGGTCAGATGATCGGCGCAAAATTTCGCTCGCTCCGAGCTGCACAGGAAATGTTTCCTTCGTCTCGACTGTTCGCAAGGGGAATATCGGTGATCGGTGATACGTTAGTTGGGGTGGTATAAAGATTCGTCGAGTGGCGATGCTGATGCCGATGCCGATGCCGATGCCGATGCCGCTGATACGAGCGATCCCACTCGACGTTCAGATATTCCATTTCTTCGAATAATCGAGGTAAGGAGAGCGAACGAAATGTCATGTCGATAGGACGTTGGGCGGCCGAATGGGGAGTCATCGGTCGTAACCGATCGTGGAGTCGATTGTGGCTAAAAATAAGGGTGCCAAATGCGCTTTAAACGAATGGATCGTGACGCTTGTACGTTCTTCATCAAACATGTTGGACATCCGATTTTTTCTGTTCGCCGCGAAACACAGCCTCTGCATTCTTGGTTAGAATACCTTCCGCGGCGTCGGCCCGACGGAAATCAGTCTGAAAAGTTTGGTTCGGCGACGATTGGTGCGGTGGCCGAGGAACGAGAGCGAAAAAAGGGAGAAAGGGGAGAATGAGAGAGTTCGGCTAAGTAATCCGTTAAATTAGGAGAGCGAGCCGCTTATGCAATCCCATCCAGAGGAAGGACAGCCAGGGGGGGAGTTCAAGATTCGCTGATCCTCACGAAAACTTCGGGTTCGCGGGGCGCAGACGAAAAGCGCAGGCGAGACAAAGTTCCCTGCCGTCGTCGTAATTCCATCCCGATTCCGTCTCATTCTTTCGCACGCACCAACACCCGCGCGCGAAAATGAGGTTCCGCTAACTTCTGCCACTCACAATTAGTCGGCTGAGTTAATCGTTGTCGTGCATATTTGCGGTCCGGGATAATTACGAGTCGACGAGCTTGCAGCCATCCACTTTTCATATCCATCTGATTACTTCTGTGTGGCTCGGTAGACTCGAACGTGCGCGGATTTATATGCTTTTTCTTTACGAGCGGAACAGACATTGGTACCTACTCGATTATTTCTGGAAACTTATCATTTCTTCCCGGCATTCTACCAATTTTCGTTCCGGTAATTTCTTCTTTTTTTTCGTGTAATTGCTTATTAATTATATGTGGCGAATTAAGTGCTTCGGTCAGATTACCGTATTGTTTCTAACGACGAATTTTTATAATGAATGGATGGGAGATAATTAAAATTTGACTACGAATAAAAGGAAGGAAAGTCCGTAAGACGCTTTATGAAGCCGGCAATCTTAGTTCAAGGAAAAGGGAAACAGTGTATATAACGTTCTTACTGCTGAGGGGTAGTTAAAAACGGCTGTGCATTGTGCAGCAGAAAACGTTATTTAGATAAATGCTTCATTATATTAACGTGGCCGGTATTAAAGCAAAATATCTCGTGCGCAAGATTACTACGAGGTCACGTCGTAAACTGTGGAAGACAATGTAACATGCGCTTGCAGAACAGTGTTATTAAAAGTGCTTTCACTCGAATAACTCAAATAAATAAAAGTTCGTAAAAACGTTCGTTCACCAACAAAACGAGGCATCGTTGAAATCGATATTCTTACTCCTTCCGCACGTGTACGACGACACCGTATACGAATCTACGTACATGCAAAGTGGAGTTTACGCCGCGGAACGTAAAGCGTGGGAGTTAGTCGGGAGTAGAAGCGTACCGTGTAAACGTACCTTTTTGTTGTCCATTCCGGGCGTGGAACTGGTCACCGGCTGGTCGAGCCTGAAACAGAAAAAGAACGACAACCATGAAACGATGTCTCGCAATCGGTCGTTTTTTCAATTGGCGGCGAGCGAGTCTTAACGGAAATGATATTATGCCTGGGTCCAGACCAGCAAGGATTCTTCTCGAACGACTCGAACTGTTCGCGAGCCGCTCGCCAAGGCTAGCGTCCACCCGGCATCACGGCGCAAACTCGTTGTGCGGCTTACACGATTTTACTTGCCTCAATTACCGCACAATTGTAATTTCGTTAAAACGGCCACGAAAGTGCCATTTAAACTTCGATAAGAGAAAAGCAGGTTTATTACATCGTTGTTGCCGGCGTAACTGGAATATACAGCAGACGGACTTCTCCACCCACAGGCTATTTTCCGGCGCCGTATTCTAAAGGCCATTCACGTCGCGGCTAACAGATGTGTTAAAATAAACGCGAGCTAAACGTACGCGTCATTTCTCCGGCACGCTGTATTTGGCCAGCTACATTTACCGATACGCGCAACGCTCAGGCTCATTGTCAGCGTGATCTGCCGCGCGAGGGAAGCGCGTATTTCGCTGCATAAGAGTGACGCGCGAAACTTAATGCGCAAACGTTCAAATTTATATTCGTCTCGCGCTCGCAACGGCCAACTTTCCACTCTCGATTACGGTATCATTTAATTCACTTTCGGTCGAGAGACTTTAAAGATCTGAGAAAAAGCTTCGCTAGCAGATTTGTGGCTGCAGGGCGTGTACGGTGTACGGAATTCGGTGATGCTTCACCAGACGCTGCAGCGTTATAATATTTGTTACGCTGCAGTCATTTTTTCCATGCTTCTCACAAGTTCCATAATTCGTTTGATACACAGAGATAATTGACCTGTACGTTCTAGTACAAACAACTGTAGAACGCGAGCATTGACTATGGGAGTAGATTGGACAGAAAAGAAGGAGAGAATGTCGTGTTTCTTTCTTGCAACTCGCGAGTCAAAGCCTATGTTCCCCGTCCACCCCCGCACGCGTCGTTTTTCGTCTTCCGTGCTACGTCTGCAATATGATAGCGACAAGCATCCATACGGGGAGGGTTAAAGCGTGTTAACGAGCCTAAACCCGTCTAGTAGCAGGTGCACGAAGCCAGAGCGAGCGTTTGAGCGCTACGAAACATTTGCCTTTGCGCGGCGCGTCAATTAGAAGGAAGGCGGACGGCGCAACGCGCAACCTGCTTCGCGCTCAACGCAACTTTTATGGCGACGCAATCACGGCTCGTCTCGCGATTTAACGAGACTTTCTGGAAGCGTCAACGAAAGAGACGTGCGGAGGGCCGCCTCGCAAACGCTACACTTTCGTGCGCAACTTTGGCGCCGCGCAAAACTACGAATATCGTGCAGCCGGTTTGCCGTAGGTGGATTTTAGGGCGCCGCGACGCGCCGCGTCGACACGCGATTCCTTTACTTTCGCGAGATTGAGCGTACAGTCGGAGAAACGGTACGTTTCGTTGCTGAGGTTGAATCGGTTTACGGGCAAAGGCAACCTTGTTAAGTTAAGTAAAGACCGGTATAATGTGTACGTGCATAACCCATCAAAATGTTGCAAGGGATGTCAGGTTTTTCTTTTCTATTATCGCGGGATTACGGTTTGCGTGCTACGTTCGGCTTTCAATTTTGTTATAGACATTGCGAGCGCTGCGATGGGTCAGTTGCTGTATAGGCAGACGATACCTATAATAAAGTAGAACTGCAGCTAATTACTCCGTTAATTTGTTGCTCATAATCTCACAAGCTGTATTTTAACGAATGCCGTTGAATGCAATCCTATATAACTAAATGTAGAAATAGTAGTGTATCTCATTTTGCTCTCCGATCAAACATTTGCTCTTGAATGTGTAAGGCGTGTAAGTGCTATTCTTAGAACGGTAAGGAACGCCATCGAAATTCCTCGCACGCCTTCCGAATATTTCTCTCAGATAGGGGACATAAGGTATCGCGAAAAAAGCATGAGCCCGTTCAAATCAAACACGACTGTTATAGCGGGACAATCACGTGAGTGCTCTGAGCAGTTATACTCTCAGATATACGAGCATATATAACATTCGCCCTTTAAAAGTTTCATGCATCGTGGCATGCGCCCAAGAGACAATCTCCGAGAAGCTGGCACACAAATAATATCATTATTTTACTGGAAAAAGATTGTCTTAATTACGAAGCTATTTGCGCGTGAAGCGGCACGAGTCAGTAATTACAATGCTATCTTTTCTAAAGTTAAAGATACTTTGGTAGTGAGTGCAAACGTGATTCTGCAATAATTTGTGATGTGATAATACAGGCTGAATTAGAATGCCTTGAAATGCATAGCTATGTGTACATTACTGTGGCCGAGATTAAGGGTGTCTACATTTTGCTGTGGATCTCTTATGCAGATTGTGGACGTGCGGCAAGCAACCATTCGGAAGCCCTAAAAGAGAGTTTCTCAAGCATGAAAGTAAGATAATAGGATATTGTCTAGCGTCGTTATTTTGTTTTTTTAAGGGAAATCCGATCGTTCCTGAATGACAACAGAGTTGATTGCACTCTTTCTTGTATAGATACTGTAACGATCATTTAAACTCATACCAAACAAACTTAAAATATGTTTAACAAAAACAAAAAGAAACTCATAATTAACAATAACCACATTTTGCATGAGAAACTGTTTTCCGAACAAAGAAGCCTTCAAATTTGACACATTATAAACGACAAGTTTCCGAAGCTACACTCCTTTCAAAATTAAAACTCGCCCAAGGAAGATACATGTTACATTCATCATTGATTTTTTTTACGGAGCATCACCCTTTTTGATGTTGTAGCTCGATTTACGAGGCACCTTGTACGTGGGCTCAAACAACAAAGGGTTGAAGACGAAAGAACGAGCGACGGCGCTGAGACGAAGGTGAAACTTGGCTGACGTGGACCTTTCGTGATGAATTGAACCCGGTGACCGGGACGAGGTTAAAATGGTGCTGACGTGTGCCTGATACAGGATCACGAGAAGCTGAGTTACGCTTCTGATGGGTTATGCAGGTGGTTGACACGTAACCCACGTTGCAATCCGACATACCACTATAACAGACCTGTTATAATACTAGCGGACGGCCAGCCTGATAAGGATTTGCAGGATCAATATTACGATTGTCCAGGGAATGGAAGGAGACAATGACGAATTACTTCTGTTATAATAAATGAAAGTGTAGCTCTTTGTCTCGATCCATCGGGAGAAGTGAGGGAGTGAGAATGAAAAAAACGAAAAAATGTACAATTGTACGAAATTATATCATGCTATTATTGCGAGAGTTTTAGAGAGATACAATACGAATATTGCAAATAAGCGTGACGTTTTACTTACATTGATGAGAAAACGTAATGGCTGAAGGATGGGAAATAGTGAAAAGAAGGAAAGGGAAGAAGGGAATGAGTTGGTAGTCATTCCGAAACCAAATCCCCCCAAGGAAGTTCTTGTGAATATTCGCGAAGAAAGTCTGTCGAAGATGAACCGCGTTTTAACGAGGCCAGCACACCGAGCTACGTCGAATGCAAGAAGAACAGGGGAACGACATGAAAAGCCGGAAATATTGCAAATGCAGCTGTAAAATCCCCATTCTACCGGGGCGTGCAATGCATTTCTTTTATTTTCCAATAACGATTCTTCCTGTTCAAATCAGAGTCAACGTTATGTCTTCTTCTTAGAAATTGCGCTACAAACTCGGTATGAGCTCAAAAGATGTTTAACTATTAGCTTGCCGAATCCTGCTAACATGATGATCCTTTCAAAAATAATTGTACAACTTTTCAATAATATATTCAGTGCTCAAAAGGAATTATTCATTTAATTATCATTTTGTTAATCTCAAAGTAAATGCCGCGTTTATACAGTATTGCATGTTTCATGAAACATAATGTTTCGCATTTTGCATAGATCCTCTTATAACAAACGCCTATTTTCCCATTTTCAAATTATGCAACTGCATTTACATATTACAAGAGCGGGGCGACTAACGTCTGAAGGAATTCGAAAGTTATCTTGAGCGGGGTTCACCTGGTTAATTTACATAAAGACCCTACGGAAAGCCTGCGACCTAATGGCAAAGTTTTATTCCGCCTGGCGTGAAGAAAAGAGAACAGACAAACAAGTGAGAAAGAAGGGCGGGACGAAGGGAAAAACAAAAAAGGGGAAGAGAGAGAGAGAGAGAGAGAAAGGTGAGAAGCTTTCCAATGGACCGAATCATTAAGAAAGTTTCTCTAGAAAAAGCTAGAGGAAAGGCTGCTGAAAGATAGGTCGCGATTTCAACAAGATTCTGCCGAAACGACGAGAGTAGGCCAGCCGAGAAATGGATGCAAGTTCGATTTGCGAAATTACAAATACAATAAGCTTCGAATCCTCGCGATCCGCAAAATATATCATCATTCAGAAGCTGTCCACTTTTTATACGATTTACAAGACGAAAAACGTGACTGCACCCGATAAAACATGTTCCTAGCCAGACGACCTTAGAAGCATAGTTTTTCACGAAATTGACGTGTGACGCGATTGACGTGAACAGGCCGTTGGAGTGTTGAAAAATGATGTTTCGTTCTCGCGAAATTACGAATATTATGATGCGAAGATCGAGGCCAGAATGCTGGACGGGGATGAAAGTTCATACGAGGCGAAGTTCCGTCTTGCTGATTTACATAAAGACTTGACAGAGAGTTTGTAATCAGGTGTCAAAGTTTTATTTGGCATAGCGAAAACAGAGAAGTAAAAAGCGTTGCGGGAGAGAAGGCAGGAAATGGCTGAATAGAGGGAAATGCTTCTTCGAACCAAACTCATTGAGAAAGTTTCGCGGAAGGGCTTCAAAGAAAGCTCTTCGAAGATGAACTACATTCTTGGAGGAACAAAGCTGGACGGGCATTCTTTGCGTAGTTCGCGGGTACTGGAAGAAAGGGTCAACAAAATTGTTAAAGTGCGGAGAACGAATAACGGACGATATAACAAAGAAATAATATGGTTTATTACTATCAGTGCAAGCATTTAGAATACCTGACATTTTGTCGATAGTAGAAAAGTCGACTGTCACACTCGTTTGGGCCAAATCACATTGAAGCTGCGGAATTCAACACAATGCATACTATCGGACACAAAAATCGCGGTAGCATAAAGCAAGTCTCAAAGATCGATACAACGATGCACCGCAGTGGGGTGCATTATAACTCGCCCACAATATGTCGTGCATGCATCGAGAGGAATAAGAAGGAGACGCTATTCCATCGCAACTTTGATCATTTACATATAGCCTTCCCTACCACGTATGCTAATGATATGACCTGACCGGATGCATTCTTTATGAAACTCGCGATTCGCGTGTTCAGGCAGTGTACATTGTTATCATTTCTAACTCTACTTCAAGGGATCAGTCTATCGTCTATCGTAATGAAAAAAAGGTATTTTTGTTGGCCCCCTTTTAGAGACTAAAACTGCCGCGTAATCAATCATATTTTCAGATAAAGGAACATGAAACCCATCCGGGCGTTCCAGTTATAAATTGTGACAACTGAATTGAAAACTACTGATTCGTCGTCCAGAGTACGAGTACGCCGGATTTACATGTAAGAAAAATGTAACGTTCGCCCACTGTCAGTCAGTCTATATACGAAAGCCGCCCCGACCCGATTTCCAAGCAATGGAAGTGACGAGCTCGGCTCCATTTTTGCGCTGATGCCATTGAAAATTTATCGGCAGCCCAATAAAGCGGCCGGCCAATACACGCACGCACGAGAGAAACGAGTGAGTAGGCGTTTTTCTTTGGAGTCCCCTGCACACACGGACAACACCACAAGCGGTCGATGGACGTGCGACATTTACTTTCTAACCTTAACAGATGTTGAACTTAATAATATTAATTTTCTTTTTTGTTAGAATTTACGATGCGGAATATTTGATGAGCTGAGATAATGTATATGTTACGGGCAATGTGTTCAACATGGGCATTCTGTACAGCGCCCGGTCATTATACAGAATGCCTACGTTGAACACATTGGCCGTAACATATATATCAATATACAGTAGAATCAAGCACTAATTTACATAAAATGGATTATCCGGATTTTCGATTATCCGGCCTACCCCTGATCCCATTTAATCCGGATAATTGGGATTCTACTGAAATTATAGAGGAATAATTTCAGGTAAAAATAGTATTCACTGTGTGTCGGTGAACACAAATTAGAAAGCAATAAATACCGTCCTCGAAATTTAAGAATAGAATAATTAAAGTCGCGTATATTGTCAGGTGAAAGTTTCGCAAATGCGACAGGAGAGAACAGGGAACAAAACGACTCTATTCATACACGTCAACGTTAATTTAGGTTTGGCCGCCGACCAATAATTCCAGGCACATCCGCTAAGCAAATGTCTGCACTTCCGAACGCGGAATGGAGCGATGCATTATAAAGATTACATGTACGCACTGTGTCTCTGTTTACACGCGCAACAGTACATTAACGTTACAACTATAAATGGTAACAATTTCATTCATGAATTACTGTAGCAAAGTTCTATATACGTGGCGAGCTTTTATACAGTGCGTTGTGAATACTTTCCAAAGTAACATCTTTTTCTGAAACAAAGTACAAATGTTTTTTGTGTGTGTCATAAATAACTTTTCACAAAAACATAGACTTACGCGGAAACCTGAAATTCTATTTATCCAATTTCTACACTTATGAGGTGCCCGACGGTGCCACTCATTTCTAATTACTCATTGTATTTTATTGTTAAATGTCTAGTAAATGATCTATTCTATGTATTAAATCATACTAAAATAATGAACGAATTAAATAAAAGTAGAATAAGGGGAAGCAATAACATCTATGTTGAATGTGCTTATAATGATGTGTAACAGCAGGGAACGGAGATATGTGGGGAGAAGTTTGGAACAACTAGTAGGAACAGTAACTGTGCCAGAAATTGATATAAATGAGTTTTGAAATTGCAATGCGTCACATTATGCGGAGGTGTGACGCGTAACGTGTTAGTTATACGCGAGAATGATTAAACATACGGGTTTCGCGTTTCGAAATTCTGCTTGAAACCACAGTCGAGCGACGCAATGACAACAGTGAATTAAGCCAACTGGCATCAACATTTTACGCCGATGCGCGCTTCTAGTTCGTCTATTCGCGAACGATTTTGCTTAATAACATTAATGCAATCTCACGTCATTGATGCATATTAACTTATTCATAACGGATTTGCTCGCTACCAGTGCGAAACGCAGGAAAGTAGGAAATACGCGAAAAATGTAACGCTTCACTGAAAATCACAAGGATTGAAATAGGCGTCCTATTTAATCCGTGACAGATAGCTTCTGTGACCCACTTTGTATCCGGATTAAATTTACAGAACAGATTATGTCGGCGGTTTCAATAATCAGAAATTGTTCTTGTCGGGAATGACGTTAAATATGACGTTACTAATTCTGGCAACATTCAGGATATTTAAGGCACAATAATGTAGCTAAAAAGGAAGTGGCTGACAAATGCGGTTGTCGAATGAATGTTGCCGCGTCAAAATGTCAACATCGAATTCGCTAAAAGCGTCGAGAAAATGTATCAAGCAACGGGATGCTTCGATTTGCAGCGATTACATTAATGCGTCAAATTTATGAGACTGGTGGGATTGGAATTGTTAATTGACGGAGTAATGACGCAGAACTCCAAAGCTATCGTAGGTGTCAGTAACTAATACTCCTATTTGCCACCTTTATCACGTTCATAATTATTCGATTCGAGCGAAAGGCGACGTTGCAATTAAAGCACTACCACGTTACGGACATTATACCACATCATCTACGAAAGATCTTTAATTTGCAATTAATAGTGTATGATCGAAGTGTACTATATCTGGAGAAATAATTTAACCGGCAATGCTCGACTAATAAGGTACGCCACGAACGATGAAGGCAGCAAAAATTGAACAGCGCAGGGGCAGGAAACTGTAAATTACATCGACGTCGGGATGTGGCGCGTCCGCTAAATTGACCTGTACCTTACTAACGGAAAATTAATTGGAAATTGACTTTCGCGACAGGGGCGTATCGGCAGGGCGAGCTGTGATGTATCGGCGCACATTCGTATGCGACAGATCAGTGGGATTGCGGGAATATTTTGCCCGCAACCGTATATTCTTACGGCAATGCCTTCACTACCAGAGCGAGATTGCTTTACAATTGAATATCGGAACTGTGAATATTAGCAGTCGTTTTAAAATGTGGCCAATATTAATTTACAGGACGATTCGAGAATCCGCAATTGCTTTCAACGATTTCAAACTGAAAACGCTGCGCTCGGATCTGACGCAAAATTCCACGCAGAGAGTAGATTGTATAAACGTACTCGCTAAAATATGCCAAAGGTTAAGCGTCACGAAGTTATGGCAAAAGATGAATAAAACATTTTCGCAAAAACCACTGAGCGGCCGTTTGTCGCCGATAATAAATACTCGATTGAGCGCGCAAAATTCTTTCCATTATCCTTCATTCAACACGATTAATCCGGTAGACGAGCGCGGCTAATTGAAATGTGAGGCTACGGGCGAGCGAACAACAACACTTGCGCAATCCAAAAACTTTCTCATTCACTCTCGAAACTCCGTGCAATGTAGATGAATGCACACGAGCGCACTTTGTGCGATTGCTTGAATACACACCGTGCGATACGCCGCAGACCCAGACCCAGACAAATTCACATCCGAACGGCTTTCGACGGAGCGGCGTGCAATTTTTTTTTTCTCCCTCCGCCAGACGCTGGAAAACTGTAGGTCACTGAGCGTAGGCGCGGAAGAGTGGCCACGGAGGAAAGCTGGAAGAGGCTTGCAGGGACCTGGAGGAAAATCGATTTATCGCTCTCTGTGCCCCCCCCCCCCCCCCCCGCCTATCCCTTCGGCCAACAATTTTATTGTTCGAAGCAAACGGACACGTCGCGCGTCGTCCGAAAACGAATCCTCGTTCGGCGAACTAGCGGCGCTGGAATACGCGCAATGACGCATTCCGGCTGCACGGGGACGCCGCATGTAACGATCGGAGTAGACGAAACTTCCTACGTAGCCACGCATACGCTGCCGGTCATACTAAAAATGGTCCGGCACGCTCGTAACGAGGAGAGTGCAGCAAAATTGCTATATTTCGCGCTCGTCAAAAAGCATTGTTAAACTTGAGGAGTCGCGCTGACGTGATTTTATATTGCTTTATCAGCTCGAGCCGGCGCACTTAAACGGGATAAGTAGGCGATATTGGCAGATACTTCTAAGCGTCAATTTTAGCATGCCCGCTGTTTATTTGTCAGTCGTTCTCTTTCGGCCGCGCTGCTAACGGGAAGAGCATTCCAAGAAGTCGTAAGCTTGCGCGCGGAAAGAACGACGTTAATAGAATCGAATCTGTTATGAATGGCGAGTAAAGGCGGGGCGTATAAGTCTCCTTTTATGGAGAAGGACGCTTGATAAACGGCCTTTCATATCTCGAAAGCGCGAAACGCCGAACTTTATTGCGGAACTTACGTAGTACTCTTTTAAAACGGCCGGCGGACAACGTGCGGCCACATGTGTCCCGCGGGTCGCCAGCCGGACCAGCGGTGTATTAAGCTATTGGGATCGACTTACGGGACGTTATTGCCCCCATTGTTTATGGTCTGCTGCAGAGCCTGCCGCAGGATATAGTAAATAACGTGAGAGGAGGGAAAATATCTGTACGCCGGTACACGTCTCCTTTAATAAAGAATCTTCTTTGATGCTCGCGCATTAAAGGGAAAAGTTTCGGAGGTCAAATGTGTGGAAAGCACAGCTAAATCGGCTCCCTCTCGCGAGACTCAAGGCACTTTTGTAATTAAAGGATCGAGTTTTATTTCGTTTCGGGCCTCCATCCGTGCTGCATGAGAGGCCAGGGAAGAATTTTATTGCCACTCGAGTGAAAATTAATTTTCGAGAATATTCCGATAGAATAATGAACGTTGTAATTGCTAAAAGACTCGGGGCCGATGAAAGAAGCATTTGCACGTTACAGGGTATTCTTTGAAGTAAAGCCGGATGAAGGTATTTCTAGAGTGCGAATTTAAGAGAGCGAAAATATTGAACTCTTCCGGCGCGTTTGTGTTACAGCGGTCACATGTAAGACAAATATTAAAATTAGAATTTCAAATTCCTTCTGACCGTCCCTCTTTGTTCTGGCAGGACCATTCGTCGTTTCAATCAACATTTTATTCGCGTCGCTACCAAAGAGATTGCAAGTTCAACAGTTACAAAGACCGTATTATAATGCCGTAAGTACCGTCCCAACTGCATAACGAATTAAACAACCATCCGAGTATCGAGTTATAGACCTTCTGCACGCTCGGCTATAAAACTGTGTCTATCAAAAATTGATTTTGAGACGAAGAGTGCAAGTCGGTCGCGTTATTAATTATTATACCGTACTCTACCTATCCAAAAGCATTGCGAGAATCATTGCAGGAGTGACAACTGGGAAGTGTGGCAATTTTGGATTTGCCCGATCATCTCGTCTGCTCTGCGTCAATACCGAGAATTTGGCCAACTTTGGGTCGCCATTAAAGATACACATACCTCGCTCGACGCTAAGCTGGCTGTATTACCAGCCATTAAAGTCAGATCTCTGTGAGCCGGGGCAATTGAATGGTGTCATCGCTGCTAACGTGGCATGATGGCAAGAAGAACTCGCGCGGCGTTCGAGCGTGTATTTCGAGATTAGTCTGCGTCGTGCGAGGCCGTTTCATCCGGCTAATGACGTGTGATTGTCTTTTTCGTCGTCTCTATGCCAGAGACAATGTTCAAATCCATTTTCGCGTTTGAACAAGATTTACTTCCACGACCCGAAGCTTATCCTGCCGGGAAAGTATGTGGAGAGTGTCTTTTAGAAGACGTTTTCAGGAAGAGCGACATCGTACTTATGATACAGAAGGTAGCATAAAGTATTAGTACTCTTTCTCCATCACCGATCGTAATTTCGTCACGCGTAGTCAGCCAGATAATATACGCTTGAAGCTTCGTAATGCAATAGAAGTCTCAAACTATGCTATTAACCACTCAAGAGTTTGGCCGAAGCAACACACTGTTCGTAACTCGTCTAACAAAATATTGTCACATTTACGTAACGAACTTTGGAACTACGAAAAAGCGGGTAATGAGTTCTCAGAGTTAATATCATCCATTTAAAGCATGTTTGCACTCTGACAGAATGCCCGGCGAACGCTCTCACCTTATATAAGAGATTATAACCAGTTGAAGCGTTCGCGGAATTTCGATCGATAAGAGAAATAAGAGGAAACGTTTGTAACGTCTAATTCTGCGTTAAAGCACAAACGTTTGGCCGACGTAGACGTCGATTTAACCTCAGACAACGACAGTTGCGGCTGTATGTGAAATACGAGTAGAAAGCGACAGGCTCATTACACGTCATTGACATTACAGTTTGGCCGACGGCCAATGACAAATTTTATAATAACCAAAAGTGCCGCGTTGATTGTCAATTACCGCACGACCGCGTCCGATAACAGCCGGTAATTGTTCGCCTGCGTCGGTCTAATTAACGCGAAACGACCAGCGACAGACGGCTAGGACGCGCTGCTTCGTTGCATCCAGACGAAACGTCGCGCGCACCATCAGCAATGCAAAACAAGTTTGTTTCGTCCGTCAGAATACGGTTGTCCCGCCCTTCAGTTTTGTAAAGCCGAGTAAGTAGCCACTGGTCAACTGTAAATCGTCAAAGTGTAGTTTCCCTGTGCTCGACGGAACCGCAATCCAACAATAAGTTTACGTTTTTATACATTGATGTTACAGTGGAAGTATGGATTCAGGAAAGGCAGTGAAGGAACTAGCACCGGTTCATTATTTTACACCGAAAAAACTGTGCTTTTCCTGCTCTTAAAATATAATGCAGGTGTGCGATAGATGACATTCAAAATGTATATGAATCTGTAAGTATGCAGTTGATCGTAGGAGCTTACCATAAAGCGACCCGAACGAGAGTAGCGCGCAGCTTGGCAAAGTGGAATTTAGAGTGACCCGAGCGTAAATTGATTTTGAGTGAATGGCTGGAAAATTATACGACGCGAGATGTCGGTCCAATCGGCCGACGGTGGCGGTGGGTATGGATTGTTTGCATCGACGACCACATAATTGCCGGTATTCATTATCACTGGCCTTCGCACGTTTGCGGCATGCCGAACCGTTACCGAAGCGTGTCGCAAGCCCAAATTTTCAATGGATAGCAAAATATATTACAGTCGCTATTTTCCTCCGCGTATCCCGGTTCGCACATCACGTTCGTCGGGCTATTGTCACAATTATCATGAACGCTTTTCCTGTTTGTATAAAGAACAGCGTGAATGCACCCAAGCGTGATCCTGATAACGGTGCGCTGACAAATGTTAATAAATGTGCTCTAAACAGTGTCATAGTTATTCCCTATTTTTGGTAAGTGTCGTTAGACAAACCAGCAGCAGCGAAAGGGATTCCATATGAAAAACACACCTCCAGACCGGTGTCAGCACGAGTGTCATGTCCAGCAAGAGGGGAGGATCGAACCAACATCAAGAATACCGAGGGGAGTCCAAAGAGTCAGAGTTACTCTACTGGATGATCCTCAAGAAAACCTGCAGGAAAAAGAGTGACCTGACAGCAATAAAGAGAACCCTGTTCAGGAAAACCTAGACCAGAGGCATGAGGCCGGCGGGTTGGGAAGACAACGTCAAGAAGCGAAAAAGAGTTTGAAGGTAAGCAAAGCTGTCTTCTAAAATAGAAGAAATCCTCGAAAGCGTCGTTAAGAGATTGGGAAAGCTTCTTACCATATAGATATTCATTTTTGCAGGACATTCCGTTACAATTAACGAAATTAACCAAACGTACAGGCAATCTCTCCGAAAGTAATACCAATAATAGGATAGGACAGCTTTCTTAAATGAATCGATACATGGCGAAAATGACAATCGTTTTGGTTCGAGTGAACTGCAAAAAATGTACACTTCTCACGGCTTCCGAAACAAAGTTGAGAACCTTCAATTAAATGGTCGTCGTGGTAGTCGAAGTTGTACGTTGTACGCAAATCGACGTAACTTGTCATGGACGTAACTTTACGCTACCAAATGACCAACGAAATTCTCGACGTAATCGGCGAAAATTACGGTTATTCGTAGAATCTGGTATCTCGTTCCGACTTATACGAACATCCCCTTCAACAGCAAATATTCCTGAAGAGCGTGTGCTCGTGGCCTGGCGAAATCGACCGTGCCAACCCTTCGCGGCGCGAAGTGCGTTATTGTAACGAGTGTTTTGACCTATCGTGCCCATCATCGGTGATAAAGGTCGATCGGTGTCAGATAACAGACGAGACTAGACCGCCGGTCGAAATAACGGAGAATTTATTATCGGTATACGTGCGCTGTCGTCATTTACGTGCAGAGAAAACAAATTATGAGCAGATATGGAATTGGGAAAGAATCTAAATTGTATAAGCCTACCCGTAGTCTTTTTTTTTGTTTCGTATCTCTGATCGTGAATTATTACCTCCGTAACTATTTTTCAGCAGCTTTAATTTAGTCTTCGAGTAGAATAAATTCTGTTTTTCTAATAGAATAAAATGCGAAATCTTTAAAGCGTTACAATTATGAATGAATATTTAACGACGTTGCAGTAAGTTACTCAACAACGATCCGTTTGTATAACCCGTTACTTATGCTCTGCCAAGCACACTGATCCATGGTTTGTAAACGTATATGTAATACGTACTATGTTACACAAAAGAGATCTCTGGCTATAACAGTTCTATGTTTGTTGCGGCAAACCAAGGATTAGTGGTTATTTGGAAACAAGGATACCTTAGGAAACGAGGGAATATTCGATATATACGCGAACAGGAACAATACTCATTGTTAATCAACATAATCAGGGTACATAAATTTCGTATTTATGCTCGCGATAAGCGACTTTTACGATAATATACAAGCTATAATTGAATCAAAAGCTGTTCTAATCGCATAATTTACGAGCGTAGCTAACAAAATTACAGTGATTCGAGTATCCCATTTGCGATAATGTAAACGAACAAAATTATTTTCATGTTCTCATTGTACCATTGTCGATTAGATCGGTATCTTCGGCCTGCCCAATGATGAAGTAATTCCACGTCGTCGTGTGCAATTGGTTTTCCAACACAACACGCCAGCATAAATTACGAAACGGAACCCGAGTGTATCGCTCAATCCGCAATCATTCTCGCGCTAACGTTTACAGTTTGAAGTTTCGCAAGAACATGATGGGAGTGCAAACATTCGCGAACAGCTTGTTCGGACGGTCGTAAAATCGATTGTGCCATCGTTTGAGGGACGTAAAGTCTTATCGTGACGTGACCCTTATTTTGAGGGAACCTGAGCCGAGTTAGTGATAAAGGTCAGCGACGGTCAGACATCAGGCTGACGCGAATCGATAGAAGGATATACAGATGGTTTGTTGAATTCCGTTAATAGACACGCACTCGTAATAGCGATTCACGGTAGGAGTCATCAATAATTCTCGATGACAGCGCGTATAGAGAAACATTTAGTACACGTGTCGAAATGCCGAAAGAGCCTCTCGTAATTGAAAAGTACATTTTTTTTTGTACATTGGTACAGGACTTCGTCCTATTTTTCACGCATGTCGGAAGAATATTATTGCCGATTGCAGAACCTTCATTATTTTACCACAGAATGATCCGGTAAACATCCCTTCATAATCGCAACCCCGTTTGATCACATGTTAAAAGTTACGCCCTGAAGCACGAACCGTGCACATAATTTAGACAAGACTTGACTATCGCAAACTATTACTTTAGCATTTTCATGCACCGCACAATTTCAAAACTACCCAAATTAATTCCACCCGTTAATTTCATAATAAAGGATATGAACTGCGAACCAACAATTCGCCTAAGTTTCAAATGGAATGCAAATTTATGAACCGACCCCGCATTACTGGACACCTACCCAGATTAAGCGCATTGAGGAATGATGCACTAGGTAAAGACAATGCCAGTAGTAATAACTAAGAAACGGTCCAAACGACAATTGCGCTTCCGTTTCCTTTGCTCGCCCTGCCGATTATGATTTAAGTGGCCGCCGCAAATGATCGCCGTCGGCTGCTCTTCTTATATAATAATAACTTCGGTGTCCATTGTGCAGTGAATAATAAAAGCGAGCGAATACGGTGATAGTTGACGTTAGTGATAAGGTTTAGTGTCACCGGGCGTAAAACAAACGACGTTCCAACCTCTGACGACTTTCCTGATGACTTTGATCGTGTAAACCGGTTAAGCACTGTGCGTCGAATAAGCCTTCGCTAAATTCCACAATGTTAGGTTGGTCTGACATTATAGACTGAATTCAACTAAATTGGATTTTGATTGAATTGAAAGATTATACAAAGAGCGCGTTGTTCGATTAATGCAATAACATCTGCCACACCTACAAATATATGGAACACTTGCTTCCAAATGGCAAATTGGCATCGAAAAGTGATGGATTTTATTCGTTAAATATTATTCAATTTGCGATTTTTACCGATCCATGTATTATCATCTGTGGTAACGAAATTTGTCAGGTTTTCCCATTGCCATAAACCAGTGCAGTCCACGAGAGGGGCCCCTTACGCCGCTATTTCCACCTCCACTAGATAGAAATGGTTCTGTCCTTTATGTTTCATCGCGTTTTTTGTTTATGCCGATCATATGATACACGGTGCGTCGTCCGTTTCCAGGGCAACGTTAATTTGGTGGGGGGGCTTATAGAGCACTGGGAGCGCTCCCTGGACAGCACTGCCATAAACTAATTTGCATTCAGGACAGGACGTAACACTGGTCGGATAGACGTCGTACGACGAGTACGTTGAAGAATGATGAATTAAGCGGAGACAATGTTCGCAGTAACGACCGGGAAATGGTCTGGCAGTGACCACAGTTCTCATTCCATTGCCGGCCATTTAATCGTAAACACGAAGATTTAGAGCGATAAGTGCGAGGACAATTATGTGCCTGCACCATCGATCGCACGCGGAGTAATAATAGCTCAATGAACCAAATAGATCGCCAATACCTCATAGTGCCACGAAAATAAGGAACTATTTTTCATTTCCTCGAGGATGAGAGCCTCAGTCCTACATAACCGGAATACTGTTTATTTCAGTCTCCATTGGCAATTAATTTAAGAGACTTTTATCTGTCTGAAATATACTTCGGAGACGTGCTCGGACATACAGAAAAACCGTCACTCACCGAATTAATAGCACGAGCATTGCATCTAATCCTGCAATATACAAAGTGCAGACTGCATAAGTAAATTAATATGTAAGTAAATTATCTATTTTAATGACACAAGTAAAATTATACTGAATATATACTGAACAACAGAGAGCTAACACTCGAACTGATAACAATAAAAAAATGGTGAGATTGAAACAATAGGACACATTCACTTGTTCGCCTCACAGCAACTCAACTAACAATGGAATATTATCTGGTACCTTTTGCCATTACATTGGATCTTTTGTACATTCGTACATAGGGGTTATGTCATCTTTCTTCACTCTCGAACACTCTATCTATTATCATGTCTATCGATGAATCCTGTAATTACGCAAATTACACCAACAATGTTCACAGTAATACTCGATTCTTAAACTGCACATTATTTACACAGATTAGCGATGGCCTTGTAAAGAATGAAGCTTTGACAATTGCCAAGACTTACCAAAGGAACTGGTAGCAGCTGCGGAATCATCGTTACTTTTTTCAGTACATTTCGAAACAGGATCGGTTTCTCTAGCGGGACTCCAATCCAACCTCCAATCAAACCAGTTTTGAGCAGGACGATTGAAAACGAAGTCATCGTCAGCACGAAGTCAAGGAACCACAAAATCTTGAAACTTAACTAATTTCGACGGAGCGATAAAACCACAGCAGGACATTTTTCAACGACACCGCGACTGTGGCGACACTTGTGGGGTTAATCGGAGACGGGAAAACTTCGACAACTTCAAGGTAAATTCGAACTGAACGCTGGAAATCTTCATGTGAACCGGCAAGCACAGATGTCGCCCTTATTACGGTGTTTTCTTGAATCTGCTTAGGGCGATCCGACCGTTCGATCAAACTTACTTATTTACAATTTCACTTGAGCTTAGAGTGGAAAACGTTGTCCGCTATGAAATCTTTTCAAAAAACAACGTTGCCAAGAGACGACTGTTTGTACTTATTTTTTGTTTTAATTAATTAAACGGCACAAATCGTGTAATACACAACGTTATATTAGAATTGGTGAAATTAATTACGTCATGAAGTGTTGATTTGTTCAGTGTGTCTGTGAATGCTGCGAGATTAACCAATCGCTGCCGCCGATTCATTGGGCAGCATACGGCGGGTTCACATGTACTGAGGTAAAGCGCTCATGTGGATCGGCCTCACCAGGCACACCGGTTCCGCCATGACACTTGTCTCATAACCGTCAGAGCAGAGCGTGTTGTTTACGTGTACGTTACAGTAAATGAAGTGCGGAAGAATAACTTTGTCGCGAGATGGAAGATGGTATGAACATTACTGTGCCTCGTTGTTAATTGTGTAAGATTAATCAATTATTGCCAGTGAGTTGGAGAAATGTGACAATCGGCAGAATCTTAGTACTGGACACTGGCCCCATCTCTTTGCACGTAAGTTCATATCTTGAGCAGTAAATATTAGCCACTTTCGGAACTTTTCCTGTTTATAAAATGTTCGAAACCACTGTTCTTCCTTACTATCGACGCGCGACGTATCAATCTTCTATCCGGTTTTGCCTCAGTGTGCCGCAGAGTAAAGGTATTAACACATTTACCGCGATATGCAATTGCGGCAGTTTAATACTTATACGCCGTATCGCATCTACCGTAATATCCAGATTATTTTGCGCTTAACCTATTGCGTGTACGTGTCAGAACTTTGTGTTACTGCAAATGCGAAACAAATACCCCCGTGAGACCGGTAGCTAGCATCGCCATCGCAACTAAAACTCCAAGTTCCACTCTGACTCCTCGTAGAAGCCGACGCCGACTGTTAACATTCCGCAATTCCAATGCCGTAAGCGTAAGCATTAAGAAAATAAGGGCTCCCGCGCCCGGATTTCCTCCGGATTTAGCATTCGCCACATCTCGGTCTTTAACCCTCTTATTGTTAAGAAGTCAAACGCAAGGGTGGCGTATTTACAGTGCTATAATTAAGCGTAAAACTCGTTGGGACGTTTGTCTTCGTGCGCTTTTCAAACAGTTTCTTCATTTTCCACTAATCTCTCCCTACTCGCGACGTCGAGTGACGTAATATTAAACGTACTTAACAAGTTTTATTCCCGCCATGGTGGGAAATGTTGAATTCCCTTTACATATAGGCTAAGGATGTACAATTAAATGTGATATAAGCATGAAATTTCCATATTCCTACGAAATTTCCCGTAAAATATTATTATTACTGACATCAGTTTTATGGCAATGCAGCCGCGACAAGAGTAAAGTTTTCAAAAGATGCAACATTTTTCGAGGCGGAACGGAAAAAGGTGTGCATTCGTAAAAACGAATGAAAAAAGGAAATCTAAAAATAGCTTACTATTTAAAAGTATTGATGAAAGTAATCCGTGTGCTGCATCAATCGTATTTGCGGTACGCTTATTTTTCATAACTGTAATCACAATATCATCGGTTTACTATAGGTTTGCTTCTCAATGTTCCCAAAGGCAATAGAGGTCTCGATGCAACATTTGTGGATACTGAGTACGTTAGTTGGAGATACTCAATTAGGAACCGTTGTAACTTGAGGGTCCAGAGTAATTACAAACAATGGCGAAGGGATTTGAGTGAGTACATATGTACTAGGCAATAGTTTAAAACGTCCCAACAAGTAACTTGATACATATTAATCAATCGATTGATAACCTAGTTCTCACTATTGCCGTTCAATAATCGTTCATGCTGGCGATAACAAAATGTCTTTATTCAAGTGCCCGCGATACTTCATTCAAATTAAATACGAACAATGAGGTAACAGCGAGTAACCGTGACGCGAAGTACAAAGTTAAAACGGCTCATTACAGTACAGCCAGCGTAACTCTTTCCCATCTAATTTACTCATTATTTCACGTCGGGTAAATCAACTGACGGTACATTAGCGAATAAATCTTTTGCGAGGTCCAAAAAGCATTGCACGTTAAGCGTACCGGCTTGTGTTTTGCGGTGCAAAAGGGTGCCTGAAGTGCTTTCGTTATGCCGCAAGATGCCCCTGACATTACCCGCGCCGTATCATCGATTTACTTCCGCCATTATTATTCATAAACTTCCTTTTTCCCTGATAAAAGAGTTGATCGAGCCGACCTCGTTGAAAAAGAAAAAGAACGAGAAGATGGGAAAGGGATGAAGGCGTTGTAGGGCGGGCGGGGGGTGGGGGGGGGGGGGGGGTGAGCCGACGTCATTAAAGAAAATGTACGTGACTGGGAGACGCCCAGCGTGAGAGGCGAAAAAGTATCGCGCGGATTCACGCGTGCAAAATACATCTTGCTCGCCGCTAATGGTCCGTGAAAGAGCACTCCTCCGGCGCGAGCTTCTGCTTCGATAAACTGTTTCTCGCCGGGCGGTGGAAGGATGATCATTCCGGACGCCGTCGCACGACCGAGCACTCTACGGCTAATAACAAAGCGTTCATCAGCATACCCTCGATTTCGAAAGAAGCCAATGGCAGCGAACTATAGACGGTACGATATGTACAAGAAACTTGCGCGAGGTCATGGTAGATAATTAGCGAGTCAATGAACGTCGAACGTTGAACCCGGGAAAGTCTGCGTCGTCGAGCTTGCCGAATTATCTTATGGAAGATAAGTGATGAAGCTATAGCTTTACGCGTAACAAACTTGAAGAGCTGGCTAAACGACGTAATGCCTACGATCATATTGCTGCAATCATTATTCGTTACACTGTGCTTTTCAATCCTGCTGTTTACTAGCAGAGCCTTGCTAAATATAGATAGGTAACATAGTAAAATTGAACAAGCTACTATAGGTGTCGGATAGATTGCGAGAGATAAGCTTCGTTGGTCGTCTGTATCAATAATAATACTTACAATGTTTCGCGATTTCACATTCTTAATCGCTCTTTATTACGAACCGCGCAAATCGGCGAGTCTTGCAATTTATCAGGAAGCAATAACGACGCAATAAATTCTTCTTGAAGTATCTTTACCGCCGCGGCCTCCGCTGTGATTGTTTCCAATTTTCAATTACTCGAAGCATTCAATTTAGCCATAAACCAATACGGTCGAAATTTCTCAACAAACTTGCAACTTCCTCGAGCGTCCTCTATAATCGCGAGCGACCCTCAACACGCCGCTTATAAATTGATCCGGGCTGCAGCGAAGAGCCGTGCTAAACGATAGAACGGGAAAATGAAAGACAGAAAAATCGAGAGGCGGACAGAGAGAAAGAGAGAGAGAGAGATAAAATCATTCAGTGAGTAAAGGTAGGAGACTAAACTGAAATAAGAAAAAACGAAAAAGAGATAATGCAAAGAGGGGAAAAGAAGGACGAATTGGAGGATAGAGAGCGAGAGAGAGAGAGAAAATACAAAAGAAAGGAGAATCGGGGAAACGGGAAGGGGTGGGCTAGAGGGAGGCTTAAATGCATCGGGTATCGATCAATCTCCCGGGTACATTGGGCGGCCGAGTTTCTTCCGATCTTCCTACATTCTCGGCGATGCCGTAAATCGTTAATTACGTAGCAGAATAGTGAGCTTGCATTATTAACGTGAACCTAATGGCGGTAGCGATGAATCCGTCCGTCATTAGCCAGACTTTGTCAATCGCCATTGATATAGCATCGAGCGGGATGGAGCAAGATGGAAGATGTGCGAGGAAGGGAAACTGGTCGACGTGCGATGATTTACAATTAGCCTTCATTAGGACACGCGCGCGCTTGCTTTTGTGTCGGAACGGAGGGCGAGAGGGGGCGAGAGAATGCGCGGCAGCGCCCTGATACCGTAACGATGTATTGCAAAATTTGCCTGATGCGCCCTTAACTCGAAGCACAGCCCTCGAAATTAGGTCACTACGATATGCCATGATGCGCCGCGAAGTAGTCCTTGGACGCGCTTCGGTGCACGATTAACACTAGAACTTACTACTCTTTGTTAGAAGCACTATTGTGTCGTGTTATTTTTAAATGTATTTTCACTATGCATCCATTTTGACTGTGTGGAAACATGTTTGCTTCCGTCCAACCTTTCGTATGCTTTTAGCGTGGATTAAAAATCGTAAAGTGCAAAACGCAGTTGTTCGATTATGCCCATTTATTTGAGTCAGAATGGTCAACCACAGTGTCTCTCTCTCTCTTTCTCTCTACTCTGTGCAATGGATATATGTGAGGTTTATGATTTATTATTGTGATATTTTCGCAAATGACTACAGTCCCACGATGCAAAGAAATGCACTGGTTCCTCCAGTTAAAAAAATTCGTTGGTACGAACGAGGCCTTCAGCCAGAAATTAAAGAGTACATCTTGACGGTTCTAAATATTGCAAAATAAATTTTTTATCTAATTGCGTGAATGCGGCAGCATGCAGACACTGCGCTATATATATTGAAGCGTATACCAATGAGTAATCCAGCCGAATAAGCAGAGTAATTAATATCAATGATACGAATACTAATCATCTTACTCGAAACACTGTGCGCCACACATAATATGGTCAACATGCGTCCGTTCAAAACGGTGAAATCAGAGAAGCCGGGAGACGCGAGATCCACCACCGTCATTTTCAGCTCTCATTGTTTACAATTCGCACAGCATTGTCAGCAGATTATACATTACCTTTGAAACCCGCATAGTACGACTAAAGTAGCGCAAATGACGTTAGTAATGAAGTTTCTGTAAAGCAGAGCGATTGATACTATGTATAGCAAAGCTGCATGTAGAACATTTAATGTAACTTCGAAAGCGAAATAACAAGAAAACTCATCAGAGTGTTAATAGCGCGATCATTTCCAACGGATCCGTGTAGGAGTCAGCTCGCACCGACTACAGACGCAGTGACAGTAACCGTGTAGAATGAGATTCACGCGATATACCCTAAATCGACCAGTAAAACTGTTGAAAGTCGGTTCCCACGATATATACGATGCTCCGCGATCCGCTGCGAATTAACCCGTGCCGACTGCCGAGCGGACTCGGCACGCACAAGCATTTAAGCTTGCAGAGTACATCGTCAGAGATTTAGCATTCGGCGGCACCGAACTCAATTAACTCGGCTTGAATTTGGACTTTTAGAAATATTTTGTTGTTCTGTCGTGCGGCAGATACATACACTGCACGGCGATTTTCCACAAACGCAGCGTTCATCGAACGCGTACATTTCCGAGAATTTTCAATATCTTCCGCTATGTCAACGGGGACCACGATTCTCCGCGATCAAAATAGTTTTCTTTACCGTTTCGCAAAATTATGGCTAGATTTAATAATCTTCACCCGTTTGTTCTTTCGGTTGCTTACCTTTTCAGTATTCAAGGGGGCTCGAAAATAACTCATAATGGCGCTAAGAGATGTGCAAAATTTACAACGGTTTAGGAGATACAGATAAAAGTAATTAAAAAAATCGTGAAAACCCGGTGTTTTTGGGCACATATGAAAAGATTCGGGTCTCTCACATTTTCATGCTTAACAGTGTACTCTAAACTCTAAAGAGAACCAAATTGGATCTGGATACCGGCCTAGGTTCATACGATAAAAATCAACTAACCTGTCATAGTTTATGTGCCTCTTTCTTTAAAGTACCTATGGCACAAGTACGCCGAGGCGTGCACCGTGCAAAATTCGCCTGGTATGCTCTTTATAGTAGTGAGACCGCCAGAAATTAGGCTTTTCACGATGCGCCACGATGCACCAGAAATTAGTGCCTCAGCGTCGACTGACGTACACATGACCGTTTAAACTTACAAATTGCGGTGCCGTACTGAGCACGCGGAAACATGACGATAAGTTCATTAAGATAGTTCTTCTTTCATCGTTTCGTGCTTCACTCTTAACATTTGACGACACGATCAAATTCCAAGATAACCATTCAATTATTTACAACATCATTCATTGATGGTGCGTTAATTTTGGTCTGTTCTAAGTGTCCTGATGTCGAATGTTAAGATGTTCATTCTCTCATTTTACCGACGTACTCTTACATCGACTGTATATCTATATCATATAATGCTGTCATCAATCGACGCGCACGAAACATATAGGAATTTGGCCGGTTGGCTTCTGACGGGGTACATTGACAAGAGCGACGACGGCTATTAAAACTTGTAAACACCTCTTCGGACAGATCCCGGCAGCGACAGGCATGGGAGAAATGAATAATTAATTACCCCGACTTCCGGGACGTTCGTTAATTCCTAATCACGGACATCGCTTGAGCGCCGAGCGAAACACATGTCGTATAATCGGAATGATTGACACGCGGAAATCGCGGCACGCGCTTACGAGTTGCCGTCCCATTACAATTAACGACACGACCGTTATGCCCTGCCTCGCGACTAATTGATCCTCGAATACCGGGCGGGCTTTCAACGCCGGGACCGGTTGTCGGGGTTAAGCAATCGACAAATCGATCGTTGCAACGATGATAAGCCGACCGCGGCGCCACGATAACTAGTCTCTTCGTGTATACTTAACTTGCTGGAGAGCGGGTAAATTAGGTCGTGCCTAATGCAGAACGGTGCATCGGGATTCAGGCTTTTAGCGCGCCTGGATGTTCGATTCTAGGATACCTATTCAGCTCTGCGCCACGTTCGCACGGACATTTTCACATTTTCCGACCATTTTGTTTGGCGAGAACAGAACGACGACGACGAGGAGTGGGAATGTTGATTTATAGAAAAAACGTGGCTATTTTTTGTTTTTTAAGGACGTACTGTTCTGTTATCTCTTTGCCAGACGAAACCCACCGTTAAATTAAGTTCTCGATTAATTTATCTTCGCTGTTTCAAAACTCAGCCGCAACTTGATTGTAGTGCCATCGCTTCCGCTAAAAGGACACGAAGTACATACGACGCCATCTTATCTATTGCGGAGATGCCAAGTTTCTTCAAAACTTACCTAAGTACTTTGCGCCCAGGGCAAACATTAATTAAAAAAACAGACGAATCATAAGTGCTTGCAATATTCAACAGCCTGTCGTAGACCAGTCGTAATAACGACGATTGTCAATTTTAACGAAATCACCATTGGTGATATTGGACGGAAATTTGTTATATTACTTTCATGAGCGACGAGTGATAGTTAGGTCGAGCGTTCAAAAGTTTACAACTCGCGGCTACATACACACTTCGTACACCCAATAAGTAGACTTCAACCTTTCGAAGTACCGCGTTGCGACTCTGGCAAGCATTTCGGGACCACGTTCAACTAATTAGCGACGTTAATTAACTTCTAATTGTGGAACACAGCGCTGTTTGAAGGACCCGCTTTGTGCTGCTGAAAAAAACGTTCGGCAAATTGACTGCTAAATGTTGCAAATTTTCAACGTCGAAAACGACCCGTGATCAAGGAACTGGTTTTGCACGAATTTATGATTAGTCGAGAAAATGTTATTTTAGTTATAATCAACAGATCTACGAATTACAGGTAACAACCATATCTCTCCATACACATACATATTGACTATAATTGAACGGTATTTGGTAATCAATACTGTCATTATTTCATTTCTATAAATTCCATATATTCCGGCAATATTTCATCACACTCTGCTCTTAGTGCAAAAATGTTTCAAGGAAAGCCGTATTCGACAAAAAGCGTACTGTAGGGCGATGCGGAATATTATTAGAATAAAGTTTGCCTTCTTGTCGGAAAACTCGCGGATTACTGTGGCAGAACGGCGTAACAGTCCGTGCTGCTGGTCCAAGTTACCAGTCACGGTGGTTGAGCGATGATTTACGATTCGCCTTATCTGCTCGGATAATCAGGAACGAAGGGAGGCGAGGCGGGAGGGAAAAAGATAGAGCGCGGGGGTGGAAAAGTAATGACGGCATTAACTCGTTATTTCGAAGCGAGCATCGTTCTGGCGGAATGAACGCTGCGGTCGGTAATGACCGAGAGTCCCAGGCGGAACTTTAAGATATTAAGGCAGAGCTTCTTGCCTTGTGATAAAGCATTGACATCGGGCACGACAGAGCGCCGCGGAAGTCAGCCCTGATCGTTGTGCCCTTAATTCGCGAGTCGGCTAGATTTGGGTCGTCGCGGTGCGCAACGATGCGTCACAATTTAGCCACTTGGAACTGCTTGATGTTGCGTAAGTCGTCGTCGGGAGCGGGACCGGGACCGGGACCTGCGAAGGCGAAGACGCGATGCCGCGGAAAGGAGCGAAGTCATATTATCTCTTCTTAGCGCGTGGATTAAGATTGATGCTTATCGCTTCGGCGCAGCCGCGATTCCAGTTTCCACTGTGTTTTTCGTACCTCGATGCACAGTTTGTGACGAAAGCAGAAGAGCGCTCGATTCTCATACCTGTTTTAGGCAACAGAATAGTTTTAGAAAAGTACATGATTACCTCAGTCATTACGGACGAGTGCTTAAGAGCTAAACAATTATCCGAGTTAGAACGTTGTTTTCTCGCATACACTAACGCATCATTGACGATGACTGCGAATCAATTTCAAGGTTGACCGCGTCTCGCTTTAATTAACGATTTAATTACAACCGACATTAATTCTCTCATTAAGCTGCGTTTAATATAATTTTCGCTTTAACTGAAAGCGTGGCGCCGGGCGAGTCTAGATAATGCAAATTGCAGTACCAGTTGACATACCGTGACGTACAACTATTATTGTTATTTTCGGTTCTGGGGACTTGCCATGACAATCGTGGTTCTTCGCATGTTAAAGCGAGTTTGTTCCAGTGATGGCTGCATCGTTCTTTAATTATAAATGTAACCGCACGAGAGCGTTTGTCGTGTCATTATGTTACGTTCAAAACAATCATACGGTTCATCGGAAACAAAACTGGGGAAATATGTAAATTTGTGTTACGTTATGCACGGTGGAGACAGTTGACTGCCTGCCAACTACTCTGCGATGCACGTCGCAGGCCAAATTAAGTTTGTACAGTTATTTCAAGCATGTGGTCTTCTGCGGAAGCTCGTAAAATCTTCCGGCGTCTTGCTTACCTTGGTGCCAGTCACAAACTCGTAAATACATTTCTTTTATAATACATTGGCATAGGAATTTAATCATAGACTTGCCCAGTCATGCTTTCATGGCTGGTAACTGATCATAGAGCATCATTCGGTGTTAATGATTCTTATTCACTTTTCGTCCATGTAGGCGTACATACGACAATCGTTATATCAAGACACATCCACTTGAATTGATCTGTTGGTTGGACACAAGGTTTCGTATTCAACTAAATATATCACGCACATATAACATACACTTTGATGTAACAATAATTACAGTCTATAACAAATTTAAACGTTTGTAATTCGTTTGCGAAAATGCGATTCTTTGTATATTACAATAACGTTCCGGGTAGCCGTTCAGTTCTAATTACGGATTTTAATTAATATAATGATTAATTTGACCCACTTAAGCGTTTGATCAAAGTTATTGCGCAATTAAACAAAAAATTGAAAAGTATTATAAAACGTATACACGGTAAGACACTCTTCCCAGTCGCCCTTACGGCATGACAAATAATGATAAATTAGCACATGACAAACTCTGTCAATTAAATTCAAACTGATTTAGACAAGACTTGATGTTTTCCATATTAAAAGACTACGATCGATTCGGTACCACGATGAAAAAATGCTTCGCCCGCATTGTAGGCAACAGTAGAGAAAATCTTGAATGGAAAATCAGATTATAACGCCAGCTGATCATTTTATTAAAGCGCAATTTATTGGATCGAAAGATTAATTGGAAGTGAAATTCGATAAAGGCGCAAACGCGCTAGGCCAGTGGGCGCGCGTACAGATGGCAAGGATCATGGCAATTTGGGCAGCCCGGTTTATTCCCAGCCTCTCATGACGCTTTGAAGCCGCGCGCGTAGGACGATACGGACCATGAAGATCGGGGAAATTTTATAACGGCCGTCGCAGCGCAGGCGTCCGGATTTTATGCCCGCCACGTAGAAGGATTAAGCGAGCGGCGAGCGTCGACGCTCTTGCACGGGGGGGCTATTCGCATAAATTAATTTCTCGTTACCGGTTCGATGCGTGCACTTTCGGAAGATAATGGCGTCGCCTGGCCTAAGCTCGTCCGGGATTAACCAGGATAACCGCTGCCAAGTTATTTAATAACTTCGTAAGTATAAGTATAAGAATATCGTCGGTACCTGCCGTGCGGAACTAGACGGCTACTTTCGTTTAAATTCCGAACCGCGGCCGAGTAAATACTGCTCCAGTAGAAATGTGTCTCTTTCCTAGTGAAAATCGGTGACGGTCGAAGTGTGCATTGCCGCAATGCATATTACATGTTTAACGGTTATTTTCAGTGTGCTGCTCTTTTCGAAGGGTTATAAGGCATTCGATCGCGGCTTGTGAGGGTAGACGGTCGTTGACTGTAGGCAGTCGACAAAAGGCACTGAAACGTTTCCATAGCTGATCGTGTTGCGTATCAGCACGTGAATTAGTCGTGGTAATCGTAGTAACGATGCTATAGTCGCCAACTATCAGGTAATATTATGTGAAAGGCTGAAAATTTCTACATATTCGTTATAGTACATCAATATGGACATTGTAACTTGCAGACTTCATTGCGAAGATTTTCGCCAATTTCATTACGTTAACGTGCGCTGTTTACGTGGCCGTGGAATTAATGATTGAAATGCGTGGGTTGGGCATACGTACGCGAACGGTTCAAATGTCCGATCTTGGTTCATTCTAGAATATGTTCGCGAAATCTACCTGTCGCTCAACGGTCATATTGATTCTGTCATCTTCCAAAACGTTTCTCTCCTCTCGATTAGGTTATTTCAGAGTATCGATAGGTATTTCTCGGTTTCGATTTAATGGATCCGGCGCGTTGAGAAAATTCTTGAAAAATGTATAGAAACGTTATCGTACACAGCATCGGGGAGTTTTCAGTTCCGCGTATTCCTTCGTTTGTTTCCTGCGCCCAATTTACAATTTCGTCGATATGTCATGAATTTGCAATTTATAGTCGGCCATTCGACCAATGTTTTCTTAACTCATGCATAATGAATATCGGCTGCGTCGCTGGTCAGCGGATATAGCGGACACATCCGACGTCGTCGATAGCGAGCGTTGAATAAAGCATGAACGAACAAGCCGTGTAACAAACTATTTTGCGTCCGTCACACGTCTTCCGGTAATCCCGCCGAAAGTAACGCAAAAACAAAAATCGATGCTCGATTGATTGGAGAATCGGGTGAACGCGTTGAAAGGGAAGGGCAAATGTATATTCCAATCGGATCTCATGCGTCATGCAACACAAAACATTTTCCCTACTTAATAATGGCGGTTTACGACATATTGTGCAGTCTAGTCGATTGCAGTTGACTATTTGGATATCTCGTATTACAAAGGAGCGGATAATGAGGCAACAAGGTGGCCGATCATCAGGAATTTCACTTGAGGTCGGTACAGAATGAATTACTCTCGGCTCGGCTTGGCTTGTCGGGACGGAGGTGGGGGTGGGGGATGGGAAGGGAAGGGAAGGGAAGGGGTAGAAAAGTCACGGCTCACGGTCGATGTCGTTTTATCGCGGCACGAGCTCGGGCGCGGGCGCGGGCGCGTACAGCCGCCCTTCAAATGCGCCGGATTACAAAGGGGGAAACTTTCCACTCGCGGTCGAGCATTATACGTCTGGTTTGTATTGTGCGAAGTTGCACGATGCGCGTACGCCCCACACGACCGCGAGGGATTGGCCGAGCAGTTTGCCAGAGCGCGTGCGATAACTTTCGGCCAAGTCGCGGCGCGGGCCTCGCGTATCGTGGGTGCACGTCGCCTCGCAATAAAGAGCCCTTTTTACAGTCGCGCGAGCCGACGCTTTCACGCGCCGAAAACGACCGAATGCGGAAAAGGAGCCATAAATTATAACGTTCACGCCGCGATCGATCGCGACGCGCCGTCTTCTTTCTATTCTTGCGAACTTTATTCCAGTCACTAATAGATCCACGTGAGTTCAGACAAATCTGAGAAACAAATATGTTGATTAGGTTGGGGAATATGGTTTTGGGGGACTAGCAGGAATTGAGCTTGTATGCATAGATACGTATTCACTAGGCACATATGCTCGTGTATGTTTCATGTTTATTAATATGTTTGTCGCGTATCTATCACTTCGCAATAATGTGCACACATCTCACAGCTCGGCATGCATAGTTACGTCGGCGGATATGTTAACGCATGGGATTTACATACAGTCGATGCTGTCTGCACACAATATTCGTAAACGTTCTCGCGATAGACGATAAAGTATTTTCCGAAAGCTTCATGGTTACGTGTGCCGTTATCCCCGGCACGTTGCCCGACGGCTTTGTTCCTCCGTAAAATCTCCACAACGTAAAACTCCCCATTCTCAACGGCAAGAGGTAGAAAAAGGTGGAGCAAAGAAGAGTAGCCGTGAAAGAATGAGATAACGACAGGGGAGGGAGGAGAGAGGGGAGAGAAAGAGCGACCGCGAAGGGACGAAAAATGCAAACGAAAAATGAAGAGAAAGAGAGTACAACAACTCTAAGAGGTGGAAAATGCGAGAGAGAAGCAGAGAGACAGAGAGCGACAGAGATGGGACGGTAGTATCCAGATGCACAGTGCGATCGATGTACAGACATAAAAGAGGTTCCCTACGAGAATTCGCAAATATTTTTGCATCCGCCATGAAAGCTTTTCGCGTAAGCCGTTGGAGTGTGTGCGCGCCCCTTCTCACATCGAGAGGATATAACTCGATCGGTCCGCGCTTTCAATACGGATCCCGCTATTCTACGCTTTTGCACAGATTTTTCTCTTTTCCCTTACCCCCTCCCCGTTCCACTAATACCACTTCACGCCGTGTGTTGCTATCTCTCCCTCCCTCTCTCTCTCTCTCTCTCTCTCTCTCTCTCTCTCTCTCTCTCTTTTTCTCTTTCTCTGCCGCTCACCTAGGTCGCGCCGAAGGTTTTTGTTTTAATTTTTCAAAGGGTACCGTGCAGATTACGAGCCCGCTCGAAAGAACCGCATAAACAGAGGGAAACATGGCG